>OX381683.1:8767500-9392500 GCA_947462355.1 Caradrina kadenii | reverse complement strand
TTTATTCATTATTTAGTTCTTATATAATTTAATTAAAAATAAAGAATTAAAAATTTAAACAAATCGATATTTTATTTGCATTATAATGTTCGCTGTAATTATAGATTAACCCAATTGTACTTAAAAGCTACCTACAACCTTGTCGCTAGAAAGTCACGTAAAATATACTGCTTATCAATAGATACTATCCACTTTTTAAGATGCAATTTCTGTCCTTCTATGTTACATATCTTTTCCTTTCAAAAAGTCACTTAACAAATTTTTATGAAAACCTTTATTTTAGATCCTGTACTACTTTATAATCTGTGCCAATTTCTAGCTGTCACTCTGTCACTAGCAGTGGAGTTGGTAGTACCTGTCATAAATTGTTTGTACCTACTTGAAAATAACAATTATGAAAAGTACACAAAATGTTAAAAATGAATGAAGCGGCTGTACATTTTCGATTCCTTGCCACGTACACATAAGTTCTGTTTTTGTATGACATTACAAACGGGCTGTTACGTTATAGGAATAATCTTTCTATTTTTACTTGTAATTGCCTACTTTAGTAATGATGAATATACATAATACATAATAGACACGACCAACAGACGATCCCCTAGTAGCAGATCAGCAGATGAAATCTCTAACTAATCTACCAGCGAATGAGCGATTCGACAAGCAGAGAACTACGGTGTGTTTGAAGGTGTTAAGTACTATACATGAATAGACACACCCCAACAGACGTGTGACCAGTCTGACCGGATGCGAATATATATATATATATATATATGCGAGGGGAGCAGCGTATTTAGTTTCAACGAATTGCTTGTAATAGTCGTTCCGATCATCAAGAACCTTAACGGGCACACATAGTACCGATTTAAGTCAAATCAGATTCATCCGCAGGTAGACGTGTGCATGTTGTCTATGCTTTCGTTTAATATCAGCCCATCAGAATGGTTCTATAACTAGTAACACAAAGAAGATTTCAAAGGGCATTTTGAAATTTGAAACTTATTTCAATTGTATTGAATGTCTGTCAAGGCTTCTACCGATATCACACATTTTCCCCCCTTAATTGTAACATACTATCACGCCTGTATTCCCCGAAGCGTTAGGCAGCACACCCACAATTCACCGGTATGTTTAGGTCCCATGTAATAGGGGACGAGCCTATTGCCATTAATCGGGCACAAATCCTAACTCCGAGCTGCTACTGAGAAATTCATAGAAAAACCCAATAACACTTTTTGCTCGACCTGGGAATCGAACCCAAGACCTCTAGCGTAGCAGCCCCTTAATTGTATTTTTGTACAATTTGAAAAGTGATAAATTTTTCAGTTTTCTGCCTTGGTAAACTTTGTAACGGACGACGATTACACTAAATGTTATCATGCGGGAGCTGTCCATAGAATTATTGGTGCAGTTATTGGCTTAATTTGGGTATTAACTTTAATGACAACTGTTCTTTTTTTATACGGAGTTTCGAAGGTTTGTAAAATGTTGATTGTTTGAGGTATATGTAGGTACCTACCTATCTACTTAGGTCCCATTAAAATTACTGTCTTGTCAATGATTAAGAATTAACTCTAACCCACTCAAATATATGTATAGCTTAAAATAAATTTACTCATTTAAATTCAGGCTAGTTGTTTTAAACACTTTTAATGATTTTAAATTAAGTAGCTCTATTAATTATAAATCTATTAAGTAAATCTGGAATTATAATGAATATACGTCTGTATTCGCCAATCCGCCTTTGCCCTGCAGTTGGACAATAAATGACTGGTATTATTTATTAATTTATTTATATTGAAAGATTGTGCGTTGGATCATTTTGATAGAACTAAGGTGAAATTAGAAAATCAACAGATTATGCTGAAACTGGGGGAGGCCTGCGTCCAGCAGCGGACGTCCTATGGCTGATATAATGATGATGAATGATGCCGGAACTAATATAATGATTGTTATTTATTTTTACAGAAAAAGCCAGCACTTTCAATATTTTTCATGTACAATTTAGTTTTAGTGATTGCCTTTAACCTTTTCATCAGCATTATGATGCCAATCCATTTCTATTCGAAAGTTTGCTGCACAAAGCCATACCTATTCGGAGGAGCGAACTTTTTTGGTGCCCTGAGTAAGTGACTTTTCTCCTCTTTTAACGTGTATGACTTGTTATATTGTTCACACATTGTTCCCGTGGATTTAACATAAATGATGTAACTTGAGTTTGTAATATTTTATGGTTTATTCTAAAGAGTGTTCGTGTGTGATGACCAATGCTCGTTCCTTTTTTATATAAGAAGAGGCCTTTGCCCAGAAGTGGGACAATAATATGCTGATATATAAACGAGTGTTTAAAAATTTATCAACTCAGTAGGTGGATTTTTGAACTTTCTGAATGACTAATTCGTTAACAATTCAAAACTGCGTAAAAATGATTTATTCAAAATAAATGTTTTGATTTGATTCATTTATTAAATGTCAGTCTCAAATAATATTAAAGACTACTACTATTTTATACCAAGATGAAATATATTTTATAAAAAATCGAAGGCATTGTCCATCTATTTCAAGTTTTATTCAAATTTAGACCATCGTGGGTGAGTTATAAACATCAAAATACCTTCACTTTCACGTGAATAAATGGATTTTCTTTCTTGTTCTTTCTTTCTTCATAAACTTTCTCATTTATAATCTTAGCTATTAACTTACGTTAGCTAGTAACAGGGTTGTTAATATCAAATTAATTGGCAGTTGCTCTATGTGAAATACTGGTATTCATCTTTATTTGAATAGACTGGCAGACGACCCTAGCATAGTTGGGAAAAGGCAAGGCAGATGAATATTTTTGATGTTGAATGTACCACCGACTTGTGCAAATTGCAACACACCCATTCACTAAAGCACAGTTTTATTTAATATTTTCAGTGTTTTTATATTTTCTGATAGCAGTGAACAGTTACTTCCTGGAAAACGTGGTAAACACCAATTCGACGGCACAAGTCACAGTAGTTTCAGAAACTGTGTTATAACATATTGAGTCAACTTTAAAGCTCAGCAGAGTCTTCTTAATTAAACGACGGGACACTAAGGGCACCTTTTATTCTTACAAAATGTATGGGAAAAGTTTTTGGCAATTTCTGTAATTTCTAGTACTCGTATCTAGCTCAAATGGTCCCATAGTCTTTTGATATCCCTACATGAAATAGGATCTATTGGTATACATTTTTTTTGTCGTATTGTCTCGTCGGATGGTCTCCTAGGAACGATTTTCTATAACTATAACGGTTAAGGTACCAGCCCTTAGTAACCCGTCTCAAAAATCCACCCTGTATGTTGCATGAACTTTGAAATATATCAAGGATTTTTTATTAATTAATTTCTTTTTTTCTTTTCATATTTAGATTCCAGTACCTACTATCCCATTGAAATACATTCATTAAAACTACTATTAGAATTCCATTATGTTGGAGGAAAATTTTAACATAGGTAGGCATGGGAAGGCTTTTACGACGAATGATTAAGTCAAAAATCGTCCTAACAGACTGAAGGAATTGCTGCTTTATTTTATTGGCCACGTGCACAATTGTACAGACTACTCAACCAAACACTCCTGTGTATTAGTTAGTTTCCTATTACTGCTGCAAACACATGTTTTCTTTTCGATTTGAAGAAATTAGCTTAATCCGCAATCAAACACCTACCCTACTTTTTCACAGCTGAAAATAAACCGCCCAATTAACAGTTCAAATAGAAAATGCCAAAATCTCTGTGACTGATTAGTGAACGCAATTCGTTATCATTGTAAAGAAGATTATCCCTTAATACTCAGATAGCCGACGTGAGCCGAAAGTTACAACCACCCATATTTTAGTTGGCTATTATTGGACAGTATCTCGGAAATGTTAATTAAAGGGGTCTGTAGATCGGTCAAAGCGACCGCCTTGCTCATTAAGGTGGATACCTGGCATCAGCATAAATGTCACGCGACGCGGAAGATTTCATTAAGTATCGCAGCCGACCCACCGCAGTGATCCAGTATAAGGGTTTACGTTAGGTAAGTAAGCAGGTACAATATGGAATATTATTTTCAGGAAATATACTAGAGAAACTCGTTAAAGTAGAAACAATAAGCTAAGTTAGTTCAGATTAGAGGTTCTTTTTAACATTTTTGAAAAAATCTGTAACAAAATGTTAGCAAAAACGTTACTTATCTAACTACATTGTTGCTTAGTAAATGGGTACTACTGATGTAATTACATAACTAACCGGTCGATTCTGTACAAATCTCACTTAGTGAAATCAAGTGAAGTTTTCTCACGTCTCTTGCCAAAGGAAAACTGGTTGATCCTATAAAATCTCCCTCGATGAATTTAGATGATGTCAGCTTCACCTAAAATCAGCGAGCAAGGTTATACAAAATAGCACTACGGAACAGCAAAACCCACGCAAGTACTTTTACTGAAAAGAAACACACCCAAAAAGAAAAATTCAGCAACAATAAATTATCTTTTACGTCCCGAAATATCTAACGAAAATTATAGTCTGTGTCTACGTGAAACATTTGTATTTTCAAAGAAAAATGTCTCCCTCACGTCTCGTCCCCGACGGGGGCGTAAAAGAAAAGTATATAAATGTAAAAAGAAAGTATAAAAGAAAGTCACTTCCCTGAGATAGCGTTCCTCCAGTGGCTCGACTGGCTTTTATTACGTCAAGCACGTGACGCGAACAGGGACCTCGTCTTTGAATTCTCTTAGGTATCTACGCTAGCTATGTGCTGAATAAGTTTTCTTTGTATAAAATATTTCAGAGATTTTAAGTACTTACTGAAATAGGTAAAGCCGTGCCATAGATAGATTTTAGTAAACATCCATATGTATGTGAGGTTACTAAATGCGTTCGATTTGTCATAAGCAGGATAGTAGTTAAGAAAATAATCCCTTTTCTGAAATTCATGCTACTTAATCAAGCAGTGAGTGAATGTATAATAGAGTCATTGCTCGAGTTTATACGAAAAAATGCCTTTACCATCGTTAAGATAAAACAGATTGTAACGCTTCCTACATTTTCCTATAAAAATAACAAACTGCCTCGGTAGCCTAGTGGTCCTAAGCGCGACTGCTACGCTAGAGGTCTTGGGTTCGATTCCCAGGTCGAGCAAAAAGTGTTATAGGGTTTTTCTATGAAATTCTCAGTAGCAGCTCGGAGTTAGGATTTGTGCCCGGTTAATGGCAATAGGCTCGCCCCTTATTACATGGGACCTAAATATACCGGCGAACTGTGGGTGTACATTGTTACACCTCTGCCTAACCCTTCGGGGAATACAGGCGTGATGGTATTTATTTTATTTAAAAATAACAAAACAAAATTTCTCTTGCTTTCTTGAGAAATGGTAGGTATTTGAGCCACAACAAAACTGAAGAGTTTTTGTTACTAAAATAGATACTGTTGGTTACGTCTACAGTATTTGAGGCGAGGAACGCGTCTGCTCTGACCGGGGGATATTTTTACAACAGGGGCGACGAACTCCTACACATCATCTTATTTCCATTTTGTTTGTTGACGGTGCAGACAGCCATGTTGTGACCCCTGGTTAACAAGGTTGGTACTATTCAAAAATAATAACAGCTATCTATAGCCGTACGAAACGGATCCCTCTCTCTTTATGAGATAAAAGATTGCACTTCTGTCAATACACACCTTGTCTTTAAACATGATCGACCGTTTCTTTTAGTTTTAACTTGGTGTTAAGGCATGTGTGATGGCGAGGAATGAGAATCATTTCGTAAGGACAGTTTTAGTAAGCATATGAATGACGATGACAAAGGGAAAGACCGAAAAAACAATGGAATGGTTGTGGAAAATTTGTATGGCAAGA
This sequence comes from Caradrina kadenii, assembly GCA_947462355.1. Taxonomy (NCBI): domain Eukaryota; kingdom Metazoa; phylum Arthropoda; class Insecta; order Lepidoptera; family Noctuidae; genus Caradrina; species Caradrina kadenii. The sequence continues at coordinate 9,386,631 of OX381683.1, read as the reverse complement.
AAAAGGGTGACTGAGTTTATGTATCTACAAAAACGTGCCGAACCGCCTCATATAAATAGAGATAAGAGCAGGAGGTTTCTTTTATATTTGGATGACATACAGCCGTCAGCTCACCTGATGTTAAGTGGTCACCGCCGCCGATAAATATCTACATTATCAGAAGCCTTGCAGATGTGTTGCTATCCCAGAACCAAAGTTGTCTCGTATAAAATGCAAGATTATTGTGTAGTAGATAGATAGATAGGTAGTTTTATTATAGTTCTTCTGAGTATGCTAAATAAGTGTTGAATTAGAAGATAACTGCATTTTGATTGGTTATCCACAAATAATAAAAACACAAGTATCATTAAATTCTAGTCTCTACAGGCAACTAGATAAAAGTTCAAGTCAGTACCTACCTATACGAAATTCAAAATTAGCTGCCCCCGCATTGTGTGGGTTTCAGGGTACGAAGAAGATAATGGTATGCGTAACATAACAAAGCGAAAGGACGGGTGGAGGATCCCTCGCGTTATTCATAACGGACATAAACCCGACCCTCGTGATATAAGAACACATTTTACATACTTCAAGGACCGTGACCGGCGCACTGCGTAGTACCCTGGGTAAAGCGGTGTCTCGATAGGTACTCAGCAAGGTTTTGTCACTAGACATTTTCATTTTAACCAACTTTATAAGTGCAAGGCGGTTCCACGAATTCATGGCTTCTCAAGGTATTAAATGCCAATTCTCATAACTAAAAACGTTCGATATCTGGCCGCAATCGCATCTCAGCGAAATCAATGTTAAAAATCTAGACAAGTTTGAAATTTACCAAAAGGAGACTGAGATTAGATTGCGATCATTGTTAACATAGGGGAATTGCCCCTCTGATGTTGGTTTGTAGCCTCCTTAATGTAAAACGTTATTGAAAGTTACTAGTCTCTGGTATTGTTAATCAACCAACTTAAGTAATATGATGTAGTAAGTTCTAATACCTACCTGCTTCTTAATTGTTTTTTTTATAAAAAATGTAGGCTGTAAAGCAATTGACGTTAAGAAAAATAAGAACCAGGCGAAGGAAAGGCAGAGCCTGGTAAAAATACCTTGATTAATGACATTTTTTTTATATAAGTAGGCTACCTGCCGTGAAAAAGTATTTCTGGAAACAAAACTATTTTATTGTGTTTATTTTCAAAAATTTCAACACATTTCTTTAATCATGCTTCTTGTAATCATGCTGAAAATTTGGTATTATTGTTACCTATATTACGTGGTTATACATACAAAGTTTTTATATACCTATGTATTTATTATTATATTTTGTTCTTGGAAATTTTCTGTTCCTCTTCCTTGCACCTACTATGTTCTGTCTCTGCATCACCCATTTTTTTTTACATTTGTGCATAAAGATTTAATAAATAAACGTTTTTATTTAGTTTTGATTTTTAATATTGCCTAATTTTAGTAGATTTATACGTAAATGTTAGGCATCAATCATACTTTGCGGCCGTACAGATACCGACGGCACTTTGCCGACGGCGGCACGCCACAATTTTTCTTGTGACACATTTCACTGCCAGCCATGGAAAAATATAAAGCTTTTTTAAATATATAGTCTTTATTTTATTTTAGAACCTGTGTTTGAATACCTCTCGTGTCTACGGTATGTGCCTACAAGTGAATGTTTAATATTTCTTTACAAAAAGGTTATTTTAGATATTTTTTCAGGTTCAAAAGGGTGAACAGGCTGAAATTTTATTACTGGTGATAGTGGTGGTTTATTCCAAGTGATAAAGCCAGGTGTTATTTTTATCAATTTTAAAACGATAAAGCTAAGTTTCTGTTGTTTTTAAAAAAGTGTTTGAGGACAAATAAGTTCAGAACTGTCTCTCAAAATGGCCTTTGAAAAAAAAACAAATAAGAATATAGGTACTTGTTAACGGTTTAACATTTTTCACATTGAGTTTATTATAATCAGATAAAAAGACTTTATTGCACTATTTCTAGCTACCTACATGTGGTAAATAAAGTAGGCAGGAATTTATTTCGAGGCCCTTACCTTGGTATTTTAAATATGATTTTTAATAAACACTAATGTTTTGAAACATAAAACTGGAACATGGTAGTAGAACAGCACTGAAGTTAGCATCTACCTAAAGCACTACTCTATGAAAATAAAGGAGGTAGGCTGGTTGCTTTGAGGTAAGAACCTTTCATATTTCAACCCAACTAATATAACGCACCCAATACATATAGGTACACATAAAATGTTTATATGTACCTACACGTATGTGTGTATATAAACATTTGGTATTTTATATGTACCTACACGTATGTGTGTATATAAACATTTGGTATTTTATATATTAGATTAATTATATAAAAGTATGGAGTATTTTAATTATTAAGTACTTGTGAACAATTCAATTTATTTACTCCTGTACAACAATTTGCACCTGTCGTGTTATCGCTTTTACCACCTTCGGTTGACTGGTAGAGAATGTTTAAGACATTAATTATAGTTACAATAAAATAAAAAAGGTTTCTAATAATGTCTAAAATTTTGCCAAACAAGGAAAACCAAGAGAATTTAAACAATGGCTTGTCTAGAAGACAAAATCTTTTAATTTATCTATATGTTCTATAATAGGTACATACATAATTAATATACCTACAAAATTAGGTAGGTAGGTATGCATTATTTTCACAGCGCCATCTGTGTTCCCATCGCCATAAAAGCGGAACTATGCAAAGCGCAAGCGCGAACAAAAATGGCTGCCGATCGATATGGGGAAGCCACCCCAACTCACCCCATCAGGATACTTTGCAAAAGGATCTGTAAGCGAAAACAACCCGTATTCTAAGGCAGGAAAGTCCTTGAATAATAACGACGAATTTTAGATGTATCTTTTGTTTGTTTTAGTAGATAGGTAGGAATCCAAATAGGTAGATATCTATTTGCTTTGTCCGTACCCACATATATATCTAGAGGTTTGTATAGTATTATGAGGTTCATGTTTTGGTAGGAATTTAAATAATTAAGTTTAGTCTTTGGTGTAATATGAAGATCCAGAAGTTAGAAGTTGGAAAGATTAAATACGCAGGCATTGTAACCTATTGCCTAAAGCTACAAATGAAAACCGAATCTTATGTTTGTAGGTACACACTGCCAATTTGGCGATTACGACAGTATAGTCAGTGACGAGAACTCCATATGACTCGATTCCTACTGACTTCCTCTCCTACGCAGATGAGCGTGACGTGTCAATTTTCAATTCCGCAAAAGATTGACAACTTTTCCATACACATTTCACCTAAATTCACCATAGAAGATTTTTACAAAATAGACCCGCTTACATGGATCCACTGGGCTCAGTTGTTGTTTCTTGTAGACAAAACTAATTAGTTTACAGGCAGCTAACTTGAAATATTTATAGGTACATTGTTATGAGAATGCTGGGTAGTATTTTTTTTTACTTTACTCTCTTGATTATACGGTAAGGTTAAAAAGTTATTAACAACGCCCATAATAAAAATGAATATCGGCAGTGTAGTGGGAAGATGTTTTTTTTCTAGCCTGTTTACCAAATACCTTGTTCGACTGTACCTAATGAGTTTTTTATTGCACCCAATAATCTAACAGAATAGGTAGGTACTCATTCTTATTGGTTTGTGTTCCTACATTAGCCATTGTTATAAGATTTTTGTCGATGAAGTATTTACCTAGATCTATTTAGGTAGCTGTAGCTTGATTAACTGACATAGGTCAAATCGTAGAAAAACAGCTTTTAGTGTTTGTTAGGATCAATATTTTCAACTTTGCTTCTTTTGCTCTTTCTGAGAGCTTACAGTGTAACAAAACACAAAATTAAACCTCGACTGAGCCGTGTCGACGGCGCGTTCGTGTTCCACGCGCGCCTCAAAGAGATGTCAGCAAATGGAAGGGGCCACTGAGGGCCGATGCCTGCCGGGGCTGCAGGTTGTTCGTCAGAGATGGGGTGGGGTGTACCGCGCCCCCGGAACGCAAAGGGCACAAGAAGGAACATGGGTGGGTTTTAGTCAGTAAAAGTCTGACACTCCCTCCCGCCCCGCCCAGGGCGGGAGAAGTTATTTGATGATTTCCCACCCCCCAAATAAAAAAAAAACCCCCGACTGAAGAATACATACATAGCATTTTTTTTTTTTTTTTGGTTGGTGGGAAATCATCAAATAACTACATACATAGCTAAGAACACTCCCGACTAATTCACCTTATAAAAACAAAATCAAAATTGGTTCATGCCTTCGGGAACTACGATGCCACAGACACACACACAGACACGTCAAACTTATAACACCCCTTCGTTTTTGCGTCGGGGGTAAAAAGGTTTTTTAAAGTCTTCTAGTAACTTACAAAATCAACGACGTGATACGATACAACTGATTTCTATTAAGTCAAAACATTTATTTCCTTTAAATGCGATACCTAATACATAAATGGTATATATCCTGTCAGAGCAAAAACACATTTCGCCAATTTGAATGAAAATATGTAAATAATGCTGATTTACTACACAATATAGATATTGTGTATTTAATCAGCATTATTTCTAATCTTTACCTATCTAATCCTAATCTTTACAAAATGAACACTACTTTGAACATTATTAGGTATCATAATAATAAATATAGAACATCAGGTATGTAGGTACCTACTCTACTTCTAATCAACTAGCTTATTAAAGCAACTAGCTTCAACTTTTTATATGGGCAACTACTTTACAATTCAAAAGCGTCTGTAAGGTCTAAGTAATTGAAATAAATGTTTTGACTTTGAATTTAAATACATACCTAATTCCACCAAATAACGAATAATCCTATAGTATCATTGGTAACTTGATAATAGGTTTAAGAAAGAGTATCCTGCATTACGATCTATTTTGCATTTAGGTTCTACATTACGATCTCACTACTTACATGGTTTGTTGGGAAGTTAACCCACCGACCTTCGGTTTACCTGCCTAGTGATTACGGCCCAAGCTAATTTACAATTAAAAACCAATTAATAGTACTAGTAACATGGCTATGTTGTGGGATTTACAAATTAATTACATTTACGAGAATCGTAACGTCATAACTGCACCTAGATTGTAAAGTTTTGTAACTATACCTACCTACTCAAGTTTTTTAAAATATGGTATAAGTTGGTAATCTTGAGAAAAGGGTAGATAGGTAATGTAAATTCAGTTAACTTTAAAATTGGATATCCTACCCATTTCTCACATAATAATTGTTTTATTTAAAGGCTTCATTCATGTTTATAACATAACATAACATACCATCACGCCTGTAATCCCCAGAGGGTTAGGCAGAGGTGTAACAATGTACACCCACAGTTCGCCGGTATGATTAGGTCCCATGTAATAAGGGGCGAGCCTATTGCCATTAATCGGGCACAGATCCTAATTCCGAGCTGCTACTGAGAAATTTATAGAAAAATCGTTAACATTTTTTTCTCGACCTGGAAATCGAACCCAAGACCTCTAGCGTAGCAGTCGCGCTTAGGACCGCTAGGTTAACGAGGCAGTTACAATTCATGTTAATGGGTGATACTAATAGTGCTCTTCATATAAAATTAGATCTTAATGTTTTAGAATAGTCGAATTTCCAATTAGAAAATCGACTCAAACAGAATAAGTGGATATTTGTTGTTTAACATTTTATGTTCACCTCTGTTATTTTTCGTTTATTATTATATTATCTTCTGCTCCCGACTTCGTACGCGTAGTTTTTTCACTCGCATTCGATTACATCTCTGGTTACTGCTCCGCACCTGTTGGTCGTAACGTGATGTTATATAGCCTACAGCCTTCCTCGATTTATGTACTATCTAACACAAAAATATTTTTTTCAATTCAAACCTGTAGTTCCTGAGATTAGCACTTTCAACCAAACAAACAAACAAACTCTTCAGCTTTGTAATATTAGTGTAGATTAATGTCGTCCTAACCTACAGTTTCCCATGCAATTGGATCAATTAGTTAACTTATGAACCGAAATTTACAACTCTATTCTTTTTAACAAACAACTAGCTTTTGCGTTGAACTTCGTCCGCATCAAAGTTCATATAACATTATAGGACAAGAAGAGAACGTTTTTTCAGGATGAAAAACGCCTATTTGCTATTCTAAACTACATCCATATCTGTGCAAAATTTCATATAGATCCATTCAGCCGTTCTGGCGTGATTCAGTTACAAACATCCATCCATCCAAACTTTGATATTTTTAATAGAAATAAGTGTTCTTGGCTGAACAAAAACCAACCTTATTTTACTAGGTAAGTATTTAATGACCCTTTATGGCTACAAAGCTTCATGCGTGTGTGACGATACCGGCAAATTACTACCCACAACTACCTACCTACTAATTACCAATCTACTGCCTGACGTCAAAATAGTCAGTAAATAGCCATTTGAAAACTTATTTTACCATACCATTACACCTGTATTCCCCAGAGAGTTAGGCAAAGGTGTACCAATGTACACCCACAGTTTGCCGGTATGTTTTTAGGTCCCATGTAATAGGGGGCGAGCCTATTGCCATTAACCGGACACAAATCCTAATTCCGAGCTGCTACTGAGAAATTCATAGAAAATACCCAATAACACTTTTTGCTCGACCTGGGAACCGAACCCAAGACCTCTAGCGTAGCAGTCACGCTTAAGATCACTTGGCCAACGAGGCAGTTAAAAACTTATTTTTGGTAATAAAATAGTAGAACTGCTTAGTAGGTAAGCATTCTTTGCTAGAATAGATGGTAGGCATCTATTACAACCTCTAATGTCCAGCGCTCCAATCTGAAAATTTTCTAGTTGGAAGTAATTTCCCAAGCAAAAATAACTAGCTCGTTAGGTACCTATTTTCGAATTATCTCACAGACCTAAAAAGTTATTTGTAGAGTCCCTCTACCTCACCGATGCAGATACCGCGGCCCTCGGGCCGCACGTGGCCCGCTGTCGGTATAACTGCAGCCCGCCAACAAATTAAAAAGTTATGAAAATCAATAGAAGTTAGTTCAATGCAATGCATGCATCAAAATAACAAAATATGAAACGTTACAATTTTTGACAATTTGTCATATATACTTAATCATTTGTATTAATTAAAAAAAAAACAGTATTTTTTTTGTACCGGCCCGCTCTTGGTTAGTACTCTTTATGAGTGGCCCTTGTTCTAAGTCTGTGCTCTACCTGTTCAACCGAATTACGCGTTCTGTAAAGCGCCATCTTTTGGGCACAGTTTGAGTTAAGTAATCACTTAGTTTGGAAGATGCCGACAGCGACATCTGTCGTTGCTGCGGTAAACTACATGGCTTGAAGGGTGTCTACGGGTAGGTTATGAGGAGCTTCGAAAGCTACCGGTCCGAACATGTCAACTTAGTAGTCCTACCTAGATGTCTCTATTAAATATTTAGAAACTTGCATCTTGTATGCAAATGAAATAATTTGATCTTTAAAACATTTAGTTATACTAACTTTACTTCAATACAAAAATATGAATAATTATATAATTTTAATTAGGTAGGAACCATAGGGATATTAAAAATTGAAGTCTGCAGGTACCTATCTAAAAGCATTTTTTGTTTCTTTGATTTTTGATGTATTACATATCTACAACAGCGTAAAAGGGGCATATGGGCAGGACCTCATAGTGTATTAGGAAACTTTATAGATACGAATTATAATCTTCTGAGATCCTAATAATCAAGAACGAAATATAAAACCTCTATGAAACTAAAAAAAGTAAAAACAAATCTAATCAAGAGCAAATTATGTTTTTTTTTTCATGATCTTGCAAAAATAGCACTAACTGACTATCTCAGTTGCCAGGCAACAGACAAATGTTAAATTATTAAAAATGGACGAGCCATTACTAAACGGTATTGGTTGAATTCGGCGCCATTTGCAAAGGGCCGGGCTATTGTATGCCCCGCCCACGAACACCGGCCGAAACCGAAACGATCCCGCCTTTTGTATCTCTGCCATCTTTGCTACTGTCACATTTCCATTCGGGGTGGAGCTTAAAAGATAATCCAACCAAATTAAGAATGCTCGAATTTTAGAAACTTTGGTAGAAAAATGATGAAGATTTTAAATGGCTGGTTTATGTTCTTATTAAAATTCCCACCATTTCTGGAGTGTCTGTCATCTGTCCTACATAATTATGTATGTAAGTTGCAAAACTCGAATTTGTGAACATTGGCTAGATGTTAACCACTGAGGTATCTTTCTTTGATAGTAGGTACTATGGCACTGAACCAAATAAGAAGATTCATATTTTAGTGTTGCCAGTCATCCAATTAAAACAAAGTAGGTAGGTAAGTATCTATACCTTTCTGAAGCAGATAGCTAAATCTTTTCAAACCATTTATAAAGCATTTTATTGAATACTAAGTACCTATAACGCCACAAACAGAAACAACACCCACTTCCGTAAACCCTGACTTACCTATTTACCTATAGCTCAATAGTAGATACTATCTATGTCATTGTTAAAAGCTGTGCCCTCTTCAACAAAGATATTTTCAGTCTCTAATTTTTTTTCTATAGCTAAGTACCTAACTTACCTATCATCACGCCTACATTCCCCGAAGGCATAGGCAGAGGTGTAATAATGTACACCCACAGTTTGCCGGTATGTTCACGTCCCCTGTAATAGGGGGCGAGCCTATTGCCATTAACCGGGCACAAATCCTAACTCCAAGCTGCTAATGAGAATTTCATAGAAAAACCCAACAACACTTTTTGCTCGACTGGAGAATCGAACCCAAGACCTCTAGCGTAGCAGTCGCGCTTAGGACCACTAGGCCAACGAGGCAGTACCTAACTTACCTATTTACGAAAATAACCCACCTTAGGTTTGAATAGATGTCGGTACTAGGTACCTACACAATATCTCGTTACAAAAAAACGTTTTCCACCTGAAACTGTGAATCAAACTATTGGTACCTAGAAATTATTTTTTTCACGATAGGTTCCTTATAACAAAAAGGTCAAAACTCAAAACTCATCAGACTCTTTGTAACGCTACGCAGACGTAACATTATCTACCGTTTTTAAAAAAGAATACATATTAGTTATTTTATGTGTGCTGCTTTTAAAATAAAATTTTAAACTAGCCGCTTCCCGGTGATATTGTTTTGAGAGTTCTGCCTTTTGCAGGCCTTCAAATTTAAACCATCAAAGTTGCATCACAATCGTGTCAATGATTTAGATGAAAGCATAGAGTACAAAACATACAAATATACATTTCTATTTACGAGTAAATTGTGTTAATTTCTTTTACTTTTCTATCTCGAGCAAAAACTGTTATTGGGTTTTTCTATGAAATTCTCAGTAGCAGCTCGGAGTTAGGATTTGTGCCCGGTTAATAGCAATAGGCTCGCCCCCTATTACATGGGGCATAAACATACCGGCGAACTGTGGGTGTACATTGTTACACCTCTGCCTAACCCTTCGGGGAATACAGGCGTGATGGTATGTTATGTGTGTTTTATATCTACTCTACGCGTGGAGCAGTAGAACTATATATACATAAGTAGGTATAAAGTTCAACCAACTACAAATGAAGGCTACCTACCACTCAGCCTACCCAGTTACAACTTACAGGCCAACATTAATGATAAACAGACCATTAACCTATCCAGCCTATAATTTGTGTGTGCACGTCGCGACGTCACGAGCAACCGTCAACTACAATTTTATTATCCATTTGTAACCGTTTATGAGGAACAACAAACCTTTAGAGTCGTTCGCTCGATTTATTGACTCAAAAGTTCATAATGTTTAGAATTATTGCCTCGGTTTCTATAGGCATTCTGCTTTTGTGCTACGAAATGAAGCTACGTCGTAGATAATGATTTCAAGTATAAAGTTGACCAACTTTTCCCTGCTTGTGTGTACTTATCGTACTTATACCTATATGTATATTGTATCTAGATAGTACTTAAGTAGCTATGTCAATTAAAATTTATTCAATGGTTTTTCTTGTTTAGGTAGGTACTGTTTGTGACGATCAACAAATCTTTAAATTCGCTCCTTCGATTTATTGACTCAAAAGTTCATTTTTTGTGAGAATTATTTCTTCAGTGTTGTGATGATATTTTATTGTTTGTTAATATTATTTTTTGTACAAAACTACCCACACATTTATACATAGGTACTCTTTGTGATTATAGTGGAACAGATATATTTTGAACTTGCACCTTAAATAAAGTGATTTTCAGCATTTCCTAAAAAAATCCACTCGGCCATACATTATAGCATTGCCCAATTTATATCTAGGTAGGTAGGCACCTAGTAACAAGGTGGTATATGAATTTCTCAATGATTTCATAGTAGCTTTTCGTAAAGCTACGCGCACCAATCTACGGATTGAAATTATTTATAGTATTTTACGGAAATGTTTGACATTAAAAATCAGAAAAAAGGCAATGAAATATTTTCTTTTTATTTTAAAACTGCCTTAGGCAGTCTTAAAATTTAGGTATTCATAATGTTTATTAATGTTATCAGATCAGTGGGTAATTAATATAATAATATTAGGTATATATAATAATTTGACTAACCTCAAACCAAGAATATCTTAACTAAGATTCATTTGCAAATTGACCTTACTTATGAATACTTAGAATACTTTATTGTTAGTATCTACTTATTACCCAGATATTTAAGAAATATTAAAAAAACAACCCAAAGATTGAGACACTAACCTAATTTTAAAATACTGAACCAGACTGCTCAGACACAGAAGGCCAGAAACAATGGATTTTACGCAGGAAACCCTATTGATCAAGATGGCAATGTATTTGCTAGAATAGGTATAGAAACATGGTGGTACTAATTTATTAAACGTCACACTATATTCGACATTATAATCATGCAAATATGAAAAATATTACACATAAGTAAGTCAAACAAGTGAATGAATGAATAGTCAATGATAAAGTAGACCACAATCGTATTAGGTTAGGACAGAAACACCGCCGCTGATACAAGGACATCTTTCCTGCGGAACACATCATACATTACATAACACAGGTATGACGTACCTACACTGAGCTACATAAGTAGCTAGAACTATATAGTTAGACAGTTCCCTTACGGACGCAGTTAATTTCTCGGTTAGTTAACTTTACTACCCAACACTGATTGGATATTGATTAGAGCCGACCATTTCACTAGTTTAAATGGCGATTCTTTTCTTCAAATAACATCGTGCTACCACAAATTTACACTCACTACTCGATTGTAATTACCTCAGTGAAGTTTATTACTTCTCTTGATTAAATAAAACATTCCATAAAATCGTTTTAAATCGAACGGTATCGCGTTGGAACGATGTTTCGATATATTTTATTGTTCTTCTGTCTGGTGGTTTGGTACCTAGATGCCTTAATGGTTCACTAGCTTATCGCCTATACGTAGATACCTAGTACTTACTTATCTTGTAATTAAACACAACAAGGATCTTAAACGAAATGACAGGCCGTGTCGACGGCGCGTTCGTGTTCCACGCGCGCCTCAAAGAGATGTCAGCATAGGGAAGGGGCCACTGAGGGCCGATGCCTGCCGGGGCTGCGGGTTGTTCGTAAGAGATACCGCGCCCCCGGAACGCAAAGGGCACAAGAAGGAACGTGGGTGGGTTTTAGTCAGTAAAAGTCTGAAACTCCCTCCCGCCCCGCCCAGGGCGGGAGAAGGTATTTGATGATTTCCCACCACCCAAAAAAAAAAAAAAACAAGGATTTTAAGGCAAATTGTCGTAATTAAAAACATTCAAAATCTCTTTTCAGCGACAAACAATGTCATAAACCCACGTACACGTATGTACCTGATATTTTTTAATAGGGTCAGAAATCCTGCAATATCAGGGAAGAAAAATACGTTCCGAAGTAAATTATTATCCAAGAATTAAAGAACGGCACACAAACAAAACAGAATACTATGTAGGAATACTGACTTACTTAACTGAGCAGATCTCATATATTTCCTACTCAATCAAACAAATGAATAAGCCTTATGAATTTAAATGATAACTCTTTAAAACCCCATTCAAATGTAAAACTGTAACAATAACAACAAATCGTAAAAGCTACTCAAGTGGACGGTTAAATATTGACCTCCGCCTTCTAAACTGTTTTACAACGTCAAAGTTGCGCAATGCCATGATTTCTTCTCTAATCCACTACTTGGGTGTCTAGTTTTATGTCGAACGGCATGAAGTGTAATAAACTACATGTCTCTCGATCTACTAACATTTTTTCGTCTTAAAATTTACTTTTCAAGCTAATTTGAACCTTATATTCTTTGCTGTTAAAGTTTAGTAAATATTACATGCTAGTTCCGTATGTACAAGCACGTGGGTGAATCTACATGATACTATTATGAGTTTATGGCTGGTGTCATTCATTTAGCGAATCGCGCGTGATGTATGGATAGAAATAATTTATTTCACTACGTGTCTTCTACTAACTTAAGAAGATGCTAAGTTATTGTACACAAGGTTACATAGGAAATAGGTAGACCTTAAGCGTCCATCAGAAAAACGCAGTTAATGATGAAAGACCACCTCTGTATGAACAACGCGTCGTAAGGCACACTATTGCAACTGCAACCTTTAAGACTACGTGGCATAACGACAGGCCGTGTCGACGGCGCGTTCGTGTTCCACGCGCGCCTCAAAGAGATGTCAGCAAAGGGAAGGGGCCACTAAGGGCCGATGCCTGCCGGGGCTGCGGGTTGTTCGTAAGAGATACCGTGCCCCCGAAACGCAAAGGGCACAAGAAGGAACATGGGTGGGTTTTAGTCAGTAAAAATCTGACACTCCCTCCCGCCTCGCCCAGGGCGGGAGAAGTTATTTGATGATTTCCCACACCCCAAAAAAAAAAAAACCTTTAAGACAAATAATTTATTTCATCACGGCTTTCCGCTACTCTTCTAGCCACGTGCCGTTGCGAGAGAAGAGGAATCAAAATACTTTATACTTCAAGCATACAAAATATTTATTGCAGAAAAGCTACGTTTGCAACTTTAGTACCCATTTTAAAGTCGGTTAAATAGTCAACTATTCTAACGTCATAAAGTAAGTGTACTTTTGGATAGTTAATATTATGCCAGTATATAACATTATGCACATTCAAGCCTTATTGGTAAATATTTAGGTAGAATCATGAACATAAGCAATGGTGAAATATGTACTTAAAATTGCTTCTATGGTGAATATAAGTTGGTACTTATAGTTTTCATGAAAACGTACTATGAAACTATGCATTTTAACAAACGGAATCACTATTAGCAGGCAATGTTTTATAGGGAAGAGATTCTTCTGTTCTTTCAGATTTTATTTGAGAATGCAAAAAGAAAAACCGACAATTATGTAGGCCACCGGCACGTCGTTCCAAGCATACGCGCTTCAAAGACATTTTAGCACAGTCAACAGGGCCCACTAGGGCCTTTGCCTGCCAGGGTTGCGGATTTTGTTCGGAAAGTGACCGCGGTCCTAGAACGCAAAAGGCATTAGGAGGAACACGGATAGATAATAATGGGTAAAAGTCTGACACTTCCCTGCTCCACCCAGAGCGGAAAAAGTCATTCGACAATTTCCAATCCTTATAAGAGAAAGGTATCACTGCGTCATCAGGTTCTCTGAAACTCGAAAACCAGGTCCCACAAAATGTTTAAGATGCTCGACGATTTCAAAATCACGACAATGCGAGAATGTTTAGACAGATTTCTGAATTGTAAGTAGCTGCAGTATTCTACCAAACCAGGCAAGTTTAATGACGAGCTTTCGTAAAGAAATAAATTAAACGTATATAATAAACAAGTACCCAACCACCTATAGACAACGGTAAACACGTTAGGAGCAAGCTCGGACAAGCTCTTTATAAGGAAGTAAGATCTTGAAGAAATACTGTTTAATCGATAGTCTGTCTTGAGTGTGAATTGTTATTGGCAGAAAGACACGTAGACTTTCTCTTTTTCAAAAGAGAGAAGTCTAACGTAAACATCGTACGAACATGATAAATAAACTTGCGCGTACCGTACGATAATATGGCTATTATTTATGTAGGTATTGTTGTGTTGACATTCATCTAAACTACAGAAGATGATTTTCTCGCGAACGCCGAGGATTGATGTGCACAATTTCTGGAGGATACTTTAAAAAATTGGGACGGCCATGTTATGCGGTAGGTATAAAAGAAGACATGTCGTGAGGGAAATAAAAGACAAAAAAAACATGGATAAATTGGGTTTGGTTTTGCCAAAATGAACAAACACATTCACGGCAGCATGTATCCTTTTGAAAAATTTTAAGAATAATATTTCGAGAATAGATTTGTTTTCTGTTATTTGACCCGAAAAGGAATTTGTTATTGAAAATGTTATATTTAACTATTAATTTTTATTTCCTTCGTCTTTCATCATCACATCATCATTTTTTTTTCCTTTATAATTTACTTTTAAAAGATTTGATGATTCCAATTACCTATTACAGTTGAACATCCACACATTTGGCGAATGTGAAATTAAATTGTACTTAAAAGTTTCCATATTTAACGATGATTTAATTGTACTTAAATCTTCTGGATATAATTTCGGATATACATTGAACTATTGTTACGGGATAGTAATGTAACACATTTGGAATATTCCATGTAGCATGTTGCATGATATTAACTTATCTAACTAAAGAGAGATTGAGATTGGATTGTGGTTTGGTTCATTTTGACAGAACTAAGCTCGGTGTGTTAGATAATAAAAATGGCTAAAAAGAGTGTGAAATATAAAATTACGAATTAAAGAAAATACATAATCTCTTTTGAAATATAAATAAATTTAAAAAAATTAACAATGGGTGGGTGTGCCAAACCATGAATAGATAATGAACGGGAAAAAAAAGTTTATAAATATAATAACACTAATTAATAAACACAACGCAGAAAAAAATATATAGGTACCTAGAGACTTAAAGTAGAAAGTTGTAGAAGTTAGGTTCATACTAAACGACCATTACAAGATTATAAAGGACCACTTATTTTGATGCATGAGAAAGTAGTTCCAATATCTTTTTTCACTCTGGGCGGAGCGTCAGGAAGTATCAGACTTTTACTGACGAAAACCTATCCGTGTAAATCCCGCAGCCTTGGCAGGCACCTTAGCGGGCCTCGTCTAAGGCCGCTTTCACATGAGGACGTCAGCAGCGCGACAGTAACGCGGCCAAAGCACATGCCTTCACATTTTTCAAAAATGGATTCCGACTGGGTAACACCTGCTCCTGCTTTTGATAGTACTCATTCGGCGCCATCGATGTCGCGAAAAAAAAACGGTAAAAAGATAAGGCATGTGCTTCTGGCGCGCTACTATCGCGCTGCTAACGCCCTAATGTGAAAGCGGCCTAATAGAGGACTCTGCATTGCTTTTATGTTTTTAATTACTGATTACATTTATTGTAGTAAGGTACCATATTAGCCCATAGCCCTGAAGCCAATCAAGTATTTATTATTATTAGATTTGTATTGTTACTATTAGTCGTTGAAGTCTTCTGTACCTGTAAGTATGTATTTTGGCGTCGGCCTTGCGGCGTCGGTGCAACAAACGTCCTAGTAAAGCCCAATTTAACATTACATAACATAACATACCATCACGCCTATATTCCCCGAAGGGTTAGGCAGAGGTGTAATAATGTACACCCACAGTTCGCCGGTATGTTTAGGTCCCATGTAATAGGGGGCGAGCCTATTGCCATTAACCGGGCACAAATCCTAACTCCGAGCTGCTACTGAGAATTTCATAGAAAAACCCAATAACTTTTTTTTTCGACCTGGGAATCGAACCCAAGACCTCTAGCGTAGCAGTCGCGCTTAGGACTACTAACACAACGAGCCAATATAAAGTTAATATTAATATGTAACTGTATGAACTACCTCGTTAACCTATTGGTCTTGGACTGCTACGCTAGTGGGCATGGGTTCGATTCCTAGGCCGAGCAAAGTGTTATTGGGTTTTTCTATGAAATTATTAGTAGAAGCTCGGAGTTAGGATTTGTGCCCGGTTAATGGTACTAGGATCACCACCTATTACATGGGACCTAAAACGAACCGGCGGGCTGAGGGTGTACATTAGTACACCTCTGCCTAACCTTTTGGGGAATACAGGCGTGATGGTATGTTACTTATGTAAGAAAGAGAATATTGAATAGTTAACTTTTGAGTATTTGACTATTTTGATGACACGTTTGGCGCAGTGGCTGAGCAATTGGCTGCTGCGCTGCACGTCGCAAGTTCGATTCCCGCACGAAAGTAATATTTGTTTGACCTACAGGCAGTTGTTTTGGGTCTAGTTGCTTGTGCATGTGAGTTAGCTCCTATATATTTAGCGCACCTAAATATATAGGAGCATCTAATCAACTTGTTGCTACCAGATTCCTCTTTGTGGTCTACTAAAGTAACTCTTCTTTTGAACCATTTGTTGTAGATTTTAAACTTGGTTTAATTTATCTATAATTAATGTCTGTGTTGTATCCTGTATGCTAGAGGCAACGGAGTTGGTTAGGTATGTCTATTTACTTTTCCTTTTTACCCAAGGGTATAAATAATTATTTTGGTATTATTTATAATAAACTACATAATAAAATGAAATGGACTACGTGTAGTATTATGTGCAATCTACCAATACATTGAATTGGTTAATTATATTTTTTTTCGTAATTTTGAATGAAAAATATATTATCGAACTCAGAATCCTCAACCACTACGCCATTAAAACCGCCAACAGACGAAGACCAATTTTGTCATTATTGAACTATAGAATAGATATTTAAACAAGGCTAACAGATTCAACAAGGACTTTTTATCTGACTGGATAATAATTAACGTGTCTCAGGTTTCTAATTAGACAATAAATTATCTTCATCAGACGTTTTCTGATAACATCTACGCAAATTAACTTCACGTCAACGGCATGCGAATGATTTAATGTTACCAAGGTCTCAGGTGTCTGTAAATAGATAATTATTCCTTAGCTGACTCTTATAAACTATTAGAAACATTTAATTAAAACAAAAAGATAAGTTAACTTACACAGGAAACATTTAGTTAGTAGCAGTGTTTTTCTGTAAGTATGCCTACCTAATCTTGTAAATTAATTTTTAATTTTTCATCGCATGGCAAAGGAAACAAGGAAGCTGTGAATCCAATTATATGTCTTCATGTTATGACTACAAAAATGTTCAGTTGTAGGTATGCCAGATCTAATAATGGCGGGAAATTAAAACTTCAACATTTAGATATTTTCTTATTTTTCAAAGATAATAATAGGTATAATACCTAGACATTTAACCCAAATATGTATGTACCTACATGGGTATAGGTACCGAAATTAGTTAATTAAAATAAAGTAATATTATTATATTATTACCTACACATACAACGTAATTTTCCAATTATTTTATAATAACGACTGCACTTTATTCAAGTACCTACTCTGACTTGAATAAAGTGCCTATTACCAATAAATGGATTCACTTATAGAGTTCTTTTGTGATATAGTATGGTTAATAACAAAAGTCGATACATTAAATTATAGGAATACGGAATGTACCTACCTACTTATAATAGATATATTTATTATAGAAATAGTTAATTCACGTCTTAGTTACAGTAATTTTTTGGAAGTAAATATTATTTTCTCCATCATCACGTTACCTATTGCTACTACTACATATATGTATTCTCAGGTGACGTAAAAGATTGTACAATAGTTATTTGATTATTTATCAAGCTTTTTCAAATCATAATAAACTTATTCTTGTGCATCATACAATACAGAAGCTGTGAAGTAAATAATTGATCAGATTATACAGAATCATGCAACGCGCTCAAAGAAACCATTCACAAGTTAATTGTAGTGCTATTAAACTAATTGCCCCGTGAAGTCCGTCTTAATTCCACTACAGAGTCAGTAGCAAATCCATAATGCTAATATGGCGTGTCGACCTCATACGTCACGTCTTGAAAGATAAAACATCATACAAAACAGAGGTTTACTCATAACCAGAAATTCTTAACGGTCCTCTAGCATTCAACGAAAAGTGTCGAATTGTCACAGACTAACAACAACCCGACACCCAAAGGGTTTCCGACGGTTTGTTGTCCGACCGCGGTTCACACGGGCGCGTGTTTGCTTCACAAACAGCGCGGCAACGACTGAGCAATTATCACTTACCTGTGACACGCGATCACAGCACTGCACAGATTTATAGTCGATAAACTTGTATCACTTTTACTGTGTTGTAAATTAATGATGTGCACTATTTATGCGCGTGAGGCCGTTGGTGCGGCCGGTCGCGGCGGCGGCGTGCGACGTAGTGGCTGGCCTGTGGCGCGCTGGGCGGGCGGGGCTTGCTCGCTCCGGTCGCTCGCTCGCTCGCTCCGGCCGCTCGACGCGCGCCGATACATCCCTTGCCTTATCCTCTAATACATTAGGTAATCGGGACCCGGGAAAATTATCGACCCTTCAGTCCCCTTCCTTTTTAGTCTTGGAGAATTTTTGTTCTGTTGACGAATGATTTCTTGAAGAGCTAGGCTAGTTTATATTTGTGACGGTCTGATATCTGTGTGTGGTGAAATAACTTCTCAAAGTATTTTTATTTTTGCTGAAAGCGAAATGAAAGGTCTTCTGTTTTATGGTTCAATTTATAATTAAATTGATGCGTTTAACTTCTGTAAGTAATAAAAATTGATCGTAATTGACATATCATCGTAAAGTCAATGTTTATCCTAGATAGACGCAGCTTAGTACTTTGAAGTACTTAGTTCATTCCTTTTATGGCTAAAACCGCCATAAAGAGGAGATTTTTCGAAAGCCTTATACGACATAAAACGGGGAATGAACACCCTGCGTTTAAGGTATCATGTAGGACTATAGTTAGAACAGAGAATTAAAAGGAAAAGACAAAATATAAGGACTGGTGTCCTTTGTCAGTTGCGGAACTTGTTCGTAAAAGGTTAGTTATTCAGAAAGTACCGACTGCACGTGAAAATTCATACTAATCCACACACATTCCGATTTTTCAAAATAAGCTTTTTAGTCCTACCTGTCCACCAATAGGCATTCAGCATATGAAATCCGGTTATAGATACGTATCCGAAGCATATCCAGGTTGTACAGGACCCGCCTTATCATCATTTAGTTAAATTGAAGCAATAAAATCAGTTCTGCTTCTCTTAGTAAAATTAACAGTGCCGTTATATAAATAAGTGCTTCACCATACACTTAGCGCTCTCGTAATTATTTAAATTAATTTTATATGTAATAAAATTTAAGGGAGCTATAGTTTACCTTTAGTGTACCGTAATAGCTAAGCGATTAATATCTTGCTTTTTATTTAAATAGTTAATATTAGGGTATGTTAATGAAACGGTTTTGGGGTGTTTTCGGCTTTTTTTGTTTGTTTTTTAATTCTTGAGTTATGGGATGAATGATTTCAGTCGTCTGTCGATTTCCCTTATGTTCCATTTTTGTGTGAATGAATAAATAGATGTAGAATTTTTTTTTTTTTGTAAATGGAAATATGTGGCACTAGCTTCCAACCGCGACTTCATCCGCCTCAAAGTTAATAGATTATCCTATGAGAACCGTAATTTTTTACGGGATAAAATGTAGCCGATGTGCTATTCCAGATTATAATCTATCTATACACTAAATTTCATCCTGATCCGTTCAGCCGTTTAAGCGTGAAAGAGTAACAAATATCCATCCACAAACTATCACATTTATAAAAGTAGGATAGAATATTTACAATTAGTAGAAAAATAATTATTTATCCAACATATTTTTCAGATAATTTATGTAAATGGGTACCTACATATAAAACAAAAGAAACAATGACAATGCCATATAATAGAGAAGACAAACATTTACGACTTTACTACGAACGCCAGTAGGCTTATCACGTTTTCTACCATCAAAGTTTATGATAGGTACCTATAACAAATGCCAGTGTACCTAAGTACGTACTGTGGGTTGCAGCAACACCTAATGGATATGGGTTACTAGAACTTTATTCATGCACTCAATCAAACCAGCAAAATAATTCTCTTTTTATTTCCTTTTGCGTGATTTTAAAGGTCATCCAAATAGCCTGAAAAACTCGGTTAATATTACAGCAGTAAAAATGCTTTTATCCTGACATATGAATTGATCTATACCTATCACTATCTGTACTTTTATTAAAATTTCGTTATTAATATTTTTCAGTGCCTCAGAAAGCACGTAAAGCTATCCTGATCTCTCCCCGGTCGTGTCGGACTGCCGTGCCATTGGACTATATGAGTGAGAGTAAAGGGAGTGCACCTGTGTTTGCGCACACACTTGTGCATTAAAATACCACCTGTGTACTTGGCCAGTCTGCATTGAGATTGGTCGTTGTAATCAAAATCCGATCGGGAGAATATAGTTAATGTTTAAATTCGATGCTTTAAATAATTACTAACCTTACAAAATCATCTGTCCTTATCTACAAGTGTTCAGCACGAACCTAGATACCGATGATTTAAAAATATACATCGAAATTTTTGACATTACAAAGTGTACGTTAAAGCTTTTGTGAAATAAAACTTAGAACTTTAACAATTGGCTGTCTCGAAACCCTCACGATTTCACAACTATAGCAGCCTCCCCGAGGATACGGTGGAGCACACCGTGGCGGTGTGCCCCGCTTGGGCGGAGCATCACCGAGTCGTCGTGGCGGCCATCGGCGGCGGCGAACTCTCGCGTCCGGCCCTGGTGCAAGCCATGGTCCGGAGCGAGAGGGAATGGGATGCGGTCGCCTCCTTCTGTGAGACAGTAATGCTGGAGAAGGAGGCGGCGCGGGCGGGACGGCTGAGACAAAGGTTCTCACGTCCCAGCCGCAGCGGTCGACGCTCCGGACGTCGGGAGCTGCGAGATGACTCCCGGCCACCGTAGATACGGGCCTGTGGACGGTGAGCAATGGGCATCCTTACGTTTAAATAACGACAGGCCGTGTCGACGGCGCGTTCGTGTATCACGCGCGCCTCAAAGAGATGTCAGCATAGAGAAGGGGCCACTGAGGGCGATGCCTGCCGGGGCTGCAGGTTGTTCGTAAGAGATACCGCGCCCCCGGAACTCAAAGGACACAAGAAAGAACATGGGTGGGTTTTAGTCAGTAAAAGTCTGACACTCCCTCCCGCCCCGCCCAGAGCGGGAGAAGTTATTTGATGATTTCCCACACCCCAAAAAAAAAACTATAGCAGCTTCGACTACCATTTTCCTAAACTTAGGAAAGCTATAATTATAATCTTGGCAATAAATAAGACATAATTTTAGTTAAGATTGGTAATAAAGTCGATTGAGCTTAGTTCTTAAAAGCGAGTTAAATGCTTCATTTTCACAAAAACCTTCACAAGCTAAGTACAGCCGCCCTTTGCTGCGATACAACAGTTGTTTAAGAACACGCTCAACTATATTAGAATAGGAACATAATATAATGTTAAAATATGCTGTGACATGTTCTTTCCTCACGGCCCTGATTGCGTCCTAGCTTTGCTGAAGTATTACCGACAAAGTCGGAATCGAACCGACGACATAGCGACGCCATTTATGAACGCGCACGCCGAATCATGAGATTTTCCTCTCGCGAACTTCATGTCACTTATAGTGAAATCACCCAAGAGGCTTGTAAATGTCATTCACCATATAACTAAGTAGTTTTGTGCAAATTAATGACAAAGTACATGACGTTGTGAAATAAATTCAATTGTTTCCACGATCAGGGAAAACGGAACCGAAAGATGAGACTTTTTTTTCTTTTGGGTACATTATACATAATTTTATGATATGTAATTGAGGTTCAAATTAAAATAAGATGGTTATCGTAGTCGGCGGACCTTCTTAGATGGTGTTTATTCGCTTTTAATTGTGAACTTTTGTTATAATGCTCTAATGATGGAGCCACCGTTCGCTTAATTATTTTATAGATGTGTTGCAAGGTAACAAAATTGCTTTAGTGGTCCATAATACGGTGCCACTACGGGCTTTGTAGTAAGCGGGCAATACTGTTTGTTTTATAAAGTGCCGCTAATAAACCCGCGACCACACGAACCCACATTTTTAACCTTTCATAAAACTAGCGTTAGTTTTACGATTTAAATTAATTATTAATGAAGTTTATATACTTTTGTGGGTTACCGGCCTTGATATGTCAGTGAAGGGCACAAAATTCTTTTAGGTTATTAATCAAATGTTGCAACTCGAAATAATTTTAAAAGCGGAACACAATATTTCTGTTTAAAATGTCATTCTTGCTTTGAAATTTAGCTCTAAAGAATTGTATCTATGCCTTACCTAATACCTAAGTAGCTAACGTAGATCTACTTTTACCTGAACATCGAAATTAGAAATACTAAGTATTAGGTGTTATAATATATTTCTATAAAAGCCCTAAGTTCCCAAATTACTCGACCGGAACAAATAAAACAAAAGCAACGGGTTTTATTGCGTCAAAATAATTATCATTATTTATTTATAATTATACGCCTGCCATACAAAGCAAAAACTATTTACGTTATGTACATAATTAATCATTCTTGTTTGAATAATTAATTAGAATGAAAAATGTGCTCTACAGCGAACATGTAACAATGAAAAGGAAGCAAGACTTGGGTATCAACTTAAGGTACCTAAGTCTTGCTTCGTGTTAGCGAAAGGTTAATCCAAATCCATTCAATCCACTTTTTTACCATCTCCTACACTATTATAAATGATTTTATTACAGAGGCGTTGTAACGAATCCTGCAAGGCAGCCTTGCAATATTTAAACAGAATGTATTTGTAGGCATGCGTGCCTCGGTGAGGCGAACGCGTGCCACATTCCTCGGCATATTGACTCGGCCCGACACAAAGTAACTTAACCCGCGAACATACAGACAGACATACAAACTTTGCTTTAAGTTGATATTTTAGATGGAAAACAAAAAAAAATATAATAATACATTTAGTTAAAGTAAGGTAAACAAACACACAAATAAACTCCTCTTTATATTTTATATTCGATGAATAATATTTTTTTAATCCTCTACAGAGGACAGAAACAGGTCGTATGTAGACACATACAAGTTATTATAATTTGGAAGTAGGGTTAAAAAGAAATACAGACCAATCCATTAAAATAGTTACCCTCAAAAGGACAGTTAAGATCACGTGTACGCGAAATGACTAATTACTCGATTAAATATAATTGATACAAGCAAAATCGGACAAGGTTATACCTGGGAATGACGTCATAAATAAAAGAAGGTCGAACTTCTGAAACGAAATTAGTCAGTTGTGTCATGGCATAAAAATTTCAAAGAACTTTTTCTCCTATTTGAATTAAGACCCTTTGAGATTTGATTCGAGTGCCAGTATCTTCACATTATTTGGTTATGATAATTAGGTTATTAGTTTATTTTGTAGTCAATATGAGGAGGTATCAAACTTGCCAATAGATAATAATAAGGTAGGTCATTTCTTCATTCAAACCAAATTTAAGTATCGATCTTTTTTTAGACAGTCCTTTCATTCTACAATTAGCAATAGTTTTTAATTCCAGATTTTTGTCACCAGCCTACAAATTACGTAAATTAAATAACTTTTCTGTTGTCCGTACTTTAGGATCTTAGTAAGGATTGTGCGGCTGTTTGCAAAGTGCGCCGCTAATTGCCGGTCAGACGTCGCACCTCACAGCTGATTTTATATTGTACCTATACTCAGGTAAGTACCATAGGTACCTATGTATACGAAAATACCCGTATCGATGTACAGCCTGCATGCTTTCAATCTTGTTGGAAAGATGCGGTTTGGCTACTTTTGCTTGCAAGACTTGTTGTTTAGGTTCTAAAGCTTTCGCTCAAAAATACCTGCATAGGCACCTACAGCAGAAGTTAAAGATAATTTTAATTCGCTAGGTTGAAGAAATATTAAGGTAAGGAAGGAATGAGTATATTAGAGGAAGTTTGAAAGTAGCGCCAGTGACAAAAAAAATGAAAGGAAACCGTTTGTCTTGGTATGGGCATGTAAAGGGGAGGGATGAGACGCATGTCACCAAAAGAGTTATGAATATAAATGTGGATGGATGGAGAGGAATAGGGAGGCCAAAGAAAAGATGGACGGATTGTGTAAAGAATGATATGAAAGAGAAGGGAGTCAGTAATGGCACGACGGTTGACAGGACGGCATGGAAGATGAAAACATGTTGTGCCGACCCCAAGTAACATGGAATAAGGGCAGGAAGATGATGATGAGTTTGAAGAAATATTAAAGTATAAATCTATAAACGAACTGTAAGGGAGCATCCAGGTTCCACGTAAGAGCAAAAATCACTCGCCTTCTTCTTCTTCAGTTTCAAACGAACAACGCCAGTGAAATAGGTAATGTCAAACTTTTTAATATTAACCGTAATGCAGAATCGCGAAGCGGTCCCCATCTCAAGTAATTTCGGAACGAAGTGGATTGTTTTTCTTGGGTCCCCGATTGGATTTATCTCGAGTTTTATGACGTCTCGCATCCCCGTCGTAAACTTTAATACCGGTTGGCTACCGCACTCTACAACAATACCTATATGTAGGTTGGTACAGCTTAAGATAATCTTACTTTCACATCTTCTTGAATGTGTAATCTAACGTGTAGTGATATATCGTTCTAGCTGTTCTCTGATACTGTAGTCTATTTGGACTAAAAGACCTACATACCAAAACCAAAAAAGAGAAAACACAAAATTAAAAATTTTAAGTAACCCCCAACAGAATAATAAATATCCCTTCCGCAGCTAACAAATAGCTGATAAATTTGAAACCGCTGAACCGATTTCCATCAAACGTAGCTAAGAACACTCCCGACTAATATACCTTTCAAACAATAAACTAACTCAAAATCGGTTCATGTGTTCGGGAGCTACGATGCCACAGACAGACACACACACACAGACACGTGAAACTTATAACACCCCGTCGTTGTTGCGTCGGGGGTAAAAAATATGGATAAAAAACATATAAATCGAAATTGTGATACTTGATTTAAAAGTAACAAACAGAGATATGTCTCTCTGTTTTATAATATGTGCCTACGTTATTATGTAGTCTGATAATTTCTTTGACATTTATAACTATACCGATGACAATTTAAAAAAAACATTATAATTATCTCTTTACTAATTTATTACAATGGGTTATTATAATCAGATAGTTTTTTTTTTTTTTGGTGGGTGGGAAATCATCAAATAACTTCTCCCGCCCTGGGCGGGGCGGGAGGGAGTGTCAGACTTTTACTGACTAAAACCCACCCATGTTCCTTCTTGTGCCCTTTGCGTTCCGGGGGCGCGGTATCTCTTGCGAACAACCCGCAGCATAATCAGATAGTTAGGTAGCATAACAATTTTTAGAACAAACTTCACTATTATTATAACACCTCGAAGCAGTTTTATTTCTTTATACCACAGGAAATATTTCCATAATCTTGTTAGATCTAAAACTTCACGCAAATTCTTGATTAAGTTTGACCTACACGTTGCTTTAAATGCTTGTAAAACCTAATACTGGTAGTTAGACTCATAAATCTTCTAAGGAAGTTAGCCACTGGTTTAATTAAATTTCATAACTAATATTCACAATTTATTAATTTATAATCAGCAATAATTTTTATCTTGGCAATTCACATTCAAGAGAGAGTTAATTATTGTACCTTCTCACAAAACCGCATCTCGAATGAAAGTAAAACTTAAACTTCTAAGGTAAAAACACTTGGTCCCAAGTTTAAACACAGCTTATTATTTTTCATTTAGCACCCGATACGGCAAAGGCAACAAACAGAACATCCTTGTCAATAGAGCTCAACAAACAAAGCTCGCCGAAAGCTGCCAAAAGGGTTGTTGTTTTAAATAACAAAGACAATTCGGTAGCAGTGTCCATAAAAACTTCTTTTGCATGCCGTAACGTAAATATTTATGTGGACAATAGTGCGGAGGAAGCGTGACTACATCCACAATATGCCCCCAGTTGGCTTTCACTTTCAAGTTTTTAGAAAACCCTTTTATCAGTTCGCTACTGGCGATATTAATTTGCATAACACTGGACAGAACAATAACACGTACATTTATTTGTACGCGAAAAGTGAAAACAAGGTTCAAGGTGAAACAACGTCGGGTTGTGGTCAGTTGGTGGTTCGGTTTCTTGTGCATTGCACGTCACATGTCGATGTCATAACTGTGTCTATTGCAAGATGTTGTCTGTTGAAAGTAAGAGCGAGTGAAATAGTGTTTTAAACTGAGTTGGCAGTACAATGGTTGAAGACATTCGGTTAAATCAATTTAAAAAAGAGGTAACATTATTCTAACACCTAGTTGTTTGAAATTATGAAGCAGGTGGTAAACATATGCCTCACTAATAACCAGCCAATATCTTTTTAATTGTAAAACAAAGGTTTCTGTTAAATTAGAAAAGAAACAACCACTTATAACTAGTTGCTTTTCACTAATAATATTTATACTTCTTTATATTACCGTGACTTAAGTATATGTTATCCAATGTAAATTACGAGCTGCTAGCAAACCTCAATATATAAGTCTGGCCTTTTCAAAACTTTCTACTCAATTAAAGTCTATTAACATGTCAACTTGTAACTTCTAATCAGTTTTAATTCCTTTTTGACAAGACTATCAGTAACACGTAATAACACCAATCAGCTGATACTCCGTTATTCCTGTCACTCTCGTTTTATGATGCCTCTATAACTTCACAAATTAGTCTAACGTTAACTCGGGACGAATCGGCTTTGGGTGCAATAAACGCTGGCCGGATGATCTGAATGCAATTTAAAAAATACTATGATCATAAAAAATAACCTTATTTGTTTTCAGATAAGGTTGAATACTGTACACGTATAAATTGAAGAGTTGTGTTATTTCGGAACTGTGTCAGAATGCAGTGAAGATCTGTTAATAAGTCGGATACACACAGTATGTTTGCACGTTCTGTTACATCACTTTGAGCCGGCTTAACACACCACGTCCTAATGTTTAGTGTATATGAGACGTTAGGGTCGATATTTGATATTAAATATTAGTTGATTGTTCACATTTTTTTGTGCGCCGGCAACGTTGTGAAGCTTACAATGACAAAGTGTGAAACGTGAATTGACGGTAATTGTTTGCATAATGCGTCTAAAAGAGTCTCTTTCAATAAATACCTCCTACTCAAGATGTCATACGTCTCATGACCCGGCGCTGTTAATGATTACGCGGCAACTTTGCGTAGCGGCAAAAACGCGAGTTAATTAAGCTTAATTAAAAATTACCGTTTACAAAAGCAGTTAAGAATTAGGTCAAAGGATAGGCACAAGTTGGGCCATAAAGCTTGTTTAAAATTCCATGTCAGCTGTCGGTCTGGTCCGATACGAATAATAGATGCGGTTTGGTTTATTGGTGGCTCATATAACTCGGTCGGCGAGTCCGTAGCCGTCTGTTAGTCTAATTTGAAACACAACCGAGACTAGACACTGTTATACGTTAAAATTAATGAAATATTTTAGTTGTGAGTGGGTTCGAATCGTGTAGTGACGTTATATTGTAAGTTTTCCCGTTTTTCTTAGTTTGTTCCTCATATTAGAAGTATTTACGTCAATTGTCCGTTGTCAATGCTATTTCTGACCCGTGTTTTCCTACCTTCTTACGCAAGTAGTTAGGAACAAGTTATTTTTAGATGGTTAGGGATGTCTGAAGTTATTAACTTTACTTCTGTGTCCTTTATGTTTCAAATATTGTATCTAACTCAAATTTTGGGAATTTAGAATGAAACCGTCTGTAGAATGTTCACATCTAGCCTGAATAATTTAACAAATGAACAGAAATGTTGTTTTCTTCTATTCCCACTGTTCTTTCATTAAAGCTACTGTTTATTATCTGTTTCAGTTCATCATAATATGTGTTTACTTCAAACATTCCGTTTAAACAACTGCTACGCAGCTGTGTTTGACTTCCACACTGTATAATAGAGCATCGGACAAAATGGAAATCTTTGCAACAAAATGGCGTGTTTCCAAATTGAATGTTTTGATAACACTGAATATTGTGAAAGGTAAGACTATAAGAATTTTCTTAAGCTGGTGTAATTAAAATCTGACCTGAAAGTAATAAGGTTCGGCCAGCAGTTTGATTAAGGAACTCTCAAGAAGCTGAGTAGTAGCTATTCTATCAATGTTATTTAATGATTCCTAAGATTTATAATTTACAACATACCATCACGCTTGTATTCCCCGAAGGGTAAGCAGAGGTGTACCAATGTACACCCACAGTTCGCTGGTATGTTCAGAAAATCCCAATAACACTTTTTGCTCTACCTGGGAATCGAACCCAAAGCCTCTAGCGTAGCAGTGGCGCTTAGGACCGCTAAGCTACCGAGGCAGTAATAATAATAATAGTAGTAATTACTACTATTATTATAATACTATTATTTAAAAAGTAAATTATTATTTATTATGAGTGTGTTATGTTAATGTAGTTTAACTTACAATCACATAGAAGATTAATTTAAAACTTAAAAAGTAGCATGTTACGTAGGTGAATCAATGACACTGCCAATCAACTAAGTTTTCATGGTAAAAGTAACGAGTTATCCTAGTGGGTAGCTAAAAAATTTAACATAAGATGAAGTTGTCCCTAAATATTTGAAAGAAATCTACACATTCTAGAAAGCGGCGGAGATACATCTGGTAACTAAATGCAGTTTTCTTATGCTATTCTAAGTGGAATATATTTATCTAACATACCATCACGCCTGAATTCCCCGAAGGGTTAGGCAGAGGTGTAACAATGTACACCCACAGTTCGCCGTTATGTTTAGGTCCCATGTGATAGTGGGCGAGCCTATTGCCATTAACCGGGCACAAATCCTAACTCCAAGCTGCTACAGAGAATTTCATAGAAAAAACCCAATAACACTTTTTGCTCGACCTGGGACTCGAACCCAAGACTTATCTGTTACGTCCAATGGCAATCCAGGACACACTTAGTGAATAGTAAAGTGCGTTGTCATGTCATCGAATACTGCGCGACATAGTCCCACGGTTTTCTCTTAATGTTTACGATTAGGTACCGAGGTGTAGGTATTATTTATGTACCTACCATTACGCCTGTATTCCTCGAAGGGTTAGACAGAGGTGTACCAGTGTAGGTATTATTTATGTACCCACAGTTCGCCTGTATGTGTAGGCCCCACGTAATATGGGGCGAGCCTTTTGCTATTAACCGAGCTCAAATCCTAACTTCAAGCTGCTACTGAGAATTTCATAGAAAAACCCAATAACACCACGCTCGACCTGGGAAGCGAACCTAAGACCTCTATCGTTGCAGTCGCCCAGTCAGTATTACTGTAAATATATCTTATATCCTTCTTAATAGGAGGATTGCTTTGAAGTTAGCAAATTTAAAGGACACACTTCCTTTATTTGGCGTTGTACTCATAACGAAAATCTATTGACATACCTACTGCACGTGCCTTTTCAGCATTTTCAGAGACAGCATAGGTAACAGAAACTGTTCAAATGATTTACTTGTACTGTTGTAGTTAGTACTTACAGAGCCCCTCATAACTTTGTCACCACACTAATGTCCTAATTCCCACAGTTTACTTACAATTGACTACAATGTGGTAAAAGAGTATCCCTTTGTAGCAAAAACGATTTTATCTATTAAAGGATTGTAGAAGCGGCATCGATTAGATTTCGCTTCAGGAAATATTGGATACCTTTATAGAGGTGTATCCAAATGTTTATATTCGGATCAAAGAGTAATGCTACATTACAAATAATAATCAAATGATCGTAGCTGCACGATTTGGAATATCAAATTATAAAACAAGTACGTATAATCACGTAGTATCAATAAAATTAATGATTCCAGTTAATGTTGACCATAACATCCTCTTAGCACATTCTGTCTTATTACTATAGGTATTGCAGTCAGTTAATTAATATCAAAGGTTCAATGATAATTAACATCCATAAATGCTCAATGGAATATTATAAATTTATTAGAGATCCTACCAGTTGCCCTATAGTACGACTGACCTGAAGTGTTATGTGGGTAATAGACGAGTGAACAAGGTACGCTTAGTTATGGCTAGATGATTGTTCGCTTACGTGTCACCTAAGAAGTACGTATATTTAGACGCACCTAAGCAAAATTGAATCGCTCCCCCACACATTTATTTTATGTACAACTAATAAAATTAAAAATTTTAAGTAACCCCCGACAGACAAATAACGATCCCTACCGCAGCTAACAAATAAGCTGATAACATTGAAACGGCTGAACCGATTTCGACAACACGTATTTAAGAACGCGCTAGGAAACCTGCTTCCTAATTAAAATCGGTTCACCCTTTTAATATCTACGGTGCCACAGACAGACACACAGACACGTCAAACTTATCTATTTTTTATTTATTTTTGAGTCGGGGGTCAGAAAAATGTTTTACGTAATTTTTAAACTGTCAAACTGTCAACTGTCAACTGTCAACTGTCAAAATCATCAACCGAAATAATACATTGTTTAAGAGTAAGTATAGTTTGTCATAGCCGTCGAAGCTAAATTGTAGCTCTAAAAATGTTTTACCACAAAAAGACAAAAGACTTTTCCCATATGTTAAATGAACACAAGAAATAGTAAAGGTACAGCTACATAAGTATAATCCTACTACTAATACTAATCCTACTACATAAGTATAATCCTACTAATATTATAAATGCGAAAGTTTGTGAGGATGTATCGATGTTTGTTACTTTTCACTCGCAAACGGCTGAACCCATCTAAATGAAATTTGGCACATAGATAGATTATAGGCTCCTTTTTATCCCGGAAAAATGTACGGTTCCCGTGGGATAATATAATAACTTTGTCACAGACGAAGCCACGAGCGGAAGCTAGTTTTATTATAAAGGTCGAGGTGTAATTTTTATGGATATTAACTATGATGATAACTTCATTTATAATTACTGCAGGGTGTTTCAAATGACCTATCAATTTAAAACTTCAGGTACTAATAGATTTTCTTTCTGTTTCATGTGCGTTATAATTATGTAGCTAATCGGGCCACCTACTAAACATGCAATATCTTACCTAGTTGTTCGATGTTCTTTGCTTAAATGGACTGCAAAACATATTCTAATAAAACTAGAACTGTATCATGAGTCTCAAATTATCATGTGACTGAGTTTTTGTCAGTTGGCCATGCTGCTGGCTGTTGCCAGGACCAACCTCCTCGCTAAAACGCCATTGACCCGCGCAATTCGGGTCATTAACGATCTTCACGTCAAGATATATGTTTTTTCATGCTATATGAGTGAATTCGCAAAAATAATACATACATACATAAACTCACGCCTTTTTCCCATGGGGGTAGGCAGAAACCACAGAACGCCACCGGCTACGATCCTTACATACTTCTTAAAATTAATTAAGTTAAAAAAAAAAAAATTATAATGTCGTTTATATTATGTTTTAGTGTAGATTAGAAAAGGCTAAACTTTTTTGTTTTATATTTAAATATTGTGTTTTTATGGTTGAAATTTAGTACAATAAGTTAGTTAGTAGCTATTTATTTTTTACGTTTTTCATAGTTTTATATTGTAAATACTTAAGCTATATTTGAGAACAAGCTATCGCATTAGGGACATACCTGTAATGATAGTTGGAAGGTAGATTTTAATAAATAAATAGTTATGTTTGGATCAGCTTCCAATTTTATACCGAACGCCTACCAATCTGACCCTACTGGGAAACAAGATACACCCACATAATACTGTTTCTCAGACTACCAGTGATGACTGCCTATAATCAAAATTATTTTATATTTTTATCATTTTTAAATCGGTTTTAATAATTTTTATCAGTGTCCTAGGTTGTAGGGTGACCAGTATAACTATAGTTTAGTTGGTTGGTTTTTTAATAAAGCCTTACTGTTTCTATTTTTGAATGTAATTGAAAACCCACGTTGAAATTCGTTTAACCTATCACCGCCTACATCCGCTTCACCGTACACCTTCAAACCTTGTGGAACTAACCTAACTGTATATTATTTATGTATATTACGTAATATTTAATTTACATAGTGTTTCCAGTTTACCTGTGAATTCGTGTTTTGTAGCCAGTGTCAGTTTTCACACAAATTTTAGAGAAATAGAGACCTCTGTGTTCTCTGTGGATGCGAAGTTCATACGGAAGGCACAGGTGGTGATATAAATGGTGTAAATATTGAGCTTTTAGTAAATAATGAAACAATGACGCATGGAGTTTAGACAGACCTGTAAATACGCGCATGACAAATGTACTAAGGATATTTTAAGTAAAGGTTATGTTGCCGTGGCTGCCCCGTTGGTCTCTTGGTCGCAAGCGCGACTGATGAGCATGGGGTCCTGGGTTCGATTCCCAGGTCGAGCGAAGTGTTATTGGGTTTTTCCATTAGGAATTACCTAGTAGCAGCTCGGAGTTAGTATCTGTGGCGGTTAATGGCAATAGGCTCGCCCCCTATTACATGGGACCTAAAACATACCGGCGAACATTGGTACACCTCTGCCTAACCCTTGGGGGAATACAGGCGTGATGGTATGTATGTTGCCGTTCAGTACAGCTCCTTATAAAACTAGTAAATAAGAAGTACAATACTTACCTATTTCAGCTCAAAATTGTGATAGGTACTGTCTTAATGATAGCAGATGCCAACCTCAACTAAAACAGCCTTGTTTTCTACTAAAATGCACAGGAAAAAAAATCCGATGGTGTAGTTGGTGTCCACCGACCATTTTATCCGCTTTCCATCGGATGCACCGTAGATGAGTTTACTTACAAATAGGTACCGAACATACAGAAACGTACCAAATTTTCTGTTATCTGACTTTATTTGATATGGACATAGTTTTTCCAGTTTTCTTCCAAATATCCATCTATAGAACTATAACTATAATGTAACTTATTTTATATTCTACTTTACAAAATCTTGAGTATTCCAATAGCTATTAATGTCCCCCATAAAAAAGTAAAGGAAACCAAATGTCGTTCTCCGATGAAAATCTAATACACATAATTTACAAAACTCCATAAATGGTAGTTTTTATATGAGACTGTGTACTAAAAATAATATTTTATCAAGTGGTACCGGGTAGGGTCGGATTTTCGTCGACGTATCTCATTTTAATCTGGGTGGGTATTTTTAAGTCGATAAATTTGGCCTGTCATTCCACATGTGGAGGTTTGGTGTGAGATAAGACTCAGCCCGCCTCTCGCTCCGATGCATAAGCCGTCGTAAAATATTATCCTGACCGAGACATTTATGGCCAAGCTTGAGATAGGTACCGTGGAATCATTTTTAAATGTACGCATATTATGTAAAATATCCTACCTATTTAAAATTGGATATATACCTTTTTTTGCGGGATATTGGGTATTCCTACCTTCAGTAATGTTAAGAGAAAACAAGTTGCAATAAGTATATTCTTGTACGTCATGCCTACACACCTATCTACCTACGTGTGTAGGTACCTATATCTTATATCTAAGTAGGTGTGTAGGTGCTGTTAACACAATAAAAGTTAATTAAAATTGATCATTATGAACACCGATGGTAATTTTATGATTATATTGATTACCTGTATTAGGAATTAGCTATAAATAATCGATTAATGGCACTGCATAGTACATTGCTTAGAAACTTCTTGTTCATAGGATGATATCTTTGTATACAAAATTTACGTCACATTGGTTGGACGTCTGTTATTTCGCAGTGTGCGAAAAAACATAAAATAACATCATAATTACTTTATGAAACTCGGAACCCAGTGCTGGACCTTTGGAAGACGTAAAAGGAGCCAATATTAACTTGTAAAGACCAGCTTAGATAGCTTTAAGATGAAATGAAACGCCACACTTAATTATTTTAATGCAAAATTCAATTGTTGACATAATTAAGTATTGGAAGAATCTAAAAAACATTACATTACTTACCATCACGCCTGTATTCCCCGAAGGCTAAGGCAGAGGTGCACCAATGTACACCCACAGTTTGCCGGTATTTTTAAGTTCTATATACCTAATAGGGGGCGAGCCTATTGCCATTAACCGGGCACAAATCCTAACTCCGAGCTGTTATTGAGAATTTCATGGAAAACCCCAATAACTCTATGCTCGACCTGGGAATCAAACCCAAGAACTCTAGTAGAAATCTCGCTTAGGACCACTTGGCTACCGAGGTAGTTGAATCTAAAAAAATCGTTATTTATTGGTTCATAATGACCTAGAATTAGTGGGGTAATAGCGTATCGCAATTTCTATCTCATTCCGAAGGATTTTAACGAAAACAAATAATCCATTGTTTTATGAATAACTTGTTTTTAATTGCTTCAATGTAATATAGTCTAAAATGGATTTTGTTACAAACCCTAATATGACTCCTAATAATTCCTGGAATTTAAGAATTTATTATTATTTACATATCATTAGTGATGTGTTACGGAATTAGGCTGTTAGGATGCAAAAGTAAAATTTTTTGGGTAATAACTAAGTACCCTGTCATTTAATTTGACGCTTACATTTTGCAAACATCAGTCTAAAACATACCATCACGCCTGTATTCCCCCAAAGGTTAGGCAGAGGTGTTCCTATATGTACACCCACAGTTCGCCGGTATGTTTAGGTCCCATGTAATAGGGGGCGAGCCTATCGCCAAATACCATTACCATTATTGCTAAATATCATTATTATCGAAATAAAAATTATTGACACGTCATTTGTTAGCAGTTTTGTCACACAATAGTTAGAAAGACGCCATAATTTTGATAAGTTGCAACAAAATAACGCGTCTGTAGAATCTCTGGGTGCATTCATCACTTCGGCTATAATTCGGCTCGTAAAACTTCACTAATGTCCCTTAATACTTCGCTTGCTCTATATCTTTATTAACAATTCACTCGCGATAGATTCTTTCCATTCAAAAGCTTTATGTCCCAAGTTACGACGTCCTTACAACTTTCCTTTTATCCCCAACTATTTTCTGAAAACACTGTTTTCTTTATGCGATTTAATACGCCATATTTTTGTTAAGTGACTCCGAGGTACCTATGTAACAAAGTTGCACATAATAAAGGGGATAAAAAATATTATTGTGCGCATAATAATATTCTTGCTCAAAAGGCGCTTCATATAAATCAAGTATGTTTCTGCCTTTTTGCTTCGCTTCAAAATGGTTTTTCTTTTGATATTTTATTATCACATTTTATTAATAAAAGTGTGAGTTTAAGGGTCGTATGTATTGTGAGTAAGAACTTTACTTTGTAGACTTAATTACGTGTGTATCAATTGTAGGTAGCTGTCCGTATCTAAATAAGTTTTCGTAACTATAAAATTATAATTTGATTTAGTTTCTTGAACTTGGCTTATCTGTATCTTATCAGTTTGTTCAAAGATACCGAAATGAGCACTTAATAACCCATTTTTCCTATCCATGGCAGAATGTAATAATATTCTAGAAATATCGTTTTATGGGTGTGTGTGGGTAAAAAAAACTTAGCTTAGTTACCCGTCTTATTAATTCACTGGCTTAAAAAAAGACCTAGAATGTATATATTATATACCTAGATAGAATACAAAGGCGTCCATCTTAATGGACCGGAGCCTAAGGCGGGGAGAGACGAAGATTTATCTTTTCCAATACGATGTGGGAATGCAAGGGTCCGTCGCGAGGTTGCAAGCTTTTTTAGGCTTCGGTCACACAAGTGAATACTGGCTGCGAATTAAAATTACGCAAGTATAAACGCTTGTTGAGGCAGGCTATTAGAATCAGCCGATTAAATAGCAAAGAAAAAAAAAGCGCAAAAGGAAATTTGCAGTGGCCTTAAACGAACATTTTCAGTAACAATTTTCGCGTTCGCGCCAGTCAGTACGACAACTAACAACCTCGGTTTAAATGAAAAGTCTTTTACAACGAGGATCTATAGACATCATTTCTAAAAATACAAGCAAGTATGAAAATTACAACTACACAGCAGGCATGCAGGCAGCAAAATGTTGAAGCGAGTTCATTCACTACCAGCAAACTCGCTTCGTGTGACCGTAGCTTTACCGACACACCACCGTTCAAGTGGCTTTTATTTATGAAGACACGGTTAATCTAGTGAAGTACTGTGGTAAAAAAATTAATGAACTCTAAGTTCATCCAACCACCGACATGTGTTTGGCTTGGGATTTTTATAAAAATGTTAAGCGATTTCATAAGGTTTTGGAGGACTGTTGTTAGGCTCCTGTTAGAATTAGCGGAAAGTTGAAATTAGCTATATTTCAGTAGGCACCTGTATCTGCGGGTTGTTCGTAAGAGATACCGCGCCCCCGGAACGCAAAGGGCACAAGAAGGAACATGGGTGGGTTTTAGTCAGTAAAAGTCTGACACTCCCTGCCGCCCCGCCCAGGGCGGGAGAAGTTATTTGATGATTTCCCACCCCCCAAAAAAAAAAATAAGGCACCTGTATAATATTAGTTGATTACAGGCCACAAATAGGAACAACATAAAAATATACTGTTAAAAATTATTAAAGAAAGGAATAAATAGGTATAAAACGATTTAAGCCATCATCCGCTGGAGAAACACAGTCGTTGAGTACACAGTTATAATATAGGCTTCACATAAACCCGTAAATTCTTTTAGTTGTAGCATAACCTTTACAAAGTTAAAAATAAATGTAATCCTGCCCTAAAAGTTATATCTACAATGACCGCACAACGTGTATGACGTAACATTAAACCCTAAACTAAGCCCACAACCACAATTACAAATGACCTTAAACTCGAAATCGTTCAATCCGTCGACCGTTATAGTCCACTCATTGCTGTCATAAACTCATTAAGCCACATAACCGACCAATCGAGCTTTCCAATCATGAAATTAAAATTACGTCCCCTTTATTGCCAGCCGTTACGAGCTGCGAAAAAAGGGGGCATAAATAAAAGAGGGGGGTATAAATAACACACCTTCGTAGCAGCACGCGAAGCGAACCCGAGAATGTTGTCGTAAATTATACGCTTATAGCCCCGAGCTCGATCAATACCATTCATTAACGAAAAATGTATCGTTGCGATGTTTCTCGTATCGGTCGTTTGCGGTTTTTAAAATGCTTTTTGGCGTAATGTAAGAATACGGAGTCGTAAATAATGACTAAGCAGGTATTATCTTTACGATCTGCCTTATTTCTTTGGTCTTCGTGAATTGTAAATCTTTTCGGAAAAACAAGCAGACTGAAAACACGACGTCAAGGTAAATAAAAAGATACATACCTATGCTGTAGCATAGGTATGTATCTTTTTATTTACCTTGACATCGTGTTTAAAATATATACCAGTACCTACCAGTACCTGTAGGTACTGGTAGTTTCTGAATGATTTTCCGAGAATCAACAATCAGACATAAACTTTGTTAGACAGCTCTACTTTTCCTACCTCAGTAGATACTTATATATTTTATTTGGTTACCATGGTTACCTACCTAATTTACAATTACCTACATACCCACAAGTCCTTAAAAAAACCTGCTAAGTTTTCTCACTTCAAAATCCAACGTATTAAACCTGTAGAACAAAATTTCATGTATGTTTTAGTAGGTAGATCCACAAAGTGGATAGAGGAACTCGGAACCGTCGAGGTTAACCCGGGCCGATCGATGCAGCTCCAAGCGGCTAGGAGAGCACTGTAGTAGATCAATTATGTAGTACCTACCTTAAAGTTCAAACGGAGAAGGATTTGTAAATGAAAAATATAAAAGTCTTATGCAATATTTTGCCTCACTGGCTTACCATCTAGTGTTTCATCATACCTATGTACCTGGCGATAAATCCAATTTGTACCGTCTAATAACAAACATACACACCTTACTTTTAACAAGAAGTTAAACATAATTTGGTTAACAATCCCAAGTACCTAGTCATACAAAAGCTTACCTAGCCGCGCTATAATAGCTACACTTAAAGTTCACTACGTCGTTTTATACAAGCACCTATTAACGATAGGCACGTGTTAGTAGGGAAGAAAATCTTATCTTTATTTTGATGTTAATGCCGTCTTTATGTGTCACTCAAGTAAAGCTAACGGCTAAGTTTCGAAAGGGGTATTAGAGGAAATGCTGGGGGGAGATAAACGGGGATTTTATCGCCAAGGCACTAGATACGTAGGGCCACCATTGCGTCTACGTGCAGCATAGATATA
Organism: Caradrina kadenii; assembly: GCA_947462355.1. Taxonomy (NCBI): domain Eukaryota; kingdom Metazoa; phylum Arthropoda; class Insecta; order Lepidoptera; family Noctuidae; genus Caradrina; species Caradrina kadenii. The sequence continues at coordinate 9,348,319 of OX381683.1, read as the reverse complement.
AAACAACGAACGACAACCAACAGAACCTTAATTTGCATTCCCGATATGTCAGATTGTGGAGCAAATAAAAGACGATCAGTCGTGACAAAGGTCGTTGGCATTCGAGACGTTGGAACTTTTTCAATGCAATTGTACCAATTAACTTGAACGGACGAAAGTGAAACTCACAAAACCGGGCGGCATCGGCACTCGGCAGCATTTTTTCTCGGTAGATTTACATATTTATTGGGGCACATTTTATGGAGGTAGCAGAAAAAAAACCTTTGCTCGTTTAATGGACAAAAAGGGTGGCTCCGTGTATATTTATTTTGTCGCATCCTTTTTTACGTGCGAAAGGACGTGGCTGTGTATTTTTTCAGCACCGACATGGCACATTTGGCGACGCACTTTGCATAAAAATATTGGATCGTAAACTCTATGCCGTTCCACGGAATCGGGACGCATGTGTCGCAAGAAAAATATTGAAATCATGCTGAAATAAGGTTTTATGAAGACAGATACGGCTCGAAGATTGAGATATGAATGCTTTATGGAAAGGTGTTCGCTATTAATAAAATATTATATGTGCACCTGCCACACAAGAGATTGATGAAACTGAAAATATAAATGGCTTGACAAACTGAATTTACCGACATTTTAGTGCGTATAAAATAACCTATTTATGCAAATTGATTCTTTGTATGTATGGTTCGAGGTATACGAAGCAAACTGGTTTAAAGGAAATGGAATACCCGTGGAGGTACCTAAGACAGGTTGCTCACGTAGGAACCCCTGCGTAAATTAATGCGGCTGCTTCATAAATTACCCACTCACATTAAGATCACCGCTTTAATCTGTAGTATCGCATCATGAGACCAACTGTAGGCAGTCGTTAATGTATTTTGTTTTAGTCTTTGTTATTAAAATTACTCGTATTTTATGATAGCCCGGGGAACGTATCGTTTTCATCACTAATTTATGCCTTACACTCCACGTGATATGGTTTGCTTTTTATTATTTTCAAACATGGGTGGGCCAAAACTTTGCAGAACGTTACTGTAACAGTTTATATTTAACTGTTTATAAATATTTATGTACGCGTATGTACTTACTTTGCGAATAAATAGATGAATCTGGTAAGTGTTTTAGCATTTAAACATAAAATCGTATGAAAAGAGGCCTATGTGGTATCTTCCCTTAAAAAAATATACCTTGCAAAGGTAAAGGAAAAATATACCTTGCTTTTTAATATAACATAGGTATGGGTTCATAATTTGCGTTTACAATTAATTTTACTGTGCCTTTGCAATGCCTTAGATTCTAAGGCATTTTAGCAATTCACTTATTCTAAGGCTTAGAATAAGTGAACCAAAGGTTGGGAATTGTGCCCTTCATACAAGTATGTATACTGTATATAGGTATGTACTTATAACTTGACAAGAGTGACAGTTACGACAAATTTTATTGTGCCTTTTGTAGATCTAAGTATTAAGTCGGTTATTACAAAATACTCTTTGTTAAAGTGAATAAACATTTATTATGAATTTAATGGTTTTATTCCTATCATACTTTGAAGAGTATGTGTTTTGATCTCCAGAACCATTTAAGTCTACCACCCTGACTGAAATAAGAAGTCTCTCATCAACCAGCTACACGATATTGAGCGACTAAGTAGCAATACTTAACGGCCATGCGCTAATCTGGTACATTTACACCGGCCATATACCCGCGACTCACGACGAACGATGGCACTCCAGGAATGCACCCAGTAAATCATCAGGAGAACACTAAACCAGTTCTTTAGTGCCCCGTGAGCTCAGGGCTGGCAAGGGCGTGCTTTTCCTTCGAATTATTAATACTGCTCCGTTTATTTTGTACGAATACCAACCTTGATCTGAAGATTAATAAAATACCTATGAATTAGTAAGCCCGAAATCTAAAGGTTCAGTCCCATGCAGCGTTTTTTACCCAAATTTCATGAAAGATTTTGTTAAACTTTGTGCTGAAGATCCATTATAGGCTTTGTATTTACAGGCTTTCCATAAAGGTCTGTAACGTATTTTTGCTATTTCTTGTTATTTCTTTCATTCTTCTTACCTAAAGTCTGTAAAATATTACTGAACCTTTAGGACTTAGTTGGCCATCTAAGCATCTTCCGTAGCTAGCCAGTCCTTCAAAAAAAAATTATTGGAAATCAAATTTTCCATTTCAGCAACCCTAAAGCGACACGAGTGGTGGTGTATACGACGATATTGTTAGTCGTAAACTTGTAATTTTGTTGTAACTAAATCCACAGGCCTATCCAACACGCCGTTTTATCTAAAATGCTTTTAAAGTGCTAAGATGTCTACTATCTATGACATTAGGGTACGTCGCATGAGTGCTAGCGATAGGGTTGTCTCAATAAATATATTGTAGTGATTTGTACGCTGTATCTAGTGTCATAAAAGTGTCTAGTGATCGTCTGCTCAATTTATTGATGTTATGCTTTGTGACTGTCTACCGATGTTGTTTGTAGGTTAGGAATGTTACGGTACCCTACGAGATCTGTATATTTCATGAATGTGGATCTTAGTAGTCCTCAGTTACTGACTTACGCAAGAAAGGTACTTAAAGTATTAACAAATAAATAATAACACCCATCTAAAGTTATTGTCATAATAAATACGGATTAGTCTTGAGCTTTAACATTATTTCTCATATCGTTATACCCAACTACGACTAATCGATTTAAAAGACTACTCCACAAGATTAAAAACTCCAAGAAAATTCCTTGGTGTTCATTAATCAGTGGATTAGATACTCGGATTATTTACGAGCAAATCTAAAACGTACGGAATTTAATTTCATTAGGGGACTTTAGTGGCACCATGTTGTCACCCGCTGCGCCGGGGCAGGCTCGACGGTGTATTTCACCCAGCTGTCATGAGCCAACCAATCGCGAGCGAGAATCGACCGCTCGTTCCAACTTTAAAAATGGTGGAGATAATTTCATTGTATATTATTTGTGACAGGTCGTTATTTTGAGTTTTTATCTGTTCGTGGGTTCCATATTTCTTGAAGATATCTTCGGTCGATACATTTAAGGATTTTTTTTGTACTTTTCTGCCTCCTACATGTTTAGGGTAGAAACACCTAAAAGATAGGAAGTTCGGATTACAGGGTGGCAACTACATTTAATTTAAAATATATTTAGTTATTCTTAGTTTCCCCTAATGACTTAGGCTGAAACACTTTTTAATATTTTGAATTCGGATATTAACCTCAATAGTTCAGTACTTATTAAGTGGATACTTAATCTGAATAATGATGTATGAAGGTAGCCAGCTACGCAGATTCATTTCGTAGAATGTCTGCAACACACAGGATGTAGTGCTAGGATTGCTACGAAATACTTTATTTAAAACCTACTTTGATCGGAGACTCTTTCGGTCAGTGGATAAGATAGCCGTCTAGCCGGTTTCCTCTGACGAGACTTACTCACCTACCCATACGTGTATAGTCATAACATCCATTAATCTACAAGTATGCATAGGTAGATATAAAGATTGTCGTTCTATATATTTTCTCCCGGGCAAAGTCAACTACTAAAAACTTCCATAAAACAACAATTTCAAACGGGCCATTTCGCCCGGGAAAAACAGCATCCCGCGCGGTGGGGGTGGCGGAAAATAGGGAGAAGAAGGGGAGGGTCCAAAGTGAAGCCTGGCTGGTTTATGTTCCGGAATTACGACTTAGACGTTTCAAACAATAACTTCCCCCCATAAATACAAGCCGATTCCTTCACGCGTCATAGCGCAGATTGTTTTTCTTTGGCCCGCCTCGAATTTGAGCATATACTTAGAATAGATATTTTATTTTAGAACCAAATACCTATTTCCAATTTTACGAACCTGCCCTCAGACCCAAAGCGTAAAGTTGAATAAATATTTAATTAAATGGGCCATCGTTCGTGGCACTAAATATTCCATACCCTGTATAGTGCTCTTGACGTGACGAAATTGGACCGCGTCCGCATTATTCCCGCATCGCCAATACCAGCACGCGCGTTGGCCGATCTCAGGAATTTCCTATTTCCATTCGAGTGACCTCCGCCCGAGCCGAGCCCGGCTCGCTCCTAATCTAGAAAACGTCATAAAACTCCCCGTAATAAAAGCGCGCGTTTTCACGTACCCCGTAAAAATATGATAACATTCACGTACGAGCACCCACCTACCTACCGTAGTACCTACTTGTATATAAAGCTGCGATTTTTAATAAAACTTTGTTCACACATTCCGACTTTTGAATAACGTTTTCGTTTGCACTAATTAGGTACTTTAGAAACAAAGAATTTTGATTGTTGGGTTAATAAAATTTCTTTTTTTTTTGTGATAACGTTATGCGGCGGTAGAAAAAGTTTTGTGTGGGAGTATCTGTACGTAGACGAGTTTTTGTTTTCGAAATCCATTAAATATCATCACAATATCAGCCGTTGGACGTCCACTGCTACACATAAGCCTCCCCCATAGATTTCCAAAAGGACCGGTTGGAAGCGGCCTAAAATGGCATGAAGGCCAATTCTACTTATGAAAAACGTTCAAAATCTATACGCAATCTCATCTCTGCGACAATCAATGTCATAAAATGTAGGTAAATTAAAGGCTTTGGTCATATTGAAGTTTAAATTAAATTACGATCGTACCTGAAAGTTAAAAGAATTACCTTCCAGAAGTTAATTTATGGCAACAAAGATCTACACGGTAATTGCAAGCAGAAAATAAATTCCTCTTCAGCTTCGAGAATTCTTTAAAATCATCCCATGTGCACCGTGAAATTCCAAGGCACTTTTACTACCAATAGGTTACAGTAGTTGTTTCGACCTCAACCACAGGCCGTGTGGCTCAGGGCAAGCCATAAACATAGAAGTTCGCCTCTTCAGATAACTAATGGAATTGCGGATTATATTACCGCAACCATGCTTACGATTAGACTTAGAATATGACCAACAGGAGACATCTGACACCATCAAAACACCAGTTTTAGTGCGTTGTTAGTACTGGCTGCCTACATCAAGCGGAATGCAGGCACCTGAACCGAACACAATTACTTATAGTTTACAGATCCTGCTTCGGAATTGTTTTTATTTTACCGCCTGTGCCACCCACAGAGAATGCATTTTAATTTTAAATAATTAAATCTGAAGAATTTGGGGTACTTTACGCTCGCTTAAGCTCTTGATTTAAATATAAGAAATCTACACAAAAAAGCTTCACACTTGATAATTTTTCACGTTAAACTGTTAAAAGCTTATAGTATTTTTTCTCTAATACTGGTACAGAGATTTTATAAGGTAAGGGTTGCGATTTTAACATCCGTAAGTAGATATAAATATTGCTATAGGTATACCCGGTCCTGTTTTCCATCGTCAGCAGGCGCCTAGACGCCCCTCCATAAAGGTGGATTAATACAGCCGAAAGCCCAACTTACTTAATAAATATAAAAGCCTTCTCCGCCCGCGATCGTAAACCGCCCACTGCGCTCCTCCAAGATTACTTATATCGCAACCAGGAAAATTAGACCTCCCGTTTTCATTATAGTCCCAAATAATGTTTGTGTTTGAGAAAGACTGAGGGTTCTTTGGTAAGTGGTCTTGCCATTATCAGCGCTATGTAGATTGCGCGTCGCTTGCCCGCCTTGCTTTCTCCAAGATAAGGTTTTATGGACGAATGGAAGAAAGGATAATGTTCTTCTTTGATGGGGAATGGAATTGTAGGCCGCGTTCCGGTACCGCTGTAAAGATAGATAAAGTTTCAGTTTTATTTCTTGTCGACGTTTGCGTTTTGGGCTTTCTTTGTTCTCATATAAATTAATTTTAAGGTTTAAAATCATTGCTTAGAAATTAAACTTATTGGTACCTACGTTAAAATGAGCGTTCTTATCTTATATACATATTTGATAAAAAAACACACACACAACATGATGTTTCTGATATTCCAATTTTCATATATTTTTTGTAATAGATGTGAAAGACGAGTCTTATAAAAAAGTTTGATTATTATAATTAAAAGTGAAAGCAACTACGTACTAAAATTTTTATTTTAGTATATTGATGACTCTAGTCAATATATAAACATTAGCTCTTAATATATAAACAGACCCACTGATTTATTTTACACAGATTCTATAATAACTGCCTCGGTAGCCTAGTGGTCTTAAGCGCGACTGCTACGCTAAAGGTCTTGGGTTCGATTCCCAGGTCGAGCAAAAAGTGTTATTGGGTTTTTCTATGAAATTCTCAGTGGCAGCTCGGAGTTAGGATTTATGCCCGGTTAATGGCAATAGGCTCGCCCCCTATTACATGGGAGCTAAACATACCGGCGAACTGTGGGTGTTCATTGTTACACCTCTGCCTAACCATTAGGGGAATACAGGCGTGATGGTATGTGTGTAAGATTCTATAATAACTGAAATAAAATACTTCAAAAAAATCATACCTAAAATTTATTTACTAGTACTGTTACTTTTAAAACATATCAAATCAGTTCATAACCAGAATGAAGATACGGGTTTGTGACAAGTAAGCAATTGAATTACAGACGTACCGCTCTACAAAATCGACCTTTTTCATAAATGTTTCATATTTAAGGAGAAATACACCATATTTACATAAGGCTAGATACTATTCCCAACTACCTTAATATCTACCTACCTACGTAAAAGATACACGTGCCCACGCGCTTATGACAAGGCTCTAATATAAAGTCGTAAAATTAGTGGGATTAACGCAACAGTGCGACCGATTAGCAGCCATGCTTTAATTGATCGCCGGCCGGTTATATATCACGTACAAATTAACAATAAATCGTGTAGGAGTCTACTATTGAGAGAACATTGTGTTATCACACCTCTGTGTAGCTTGGCTAATGAAGATTTACAGGGGTTGTAAAGTGTTAAGATAAAGATAGGTAGGTTTAAAAAGAGAATTCCAGTTTCAATCAACATACTATTAGAGAGCTTTTTAACAGCCAGTAGAAATTATAGAACTAAGCAAATAGACCAAGGTTTTTGCTAATGACCAGTAAGAAGAAGAAAAAATAATCAGTGGTAATTTGAACACATAAAAGTTTTTTCGGTTGAGCTTAATTACCGTCTGACGGAACAACAAGTACCTAGCGCAATTAATCAAAATAATTGACTCGACAAAAATGTTTCGTAGATTTTTTGTACACTCAGCTTCAATTTAAAAGGGTTTCCATGTTCAAAACGAGACCAAATTAATATTCTCCTTTTACAAGTCTCGTGTATCTGAGACAATAAAATTTATTTTTCAGTGCTCTTATGTACGGGCGGTAAGGCTCGGCACACACCGTACAAAGTTGCGAGTAATTTATTGCAGGCCGGTTTATGGGCCCTGGGCTAAGTTCGCACATGCACCACGCCGACACAACTTGTATAGAAGTCATAAATATCCGCTAACCCCTTCCATGAGGTCAGGTACGTACCTACATGAGTAAAATACGAGCTGTTTTGTTTTTTGCCGACTTGTTCCGATTTTTTTAACGTTGTATTCCTGGCTTTAGAAATGAATGAATTCGCATTGTGGATGGATGGATTCGCAAAGCATGTACAATTTGTGATGAAAACGCAAGAAAGTTACGGTAGGTCTAATAACGTGTAGGTATCATATCACATGCAAAATGTATTTAAATTCATCTTGTTTTCACTTTCTTTTCATCTAAACTTTTCTTTTCATTCAATCACCACAAAAACAATTAATATGAAACACTGTCTATTCACAAGCAGCAAAATTTATTATTCAACGATTATTTCAATTAATAAAACGCTTTACGCCTACTTAAAGCAACTTAGTAGTAGTAGAGAAATCACCATAAAAATAACACTTAATTTCAGCTCGCAATTACGACGCCGTTAAAGGGCGGCTGCCTGTGGCCCGACACAGCCATTACATTACCTCCACACTTACCATACTCACATACTAACTAGCCTATACGTTCTACACTTAGAAGCCGACGGGCTCGTAAAAATAAAGAATAGGCGCATTTACACGCGCAAAAGTGAAAAAATAAAACGTTTTTCTTGCGGCGTGCAAAGCGGCCAGTCATTCCCGCGTCCGCCGACTCCAACTCATTCTTAAAAAAACACTTTTACTTAGAAAATCAGAGCTGTGGTCGCTTTCACGATAGAGTTACTAATCAATTTTTTGAAATAGTTAATTGTATATAAAATAATAAAGTAATCATTCGCTTAGATTGTAAAACATTAAATTGAAATGTACTTAGTTTACAACCGATGTTTATTTTTATGATTATGTCATATTAATGTACGTTTTATATACCTTGATCTGAATGTTTTTGAACCTAAAGCTCGGTAATCTTCTCCACTAAATGTTGTCGTAAAACTAAATTCATGATTAGCTAGAGAGTTAGCCGACGGCATTTTGTTTTCTTTATCCGTTTGATATCACGGACGTGTTTAGGAATACAATTTAATCGATACATTATGCTAGTATTATTATTCTACTATTTAAGAAAAGTACATTTTTTTTCATTATAGAACTATAATTGAGATTTTTTCTGCGAAAACAAACCAACCAATGTCAACATTTGTCCCATTTTGAATTTATTGTAAACATAAGCTTTGTGTGTTTGATAATGTGGTATTGCTGGATATTTGTGTAACATATTTAGCATTCCTATTAAGTTAGTTTGACTTAATTAATTTAATTACTGAGGGATTGTGGTTTGGCTAGTTTTTTCAGAACTAGACTCAATAATCGGTTACAAAAAAAAAACTACAGAGTTTTATAAAAAGCCCGCAAAATTAGCCGATCTGTAACATTGATGACTCTCAGAGGCTATTCCGATTTGGACCCCTCACACAATATACATATAAACAAATCGCACATAAGCAAACAGCCTCAGTAAATAAGCCCGCATAAGTTTTATAGCCAAAGTTCATAGTTAAGATAATAGCCACCTAGTTCCCCGGCTTAATCTCCAGTAATTAAAAGCACGTGTCACTTTATTAATGATTAATTAATCTAAACATTAATTACTGAAAGTAGAGGTAGCTTGCTGAGACCCTATGGTGACGTGGGGGGCACTTCCCCTTTGCATGCATACCTAATAATGTGTCCATATGTAATGCTATGAGCCATGTGGGACAGAATATCTAAGATGTTATCCAATTGTGTTTAATTCATATAAAATGTTTATTTTGCAGATGAAGTCTCCAGTCGTCGTCATATCGGCTTACTTTTTCACATCAAAGATATACCAGAATGATTGAAAGCTGAAATTCCTGTTTGCAGAGCTAGTTTCGGGAACAATAACAATAATATAGAAAGATACAAAAACAAAGTTCCATCTATAAGAGAAATAAACATTTTTGAATTAGTTTCTCGGAACCATAATAAAGGCCTCAATAAAATATAATATCTCTATGTATAAGGTAAGAAAAACGTTGTCCTTTTAAAATTTAAATGGAATTTTTTTTTTTGAACTTTGATATAAAGTGTTTGCAGTTTTAGGTCCTGAAACCTATCAGCTACTACTACTTGTCAGTGTACTATTTTTTTTTTATTTAATAGGTTTATTGATCTAGCAAAAAGCTGGGCGGATGCTGATGAGCCAAAAAAATTACAAATGTTTTATATAATTAAAGAATATGTTTTCGTTAAAGGCTAAGTTCAACGAACCTGACGATTTTTTTATTTCTTCTTGTAAACTCAAAGATATGTTGTAGCGATACTTATCTGCAAAATAATAATGTGACTATTATATGTAAGCATTACATAAAATCTAATGTATTTTTTGTTTACGTGTACTAACATAGATCGACATAACCAATTCAAAAGCACCTAATGATCGATTTATCATATACTTCCTGTATAAAAAGTTTTATTACGAATCGATAGAATTGTAATTCAAATACTACTGTCATTAATTAAAATAAATTCTGTGTTTTATATTATAATTAGGTTTAATTACCGACATAACAGAAAAGCTATAAAATAGTTTTAAACTCAATTTAAATATTTAGTATTGAAATTAGTTTGGTTACTATTTAAATTTAAAACAAAGTTACAGTGTAAAGAGCAAAATGTAACGTATATTTTGCTTTATATGTAGTAACTTCGCTGGCACCCCCTACTAAATATTTATGAGTGTGAATAAATGTTAGGTACGTCTGCACTGCATGCCAACTAGAAGGCTGCATCTAAGGAAATTGATTAAAAACGTGCCTAAGCATTTAAATACAAGCAAATGCGTCAGAGACCACCCTCCTGATTTCGTACTTTATTCCGGAAATAAATGACTATCGCATGATTTCACGACTTTCATTGGTAAAGGGAACTTATCTACTACCTACGTTTCAGACGAGGGTTGTGAAATATTTGTTTAATTTCAAGTTAAATTGGTAATGACATTAAAGTTCTGTTTTTTACTACGTTTTTTAATGCATGAGGTACTTAGCTAAGTAAATTAAAAAAATTCTTTACTGAGCTCAATAATGTCAGACATTTTGTATTTTCAGAATTTGAATTTTTTTGTGAAAAATTTCTGGTTTTTTTTATTGCATATTTGGGTATGTATCTAATATATATAATAATAATACCAGTTGATACCAGTAATCTGGGAGCACTTCTAACTTCTTACCTAAATCTTTTAATACTTTGGCATAATGAGTAAAATTCCAACTTAAATACTTCCTTCCTCCATGAAATATACCTTTCTACTTATATATCTACCTCACCCATAAACGCAGTTACCTACCTACCTCACAAGTTTCCTCAAGCAGGGGGATGCATGCACCCTCTAATGCGATCAAATAACGAAAAGTAACGGTCTCGATAACGAGAGCAATAAACTTTTGTGTCAACTCGACTGGCTGGCAGTTTTCACTTGACTGAGTTCAGCGGGGACTCGTGCTGACTCAAATCTCACGTCATTACTACCAATGATATATTTTTTTGCGATTTTATTGAGCGGTTTGTGGAGAGCTCGGATAGAAGAGATAAGAAGGAATTTCTGAGATATTTTGCACCGTTACTGATTTTGTATTGCCTGCTCATTATTCAAACTACAAATTAAAGCAACATAAGTAGTGCATAAAAATTGTATTAAACTGATAAAATCATTGTTTTTTTTTCTTTTCAATTTTATTTTTCAAAAGAACCTTTCGTGTACATTCTACTAAACCAATTTCAATTATTTATCGAAAAGACTATTAAAAAATTCTGTTATCTTTTAATAGTAATAATAATAACTTTAATATTAACCTCTGTTAATCAAGTTTTTACTACTTATGCCAATGTTAAATGAATTTTAATTAGGTATATCCTTTACATTTACCATTAACATTACACAAATCTTGACTTATTTATCACATCTATAGTAGGTAAAAACTTAAGTGGTAGGTAGGTAAAACTGTATAATTCAACACCTCCTTTTTATTCTCAGGTTTTTTCAAATTCAGGCAAACAAAGGAACGAGTGTTTTTAAGATTTCACTGCGAAGATAAATGCCCTTCGCTTTTGTCCTTGTTATACATTCAACCCAACTCATGTCTAATTCCTTTTGCACCCCAAATCTTTTATCTTCTTCTTTCTCGCAGGTATGACTAACTCCATCTCTTTCTAGTCGTTAAAATGGCGGATGCTGCGAGTGCGGGGACCACGGTGGGGGCATTGTTTCCGTAGGGTGAGTAGGGGTTGCAAAGTTCCTGTGAAATGAATCGAATTTTAGGGCAAGAGGGAAGCAATCAATATAAGAGTTAATACTGGAATGTTTGATGTTACTTAAAATAATAATACTAATAAAATTGCATAGAAGATGAAACTTATTTTTTTCTGAAGCAGTCAAATGAAAACTTGATAGTCACGTTTTTTAGCATCAGTAACGATACCCGTTTGGTTAACTCACCATTATATCCTATGATCTACTTAGCCTTTTCTCAACTATATTGGGGTCGGCTTCCAGTCTAGTCGAATGCAGCTGAATACCAGTGTTTTACATGGAGCGACTGCCCATCTGACCTCCACAACCCAGTTACTAGGCAACACGATACCTCTTGGTAAGACTAGTTGTCAGACTTTCTGGCTTCTGACTATCCGTAACGAATGCCAAAGATCAACGAACGACAGCCGGGACTAACAGCTTTACGTGCTTTCCGAGGCACGGGTGTGTCACACCACCAACTTAAAAACTCCGGGCTGCTACTGAGCAAATCCTAATGAAAAAACCCAATAACGCTTTTTGCCCGACCAGGAAATCGAATCCGGGACCCCACGCTCATCAGTCACGCTTGCGACCACGAGACAAACGGGGCAGTTCAATTTGGTTAACTCACCATGTTATGACATAACTCAGAAAATTTTCAAAATCTGTAAATAAACATACTAACCTACCTACAAGTAAACTGTGTTATTTTAATTCATACCTACTTTCCAATAAAACATACTCGTAGTACTTTCACATAACACCCATATCTAACTACCTATATAGTTTCTATCTACCTATGAATGTATATACATAGGTATTCCCGCAGTATCACATCTCGGTTTCGTAGAGGACTGGCCCGCATTTCCTCGCCCATTAATCCGTTGATTAGCGTGCACTAGAGGGGATTTAACGATAGCTTTCAGCTATGTAATTATACTTCTCCACCGCTACCGAGTTATAGCCTCCTGGTAGTTAGACCGTAATGGAAATGGAACTTGGTATCAACTTTTGTTTTTCTTTTGGTAAGATAAGAATTTCAGCGGTTGTTTTGGTACGACATGAATTTCAGTGATTATCTTTACCTACCAGTCATTGTTGGATGCGGGTGTGAAGTGAGCTTTTTCATACCGAAGTACCTAAGTAGTAGTAATAAGTAGCAAATACCCACATATTTTAGCAAATGCACTTCTGAAGCAATTTGCAAAGGAAACACGTATAAGACTTATTTTATACAAGAGTATTTACTTACATCATTTAGGGCCGATTTTTCAATCGCCGGATAACTTTTATCTGAAGAATATGTTTGCCGTTATGACAGCTTTTGTATAGAAAATATGTCAAACCGCCATATTTATTCCTCAGATAGAAGTTAACTGATGATTGAAAAATCGGACCTTAGCATAAATAAAAGTGTAGTAAGAATAACAGATAATTATAGGTAAGCACAACGAGATCTGATAATGAAGCGATGACACAACCATCACTTATAAAAGCTGAAAAAGTATCTGGTGAACAGACAACAGATTTTTATTGAAAAGAGATGGAGCAATAGGTGAGGTGCAAGAAGCGGGTAGAGGTAGGAGTGAGAAACTTCGAGCCTCTATTAAACCCCAGAGAAAAATTACACCAGTAGGCGTATTACAACGACAGTATTAACGCGGTGGTTGAGCAATTGGCTGATATAGTGGTCACCACGAGTCGCGAGCACAACTGTCCAGTTAATTTTTGCGTTCCTTTCTAGGTTTTTTGGGCCGCCGACGCTGTACGCGAACTCAAAAAATACTTAACATTTGTATTCACGACTTGTGGTGACTATTACACGCTGCGTCGCGCGGGTTCGATTTTCGCACGAAACAAATACTTGTATGGCCTTTAAATAATTGTTCCGGGTCTAAATGTTTGTGTTTGTGAGTTTATATGTTGATAAACGCACCCACGATACTAGAAAAATCCTAGTGTGGGGTTATGGTTACAACGAGGTTTACCAACTGGTCCAACGTTCCTTTGGGTTTATTAATAAAGAAAATGAGGTTATATGATGTTCCGTATATTTGTATTTATTATCTCCACCTCCATGTAGAAACGAGCTCTTCCAATGCACCTATACAACTAAAAGAATACCTATACCTAGGTACCTAACAATTCATATAAATGTCCTCCGTACCTAAATAAGTAAATAGGAAATCATAATTTATGCCATCCAATTTCTTATTTAAACCAAATAGTCCTCCATTTGACTTATAATGGGCCCCCAAATCCCACAGCCCTCACCCTTATCTATGATGTCCATTCAACTGTGACCTCTGTTTCCTCTGAAGTGATTAAATTAGGGGAGGTCAAATAATTTACTCGTCTAATGCTTGCAATGGAACCAAAATCACGCGCTGACTGACCCTCCCGATTTTATTTGGAAGTGTGGAACGTTCTACAAACATTGCTGTCATTAAAATTTAAAGGGAATGAAAAGGTTATTGACATTCAGATTCATACCTAAATTATTTACACTGATTCGTTTTGGAAGTAGGGCATGCAGGTAGCTTCTGATTGCGTTCTTTTTTTGCCGGAGATATCAATACCGTATAAAATTGTTTCTTCGTTTTTCTTTTGAATTGAAAGAAAAACGAAATAATAAATATAATCGATTCGAGAAACTCAAGTGTTTGTGGCAATGTCTTTAATATTCATATACAAATAAAAATTGTTATAGAGAAAAAAAAAACAGATCAATAACCAGTAAAGCTAAACCTTACCTACTGCTCTTGCAGTATTTATTACTTTTTATAGGAAGGTACCGACCTATAAAAGGTTTTGTGACTGCAACCAACCCGCACTTTTTTTAATGTCATTTTGATGGCAAACAAGCCGCCGCCGGGTCAGCTGATGTTAAATGGTCACCGCTGCCTATACCTAGACATCTGCAATACCAGAGGCCTTGCAAATGCGTTGCCATCACAGGGACAAAGTTGAAATGTCTCCTGTGCCTGTAATTACACCGGCACCCATACCCTTAACACCGGAACAAGGCAACTCTGCTTTGCGGCAAAAATAGGTATGGTGGTAGTACTTCACCGGACGGGCTCCTTCACAAAGACTTGAACCCATCAAGGTGCTCGCTCTCCCTCATATACAAGAAGCCCGAGTTCCAGCAGTTGCAGGGCTTTATAAGCTAAATAAATAAGACACACGAATAAGATACTTATAAAAAAAACTGTTAATTTTGGTAAAATGAGCTATCAATCTCTAACATCAAGTCATCAAGAGGGATGATAGCTTACGTCAAGTTCACTTCATCTTAATTCACCCAAATAATTTTTTACAATATTTTTTGCAATAATAGTAGAAACTGCAGGTCAATTAATGGATACATAATAAATAATAATTGCTAAAGTCGGAGTAACTGCTATTAACGCCATCTAGCCGTAAGGATTTTAAGCTTTTTCAGCGCCATCTGTGAGAAATAAATTTAACTAACTATCTTCTGGAACTATTGCGGAAAGCTCTGTAGCAGCGACATCTAGCAACACAATACTGAACTCGTAACTACGTGACCTTACCACAAAAAAGCTTCATCGAACTCGAAAGCTTTGTAAACAGAGAATGCGGTGAGAGCTCGAACTAAAATATTACTTGTGTCGAATATTATTGTGATTTAATACGTTTTCGCCGTACCTTATTTTTAATTACATAAGGTTCATTGTTTGATTAATATATTATTGTATGATAAAAGCAAACTAAAAAGAAAAGAAAAAAAGGATGTATTGGCACAAGCTGAGGCTCTAAAAAACAGCTTATAAAAAATAAAAAATAAATAAAATAAAACGTGATGCGCCAAACAGGTCCAGTTCACTAAACTAACTAGTGTAGCAAAAAGCTTAATTCTATCTGTTTCAAAACAACGGTGTGTATGATGAAGCCATAATTGAATCACATCACATGCTTTGAACTCTAAACGTGAGCAATAAGGATGGTTTTTCAATGACAAAAAACCAAAACCTTTTTTGGTCTGGAATGATTCATACAAAGAGACTCCATGCCCACCATTATTTATAGGTAGGTCAGTAGGTACCTACTGCCTATAACAAAAACGAAGTTGTGAAGATGTGGAACAAAGCAGGCTGTATCCTCAAAGGGTTGGTTGTAAACTTTATTTCGGTTGTTTTTTTAAACGACAATACACGTGATTATCGTACGCTTTGTTGTCACTAAACATGGTCATAAATGGTCAATAGCAAGCTGCTAAAGGGTTAAACTAAAGGATATAACAGGGACGAACTTCAATTATTTTTATAAACATAATAGGAACAGCAAATGACTGGTTACTAAGTTGAAAAGTCACCAAGAAATAATTAATTTAATTTAAAATAAATATTATTAGGTATTGATTTTTTTATAACAGTAATAAAATTATTAAAGTATGTAGTAGGAGGGGAATAGGAGGACATACCCACTTCTTTACAAAAAATAGTAGGTAATTGGTTAGTCTCTAATAAGAAATTAAAATGCTTTGGGAAAATAAACTTTAAACCTTGTTAATAAAGTTCAGTTTCTATTGAAACATAAATTGTTTTTTATCCTATTCGAGAAATTTTTGGAAGTGTGTAAGTAATTTACTTAGCCGTGTTGATATTTCTAAACATTTGGCAATGAAATAGTGGTTCAACATATTTGTTTGTAAGTAGCAGCAATCTTAATTTTATTAGCTCGTTGGTGTAGTTTAGGCCTAGAGATCCAAATACGACCCTGTACAGGCGTTACGTAACACGTTTTGACTTTAAAATTGAATTCTAACAAAGTCGAGATTTTATTGCAATATTGGTGCTTTATTTACTTGTATATGAGCAATTCTAGCTAACCAATCAGTCATTTGACAAACAGTGCCGGAGCAAGGCAGCTCAAGTGTAAGGCTTTTGGCTAAAGATATTTTAAGTAGGTAGAGTGATAAGATAATAGTCCTCCAAAAGAGGTACCTACTGTTGATCCAAGCTGTAACTAGTGTCGTCGACGAACTGTAAAAAGGTTATATCTAAAGTGAATAATAAGTGTTTTATAAAGAATAATGTGCGTTTACTTTCCAACTGCATTTATACTGTTAGTTACTTGGTTGCAGGTAAGCGTTAAAAATTTATACTTTTTTAGACGTTGCGACTTAGATGGAAATAAGATTCTTATAAACATGAAATGGAAGTTTATTCTTTGAAGTAAACTATTGTAATCTGACCTAAACCCTCGACTGTCTCAATTTACATAAGGTAGCTGCTAAGTATGAAAATGGAACGGTAAAACCAAGGTTTAATAAAAGAGAATTAATTAGTTTTGAGGACAAGCTATCTCATTAGGGACTTACCTGTAATGATAGTTGTAAATGATATTATAATAAATTAATTAATTAATTAAGTATTACCTATAAAAAAATATTCGTTTGTTAGACATTATATAAGTAGCACCTAGTTTTTACTAGGTTTTTAGCGCTTAGTAGGTGTCTACCTTCTGTTGAAATAATATGATAACACATCAAATGAAAATATTGCATTACATTAATCAAACTATCTCTCAACCAATTCCAATTCCCAATACAAGGGAGCTTAAATATTTGTCAACTATCTACGCCGTCCTGACAGCATCGTGGCTGCACTATAATTTAGGAGACAAGAAATTCGTCGGCCATGTTGAATCGTGCTTTAGAAAGCGCATGTGCGTAGAAAGCGCGGGGTTAACAGCGAATCAGATGCGTGTATCGCAGCGGCCATCGCTACAAAGGCGGGTACATACGTCACCGAGCGCATTTCGACAGAAATTAATGATCGAAACGTGCGAGGGTATGATACAGCTTACTAGTATGGCTGCGTAGAAATGAAAAGAAAATATTTATTTTAACATTGTTGTAGAGGTTTACAATGTTTTCTTCAAAATCTGGTAGTTTATGACTTTCATTCGAGAATTTAATAAAAAAAATACCGTACCTACGTAATGATATTTTAAAACTGAGTGAGCAAAATATATTCCTTGTGACTTTTAATTCAAATGATTTACCGTTTTTCTTCTTAACAAATCGATGGCAAATACAAATACTAAATAAAATAATTTTGTTAAATTTTTTGTTTGGTCCACAATTCAGCTACGACCACACCATCCGATCCGCTGATGCAATCATTAGGTCCGTTTAAACTTAATTAAAAATAATCGATAAAGATTTGATAACACATAGACCTGCCCAGATCTGCACAATTGATGTAGTGGTAAAAAAATGTAATTCTTGGCGTACTGTACCTACTAATGTATTGACATGATTATGGAACACCATTCACCATTGGATTATTTCATTAGTAACAACTAATGAAATAATCTTTGACTCTATAAAGCACGATATCGATAATATGGTAGGTGCCTAACTACTGATTTTATTTTCTATACTACTGAAGAGTTTCCTAATCGGTATGGCTTCAATATAAGAAAGATCACTGAACATCATCATAATTTTGAATTAAATTACAGTAGCTACGATTGTACAGTACATAATAATATATATTAGAAGTTGGCAACTTCTGTAAAAGTTGGGAATAAATTTCGTTGGCCTTAAAAAGATTTAATTGGTCCTCACAAAACGATACATTCAAAATACATGACATAAAAATTTAGGTAAACATAATTATGGATCCATATATTGTACAGTAGCAGCCCGGAGTTTGGAAGTTGGTGGTGTGACGCCCCTGTGCCTCGGAAAGCACGTAAAGAGGTTGGTCCCGGCTGTAATTCGTAGATCTTTGATAGTCGTTACGGATAGTCAGAAGCCAGGAAGTCTGACAGCCAGTCTAACCAAGAGGTATCGTGTTGCCCAGTAACTGGGTTGTGGAGGTCAGAAGCAGTCGCTCCATGTAAAACACTGGTCCTCAGCTGTATCCGGTTGGACTGGAAGCCGATCTCAACACAGGTGGGAAAAGGCTATGTACTACTGTATGCTAGGCTATGTACTACTATGTTACAACCGGGCGTGCTACGACCGTCATTCCGCCGGCTAAGCCAAGCTACGACTAGTCTTGTTATACACTTCCATTTCATATCCCAGGTTACCATGCCATCGAGCATTCTAAATTCAATCCCTCTAATTTCACTTCTACGATAATTTTAAACTAAAGATGTGTAACTGGCGTAGCCAGTGCTACGATCTGCTACGAATATTCGGAATATTACATAATTTATTAGGTTTCCCACAATACTGAATTCCTTCTCAGAAACATACCTATATTATAGTATTTAATGCTTATTAAATAACCGACAAAAAAACGGAGGAGGTTCTCACGTCGGCGTCGACGCGTTTATTTTTTTTTATGTATCATCGAGCATAACTTTTTACAGAGTAGCCCGATTTAGATAATTCTTTTTTTTTGAGAAATGTATACCCCGAAGTTGGTCCCATATAAATGTGAAAAAAAATCCAAACCTAAGTGTAGGAAAACAAGGGATGATTGATCACTCACTAATTGTAATGTATAACCACGCGTATTTTTTTACAGTGTCGTCCGATTTTGATAATTCTTGTAGTTATTAGTATATAACAGCCACAAAAAAATATAAAATGAAAACTTTTTACTAAAATAAAAACTCAAAAACTAAAAATTGAAAAATAACTTTAGTCTTTTTTGTACAAAAGTTTTTATGACAATTTAATTCAATTTCTGTCATATTCGGGGTTTCATTTTTTTGGGGTTTCGTACCTCAAAAAGAAAAAACAGAACTCTTATTAGATCACTTCGTTGTCTGTCTGTGAAGACCCTTTATTTCGGGGATGCGTGAAGGTATCAAGTTGAAATTTAAACCGTATACTCAGATCAACAGTCCCATAAGGTTGCGAAAAAAATTAAACTGCTAGTTTACGTAAAAAAAAGATACAGCCTTTCATTCAACAAAAAACGCATATTTCGACACTATCAAAAGAATCAAAACTCATAGGTTAGTTCCCTTTGAACTATGCAATTAGCATCGTTATAAACCACAAGTATAAGAAAAAGTCACAAAACTAGGTATACATTTTTAATGAAATCTTAAAAAATAGGGTCTATATTTTTATAGGGGTCGAAATTTCAAATTGAAGCAGTACAAATGGGGTATCATTTAAAAGGGCTTTTTTTTTTTTTTTTTGGTGGGTGGGAAATCATCAAATAACTTCTCCCGCCCTGGGCGGGGCGGGAGGGAGTGTCAGACTTTTACTGACTAAAACCCACCCATGTTCCTTCGTGTGCCCTTTGCGTTCCGGGGGCGCGGTATGTCTTGCGAACAACCCGCAGCCCCGGCAGGCATCGGCCCTCAGTGGCCCCTTCCTTTTGCTGACATCTCTTTGAGGCGCGCGTGGAACACGAACGCGCCGTCGACACGGGCTGTCGTTATGCAACGTAAGGACGGTGAGCTACCCATTGCTCACCGTCCACAGGCCAGTATCTACGGTGGCCGGGAGTCGTCTCGCGGCTCCCGACGTCCGGAGCGTCTACCGCGGCGGCTGGGACGGGAGAACCGCTGTCTCAACCGTCCCGCCGCCTCCTTCTCAAGCATTACTGCCTCGCAGAAGGAGGCGACTGCATTCCATTCCCTCTCGCTCCGGACCATGGCTTGCACCAGGGCCGGACGCGAGAGTTCGCCGCCGCCGATGGCCGCCACGAGGACTCGGCGATGCTCCGCCCAAGCGGGGCATACCGCCACGGTGTGCTCCACCGTGTCCTCGGGGCGATCCACACAATGGTGACACCCGGACGTTTCCTCCCGCCCGATGAGGTGCAGGAACCTCCCGAAACACCCGTGTCCGGTTTAATTTACTATTTATTTATTTAAAAAAAACTATTTATATAATTCTGTAAATTATAATGATCACTCGGTAGGCGAGTCCATCTCGCACTTGTCCGGCTTTTTTTACAATATATGATAAAAAATCTTGTACAAACCTATTTCGCAAAGTCAAAAAAATTAATAAAAACCTTTAAAGTATTATGAATAAAATAAAGAAACAATTAATGGCTTTTCAAATTATTTACAAGAAAAATGGCCAGTAGGCACGTTTAAAAAGTTTTTAGTTGTAAGTGGCGTACACACTGAAAAGGTCCCTCACAACCATTAGAATAATTTAATTGGAACTCATTTTAATTATTTTAAATATCGAAGGTCTACTTACCAGCAACTGCTTGCATATTTAAAAGGAGCAATGTGAGTGCAGCCACTACAACCATGTCTTGAAAACTCTTGCTGTGTTAAATAACAAGTCAATTACTAAATCATGATCTGCCTCGCCTTCTCCCAATTATGTTGGGGTCCAATCTAACCGAAGGCAACTTAATACCAGTATTTGACATAGAACGACATATAGGTACATGTATATCTACTTTAGTAAGACTAATTCGGGACTTATTACTAAGGCATTATCCAATAAATCGGTAACTCGGCACGCAGCCTATGCAAGTCCGCAGTGTAGGTATTGGTAAGTACATTATGAGAATAAATCAAGATAATTTAAACTACATGGGTTATTTTATGCACGATATATAAGTGTTTTATTGCTATAGAGAAAGGACTATGGGTATTTTTGTATGAATCTTGGGTCCATTTTTCAACAGTGATGACACCCATATCATTTATGAAAGCTTATAGAGTGTACTTGATTTCATTTGATAGCAGCTAAGTTTTAATATCGCGCAAATGTTGGCCCAAAATATCGCATAATCCTGTATTACATGATAAAATTGAGTGTCTAGAGATGGACCAGTTTCTAAAATATTAAATTGTGGTGGTATGTAATGTTCCACGAAGTTCTTGGTAAATAAGAAGAAAACTCCCCTACATACAATTTAATGTGAGCCCGCTTTTTATCGTGGTCGTTTATATGGCCTTTTTATTTTTATAGCAGACGTGTCCCGTCCGCTACCGTCTACTTCAATTATTTATACGCACCGTAAAAAGTGCGCATCTAATAGAAGATTTTTTATTGCAGTAGGTATTTTCCTTATTTCTACCTACCTTATAAAGAATTTAAAAATAAAAAAGGTGGTAGGTTTTTTTTGTTTCATGGATGCTATGCTGTCTCGTGCAATGCTCTGTGTGACCTCCTTGCTATGTGAACCCGAACACGGAAGCCCAAAGCACAAACCTTACTTACAACGAAACAAAACCCCTTTTTTTAATTTCTGCAGTAATACACCTAGATAGATGTTTAGATCATCATCATCATCAGCCGAACGACGTCCACTTCTGGACATAGGTATGCCTCCCCTAAAGATGAGACAAGGGCCTGATAAAATTTACAAACTTTTAGCCCAGCCTTACCTTCGGCCAGGTTGCATTAGCATACAACCTTTACAATGCCTGCATTTTATATATTGACAGTATATACTATCATAAAAAAACCTTATTAATTTATTTCTTGATATTTTAAATTGTATTCCGCTTTTATCGCTTCGACGTGATCTGTACGGTAATTCCTAAAACGTTACAGCATTTAGTTACTTTGTACATCCGAAAGTTTTTTTTCCTATTAAGCTTTTTATAGGTAGACAGGTCCTACGTACCTACCTAACATCTATGCAAAAATATTTTATAGTGATTATTATAAGAGAGCAGTTATAGTTACCATAATTCTGGCTTGCAACGGCCGACGAGAGGCCAGGGTCTTATCAGTAGAGCTCCAATCTTAGGTATCAGGAACATCTATATCATATCAACACTAGAAAAAAACGAAACCTAACTAGCGAAATGTGAGAGAACCCTATTTATTTATTATATTACTATTCAGGCCTCCGTAACTCTTCGATAAGTTCAAGCGTTCTGTTCCGTTATGGAAAATAAACGAAATGATTTTGTGAAAGTCTCAAAACAAAGTACGTTGCTCTGACCAACGAAATAGTTACAAGTACTAAGTGATTTTATGAATTTATTAATTGTATTACTTACTATAGAATATCATCATATGCTTAGCCTTTTCCCAACTGTGTTGGGGTCGACTTCCAGTCCAACCGGATGCAGCTGCAACCCAGTGTTTTACATGGAGCGACTGCCTATCTGACCTCCACAACCCAGTTACTGGTCAACACGATACCTCTTGGTTAGACTGGTTTTCAGACTTCCTGGCTTCTAAGTATCCGTAACGACTATGGTACTTACTAACATTTTCCACAATAGTGACAGTGGGTAGGTAATCACCGCGAACAGTACTAATTAATTATTCTTTGAATGAATCGAGGTAATGGTTAATAAGCAGCCGTCTAGAAAACAATTTTATTTAACAACCGCTACTAAATACATTATTCGAGTTACCTACTTAAGTTCCCAGGTCCTACGGCCATTGTTGCTGAAAAAATCTTGAATGCCATTTAATTTTTTTCTTAATTTTATTTTTAATGAGTTTAATGACTTTATTTTTTTTTGACTAATGACGGCCAGCATTTTCTTTTTATAATAAACGATTATTTTTTATGAATTTGATTGTTTTTAATTATCATTACATGATACTTTTTAGATTTGTTGACTTTTTTTCATGTTTTCTAAAATTATCAATTTGCCTTTAAAAATATGGCGAGTCCGTAACAGGTTTCGAGACATGACTCAACAATTTTTTTTTAATGCGGCTAAGTAAACCTCCTTGCAATATTCAACAAAAGATTCATCAAAATTTTGAAATTGGTACCTAGTAGTTAATAAGTATTCGAAAATCTATAGTAATATTATAAAGCTGAAGAGTTTGTTTGTTTGGTTGAACGCGCTTATCTCAGGATCTACTGGTTCGAATTGAAAAAATATTTTCGTGTTGGATAGTTCATTTATCGAGGAAGGCTATAGGCTATGTAACGTCACGCTACGACTAATAGGTAAGGAGCCGTAACCAAAGGCGTAACTTAATGCGGGCGATAAAACTACGCGGACGAAGTCGCGAGCAGAAGCTAGTTCTTACTAAAACTGAACCTCAAGAAGATGTCCGAACGAAGCTTTTAGTACTTCCATTTTTTTTTCATGGTTGATTGAAATAGAAGCATAGATCTGCCTTAGTAATTATAATAAACAATGCTTATAAACGATTCTAGTCATAAGATAAGTGGGAAAGGAGTCGTAAAATAACTTTTACGTGTATATCCTTTTTTTTTCTTTTTTATATATATATAACAAACCTTCGCGATACTGGGACAGAGTCATCTAGGTTCTGACAATAGAAAATCACAATCATAATACCTACTTACTCTATTGTCCTTCCCTTGGCTCTTCAATATTCCAAAAACACCCACACGAGGGTAAGATGCCATCTTTTTTGGCCACATCTGGCTTTATGTCTCAAACAATTTGCTTTGCCAGATAATGCATTTAGGTACTCCAACTTTAACGATGCCCTCCCCATGAAAGCACCCTCTTTGTACTATGGAATTACATAAATTCTACATAGGATATAAAAGCTGCAAGAGGGAGTTCGGTGTGATGGGAAAACATCGATCTAGTGAACTGATTAGTTCTGGTTTACGTCCAACATCGTAAAAGACACGTAAACCGCTAATTTAAGATTTACGACGGCGTAAATCATGTTTGTTTGGTGCTGTTGTGACAATGGTACATTGTGACTTTAGATAACAATTATTATATTGATGCCAATAAATTCTGTGTTTTGATTGCAATGGATAAAGTGTCTGTCGTGTATCTACCTACATATTTAATTTATGTAGCATCGGTATACTTACATATCGTCGCCGTGTATTGAAAATCTAAGCTTACAATAAGCGTAATTTTACAAGAGAAGAAATAACTGTTAAGTGAAAAAAATAATATGAAGTGTAAAAGTAAGTTTTTCTGTTATATTACAATTGCGTGGATGACACCGTTAAATAATAATTCCTTGACACAACAACTTCACGAAAAAACTATTTATTTTAGCCCTGAAGACCCGATAAATTTTGAAATAATTATAAAATTCGATTTTTGGTTGCTTTGTAATCAATAAATAGTTATTGAATCGAAGATGACAAAAAAGTGACGTCATGGTTTAGTATAATTATGATAATATATATATATGGGTTGTAAAAGGACACATCACATACCCGTTAACTACGCATCAAACTTAGTAACTTTTAGCAAAAATGATTACTGGGAAACATACATACATACCATCACGCCTGTATTCCCCGAAGGAATAGGCAGAGATGTACCAATGTACACCCACAGTTCGCCGGTATGTTTAGGTCCCATGTAATAGGGGGCGAGCCTATTGCCATTAACCGGGCACAAATCCTGACTCCGAGCTGCTACTGAGGAATTCCTAATGGAAAAACCCACCCCCACGCACAACAGAAACAACATTAATTATGTGAAAAATCACTATATAAATATATTTGAAAAATAACCATAATTTGTGTGTGTTCCATTGCATGGTATCATCCATGCAATGGAACACACACAAATTATGGTACAAGTAGTGGTTAAATTATGTATAAGTTCATACAACAGTACGAAAAAAAACGAAAAATGCGAAAGTTTGTGAGGATGGATAGATGGATGGATGAATGGATATATGTTTGTTATTTACTCTTTCACGCGGAACGGATCTAGATAAAAAATTTGCACTGAAAAAGATTGTATTATATAAAGGATCTTATGTGTTAACATAGGATACGTTTTGAATAAAATAATAAGAATAAAAATGTTCGGTTCCCGTGAGATAATATATCAAATTCGATGCGGACGAAGTCGCGGGCGGAAATTAGTATCCTATATTTCAGTTAGATCTATTTAGAAAATGTATAGATATTGCGCCAAATTGTTAGCTAATTTAGTTCAGCCGTTTAAGCGTGAAACATTCAGCCATTCTCACAAACTTTTGCGTTTGTAATAGTAGTGGAAATAGGATTATATACTCGTAAAATGTTCTTATTTACACTCGATCATTGAGAATTAACCGGACTTAACAATTACCGAGATTTTCGCTACTTATACATTCAGAAAGGCAACAACTATTCTCTTGATGTTCTTCGTCTTGAATTCTTGATGTTGTGTTCACTGAAATGTCAACTTATTTTTATATGGTTTTCTAAAAATGAGGGTTTGCGGTCTGCTTCCGACGAACCTGTTGATGGTTTTTGAATTTGTCGTGTCTTACCTTTGATCCTGGTCATTGTAAAAACTACAGACAAAATATCAACATGCAGTTGTGTCCTGTCCTAGCTACTTTATTAATTTGTAGTAGGATAGGAAAAGTGTATTCTAATAAAGATAATTCTGAGAAAAAAGTATATTACAATTTATTCAATTTTATAGTAAACTAAAATATTAATAAATAGGTTCGCCACGGCACTCAGAATCAAATCATGTATATATTTCAAGAATTTTATCATTTGAATTTCTGGTAAAAGATGAGCAGACCCAACTGATAGCGCACTCTGAGTAATTATGACATGACTTGACTGTCAAATTGCATATTAGTATAAATACTACTAGCGAACGGCCCGCGAATTCCTCCGCGTGGCTTATTTCACCCGCGTTAAGTTACATCTTCGGTTTCTGCTTCGTTCCCGTAGGTCGTAGCATGATGTTACTCAGGAATAATGTAGCTATCTATTGGTGAAACAATGGTTAATATCGGTCAAGTTGTTTCGGAGCCTATTCAAAACAATCAAACTCTTCAGCTTTATAATATTAGTATAGATGGAAAGCCGATTAGTCCCTATTTCTCTGTTAGTACTGGAAAAGGCAGTAAGTACTTCACGGTCTACCGGATAATAAAATGATGACTACCTAGGCAACGACGTTGCGTCGACATGATGCTACTGATGCTCCGACACAAGGCATGACCCTGCACTGCTATTAAGTAAAAATCTCCCTAGGTGAATTTAGGTGAAGTGAGATGTGGTGGCCCAACACGAATTGACAGCTCAAACTTTTATAGAACACCGTTACTGAAATCATATTTCGAAGTCTTATGAAGTACATAGTATAAGTAGATAAGTTACTAAGTTACCTTAGTAAAAAAACAAGAGAGACAGAACATATAAGACATAGATTTTCTTATAGTGTAGATCCTTCCCAGTTGAGAAATATATTTTTATGTAGGTGTCCGTGGTAAAGACTCCATAAAACTCGGCTCCTGCCGGCTTCCCTTTAAAAGTTCGGAACTGGAGCTTTTCTGCCGCCATTAAAAATGGCATATTTAGTACAATAAATACGTCAGCAATTAATAACAAATTAAAAACGCCTTAATATACTTTTAGTCAATCAATATAATGACACAGGATTAAACAATTTTTGTTTCAACTTGACTCTAAGGACAATAGACCTTTCGGCTTCGCCCAGGTATCCCGTCAAAAAACAAAACAATTATATCTTGAATGTGATTATCGGTATATTGTTTTCTTTCGAACGCCATCTTAATTATTATTTATCTCGTCCTGTGTTGGTTTCAGATATTTTCTAGCCGAGTACGGCCCTATTGTTATAGCCATAAATAATTCCGGACAAACAATCTCCAAATCCAATTTTGTTTCGTAGGTATAAAATTTACGATGTCAAGGCGCACCATAGGCACGGAGCATTATGCAAGCCATGCAATTTTCTTCCCAAACTTTTATTCTCTTTTTTATAGGCGTCTACTTGAGTAATGAAAAACTATTAAAGTGGTCGTGTGGGGATAAAGCGAGGGTCGTTGGGACCTTCCAGTTTTATTATAGCCCGACGAATGGCGTAGCGCTATTTTTACAACCCTGCCAATTTCATGATCCCCGCTAAAAGATGGCAACCCACGTTTACGCGTTCGATTAAATATGTTATATATGTGCCTACATACATGAATAGGTAAATATGAGATCACAGAGAAAATCATGCAGAGACAATATTTTTAATCGTTAAATAGAGTTTGTCATAGGAGCAGGAACTGGAAGCCAGGAGTCCAGATGTATCAGTCATGAAATTTCTCTATTGCTGTAAAATGATGTTATCAATCAAATAGGACAATATAGTATGGTATATACTCACATAATAAATGAATTGATGATGATAACGATGATGATTTGTGATAATGAACATACGTAGATCGTAGGTACCTAAGTAAAATACCAATTAAAAAAAATATTTAGTTAAATCTTGCAAGCGCTACTCCGCTTTTTAAAACTAGTAGTTAGGTCTATATAATTATAAGTACTCCTTTTAAAGTGGAGTGGTGCAAAAGTTAACCTATGGAATGGACCAAGAGGTTACAGGCTATTTATCTAAATGACTAGACTAGAAATATAAATCAGTACCTATTTGCTTTCAATGTAGTAAAAAGTATGCTATTAAAGATGAAATTGTTGTAAAAAGTCCTGAACAATATCGCCAGCTGATCAATGTAATGATCATGGCCCTACGTTACTTATCTACTTTTGCTTTCAGATTTATTGCTGTTTTAGAATGCATTGTGCTTAGGAGGTACTAACATAAGTTCAAAACGTTTGGCTACGGCCGACGGTCAAGGAGTAACTATTGTCTAATCTGTGGTTCAGGCTGACCAAAGCGCGCGGCAATAACCACGGCTAGGCTAGAAATAAACTTATCTTTATAAAACAATATCACAACTAATAAAATGTAGGTACGTAATATATCATCATCATCAAATCTGCCGTAGGACGACAACTGCTGGACATAGGCCTCCCAAATAGTTTTCCAAAAGGACCGGTTGGAAGCGGCCTGTGTTAGAGCTGTGACCTCGTCCCTTTAATGTGCTTGAGGAATAGTTGAGATAAACGAATGTAATGCTTCGAATATGCCTTTAGATTTGTCGATAGAATTTAGGTAGGTACATAATTTTAAGTGGCTTGACCGCGACGCAACAATAATGCCAACAGCCTGCATCCAGCGCTTTTCTATTTTCCATAATACCTACTTCGCTGTGGCAAAATAGATAGCTTCAATGCCCATCAATCGCTTACCGCCAACGGTGACGGTCGGAATCTGTACCAAACTATAGTCATTCCAGAAAATCCGCTCAGATAGCAGTACATTTTCAGCCATATTTTATCCCTAAAAACATTATTTATAGTATGAAGACTCATCTTAATCAACTCATCACAATCTCTATATAGTATAGTAACTAGTCTCTAGGCTAGGAACTCTAGGCTAGAACCTATAATGAACTTGTCATTTTATAGCGAACTATAATAGCCAAGAGCCTCGACCTCAGGAGGCACTCGATGGACAATAGGATCAAGGGCTTGATTCTGAAACCTACCTACTCTTAGACATGGCGCGGTGCTGTCGGTAAGTCGTTTTTGAGTTTACCGCGAACAGGACGACAGACAGACGCAGTGGAGGACTTTGTTTTTAACTCCCGACGCAAAAACGACGGGGTGTTATAAGTTGGACGTGTCTGTGTGTGGCATCGTAGCTCCTGAACGCTTGGACCAATTTTGATTTAGTTTTTTTGAAGGGTAAAGGTTTGAAAGGTGTATTAGTCGGGAGTGTTATTAACTATGTTTGGTGGAAATCGGTTCAGTGGTTTTCAAGTTATCAGCTCTTTTGTTAGCTGCGGTAGGTATTTTTATTCTTCTTGGCATCCTTCTTTAGCACTGAGGCAACCAATTTCAAATAGCGTTGCAAGAGCCATGGGCTTCAATAAGCCTCAAGTAGATAGATTTTATAATAACTTATTGGATCTTTATGACAAATATCACTTTCCAACGCATAAAATATTCAACACTGATGAGTCTGGCTTCTCTACCGTGCCCAAAACGCCCCCAAAAGTTATATCCACTAAAGGCAAACGATGTGTTAACAATCTCGAGTGCAGAAAGAGGCCAAAATGTTACAGTGGTTTGCGCAATGAGTGCTGGTGGACAGTTTATAAGTACCACCAACTTTCATATACAAAACAAAGAGAATGAGGGGGTGCACCCCCATCTGCCATTGGAATGATTTCTGACAGCAGCTTTATAACAAGTGACCTCTTTCTTAACTGGCTTCAACATTTTACGGATCACGCTATGCCAACCCTAGAGCAGCCGGCGCTGTTGATTCTGGATTATCGTTCATCTCATTGCACGCTTGCAGCAATTGATTTCTGTCGTCAAAATCATATTGTACTTCTTTCATTGCCGCCGCATAGTAGCCATAAAATACAGCCACTAGATCGATGTTTCTTTAGCCCACTAAAAAGATATTACGCTGCCGTTGAGGAACCACCCAGGCCGAACCATAACCACTTCTCAAATTGCCACAATATTCACTCCAGCTTATGTTAAAACTGCTACTATTGCTAATGCTATTGAAGGATTTAAAGTAACGGGAATACGACCTTACAAAAATTATATTTTTTCCGGCATTGACTTTTTAGCTAGCAGCGTAACTGAGAGATTATTGATCTCTGAACAAATTGAGACAAATGTCCCTGACAATGATATTTTGGGTAGCAGCGTAACAGGGATACCATTACAATCTGAACGTGTTGAGACGAACGTGGCATTGCTGACAAAAGACTTTTTTCCTACAGGCATATCAACAGAACCAGAGATAACTGGCAAAGACAATGAAAGACAACTGCTTTCAAAAGAAGATATTTTAGAGAAAGCAAAAAAACTATGTGAGGGATTCTCTGACTACGAAATTACTCAACCTTTAGATGTGCAAAGTTTAGCATCACTTCCATCAACTTCATCTTCTGTCACATTGTTAGAGTTGTGTTGAGTAAGAGAAGCAAAAGGTCAGAAATTTTAAGCAGCTCTCAAAACAAAAGAATCCTCGAGGAACAAGCTAAAAAGAAAAATGAAAAACCTTTACCTAAAAAGAGTTATCTGACTGTTAAGCCAAAGAAGGGAGCAAATGCACCAAAGAAGAAAATATGGGCAAGTCCAGGGTGCTCAGAAGTGTACAAAGCACCAATGATAGAGGACTGGAACGAGGGCATTTCTTGTAGACAATGGTGGTACGAAAAATGCACAGCATACGTAGGCCATGGTAGCTTCAAATATGACATTTGAAGGCAACCCTACCCTACAGTCGGCTATAAATAACTTTTTCAAATGTTTTTGAAAAGATGGGGAATAACGCTATAGACCGTGCAATTTTATATCTAACCCTGTTTACCTAGTTAGACTCCTCTTGCTAAAAAAATGGCAAATTTTTAAATTGTTTCACTTGCAATCGATATACACCATATTATACACGTATTTTAGTAGTAATCTCCGACTAACAACAATAACCATCTGTGACTAACAAACAGACGAAATCGCATAAAAGCAATATTTTTTAAGGTTTCATACCCAAGGGTAAAACGGGACCCTATTACTAAGACTCCGCTGTCCGTCCGTCAGTATGTCACCAGGCTGTATTTCATGAACCAATAGTTAGACAGTTAAAATTTTCACAGATGATGTATTTCTACAAGCATATTAAACTATACATACACTCATGTATTTTTCCCGTGGGGGTAGACAGAAACCACAGAACGCCAACTGCTACGATTCTTACATACCTACTCCTTTCGCCTCGTCCACGTACACACATCTGGTCATATCATCTGTTGCCGCTATAACAACAAATTAATACTAAAAACCGAATAAAATAAATATTTACAAGGGCCCCCAAACAACAAACGTGTTGTTTTTGCTCGATATTGATAACCGCAACAGGTAGACGCTTGAAATATTCACAGAGTATTTATTGATATATTCACTCTAAAAATAAATAATTAAATTAAAATAAAACAAATATTTAAGGGGGGCTCCCATACAACAGACGTGTTTTTTTTTGCGGTTTTTATAGATAATGGTACCTACGGAACCCTTTGTGCGCGAGTCCGACTCGCACTTGGCCGTTATTAGATGTCCGCTGACACCCTGTCGCTGCTGGACGGAAAACGAAAAGCGAACGAAGAAGAACGAAAAGAAAAGCCAAGTCAACAATTTTAGCGACAGTGGACGGTTTTTTTTGGTGGGTGGGAAATCATCAAATAACTTCTCCCGCCCTGGGCGGGGCGGGAGGGAGTGTCAGACTTTTACTGACTAAAACCCACCCATGTTCCTTCTTGTGCCCTTTGCGTTCCGGGGGCGCGGTATCTCTTGCGAACAACCCGCAGCCCCGGCAGGCATCGGCCCTCAGTGGACAGTGCACGGTGCCGAATGTGTTGCGCATGTTAGTATTCAAAATTCCCGCTCACGCCCGCCACCGGCGGGCCCTCTATGGATTGCGCGGTATACTTTACTTCGTCTATGGTACTCATAGCCACCATTGTTTTAAAAGACGTTGTTGAAATTAGTTATAAAGAAAAAAAATATGTTTGATTTTGCTAATGTTCTTTTAAAATATGAATAAGCTGTAAGTTAACTTTAAACTCGCCTAAGCTAATATTTTGATTCACTCGAAAATCTCTATGGTCTACTCCCCGTTTTCCTACGTTTTTATTGGTCGTTGAAATCACTTCTTGTGTTTAGCCAATATGGCGTCTTTTGTGTTATGAGATGACAACATCGCAGTTTGTGTCCTATTTGTCATTAACTAATACTAAAATTAACAATATAAATCTACCTCAAACGTTCAAAGAGAATCAGATAATTATAATGGAATTTGTAAAAATGTGTTAAACTATAAGTCGGTTGATTACGCATTTGGGTGCATCTGAGGGAAAAGTACTTGGCTCCTGTAAAAATGGCGGGTGTGTTATCTTTATGGGTTGTGTTTTCATTACATTTAGTGAAAGTCTAGTAATGATTTAAAAAGTGTTATCCGTGAATATTGTAAAGTGACTTAAAAGTACGACTCGTGTTTGAAACGGCATGTGTTTCTCGTATTGACATTTGCCTAAACGATTGATTAGACGGAGTCGGTGCAGGTGTCAACGTTTTTGATGAAATTATCAGCATGTCGCGCTGGGGCAGAGGCCGAGGCGGTAGCGTGGCCGTGCCGCTGGATAGTGCTCTCTTTAGAGAAAATAGTAATTGTCCTACTGCTGCTCGTTCGGCGGGAACTGTGGGTAAATGGGGAATCACTAGCTTCACGTCGATTAGAAGCGCACCTTACGGTAAGCACATTCACTGACACATTTATCATATAAATACAACCTTGAAATGTTCTATCCTGTTACTTATAAGTTTTGTTTTCATATTTACACGATATTCTGATGAGATAGTTGTTGGTATCAATACTCACTTCCTCCAAAATATGGTGAAAGTGCATTCGCTTTGATTGAATGTAACTACTTTCTTCTACTATCTATGGTACCACTGTCATTATTTGTAGCAACATGGCATTGAATTGTTTATTTACCAATGTTTTCTCTTAATATTTCAGCTTATACAAACAACATTCTTAAAAAACCTGTCCAAGATCAGAACAGTCCGCTGACAGTACCAGCAGTTGAAACTGAGCAACCACCACCAAAGCCCAAGAAATTCTTTAAATCTCGCAATGCAGAGGTTTACCCACCAGTTCCACAGATCACATATGCCCCACCAGTACCTGCTGCACCACTGTCACCTGAACATCCATCACATAGTAAGGAAAAGAAGACAACTAAAAGAAGCAGGGCTTATACTCGGGATTCTTCATCTCCAGAATTACCTCGCCGCAACTCTGAAAAATCTAAAGCCAGAAAGGGTACAGTGGCGACAAAAGCCTCCAAAAAAGAAGATGCCCCAGCAGAAAATACTCAACCACCAAATAAGCGTTACCTTGTTCGCAATCGTGATAAAGTGATTAATTATGCAGAAGATGGTAGTAATAGCCCTATCCCTGAGTTTACACGGTATGAGTCAGCACACCCAAGAGTAGTGTCTTCACCTAAAGTATCATCACCCAAAGCCAGTCCACTAGTGTCTAGTCCATCAGTTATAAAAGCAGATGTTACAAGTCCTTCTACAAGTAAGGAAACAAATGAGGAACGTAAGCCACCTCCTATAGTGCTCAGGATATCTAAAGGCACATCAAGAATAGTGAGTACAGATTCAAATGAAGGTTTTACATCACCCAGTTCTGATAGACATTCTTCCCTGGATACTCATTCTGATGTAGGATCTGATCACAAAAAGAGCCCATCTATGGAAACGTTATGTTCTCCAAAACATGAAGGTCTCAAAATTACTATCAAGTGTCCTGGCCTCACTCAAGAAGCCAAAAAAGAAAAGAAGAAAGATAAAAAAGATCACAAGTCACATAAACGTCATCACAAAAATTCTGATGACGAACCATTAAAAAAATTATGTTCACCTCAGCCTGGGACAGATGCATATGACCTCTATAAAACACTTGCATCACCATCACAAGAAAATGAAAGAGAATCAAAGAACAAAGTTGTACCTGGTGATGACATAGAGTCCCAGCTAGCCAAGCTAGATTCAGGTTCAGTTATTAAATCCCCAAGACTGGAAGTTCAACCTAATGAACTGCCACCAGAACCAAAACCCCCAGAGAGTAAGAGTACCACAGGAAGAGCACGAAGGAACAGGCCCAATATAAATTATAGTGAAAATGATGATTATTTAGATGTCCTTACAGCTGGTTATCCAAATAAACATGGTACTAAAACCGTAAGTGACATTAAAAAAGAAGGAAGAAAAACTAGGAAAAAGCAAGAAACACTAGCTGATATAGCTGCTTCAATGAACACTTCTGAAAATGAACAAGTTATTGAAAAACATGAAATTCCTGTAGAGAAGAATGATTTAATTGACATTTTATCTGGTGGTAGTGACAGTGGTAAAAGTGGTGACACTCCTAAGGTCAAGGTTCATAGAAAGCATAAACATAAGCATTATAAAAATTCAAGTCCTGATCATGATGTAGAGTTACCTCAGGAAGACAACACTGTAGATCAGAGTGGAGCTAATGAAGAAGTTTGTCAAGAGGAGGAGACAAATGAGATAGTTGCTCAAGCATTTAATAGAAATAACACTCCAACTTTCTCCCAGGCTAACACACAATCTTCAGATTCCGCTTATAATAGTTGCCCTAATGAAAATTCAGAAGAAGAGATTCCGAAAAGTCATCAAGAAGATGTATTCAAATCGCCCAGAGATATACATGATACAGAAGATCATATACAGAATGATGATAAGCCTAGTGTTAAATTAGTTATTACTAAAAAAAAGGGTTCAATATTTAAGAGCAAATCACTTGTGAATGACAATCCGTCGCCGCTGCCAGCAAGGAAGAGGCGTCATCTGTATAGACATGAATGGGCTAATGATGTAAGTTTTTCTTTTCTACATTTTCTTTAATCCAAAAACATTTCCAATCTATGTGACTGCGGAATTTTTTTTTGTATATTATTATGAAAGTACTGTTCAAAAATATTGATTACTTGGAATACCAAAACACCATTTGTCTTGTCATTCAAAAAAATGTTTTCTATCAGTGTATCACTCCATAACATTCTTTCAAGAATAAAATCTATCCTTCTGTCATTATTATTGTATTGCACAACAAACCTTGAAATCACTGCAAGTAGATTGTATAAATGTAATGGTTTGATTACATAATGAAACAATACACAGGCTTCTTTGTAATGCCATGTAATTTTTGTACTTACAGAAAGGAAACGAGACTCCAAGGCCTGAGCCTGCTGAGAATGCAGAAGTGAATAATCAAGCAGGTCAAGTGTCAGAAGAACTGACTAGAGTGACCCGGTATAGGGCTCCGGATCCTATTGTTGATGATCCTGTTGAAACTGTGAAACCTTACACTAGTGTCAAGTGCAGTAAAGAGGCTAAAGAGGTATGTCAGATCTGTCATAATAACATAGAAGTTTTTATGTTCTATCATATTCATTTTTTTAATGCAAGGTCAAGGTTACAATGAAAATATAGGCCTAACTTGCTACTACTTAATGATTTAGTTTTTTTATTGATGTAGTTGATGCCATCAAGTTGAAGCAGTTAATTGTAAACATTTTTTCCTGTTTCAGTTTTACACTGTTGTTAGGAATGTAAAGAAGGCACATCAGATCCAGGAAATTGGAGAGTTCCAAGAATTCAATGATGATGTGGAATATCTCTTAGATGCTTTACAGGTCAGTAAACAAGTACCTTTATAATTTTCATTGTTTTTATGAACTTGTGAATTTCACAAATCTGTAATTACATAATGCATTGTTGTATAGCCATACTCAGTTGTGTCTATAGTTATTCACTCAGTTTTCACAAATGTCATGTCCTGAGAATTAATCTGCAACTATAATTAAGTCTTCTACCCTTATTATAATGCTTACCATATAATAAAACCAATTACCCAATTGGCTTTATATTTAATTAATTTGTATAGAGGACAGTAATCTTGCTATGACAATTGCAACTACAGATTTGGTGATGATTAGTGTTGAATATTATCCAATTTTGTTGCTTAAGACTTCTCAGTATTAAGCAGTACCAGGAAGATTGCAATTTTCATATCAGAGGTTCCCCTTGGGAATGAAACATGCTTAGCCAGAATTATGTATATGCTGTCCCTTTTTTCTTAACAATTTACTTGTATTTTGTGCAGGATAACAACCCAATTTCGACCCGCTGCCTGTCTGCGATTACACTGGCGAGCAAATGCACCGCGCCCGCGTTCCGCATGCACTTGCGTGCGCACGGCACCGTGCAGAAGTTTTTCAGTGCACTACATGATGCTACCAATGATCAGGTAATTTTGCTAAAGGATTTTACTTGTTAAATTAATTTATCATGATTGCTAATTTATATGACAGCTGGGAAAGGTCTCTCACATAGAATTATTGTATGAACTAACGTCACATGATTTAATATTGTGTAAAAACATCTGCACCCATAGATATCTTATAATTGTGTGATAATTATTGTATCGATTATTTTCAAACAAGTATGTGTCTGTTCACAATGACAATGTAATATTTAATCATAGAACAATTCTGCATCAATAAATATATATGATGCATTTATCGAGTTTAAGCACAAGGATTTATATACTAACCAAGATAATAATTATTTATGAATACATGCAGGTCAACATTTATAATATTTTTTGTTTCTATCTAAGTAGTATTATTATTTTCTTTTGATTCTTATAAGTATTATGGTTATATTATACAAATTGTATAATACAAGATCTTTCTCAAGAAATTTACTGTTCATTATGAATCAATGCTTCATCTTGAAAAATATGGCTGCATAAGGGAAATAATACCTAAAACTACTTTACTTCTTTTTACTCTCCTAAATATACTAGTGGTCACAGTATCGAAATACATCAATAGATGATGGTCTTGCTGTGACATAACGTCGAAAGACTGTTTAATTCTATGATAAATAATATGTATTCAATTTCAGAGCTTGGGTCTGTGTACAGCGACGGTGATGTTCGTATTGTCTCAGGATCGTCTCAATATGGATCTGGATCGCGAATCGCTCGAGCTCATGCTCAACTTGCTTGAATCTGATGCATCACACAAGTAAGTTGATTTACTTATTATTTTTTATCTTTCAGCTCTTTTTATTCCACTATGTTAGCTTGCCTAATAAGCAGAAACGGTTTAACTCTGCAGCTGGTAAGAGCATCGCGCATGGACGTCTATGCTCTTACGATATTGGAAAATGATTAAAATGGCAGGAATGATAAATCGCAAAAATTAACATATTTGTATGCTAAAGGTCCAATCTTTAAATTTTGGTAGAGAAGCTGATATTAATTAGACATTTATTTTGTTTAAGAAATGCGCTGGATGACTGCGGGTTGACGTCGGCCCAATTAACTAAGACCCAAGAGAGGGTTCGAGAGTTATGTGCTGAAATAAAGAGCCAAGGAAAAGCGCAACACTTGGATTTAGAAAATATTACTGTAAGTAATATTTAATAGTAAAAAATATAGTTATACAGATTTCCTCAAAATTTTTGGTTCTTGAGGAAATCTTTGACTATATTTTTATAAGTTTTTCTTATACTATGTTTTCAAGTTTAAAATTTATGAGGACCTGAAAAGCAACAATTCAATTTCAGGTAGGACATTTAGCTATGGAAACTTTATTATCCCTCACATCAAAACGTGCCGGCGAGTGGTTCAAAGAAGAGCTTCGCGTCTTAGGCGGCGTCGACCACATTGTTCGCACTATCCAGGATTGCGCTGGGAAACTTGACACGCCTGTCGCTAACTGGACCGACGCTGATGTTGAAGTATTGAGGAAAGCAGATAGGTGTTTGCGGGTTCTGGAAAATGTAAGTTTTTTCCCTATCAGTTTGATGAATGGATTCCTTTTGTCCATTGCGATGACATTAATCTTGTCACAATTTCATCATAATAAGGACTTTTTAAACTCAGTCTATGGACTATTCAATTATGCAAAAATAAGACGAAACTGAAACAGATCTGAAATTAGTAAGCGACTGTTTCGTCTCAACGGATAAAAAATTGCCTAAGGCATTAAGTCCGCTTTTGTACAGTGTATTTCTTACATTATGTGCATAAAGTTTCATAGATAAAATAAAATAGTTCATGATTTTTTCGATTTCATTTGGATGGTTTTGTCTCGTATTGGTACAAACCGTCAGCAAGATGCGTAATTTGGCTACTCAAAACGTTGCGGACGTATAATAAGTGAGTACGTGGCACAGGTAACGCAAGCCAACGAAGACAACCAAGTGTACCTGTGCGGCACGCACGGCGGCGCGGCGCGCACCGTGTGCGGCGTGCTGCGCGCGTGGTGCGGCGCGGCGCGGCGCGCGGGCCTGCGCGCCCCCCTGCGGGCCGCGCTCCTCGACGCCGCGCTACCCGCGCTCAAGGTGCTGCTCAACCTGTCACACAACTTTGGCACCTCTGGTGAGTTTTAACAGTCTTAACTAATAGCATAAATAGGCTACACCTACCTTTGTTACCTTAAAGTCTATCAACGCTAGTAACACTGCAGGGTTTTTAACTAGAACTAGGCGGATTTCGAATGTTTTAATTACATTCGAAAACCGGTTGTTTATATGTCTGACGTCGAAAAACAAATTCGAGAAAGATCTATGGCAGTTATTTTATCCTTTTTAAATTTGATACCCAAAATACACGCTAAGACGTGAAGTTGCGGACACCAGCCCGTTATACCAATACCAATCCTTTTAAAACTATTTTGACTAGTTTCCGGGGCTGCTCAAAATCAGCAACCAGTGTCTATTTGATTTTACTATTAAATTCCTTTAATTGTCAAACATTTGTTACAGTTTCTCTAGGAGCGCAGGTGATCGGTGAGCAACCATCAGTAATGGAGACTTGTCTCATCATATTGAACAACCAAGAAAACTTCATTCCTGACAATAGAAATTTCGAATTCAGTGTTTGTGTAAGTAGAAGTATTTTTATTAGTCAGACTTTATACTACGCTTGTCAGATGTGAAGTATAATATGCGTCCAGGAAACATAATATAACTGGCTTGTTTCTTAGTGGTCAAAGAGGACTAACGACCCCAATGGCTAAACCAAGTCAGTGTTGTGTGGTCAGAAAAAAAAAATAATCATAATAATCCGTGACTGATTGTTCCTTATCCAGGTATTGTTGCTGTTAATAAACTTAGTCCAGAACAACGAACCAAATACCCAGAGGCTGTTGAGCGTTCGCATTCGTATTGACAACGAAGACGACGTCATCTCCAGGAGCGTCGGCGCGTTAGACCTTATTGTAGATCTGTTCTATAAGAGAGAAGACCTTGCTCGGTGAGATTTACATACTCCTTCTTTAACTGCTATAAATTGTCTTGCTGTTCTACTTGCTCAGGGAACTTTTTCGTATTCACACCCTAATAAAAGTATTTTATTTAGAAGAACTTGATATTTGTGACAACAAAAGAACTTTGTCTTAACAAAGTAATATTTGGATATTATTGGCATCTCTTGGGCGTTTAAAAGTGTTGGAAAAAGCATGTATTGTAATTGTTGTGTCAATCAATAGAAAGGTTAAGTAGCACCGCTGTACCAATATTACTCGCAACACACGTGGACCTTATTATTTTTACTATGTTACAGTACTCTTGCTGGTGACAGTAAAAGATTTGTAAAACCTTCCTTCTTTATGTTTTGGAATGTAGCAATTTAAAGTTCTATTTTTACAGGCGAGCTGAAGAGAATACTGATGCTCTACTAGATGGTGAAAAGGAGCCAGACGATAATAATGACAAGAAAAAGCAATCTCAAGATGACATTGATGAGACTGTTGCGAAGTGTAAGAATATTTCACTCTTTCTGTGTTACTGGAAATGGGAACATATAACAAATAACTATAGAACTGAAAAGAAGAAAGAATGAAATCAAGTCACCAAATTAGATAAAATTCTCTTTCTTTTCACCTGGAGTCCTATTTGAATTGTTCGTGTTTTACTCACAGATTTTAAGTTTGTTTTGAGGAAATTAATGATTTTATATATGGAAATGTATTTGAAAAGTGATAGATTAGCTGTTCACATCAACCTAATGTTCGTATACGTTCATAACTAGATTCTGCGCGCAACTTCATCCTCGTAGTTTTCTCGGAATCTTTGGTTATTGCCCGGCACCTGTGTGTCATAGCGTGATGCTACATATAGCCTATTTCTCATGAATTTGGTTATAATACATAAAGATTTTTTTTTCAATTCGACTGGTAGTTCCAGAGATTAGGGCGTTTAAATAAACGAGTAAATAATCTTTTCAGTTCTATTATAATAATATGGATTTATTAATGAGCAGATGTAGGTCTACACCTACATTTGGTCATTAATAAATCTACCTATCTATCTATTTATCTATTAATAACCTACGTTCATGACTTTAGGCATTACCACAGTACTTTTTCGAATCAACATTTTACTTGTGACATGAAATACCACAAGGAGTTATCACAATAAACATGCAGGTTATCAATTCGTCTGTATGTTTATAAACATACAAAAAAAATGATGATTTCCCATCTGGAACAAAAAAATAAAAAGCCGGAGGTCGGCGGCTTTGGTTCTGCTTGTTGTTTTGTATTGTCACAGACTTCCTAAGCTAAAATTATTTATCACTTTTTTAGTTTTTGAAGGAGGTTGTCTTTTTAGTAAAAAAGTATTTTAGGAAACATTTTTATTTATCAAGTGTATCTCCGTTATATTAACACTGCTTGGCAACTGTAAATGTTGCGTGGAGGCTTGCGTAGTAAGACGTCCAGTAACCCCGTGTCTGCGCAGTGCTGGCGCGGGCGGGCGCGCACATGGAGCACAGTATGGTGGGCGCGTACATGGCGCTGCTGCTGGGCCACGCGGCGGGCGCCGCGCCCGGCCTCGCGCGCGCCGTGCGCCAGCGTGTGCCGCTGTACGCGCCGCTGCTGCCCACGCTCAGGAAGTACTACGCCTTCCTGTCGCTCACCGCCAGCGTAAGTACACACGCCTTTCCTTCCACACCGACCACCCATCCGTACGTTGCGTCGTCGTGGGTCCTTGAACTACACGGCCGCGGGTGACCACGAATATGACTCATGGACCTATGCAGCTAACGTAGGCGCTTTGTTTTTTTGGGACACGGCCACCATGCTATTCTTAGTCGACGTGGGTGTGCAAATCGTGGACCACGTGAGCGGCAATGGAACAGCGCCTTAAGTTTTTGATAATTCACGAGTACATAACGCTGCGAATGACGCAACAGGCCGTTCTCCTTTTCTTACTCGAGCTATTTTAGATACATTATTATTGTACATTATAAAACAAGTCCTTAATATAATTAAATAAATTATGCTATTATTGCAGGCCGAAGCCGCGATCGTGGCTCACGTGAAAGCGACGCAACGCATCATAGAGTTTATGGAAGCGAGTGACAAGGAGGCGGCGGACGCGTCCGTCTCGCCGGCCGACGTGCCGCAGGACATGTCGCTCAGCAACCTCAACTACAGCCAGCACAGCTACGCCGGTGCCGAGCGACTCGCGCCCTCCGTGGAGCTCGACAACTACCACTGAGTGTGTGCGTGTACCTGCCAGGACTGCCGCGTGATAACTGATGCCGAATCTCGCACGATAGACGTTGATCAGTGTTCGCTAAATCGTTCAGGCTTGGCCAACAAAGACTACCGAACCCAATGGTTGACCCAGCTTGAACCCAACTAAAACCGAAGACCTTTGGGATCGCATCGTTTTGCTCGCAAGTGTAATCGTAAGATTTGATTAATAAAAACAGGTCGTTTAGGGTTAGCGGGAATGTTTTAAGATAAACGGAGATTTATTATTGTTCTGTTGGCTGATAGAGTTTATGTAGGATATTGGATAGTGTTGAGAAGCGTTGATTGCGACGTGGATTTCCCATTTCACGCGAATGGTAAAACACGTGGTTCTGTTAGTGCATGCATATGTGTCTTAACATATAGCTATTAAGCGTATAGTAAGTGAGTCTTGAGTTCATCTTTTTGTAAGACTTGTAAATATGAACCAAACCAACAAAGTAACCCTTGTATATTGTGAACACCCTTAGCAATAGTATATTATATGCCATTTGTAAAAGTGAAAACAATAATATAGGTGGTGGATGTTTGTTTGCACGGGGCTATCATAAGTAGGTACTCTTCTCTTTGTATCAATACTTCTTCCTTCTCTTTGATATTGTAAATATAAATCACAGACTGTTAAGATGATAGTTATGTTGACGACATAGATATGGGTTATGAAGTCTTAATTAAATTGAGATATTCCGAGTTTAAGCCACTGAACTGGCAATATAAAAGTGCAAAAATAGTCGAGTAAGTGTATAATAGATATGTATTCTTTTATGTGAATATTGTGTCTGCACTTTTTTTTTGTATTATACCGCTCCGCGAGAGTTACAAATTAATTAGAGTATTGTTCTATTGAGGCACAATCGTTTATTGTAAATAAATTTTAGCTAGTACCAATAGTTCGGTCTCTGTTGAGTAAATTTAGAGTAGGAACAGTTGACGATGGCCGGATCTGTTGAGATGTAATGCGTGGCGTGATGTGTGCCGTGACGTCGTTGCACGTGCAACGTGACACGCAGGGACCCTTCACACTCTCACGAGATGGTGCAAAATGTACAAACACAC
The DNA here is from genome assembly GCA_947462355.1 of Caradrina kadenii. Classification (NCBI taxonomy): domain Eukaryota; kingdom Metazoa; phylum Arthropoda; class Insecta; order Lepidoptera; family Noctuidae; genus Caradrina; species Caradrina kadenii. The sequence continues at coordinate 9,305,662 of OX381683.1, read as the reverse complement.
TTCTTCGGTAGTCACTCGCAAAAGAGAGAATGACATGCTTAGATAAAAAAAAATATAGGACAATTTATGATGTTGGAGTTTTAACCAGTTGTATGACTAGACAGCGTTATTATTATTTCCTTATCATAAACTTGTTTGCAAAAGACTCCCATGTTCACAACTCGACTGATGTCCATTAGGCAAAATTTTATTTTTATGATTGAAAAAATTTAGAACTAATAAGTAAGGCACATAATTTACTTAATTTTATGTAGTATCGCAGATTAGATGTTTTTTAAATCGAATATTCGAATACGTCTATGAATTTTATATTGAGATTTTTTATATTCATCAACAGTTGCGGTATAATGGAGGAGCCGTAGCTCTGATTTTGTTTGTGAAAAATGCACTACAAGCGATCAAAGTTTTAAATCGTCACACAATTCGGTTTTTGGATTGCTTATAATATGGATTGTTGTCTCATCCCATGTATTCATAAGAATTTGTTGATATTTGGCACAATTTGGCTTTGGATCTGCTGCACTAAACATACATGTTGGATTTTGCTGTGTCGGTAACAGAACTTCATTCCTAATATTAATTTACGTCAAGTTAGTTGTACATTCGTGTTTTGACGCATTTTGGTCTGACCTTAATGATATAATATCTTGAAATTGTGAGATTATAAAAACTTTGTTATACGGTCATCCACATACAGTTGCACGGTTCGCATTACTTCACACAAGATGGTGATTCTATGCTGCTATCCGAATGTTCAGAGTCAATTCTGCTCTACATTACCGTGTGACGACATTTTCTGACAGCTTTACTTTATTTATAAGACATTTATAAGTGGATTAACTATTTGGATATAACATTATGTAACTGAACTTGTTTTGTTACATTGCTGGGGTTATTTTATTTAAAAGACCAGGGGTTTTCTTTTTATTTACTCTTGTACAGCTATGAATTCTTATTGCCTAAATTATATTTACGTAATTTATTGACCTGTGTATGTATCAAACTAAGCGTAGCTCTAAAGTGCATTTCGTTATGAAATTTTCATCGTTTTATCACCTGTGTTTTGAATAATATGTTGTTTAAACTATTATCACGAGAGTTTGATATCTTGAGAAATTATTATTGTATATGTAATTTGTAATTATGTTATAAAGTATTACGTGTAATTATTAAAAGAAGACAATTTAAATAAAAGCCTGGTTTTGTTTGTTAAAATGAAAACATCTTTGCCACATTTACTAAAGTATTGACAGCACGAAAACGCCAAAAATAAAGATATTTGTGTGTAAAAATGCACGAATCTATATAACAATCACTTAGATTAGTGTAATTGCATTTTTTTAAAGTAACTAAACAGAACGTATGTATTTTTTTCTCCCTGTAACAACAAAATGGCTTAATACGCGTGGAATAGTCACAAGGAAAATACAAACATTTTGGTTCATTGCACAGTCACTTCACATGCAGAATACATAATGCAAATAGAAAAAATACAATAACATCCATGATTAAAATGAACCATCACAAAAATATTCTAAAACTACTAAATTCGATCTACGGCGTCGACACGGGCCACGGCCGGGGCTCGAACGCTTTGCCAGGTTCCTGTCTGTGTATATCGCTTGTTTACACTCGTCAACTGCTCGAAGTTGGCTCTTGCAAGTTTGTGTTTATTCCCAATTTTCTGAACTAGCTCTTCGTCGTACACGCTGTCAGGATCTTCCAGTTTTAAATGAGCTTTCATTTCTTGTACAGTCACTAGGAAACAGTTCCATGGTGACCAGTCCTCGTTTACCCGCCATCTACATAGCCTCAGTTCTGTAAGGTCATCGCATTCGCTGATTGCCGAATGAGAATGCCAAAGCTTCTCGACTATAAAGAAAATATCTCTTTCTTGAATAACGAAAGCTAACGACCCCCAACACTTTCGGCGACGCTCATCACGTTGTACAGCTCTTAATATAAATTTAAAAGGCGTCATATCGATCCAGCTACGTTCACGAACATCTTTCCACGAGCATGACTTGCAAATCAAACAACCGCTTATCCTCGTGTCCAAGGGGAATTCCGTATGAGTTTTTATCTGATGGCACAATTCACAGAAGTGAAGGTTGCTGTTCTCCATTTTCTTAAAATCTCTAATGTCTTTTAACTTGGTTACACCAGAATTTAGTTCAGACGTTTCTATTAATCGAAAGACTGCGCCAGCTGTTCGACGTCTTAAGAATTCGAGTTGCTGGCTGGTAAACCTTCTTACAATCAGATCACTTTCTTGATCTAATAGAGTTATTATTTCTTCAGCGAGTGGATGGCGAAAGTCCTGAAGAGCAAACTTCATGTTGACCAAGAGTTCTAGGCGGTCTTTAGTGTCTAAATCTAGACGGATGAAAGAGTTATAAAGTTCCTTCAGTTTCCTGGCTTTTTGAATTTCGATTGTTTCCATCGTGATTAATTTACCACTGCGGCCGTACCAAGCGACAGGTTTCGAAATTTCTTCTAGGAATCGTTGATCTTTGATCTTCTTGCTGTCTTCTCTAACCTTGACTCTATAATCTTCTATGCATCTCAGTAATTCCACTTCCTTATCAAGAAGTAACGTAAATTCAGCAATTTTTGGACCTTTTGCATGTAACCGTGATATTCTGGCTATTTCAGCGTGTTTCCAACGGTCAACCTACAAAAACAGACAAGTTAATTAGCATTTTCTTAACAACGTATATATAAGTATACTTAATTTAAAATGATAAAAATTTAGTACTTATGGCCAGGCTTATGGATTACACCATAGTGCTCATACCTAGTTACTGACGAGTCGCCAGTGACGACTTGCATTAGCATGGTAATTTTTTAAAGTCGCGACTCATGCGCCTGTGCGACTTACCGACACCAGAACCAAAGACTATCTATTAGGCAATATTACAGACCTTCGACTACATTTCAATACACTTAGTTGGAGGGATTAATCTAGACACAGATCAGACAAATCTACATATCTTAATTTATTTTTTCAGAGTTAAAATGGTTTTGGTCTAACTGCAGGTAACTTACCATTGCATATAGTTGATCAAAATCTTCACGCGTTTTCGGAAATGTTTTAGTTATAAGATCCCGCCGTAGACGCTTCTCCATTGCTTCTCGCTCCAGTCTGTCCTCCTCTTTCATTCTTGCTATTCTTTCCCTATTATGAGATAAAAATAAACCTTTATTATTATTACTAGAAAACAAAGTCGCGTTACGTTTCAGTTGTTCGGCCGCCTTGTTCAGCAAAACTTCTAACACAATGGATTTGATTACGGCTTTGTCCATTCAAAAAAGGAAAATGGACTAAGTGCGAATCGGACTTGTCCACGAAGAGTTCTATACCAACGTACAATATCCTGTACCCCCCTTGAATTTTTAACTATTTAGATTTCATTGTTTTCCTTTCATTTAATTTTTCATGCTGATTAGAGCTATCTGATCCATATGATTGACCCTATCGATAAATCATAAATTAACGTTAATTTGTGGCATTAGTCGATAGGGTCAGGGTGTTATTGTTTTGGATTGTAGCCGGTTCGATTCCAGACTGTGGCTAGAAAATTTTCAAAAGTCTTTGAATTAGTATTTGTTAATTAAAAAAATAAATAAAGGAATGTTTCCTTTGAGTATAATTTGCTTCTCCAGTATTTAGAGTACTTTGAAACTTTAACTTGAACTTTACTTTGAGTGTGGATGAAAAATGTCATCCTGTACCTATATATTTATGTTTCACATTAAAATTGGTCGCCGTCTGTTAGTCTCGCAAAAACTCAAAAATGTGGTTGGCTGCAATACTGGGGTGGTTCAGGAATAAAAAAATCTAGGTAGCAGCTATATTTTTAGGAAGTTCACCGGGTCAAGTAGTGATTATGAAAACTCAGTCTAAATCATGTTTTTAGTGTAAGTAGTGCCAGTGACAGAAAAGTTGAAAGCGAGCAGTTTGCCTTGGTTTGGGCATGTGACCAAAAAATATCAAAATAAACGTGGATGGATGGAGAAGCCTTTGGCCTTCCTGTTGGAGGTCAAATAAAAGATGAATGGATTGTATGAAGAATGATATGAAAGAAAAGGAAATAAGTGACAGCATGACGGCTGACAGGTTGGTGTGGAAAAAAAACGTGTGGCGCCTACCCTAAGTAACATGGGATAAGGGCAGCAAGATGATGACTATGAAATAAATAAAAAAAAGCTTTCTTACAAAACGGACACCCCCCTTCAAATACTAAAAAGTGAAAAATAACTAGCTTTGGAAGTCGACGGCTTTGGTTCTGTTTGTTGTTTTGTATTGCCACCGAGTTCCAAAGCTGGTTATTTTTCACTTCTTACTTTTTGAAGACGGTTGTCTTTTATGTAAAAAAGTTTTTATTTCATATTTTTTTGTGACTACAATCTATATATATATATATATATATATATACCATCACGCCTGTATTCCCCGAAGGCTTAGGCAGAGGTGTAACAATGTACACCCACAGTTCACCGGTATATTTAGGTCCCATGTAATAAGGGGCGAGCCTATTGCCATTAACCGGGCACAAATCCTAACTCCGAGCTGCTACTGAGAATTTCATAGAAAAATCCAATAACACTTTTTGCTCGACCTGGGAATCGAACCCAAGACCTCTAGCGTAGCAGTCGCGCTTAGGACCACTAGGCTACCGAGGCGGTTGACTACAATCTACTACAAGAATTATCTAAATCAGACTACTCCGTACTTAAAAAGTTATGCGTGATCATACATAAAAAATATATATACATATACCCATCGACGTAAGAACCTCCTCCGTTTGTTCATCGGCTAAAAATAGATGCCGCTATTTCAAAAGTTGAGTTGATTCGAATTTGCGCTACTATCCGATATACGGTGCCTTTCCCCTAATTCTTACATTGTTATTAACGTAACGTTAACTTGGATAGGAATAGCACTGATGAAGTTTCGATGTTTTGACCCGTCGCGTCGCCACATTCATTAACAGTAAATCGCACCTGTGAGAAGCACAGGCGAGTCGGCGCTATTAAAAAAATAAGTTTATTAATGACAATGAGCTGTAACGGGCTCGTCAAGAGCAGTATGATAAATGCCTTCGTCTACGTCCGACATTTTATCGGACCGTTCAATAAATCCATAGTTTCGTGGGACCGACTTTTTGTAGTAGGTGTACATTGGTTCCATTCTCTCCGACAAAAAAAATGGATCATTGATTGTCTGACGTGGGCGGACAGCCTTAAAGTAACAGATTGAGTAGGCATCTATTTCTATCAAACGATGTTGATGGGTAGATACGGCATGAACTTTCAACTTTACTTACAAATGTTGCAACTCCTATATATTTTTTATTTTTTTATATAGTCGGGTACTAACTTTTTATTTAAATAGTTGGGCCCGTCTCACGTCTGCCTGATTGATTGAAAGTACAACTTAAACAGAAGTAATTATTAACTATTTAAAAAAATACATACATGCAGTCCTTAATCCATTTGTATATCGTCTTGCGAAACTGGTAGTGTCTGAAGGCGCGCTTTATGACCGTCGCGTAATGATCGTGGTTGAGTCGTTTGACCATCTCTTCGTGTGTCTCGTAGGGTTTTGGCACGATTATCCTATCAGTCACGTTCGGAATATATGCGTGCACACTATTCATTTGCGTTGCACGACTGTAGTTGGTGTCCTGAAATTGAAAATGACAAAATTATACCTAATAAGTGCGCCTAAATATATTTAAAATCATGTCCCGTTTATTCCCTTGTAGCTATAAAGTAAAGATATTTAATAATCCTCAGGTTTTTTATAAAACAAAAATGTCTGTGATAAAGTTCCCACTTAAAGCAAAAAATAATGCACTAATATCATTATCAACAGTAAATTTGGATAGGTAATAGACATACGCACATATATTTTTTCCCTTTCTTCGGCCGTCTGCGTGTCTCTACAGTTCTTCATTTCTGGCAGCAGTTTCTCCGGCTTCTGCGGCGTTTGAGTGAACGCATGGTGGTAAATCGTGCCTGTAAAATTATTTTAAAGAAATGAGTTGTGTAGACTATGTAGGTTTACTTCATTACTGAAACATACGAAAAATATTTTTCTCAAAATACCTTTGTGAATATTTCTGTACCCTCCTAAATACGGCTTTTCAATGGGTTTAGAGAATATTTCTACATTTATCTGTTTGAGTGTACTACCAAACGGTACCATCACATTTAAAATCTCATTAAATGGCAGTTCTTGATATAATTTTTCTAAATCCAACTTAACGTTGTTTTTCGTAAGTAATTCAACCTCTGCTATTCCATATTTGTCATAATCAAGATCCATAAGTGCCATGCGATCCTTTAATGTATAATCATCTCTTAATAATACCAGATTATCAGGGTCCTGTTGAAACAGATCACCCAAGTTTTTCTTTATCTCATGAACTTTCATTATGGAATGATACGATCGAGTAAATGTGGCATGTTGATTTCTGACCCTGATCTTGAGTGCTATAAATGGTACATCTTTCTTTTTTGGAAGAACTGCGTGCAATAGTTCATGGACATACGATTCCTTTGGTATCGATGATAGAGAAAATTCTTCTGAATCCCTCGTGAAAACATCGATAGACAGAGCGCCAAGCGGATCAGGCTTGAGCTGAGACAATAAGCTTGTCTCTTTTAATACATTTCTATTTTTAGTCAGTAAAAGGTTACTGTTTGACACACCGAGCAATTTTGATAATTTGCGTTTAACGAACTTAACGGGCGTTGACGCTGGGAAGACTTTGGTGAATATATCCTTGGGCTTGAGGGGCGATATGAATGTGACTAGTATGTGACTGATGGGGACTATCAACTCTTCTGCTTCCCCCCTGGCGCATGGTGCAGTCTGGTACCGGGACTTGGTCTCGTCGCTTGATGGTATGATTTTGTAAGGTGGGGCAGTGAGCAGCTTTTCTCGCCCTAAGTTACACTGGCATGCGGCAGATTCAGTGTAAGTTTTAGGATTCGGTGATATTCCTAACAATTTGTTCACGTCCACTTTCTTCATGGTGAAGAAATCGCGGTTCTCGAGTCACAAAATATAAAGTAAACAAAGATATTTAACACTATTTTTTAAAACCTTTGTACAAGACTTGACATAACAAACACTGACGATGAAACAATGAACACTTTTGTTATCGTTGCTATGTTACAACCAGTCAGAAACTGTTGCTGAGTAACCGATTTTGAGTTAAAGGCTTCTCATAAAACCAGCATTTCGGGTCATCTACATTACGCTCAATATGAATGATTTGAACTTTTTTTTTATTACTAGTAGGAGTAGTATTTGTGAAGACTGCCCGTCCAGGGAAGTACTACCTACCACCTTACCTATTTCTGCCGCAAAGCAGCGTTTTGTGACAGGCACATGAGACATTTCAAGTTTGTATCTAGGATGGCAAAGCATTTGCAAGCCCTTTGGTATTGCAGATGTCTATATGCAGAGTTGACCACTCAACATTAGGTGGGCCGTCAAACTTTTTGAATATTCGGTCGTTAACTACGTATCTGCGTATTTATTAAGTGTATTATTCTAACCACGAAGCAAATATAGGCAGTTACAGTCAAATGTTATAATCAGATATACGTTATAGATTTTTGAGTGTAATACCAACGTTTTTACTTGGTACCTACTTATATTTGCTATTTCCTGGCTATCTATTAGAGTCATTAATAGTATCTATTCATGTCAATAAATATATCTACTTAATTGTGAACGTATGTTAAAACTTTGGTATAGATATCTAATTTTATATAATAGAAAGAGTTATGAAGCTCCTAGTTTTCAGCCAGGTAGTGAAAAAACAAGGCGTTGTTTGTTTCCATAAAGAGCGAATTAACCGCTAAGCTTTAAAAACTAACTCCTTTGAAGAATTTTATAAAAGATGCAAGTGTGCATTCAACGTTTATAAATAAGTAGGTAATTTTCTGGTCTGAAACAATTTTCTTTGTAAGTTCTCTATCTCTAAAGCAATTAGTTTTTTAGCTCTTCTTTATAATAGCTAGGCATGTAGATACATACCTAACTATTGTAATAAAAACGTTCATAGTGTTTTAATATCCATTCACGGAAGTAAAATATTATTGATCTTCTATAACAGAGACCTAAGTAGGTGGTTGATAGTTAATAAAAATTGAGAAAACAATAAAATTACAGCTCAATAAAAGAGCGAATGTGCCGCGCATAGCTGGCGTGATATTAAATTCCTCCAAAAACATAAAAATGATTTTCGATCGTAAAACTATAATTTACAGACGTAAAAATGCGCTGAGTTATATGTTACTCCAAGTCTGTGATGTGAACTAGGATTATTGCGTCGTATGGTGGGTGACGCCGCTGTACCTATTTACTCCTTCCAGATATTTTATGGTCAATGTTTAGTAGTATATCGATACAGCAGAGCTTATTTAAAGTTGTTTATCGGTTATAAAGGTGTTTAAATGTCAGTCAAATACAAAAATTTACCTTAGATACCTACGTACCTGATGATTTCACATACCAAAAAAATAATGTTATTAAGCCTGACGCCTTTCTGTCACCCTATTCCTAGATACTTTAACCATTTATTGGGGTCACTGTTTAGTCCAACCAGACTTAGCTGACTGAAATCGGTAAGTAATTAATATTAACCGTCCGCCACCCCCGTATTTTGAGAATTTAGGACTCTAGGCCACATCCCACGTGTCGATGCAGATGCTGACTAGAATATTTTTGCTTGATAGTACACGTGACCTTAATATACCTATTTTCTGAGACAGGAAGTGATTCGAGTACTTAAGTACTGCAGCATGAGTTTAAAACCTTAGTCAAACTGAGTCAAAAATACACAGTCTGGGAAATTATCGGCAAAGAACTAGGTATCCCTTCTCCGGCCATGGGTATCGAAAGGCTACAGGGGGAGCATCTGCCTCAAACTCCCTAAAATATTTTTTAACTAGATATTACAAAATCGGTAGTCTGAAGTCATAGTCAGTAGAACTAGCCAATGGCCAAAGAAACAAAAAAGAAGAAATACTCCAAAAATTTAGATTTAAAAATGTCGTACAATTTCCCTTCCTACCCCACGGCATGAAGAGTGTGTGCATAGTCCATGCCAAATGTCTAAACTAAACAGGCTAGGTACTACTAGATACGACGACCGGCCGGCTCCCCTCGTATTATTGCGTTTGTTCGGGCTCGTGTGCGTTCTGTAAACACGTGTTTTAATCAAGCCTGTTGCTTCGTTTCCGTTAGCTGCGGCCACTCGACGCTGCGCAAGGAAAAACTTTGCATGTGTTTTATTACGACGGATGCGGAACGCCCTCAGGGCTTAATTTCGATGTCGACCTGCCTGGATTTAATTGTTTTATTGTATGACAGTGGATTTTAAAATAAGGTTTAGGTTTGCCCTGAAGTTGAATTTCCGTTAGGGTAGGGGTTTGCTGTTAGGCAAATGATACGTTAACGTACTGATATCTGGCGGTATCTACGTATAAGAAAAAAAAGACTAAAATCCGGCAACTGAAAAGTATGAAACAAGGAAAATATTCTGATCTGATATTGTTTTTGTTAGCGATGTTCGAAAGATAGCAGGGGGTACCACTTTGCCCTAAAATTTATGCTCGCTTACTAAATGTATTGTTTAGTAGAGTAGGTGACATACGTAAACCATAAATGATTGTTATACATTATGGTTCACAGTATCACTCACTACTACCTACTTATTTTCTCAACTCCTCCAACGAAGCAAATATTCAGGAGCTTTGTTGCATTAGCTCATTAGGTAGGTATAAGATGTTTTTTCGGTTGAAAATGGTCCTAAGTATGCTGTGATGATCAGCTTAGACGGTGTTGTGGTTTCTGCTTCATGATAATGAAGGAAGCACGTCACTATTACTGATGGAATTCCAAACTAGGTGCGATAATAAAAAAAAAAGTTAAATAGTTAATAGTTAAAAAAATAATGAGATCATGTCTATTTTTCGATTGGTACCTATCCAAGTAACAAAACAGAGAAACTCATAGATCATTAAGTATTTACATCCTTTATTATTAATTATTAGTAATTTAGAATTCACCATCAAGTTATCTGGCAAGGTACTACTTACTGTATACATTAGTGATTTCAGTCTATGTTCATGTTCACTGCATTTATAAAATATTTTTCGTGTCGTGTTTTGTTTACAGGGTAATGTCGCTCTCCAATCGCGCAATCTTCCCGCTGCCCACGATAATCGAGATGAACAATTTTATTGCGCTCGCGGGCAGGGGAGGGCCGCGGGAGGGGCAGCGGCGGCGGTACATTCGATTAAAGCTCGCTGTACACAGAAATTATCAAACGAAACGCACCGACAACTCAGCGGGCCGTGAGAGCCTCTACATTAATAGTTTTTGTTTCCCAACTCGCTCGTTTCGTCATAGGAAGGTAAAGTTTGGACCAGTTTTTTTTTTCTTTTCTGAACCGTTTGTTTCCAGGCACCTCTCATTTTGAAACACTCTTTCGGTTGTCTCGTATGCAATATTGAGCTCGTTGCATCTACATAATGCGTCCCACACGGACGTGTGTCTATTGTGATTTAAAATTTTGCACGATCAAAGAATAAGTTTCCTTTTCGAGCTCGCTCTACTGTGCGTATGAATGTCATATGGAGTTAAATATATTAGTCCTTACTACTGCTTGGTAAGTCATTTAGGTACAAGGGAGTAAAAATTTCCTACTTTGTATTGACATTTATTACGCATGTTTGATTCTAAGAATCCGTGAAACCTAAGTCATTATTGATGAGCATGACCATAACAAGACATGCAAGCAGTGGCTATAATACAATGTCAAGTGACAAAAAAAGTATTGTACTAAATACGAAATACACAAATATAGGTATAGTGCAACATTTTAGCTGTACAGAGAACCAACACTAGATAGGTACATTCACATACAAATGTACGTCAAAATTCAAATTCAGTTTGTATTGAATGTGTGTTCAGATTTTCCAATCGCACCTCGCGTTAATTTGTTTGTACAAATTTTACCGCATCCGCAAACGATTCGATTAAAATTTAACTCTATATTCAATCTAACTAACGGACATGTTGTTAACGCGAGCATGTAAAGTTAACACGCAATACAAAGCCGCTACGCTCACATATGTGAGCATTAGTCCATCACACGCCGCTCAGCAGATCCGCTGTCTCTTTGTTCGTAGACTGTATCGCCAAAATATGATTGCACGTAGCAAACACGAATAATTGTAACATTGAAACTGAAACATCAATATGCTTAATGAGAGTTGATTAGCATCGACTACGTGCAAATGATGTAGTTTGACAACGCGCTGTTACAAATTATTGATAAAGGTACCACCTACCTGCAATATATTCCAGGTACACACCGACGCTAACTACCCAGCTGTTAGCTCAGACAGGCGCAGACAGTCACAGGTATAATTAAACAGCGCTCAGCTCATTAATAACATATTGATACGAGACAGTTTTCCAAATAGCGCTTGTATAGAGGTGATAACTGACATTTGAAAAGTCACGAGCTATTTTACTTCACCAGACAATTTAAAAAATCATGGCCTGTACATTTTTAAGCAGTGAAAGCATTACTGTCAACTTATCCTACTGAGTACCAATAAAATTTGTTATTTCAATATTGTTAATTGCAATTTTTGCGCTCGCCCCATACGAACCAGTTGAAAGCATCAATCGGACTATCATTAGCAGGTATTTAGCCTTTCCCCGACTGCGGTTATCAGTCAATTTGTCGAGTGCATTTCCATCTGTGTCCACTCACCGATCCAAATATGCCCCATTAATTATTTATGAAATTAATACGTTTGGCAAAAACAACATGTGTATGTTTGTGGAGACCGCGGTGCGCGGACATGATGCGTCTTTTATTCGATTATTGGGGCAGTGATTAGCGCCGAGCCAGCGACGTAATAATTTATTCTAAACCGGTATTATGTTGTAGGTACAAGCTAGGGCTGGGGCACTGTTACCTTTTATTATTACAATAACTCCAGTTCGAGTTGCGTAGCGGAAATACATTTTTTTTGCACCATCAAATCACGAGTTTAAGCCACGTTGAATAAAATGGTGAGAATATTCTTAAAATAAACTAGATAAATAAAATATAATGGGTATCTTAATGGTGTCAGACAAGACAAGAACCGGTCATATTAATGTAGCAGGTACAGGTTTTTTTTATATCATAGGTCTTATAGGACTTTAATACAGGCACATTTACAGAAGTCTCGTAGATATTCCTAGTACCAACCTAAGTTTTAAAAGATAATTTTTTTTTAAGTTACTTTTCTCGTTCTGTCAACTAACAGCATTTTTTGTAAACATTTATTATCATACCAATACATATGTATATGTATTTGTTTATCTGTCTAGGTGCTGTAACTCTGTAAGCAACGACGTCTGAAAATGATCGAACCTTGACCCTGGACACACATCGCACGCGATCGCCTCGTTGCTGTGCCATTTGGATAATTAATCAATTTGTCAAACAAGTGCTACCTTACATTGCAATTGTAGTTGAAGTCTTTGTAAACACGATAGGTCACAAAAGATACATTCTGTATACTGTAGGTGTACTTTATTGTTATAAAAATACTGTCTGTACCTGTCCCAGGCTCATTTCAAGCCCAGAGTCCAAAATGTTAATAAAAACACGTCAAATTCACATTCTACGTGTATCGTGGTATTAAAATTATAGTTAGGTTCCGTACGACTGATTCACTGAGTTTAGTGTAGTCATATCTCAGGCGAGTTCATCACATATGCATATTATGACATAACTGGAGGATTTTATTGCCACACGGACAGACGCGCGACGTGGCTAAGGATTCGGGCGGCCGCTCTTCTCGCGTAGATCTGCAATATTATGCGCCTAAGCAAGTACTTTAATATAACCACCTTTATGACACTTCCGTACAGGAAGAAGCCGTTAATTTTGCATTTAACTCAAGGAAATAAAAATACGAAAGAATGTTTTATTGTTGGCTTGTACGATGGAATGTACTGTCATCGTCTTATAATTTGGAAAGTTGATGGGTGCAGGGCAAATGATGATCTGATATTTGCCTTTGCAGTGAGCACATGTAAAATTTATATTCCAAAGCAAACTTACAACAGAAGTTAAAGTTGATTAGGTATAGTAGTCGCACGAGTCGTGAGCACAAATGTCAAGTTAATTCTTGGGATTTCGGGTTCCTTTCGGGGTTTTCTGGGACGACTAACCGGCGGCCCAAAAAACAAAGAAAGGAACCCGAAATCCCAAGAATTTAATTGACATTTGTACTCACGACTTGTGGCGGCTACACAACCTACACGTATACCTACCTAAATAGTTGCAGATGTTAATAATAATGGTACGACTAACTCGTATTTCTTGCATGTTTAGAATTTAGATCATCTTATAATATCTAGTCAAGTTACGAAATTTATGCAGCAAAAAAAACGTTAAAGGATGTGGATATGAATGTCTAGATACCATACCAGACACAACACACGCATGTGTTATAAATAATTCTGGTTACTTTAAAAGTTTGCGCCGTTTTTATTATTATACAGAACGTAGCTTCAAACCGGTATGAACGCGATCCCCTCGCGTATGCTACAAAGTTGTTGTTCCGATTGCGTAACTTTTTAATTTTTTGCATTCACAAAAGAATTTTCCTGACAAAGAGAACCGATTAAAATTTTGACGCAATGAGCGTGTTGGTTGGTCGTGAAACAAGAAATTACCTGCCAATTGCATCGAACACACTATTATAAGTTGGGCCATTGTTTTACTGTTTTTAGAACTCGTTTGAAGTTATATTAACTTGGAATACATTTACGGTACCGTTAGCTCGTACAGTTGTCGGTATGTTTGCGGTAGATGCTCATATTAATGAGATAACATAATCGCCAGCTAGCTGATATCATCAGAATTAATGTGAATGCAGTTTTTAATAAAATCATCGAACTAGAGGAGGCCTCATAACTCTTTTTGATAACTGTACCTAAGTAATTAAAGTGGCGGTATTTAATGGAGTGCTGAATATGTGTCGATACTTTCGATATTTTGGCAAAATTAACTCGACCAAATAGTAAGATAAAGCGAACAGAAAAACATTTTGATTTGTAAAATTAAAACGCTACCGGACGCACATCGGCCTCAGTCGTCTGTGTACAGAGGCGGACGGACTCACAAACATATTAGTATACGTGGGTAATGCCTAGTCAAACGGTCCCAGGGGCGTGCGTGATTGTGCGGGTGTTCTCGGGATCTCCAGTGTCCACTACGCAGCGTCATCGCCCCTCTGCATAACCATGGACTCTATAAAAACTTCCATCATTTTATATTTATTTGTATTTGGACAGCTGCTTTTAGTTTTACAATAAATATTATTTTTCATTCAAAAGTTTTGTTCATTTTATCTTAACGACATTAGTGTCTTCATAAAGTTGGTCGTTGACCTTTGGCTTCTACTTGGATCCTAAAAAACTGGTAGGTTTTGTGTTTAATAAAAAATAAGTGTAATGGGAAATCATAGTAATAATTATGAATGGTTTACTTGTTTTTGCACGTTTGGGAAGCAAATGATTTGTGATGATTGTCTTTACAATCTGTTGGTCTGACAGTATATGAAATTGAGAACAACGCGGTCTTTTATTTTATCAGTGATTAGGTAGATTGATTAACAATATTACGAACATTTATAAAAAAAAAAAACAAATATGTCCAGAATTGGGCAACCTTTTTTTTTAGGGCTGGGGTATCATCAAATGACTTCCCCCGCCCTGAGCGGGGCGGGAGGAACTGTCAGACTTTTACTGACTAAAACCCATCCATTTTCCTTGTTGTGCCCTTTGCCTTCCGGGGGCGCGGTATCTCTTACTAACAGCCCGCAGCCCCGGGGAATTGAACAGCTAAAGTAATGTTTATGTCAGAAAGAGTCACACGCTAGAAAAGTTTCTGAGATAGTAAAGTTATAAAAGAATTCGAATTTGCTTTCAAGAATGTATGTTGCCTAGTGCACAGTCCTTTATTTAGCTTAAATAAGTACTTTATTTTCTTCCACACCTATGTCACCATGGAAAAATTTCAAGAAATCGGAACAATCACTTCGAACAGACTTTTACCGACTGAAATAATGTAAAACTTTTAGTGATGTGAAACATGCTTGCTATTTCACGGTATTTAGGATGCGCCTCTAACGGACTATACGAGATTTCAACTTCGACAAAATCTAAGTAGGTAATCGACAAAAGTGGTTCTATATGCGAATCTATGAATGGCGGTTACTGCGAACGAACATAAAAATGCACGTGTTTACCGACCCCACAGGCCAATATCCAACAGACTGATTGCTTCTTTACTGTTACACGATAAAAATTTTATTAGATGCTCATAAAATGTACTCTGACGACTCGCGAGACCCAGTAGCCAATATATTTGAAACTACCCTGTAACCGACCTTTATAAAACTTAAGACTTTAAATATATGTGCTTCGAACAACCGTAACCTTACCAGTTTCTACTATCGACATCGTTTTAAAAACACCCCTTATAAACAACCCTGACTCATCATCATCTACTTAGCCTTTTCCCAACTATGTTGGGGTCGGCTTCCAGTCTAACCGGATGCAGCTGAGTACCAGTGTTTTACATGGAGCGACTGCCTATCTGACCTCCACAACCCAGTTACTAGGCAATACCTCTTGGTTAGACTGGTTGTCAGACTTCCTGGCTTCTGACTATCCGTAACGACTGTCAAAGATCTACGAATGACAGCCGGGACCAACGGCTTTACGTGCTTTCCGAGGCACGGGGGTGTCATACCACCAACTTCCAAACTCCGGGCTGCTACTGAGCAAATCCTAATGGAAAAACCCAATAACACTTTTGCCCGACCTGGGAATCGAACCCGGGACCCAAGCTCAAACAAAAACAACCCTGACTGAAACTGTAAAACATTAAACCAAAAAATAAATTGTTCATCACGTTCTTCTCTAATTTTGTTTTATTTGAATTCGTTATATTATTTATTAAACAAATTCCTAAAAAAATAGAAAAAAAACACACAGTCGGTTGGGCGGCCCGTCGAACCGTTCAAATCGTTTAGTAAACACCGAATAGGTCGTGTACAAGTGTGGTACAACGATTTTAATCGAATGGAAACGGAACAAAGTGAAAATGTACACCTCAATTATTCCAACAGTCGCTAGTGGACAAATATTCATAGGACCACGTGGCCATGGGTAACGTGCACAATGCGAACCAGGTTTTGATACAATTGTTAATCACCCTGTAAAATTGTTTGCGTTTATGACCACCTACTTTTTATTCTGTGGGTAACTTAATATTATTGGGTGGGTACTTTGTTTTCATTATTGCATTCGGATTTTAGATTGTATACTGAACAGCAACAGTCCAGTGCAGCGTCCAGTAATTACAAAAATATTATTTATCAATAGGTAGTCCACTTTAACGACTAAGTGCGGAAACCGAACTCCATAATAAAGAACAAAAAACTCCCTGAACAGCATAGAACCTTTTGCAATACATATACACTGTTAATAAAAATCAGAAGTAGGCAACCAAACATTTATTATCTCCAAGTTAAAAAAAAAAATATCTTGAAATGTTTATCTTCATCTTGGAACTGCCTCGTTAGCCTAGTGGTCCTGAGCGCGACTGCTACGCTAGAGGTCTTGGGTTCGATTCCCAGGTCGAGCAAAGTGTTATTGGGTTTTTCTATGAAATTCTCAGTAGCAGCTCGGAGTTAGGATTTGTGCCCGGTTAATGGCAATAGGCTCGCCCCCTATTACATGGGACCTAAAACATACCGGCGAACTGTGGGTGTACATTGATACACCTCTGCCTAACCCTTCGGGGAATACAGGCGTGATGGTATGTGTGTGTGTGTGTTTATCTTCATAAACATGTGTAAAATAAATGTACCCGCGTCCACTTATTTTTTGTTCCCAAACACGTAAGCCTATTAAGATCTTTTATTAACTTATGTGTTGTGTCTACCAAGTAACTGGGTTTGTGGAGGTCAGATAGGCAGTCGCTCCATGTAAAACACTGGTATTCGGCTGCATCCGGTTGGACTGGAAGCCGACCCCAACATAGTTGGAAAAAGGCTAATTAGATGATGATTAACTTATGTGTTGTGATCACTTATCATAACTAGTCAACCAATTTATCAGCACATCGAGTGATCTTTATAATAAGTAGCATTCTTAAATGACAAACTGCCATAAACTTGATACTATAATAAACAATTCACTTACACGCGATCACATCAATTCAGTTGGTTGTATAAAAGAATAATGAATATAGCCTTATTAGTAGGCCATTGTAACTTTACAGCGAGAAACGATTTCAATTAAATTAGACGGCTGTTGAAATTGAAAAAGTTAATGGATTTCTAATAGAATTTTTTATACCTCCGTCATCGCGCTGAGCTAGAATTTGCTGCCTTTCCAATTTGTTAGAGACATTTTTGTAAATATCGCGGTTATAATAATGTGACGTAATAGACTTTAAAGACAAAAAAAAGTATATAACAATTGTAATCTTTAATTATTTTTTTTACATGTTATAGAATAGTAACCCTTTATAATTTGCCACAAGAAGTACATACCATCACGCCTGTATTCCCTAGGGGGTTAGGCAAAGGTATACCAATGTACACCCACAGCATTACAGCCTATTGCCATAAACCGGGCACAAATCCTAACTCCGAGCTGCTACTGAGAAATTCATAGAATAACCCAGTAACACTTTTTGCTTGACCTGGGAATCGAACCCAAGACCTTTAGCGTAGCAGTCGCGCTTAGGACCACTAGGCCAACGAAGCAGTCCACAAGAAGTAATACCTACAAATACCTAATTATTTGGAAGCTTTTGTTAATTTAATTAGGACTCTACTTATAATTAAATTACTTAGCTAACTAGCCTTAGCTGTTCAGCCTAAACCTAACCTGAAGATGAGCCCCAGAGACGGTTGGCATCTGTTTTACCTGCATTGCATCTACGAGACCATTCGGCTAATCCTATAAGCAAACAAGTTACCTTTTACTGCGTTGATGCTGACATTTATTAGCTGCGTGGGACGTACAGAACCACGTATTTCTCGACCGTGACCAGTACCAAATGTTTTTGAATACCTATAATGCTAATTAAATATTAGTAGTCTTTTAATAAAATAATATTGTTTAAATCTCATAAAATAACTCAATAAAACGTAAAGCTTTGGTCCGTGGCGTTTGGCCTCAGTTCGAGTCTCCCGCAATAAAATACAAATAGAGTCGATTGAAATGCAGGACGAACCGGGCTGTTTACTTCATACCGAAGCCGACTCGCTGTCGTCCAAGGCAACGATAACTAAGATTGCTTTTTTCAGTTTCAATCGCTTGTAAATAGTTATAGTGCAAATTAAAAGTTCCATTAACTTGCCGTTTTCATGGAAATACTCTCTTGATTGATGTTTTAATGGAAATATTTTTAACTTAGCAACTTCTATTGTCTTCTGTTGATTATATAATCGTTATTCCTTTAGCTGTTATGTCATTTGGATATTTACACACATAAAAACTTGACTACGCAAAAATCAACGAAAGAATAAAACTTTAGTTTTAAACACGCTCATACGCTTTACCTGCATCAGCATTTAATATCCAAATGCGAAGTAGATCGTGACTGAATGGTATTTAGATGAACGCCTTCACGCCTATCAATAACCCCTTAATTAAGTCCGAAGAGGTATTAATTACGATAACAGTTAATTAATAAGCGATCAAGCACAATTGAGCCAATAATAAACCAGTATTCCATTCAGTGGTAATCCGGCAGAATGGCGATTAACATAGGACTCACGCTGTGTAAGGTCACATTATTGTAATCTTCTATTAATTAGTCCTACTTTAAAACTAGTCTGAAAAAGGCTAATCCTGTGTTATCGTGACGTTCGTAAGAGACAACATCATCCCGCACACGTGTATCTTTACCATCATTATTATTATTAAGGTATCCTAGAACTCTGCTAATGAAGGTGGATGTTAGCACCTATATACCTGTGTTCACGAGTGTATTTACTGTCTAGAATAAAACTTACTATACGGGATGTAAAAAGACACACCACATGCCTACTCGTTAATTATGCATGCGAACATTAATTCAAGTAACATTGAGAAATAATAATAATAGCTGGGAAACGATTTTTCTTTGGTGTGAAATATCGGTGTATAAGTTAGTGCGCAGAACATTGTGCTTGTGCAGGTGCAGTCAACAATACAAGAGTAGGGCGGGAGGGGTATTTAAAATTTATTTATAACATTAAAAACTTGTTTTCATAAAAAACGTAAAAGTTGTAACTTTGACCTTCTATATCTCCATAACCAGGAGGTTCAAAGGTTAATCTAGATCAAAAAATATTGCGATGATGGCAAGAACATGTTACAGTTGGCTTTGTTAAGTGTCGTTTTGCACCCGATTTAAGTGTTTAACATTTTACTTGCGAATTGCCAGTTTATTAATATTAATTAATTAACTTGCCCTATTTTTTCAGTTGTCCCAATACTTGTTCTAGTATCTGTAAATTGTACAATATCTCAGGAACATTTGAGCACAGAAAATATTAATGAAATTTTGGACAAACTGATACTACAAACCCATAAAAATGAGACTAGTACCATCACAGAAGTAAATGATTTAACTCCTAGTGTTGAAACACAGCCAGGCAATGATTCTAATATATATTACTTTAAGACGTTCGTGGCACCACATATCAATTTTAAATCGAGTAATGAAGATCTACATGTTACTAGACATACAAATAAAACTGTCCAAAGTTTTGAAGTTTCCTCCGAAGACCAACATGCTTCGGAAGACGAACCATTTCCAGGCGCAAGTAAAATAACCAGAAAATCCTTCATAGGAGTTGAAAATCGAAAACATTTAATGCCTAGCCTTGTACATGGAGGTCAAGAAAGTCTTCATTCAGAGTTCACACCACGGTCAGGAGACATAAACGAGAACAATTACTCATTAGAAGATTCAGTAAAAAATGAAGTAACCTCGGCGACACATAGAACCAATAATAGTAAACAGATAACTATTACGCAACATGGTCATCCGAATCAGGAGTTTAATTTTTTGCATGAGTATCCGGAGATTATTATTGATCATATTACCTATGACAACGATGACAACGGTAAAAACAACAAAAATCTGTCTCATGACCCTAAGCATATGAAAAATGTAGAGAAAGAAGAAGATAATGAAGTACAAACCTACCTGCCTACTCGAAAAATCCGATATAATATTCCAGAAGAAGATATTGATGAAATGAAATCAAACTCAGCAGATTATGAGTTACCGGAACAAGTTGAGGCAAGAAATTACTTTACTCCCGAAGTCAATGGCGTAATCGATGCAATCATACAGAAGAAAGTAATACATGACGCTCTTATGAAACAAACCACAGATAATGAATCTCGAAAACAAAGCATGCTACTACAAAAGATTTTACAAAGACTTCCTGAAAAAAGACATTTGACTAATAACGCCAAACCTAGTTACTCTGTTCGCCATGGACGAATTCCACCAACAGCAATTGACACATTAGCACAATTACGTGGCCCCTTCGAGACTTTAAGCAGGAATGGCGGCAATCATATTTCTAAGTCATATTCAAACGTACCACTAGGGCCTAGTAAATGGGAGGTGTACAACCGTTTATTGAGAACGTTGATCAGAATGTGCAGACCCGATGTTCTTAAACGGACTCGCCTTGTAGCGGGTTTGATTGACAGAATTATGCCTAACATCGAGTATCGACCTATGTTTTACGAAATGTATAAGAAATAAAAACGTGTTTAAAAGTATTCGTGTAAGTAATTGTGATGTCATACCTAGATATCAGTTGTTCATAATCAGTCACCGGCAGCTAGTTAGCGAAGTTGCTACTCGGGAACACAAAGAAGCTATCCACAATTCGCAGTCTAACTAGTGAGCAGCGAGCAAACACGATCAAACCGAAGTCCAAACTGCGCTCAAAGATCTAGTTAGCTGCGGGGATGACTCCACTGTTCATTGCCATGTTTGCTATTTGCTGACGTGGTTAAGAACAGTAAATCCGCCAATGAGTTCACAACATGAAGGAGGTGTAAATCTGTGTTATGTTGTGTAGGATTGTCTTGTTCCGGATTCGAATTAATTAAAGCCAAATCTTGTAGGATTTCGCGGGCGGTTTAGTAATACTTGTGTAGTGGAGTTTGAGACCGACGCAATAGCACCTCGTTGTTTTATTCTGATTTGTTTTTTTGCTAATTAAACCTATGGAGTACCTATATTAATTATAATGGGTGTAGAATTTCATGTTATTTAAAGTTTCATGAAAACCAGCGAATTGTAGCATTTACCTAGCCTAATTCTTTTGTTATTTGGCTTTTTTAAAGTATAAAAAACCTGGCGAAGTGCAAGTTGGACTCGTCCACGAAGGGTTTCGTACCAAACGGCAAAAAAATCACGTATGCTGTGTGGGAGCTCCCAAATATTTATCTTATACTGTTTTTTAGTATTTGTTGTTATAGCGGCAGCAGAAATACATCATCTGTGAAATTGTTAACTGTCTAACTATCACGTTTTATGTGATACAGCCTAGTGACAGACGGACAGCGGAGTCATAGTAATAGGGTCCCGTGTTTACCCTTTGGGTTCGGAACCCTAAATAACTTAATAAATATTTAATTATCTATGAACACAAAGATATACATGGCAAAAGATTAATAAAAAATAAACGATTTTCTTTTTGGTACAAGGACTTCTTTTTTCAGACTGCATACAATTAGGTATTCAGTGTATGTATGTCAATTAGGTATTAGTATACCTTCTATAATGTCAAAATTAGACGTCGATTTTTGCAGCAAGTATTTGAATACTTTTAAAGGCACTGCGAAGGCAGGTCCCAGGTATTTAATTGATGAGTCAGTTTTTTTACCCGCACGTGTACGGTTCCCGTGGGGTGTGCGGGGAAGTGCATTAATTTTTCACTGTTGGCTGTTAGCGGCACATTATAACAAGACAACTTCACACTCGGCAAGGGGAGGGGGTAATCCTTGAACGCGTATTTTCACGGCGCGTGTTAATCTCCGAGAGGAGCTTTCAATAGCGTTTCGCTTATAGAAAAGTTTGTGCGAAAATGTTTCCAACTCCTCACCGGCGCGTCGGGTGAAGTTGTATGGTAATGTGTTTCCCCTTTGTATCAGAACTGTCTGCTTGTTAAACGTTATCAACCTTTATATTTAATATTGTAGGTGTAGGGAAGCGCGGCGATTCATTTGTTTTTATGGACAGGTTGAGTATGAATACGAAAAAATATGCAGTAGTACTTAAATTGTATTATGTGTAGATAGGTACTTTTAGTGCCTAGTGCTCTGTTACTGTTTTTTTATTTGATAAAATATGTTGGTTATTTTAAAATACGCCAAGTGATATTATTTTAAAAGTTAAGCCATTTCCTTTCTATAGCGCGTCAGTCTACAAACGCAACACTGCACCCAGCTCATAACGCGGTACGTTCAACTTAGCTGTTTATGTTGTCTAAACTGTTTTGATTCAACATGAAAAATATAGCGTAGTCACAAACGCGCCACCAGGTTTTCCATTAGACCGCCGAGTTAGTCTTATAATGAACTGCAATAATCCCGGCTAGAACAAAGTAAATATTTCCCCGCATATGTAGCTTTTAAGAAACTTATACAAATCCAATTTATTTTCCATTTCCTCACTTCATGAAAACTTAAATATGCTCGCAAGGTAAACCACTTTGAAAGCAATCCTTTGATCGAGCTTATCTCTTTATGCAAAACTCTATCAAAATTTGATGCCTCAAATACTAAACTTTACTTTTATATGATACTTAGAAACTTGTTTGTTATAACTTTTAAAGCAACTTTTAATTTGCAATGTTAGACGACTTTGACTTGGCTAAACCTCTGCAACATCACCGAACTTTATTGTAACGAAAACTAAACCCTACGATACTTACCTGCGTAATTACAAAACCCTTAATTAATTATAATCAACCTCGTAACTTTTATGAAAGTCATATGAAAGCAGACAAAAAATCAAGATAAGGCAAATTGTTCTAGCTTATTTTATCCATAAGAAATGCTAAAATAGAGTTCGGTACAGGCGAATTTAATAAGAATTCAAACGACAGAGCAGGTTACAGAGGCGCTCTGCTTAATCCGGATAAGCAAACTGAATCGGGAAGGCATCATTTCATTACCCACTATCGCATCCGTTCAAACAAAAAGCATATTCTGTATGCAGTAGGTACGTACCAGTACTTGTTTTACGTATCTCTTCCTCTTTTATCCGTTGCACCTTGTTGTTATTCAACGAACTAACTAAGCAGTACCTACCTAACCTATAAATTAAAAAAGTCATATATTTGCCAGCAAACTTAAGAAAATGTTCAGTGAAAATTAATTTTAAATAGCTAATGAATCGGTACAGGCGGTAAAACAATATTCGCGTAGGGAAGCAACGAATTAAGTAGTTAAAAAGATACCCTTCCGCGAAAAAAATAAACTACTGCCGTGTTCTAGTCTATTCTAAACCGGGCTGGGTTCATTGATTTTAACTTGAAGCTGAAATTGATTTGCTAATTAATGGGACAAGCTAGAATAGACAATTGACCCATGAGGATTGGATAGTTAAATATAAATAATTTTATGGAATGCCTGAAGTTTTTAAAATCACCGAAGATTATTTCCATTACCTACATTTTTGTTTATATATACCCATATAAGATTTTGTTTGGAGAATAGACTTAAGTAGGGTGACTTCTGCACATAACCAAGAAGTTTTTTCAAGCATTGAGGTACGTTTCAATAATTGAAATGGAAGGAAGCAATGTAACCTCATCAGAACATAGTGCGATCCGCATAATATCTGCACTTGAAGTGTCTGCTGGGGCTTACCTGCCCACCTCGTCCTGTATGCACCATTCAAGACTATATTTTTTACAAAAAGACTGCAGTATGTAGCATTATTCTTAGTACTTCAGTAGCTTCCATTTTAGAAAGTAGATCTTCCTTGTTTTTTCCTAAAAAGAATAAGAATAAATATGAATAAATTTATAGATGTATTTGTATATGTGATTAATTAACTTCTTTTCCAAGTTTGTCCAATTTTCTTAGCAAATCAAATATATACCTACTAACATATTTTCTGATTCAATCCACTTTATACCTAAAGCAGGCATTTAGTTGTACCTTTAACAGTAAAAATAGGAGGAAGTATGTACCTCCAAAAAACATGTTGGAACAGCAACACCGAAAAGACAAAAACATATCTCCTTAATTATATAAGGCACGACAACATGCAAAATTTTTCATTCATAGCAGACGTCGTTCGCGAGGTAGCACTCGAAAGTTTATGGATTGTGCATGAGACACGAATTAACTTAGAAAAGTAGTTCGACATACCGTCATACAGTCACACACAGCCTCGCTGTGCGGAATCACAAAGAGCAAAACATTAATGTGAGCTAGTTACTTATCTGAAAAGCTATTGCGAAGTTTTCAACACTTTTGCATGTATTTTCAAACAAGTTTATAATTTCGCGCGACAGTTCCTTTTTTTGCTGTCGTTTAATTCTGCTGATTTCATAAAGTGAATGTTAAATATTTGTTGTTAGTGTTGAGTTATTGATGCCAAGAGAAGGTAGGTAAATATTGTTAAAGTTATTTTAATTTTAGGAAAAACTTGCCTTGTTTTTATTTTGTAGCTCTATAGTTTCATAGCTTGAATTTTAAGAGTCCGCACCCCAACGGATCCCTATTGCTCTCGCTTATCCGTCCCTCTGCCACAGAGCTGTATCTTTTTTAATCAGTAGACACTTGACATTTTTACAGAGAGTGTATACTCAATAAGAAAATAAATAAAAGTAATTTTTTTACAAGGATCGTGTTTTTTTATGTTTTTTTTAACTGGATCTAAATATTGTACGGTAGCAGCACGAAATACTTCATGACCTATTTCGACTTGTACCAGCTTTATTTTTAATAAATTCGTGAAAGTTTAAATAAATAGTTTTATACGTTGTATAGTACTAATGATTACGACTGCTGTTATTAGTCAGAACAGACGCAAGTCAAGCTTTAAAAAAAAAAAAAAGTCCCTTGCTTGTTATTATTTCCGTGAACATTACTTATTGAAATCATTGAACTGTGAAGTGACATGTGACAACTAGGGTCGGCTGACGACTAGCAAATTACGTCATATCCGTTATTTACAGGCTGACACTTACCGCGTCGTGGGGTGTCCTTTGCGGATGATTGCGGTTCGCGTGCGATTCTCCGGTTGTCCCCTCGCCTTTGTCAACAATCAGCTACAATAACGTAAAAAATACCCATAAAATATGCGACATTTTCTAATTTTAAATCAATGAGAAAAAGTTTAAACGGAAAATTATTAGTACTTATCTGTACATACATATTATATTTATATACAAAAACATTGTGTTTATTCAAAGTTTTATTAGCTACAACCAAGAATTCCAATTTTCTAAAAAAATCTAGTAACTTACCCCGCAAGCTATGAGCATAAACATGAAAACGTGTTCAGAGACTTTACTTTTTCAAGAGGGCATACACTTAGGTATCGTAGGTGAGCGCGAGTTACGCTTGTTTTACAACACTTTAAAACAAGGCACTAACGTCTTGTAGACGTTACGCTCAAACCGACGGAAGGAAAAGAATGCATAGCGGTTTATGTTTGCGGTCTCCCGGACTATTTCAACCGAAATAATTAAAAGTTTTTACGATCGCCTCTCTACTATCGTGTAAAGGATCCGACGACGCCCGTGGTAACCGTGTGAATACGAACTTAGCACTAAACTCGGGTTATTGAGGGCGTCTCAAAACTCAAACGATTGTACTACAGCCGCCTGTAAACCGATATGTACACATTAAAAAGAATATACCAACATTTTTATGTATATATTTTCTAGTAGGTACTCAAATCCGCAGCGGTACGAGTATTTAACACTCGGGGAAATCTAGAAGTACAATGATATCGATTTAATTCACCAAAGGCCACTGGCGAAACATTATTTTAAAATACCATAAGTGTGGACCCATGCAAATGCCAACCGATCAATTTTTAATACGTAGTTCGAATAAATATGCATAGAGAGGCAATTTACGTTTGTGAGCATGAGTTGATATCAATTTCGGCGATGGTTTTTGCAAAAGAGCCGTTTCAACAAGGTTAATAGCGGGTTATTTCATCGGCAGTACAGCCTGTGATGGCATCGCTTAGTGAAAGGACTCTCGGATTCATAATAGAGATATTAAAATGCGCTTTTCGTTTTTTCTGGGAAAATAAGTGCTTGTGATGAAAATATTGTGTGCGCGGTTTGTGTTTAGGCTTTAATAGACTTTCTGGTTTAAAATAATAATGTGATTTTAGACAAATATGGTACTATGAATTAGACACTAAATAACGTTTTTCAATGTTTCGTAATGCATATTATATAAGAAAAGGGGGCCCATAAAACATCAAAAAATAAAAGTGAATAAATAGTTGGAGTCTCACATTCCAACACAGAAGAAATGTAAAATAACTTAACGAATTAACTAAGTTGTAAGTTGTGTGTAAGATAAACGCTACGAAATCATAGTCTACATCGTATATTGTACGACAGCATGCTGTGTTACAATATTGTACCTACTTGTTTTTCCTAAATCAAACTAGTTCACCAAAACGCACTCTGGACTAACTAGCCTGACCTGAACTAGTTAACCCAAAAATCGAGTTTGTCCGGTAACAATATTTGGGCGGAAAATCGACCAACTTTTCCTAACCCCCAAAGTTTAGTGTATGATACGGGTCACAATATAAACTCGTCCTTACCCGTGACGCGCACACGTGTCGTCTCATAAGGCATCTGAGTTGTCGGTGCGCTCGTACTGATGCGTCTCATACTTTACGACGCTCAGTGACGTGCTCGCGCGCTTTCCATATAATTTTCCTTGCCGCTTTACAGCGTCGTTTTCGCCCATCGTAAAGACTTTTAATTATATCTGACGAGGCAAAATTTGACCCGCCGTTTAAACCTTATGCATTCTTTGCACTTGCCGTTTTAAGGGGACCATTCCAACTTAATGGTTTTCGTTTAAATAGGTTTACTTGAATTCTCTTATATCTTTTCCTGTATTTATATAAGACAATTTATTTGTATACCGTCTATAATCGGCTCAGTAGCCCTCTGCATATAAGTCCATACATTTAAAGTTACTCTAACCACAGCAACGTCAGAAATCGACGTTGTTTCTAGTTCAAATAAGCTGATTAAAAAGTTAGATATGAAATCACAATGAACGACCAAAAAGTTTCATTTATTATGAAAACGTCGAGGTTTTGCACACATTAGAGTTTGAGTATGACGTTCAACTTTTATTTGTAAACGAAATAAAGCAATGTTTTGTTTACGACCTGTCGTGGCCAATTAAAGAGGGGTGCAGATAAATTACATGAGTTAATGAGACCTCGTGCAGATGGCAATTAGTTGACTCACCGTGTTCTCTAAAGAATGTATTTGTATAAAAACGTGTTTGATCCAATTAGAAGCGTGTTTACATAAACGTACGTGGCGTTTACAGCTCCGCTCTACCGATCACTGCATCTGCTGTAAACTTTTAATTGCGCGTCTCACGCGGCTGCGGCTACTACATGCTACGCGGGCTACGCGCACGTAGACGCTCTACGAGGCTACAACAGTTTGCCGTAGCCATTATTGTATTATCTGAGAGAACTGTCAAAACTCTTGATATGAGAAAAGAATTTTACGTAAAAGGTAACACAATAAAAGTCTCCTAATAGAAATGTGTATGAACGTATTTCGCAAATTCACCGTTTGTTTTTCCTGGTTCGTTGCTGATAAATTGTAGAGAAAGTTTGCCTTGAAACGCGGATACGTATATTTGACATGTAAGTATGTCTAATCAAGTTTTAGTTCAAAGTTGAACAGAGATTCCGGCGGGGAAGTCATTAGCAGCACTTCACACTACTGGTAAATAATGCAATTTTCTCATCTAATTTGAACTAGCATTTTAAATTCTGCTAAAATCTAATAAAGTCAAATTAGAATCCAATGTAGTCATGGGTAAGGGTTTGGTCAAAGTTCCCGCTGGTAACTAATTGTATCCTTTTTATTTACCTACTATTTTATGCCCTGTCCTGACATTAACACATTGTTACTGCCAATAATGTTATTGTAAGATAGCTATTGGAATTTTAATGTTGTATTTCACAAGACAGATTCTTTTATAAACCACAGATCTGAGAAATCGATAGACATTGTGTGTAGATAAAGTTATTATTCCGATTTCTGGAAACCTACACCTATACTGTTCCTGATTGGACTTTTTCCAGCCTTAAATAAAAGATCCTTAGAAGACCTCTACATGCAAGCGTGTTGTCCCTTATTATTTTTTAAAATTGATTTATGATATGACGCAATTATACCCGTGTAGCCATCCTATCCGCCCTCACTGTGACCCTCGCCGCGCGCCTTCCACCAGACACTCCGCGTCAGAATTAGACTGGCATGTGTATTATTCATCCAGATCGCAGGAAAGTTTTGAACTAATTATTATATCCCATATTCCGATTGACGGCTAAAGTACGTAAATTGATTGATCATTTTATGAAAACGGATTCAATGGTTTTAAATTAGGCTAGGGCTTGGATCTCGTCTAGACCATTTTTTTTGTGGATACCGAATTATATATAAATGACTTAGCATTTTTTACCTACCATATTACCTTACCTAATAATATTATAATGTACAATATATAAAAAAGCAGCAGCTCATAGAGCATCAAAACAGTCGTCCACATCGCATGACTGCCAGTATTGTCACTAATTCTTAGGCCCAACAACCGGCCAGCCGTCTAGCCACGTAGAGACTCGACCAGCCGGTTGGCGAAGTCCCGTAAAACAAGGTGAGATTCAGACCCCATGGTCCTAGTGTTTTAACCCCAAACGACTCAAACATATAGCTTCTACGATGGTTACGAGGTATGCAAGGTTTAAGGTTTTCGGCACCTGCAACATCTGCCCAAGCACAGCACGTCGTGGCAGGAATGTGGGATAGTACAATTAACCTAGTAAGATACACCTCAAAAATATGTCATACATATGTATAACTTATATATTTTATAAAATATATTAGAAATAAGCCGAAGATTATTAAGAGCCACAGCCTCCAGGGAGATTCAACTATGTAATTAGGTACTGCCATTGGTTTTCCTGGATCTTAGTGATATAATAAAGTACATCAGTATAAAACTTAATAACCAACTTCTGGGTAAGGCAGTAGCCTACTCACAGTTTTTCAGTTGTTATTGGTAATTTCACTAAGTCTGAAAATAAAAATGGTTTGAGTTTTTTATTAGCTCACAACTTGTTATGGTGTCCGCCACGAGTCGTAAGCATAAGTTTCAAGTTCACTTTTTGATTTTTGGGATCCTTCCTGGGTTTTTCTGGTCGCCGACGCTGCACGCGTTTAGTCCATCAGTTCGACCGATAGTGTGCAGCGTCGGCGACTCGAAAAATCCAGAAGGGAACCAAAAATTAACCTGACGTTTGTGCTCACGACTCGTGGCGGCTACTGTACTGTAATATAAAGCAATTATGAATTTTGCAGGCAATCTCACCGTATCCATCATAATAGACTTTGATTGATTCCTGAAATGCATGAAATACATGCATAGATACATGTACATGTTTTAGTGTCGTGGCCACATAATTTTGTATCCATAGGTTCCTTTAAAATTTTTGCTAAGTACACCAAAAATAATAATATTGATCTCGTGGAATTGCTTTCGTCACACAATTGCGATTATTACATGAGTGTTGGAACGAGTTCGTAACACGGGCACGTGAATCAGTGGCGAGTAATCATCGAAATAGGATTGTCGCTTTCCAATTAGCGCTGCGTCGCTTGTCCGTTGCGATGACAGGGCCTTTCAAGTGACGCGGGTGCAGGAAAAGCTGGGTTTTTCAAGGTGATGGTTATTTTTACTGTAATGGCCATGTAATTAATTTACAATGTAAACTTTTTCCTTCTATCTTCCACATTGTAGAAATCGGTATTCAAACTTTAAAAATATCAAAAATTGTAAAATCTACAAGTAATTCGATAATGTATTTGGTTGAAGATAGATTTTTCTAGGTAAATGTTTAAATAACAGTGTCGAGTAAAAAAATTGAGTGATGTCTATTCAAGTACAGTAGAAACTTTTAATAGCAGCTTATTAATTGCACAATCACTTCCAAAAGTAACTTGAATTATCATTTAAAAATTGATTTATAAAATCTTAAGTAGCTGAAGATTTCTAATTGATACCTACCTAGATAGAACTTAAAAAAAAAACGGACAATTTGTGCGGGTCAGGCTCGCCCACCAAGGGTTCCGTACGTATAATTTACAGAATTAAATTAATAGTTAGTTATTGAAATAAATAGTAAATTAAATAAAAAAAAATCGTTTCACCGACTACGAAGACAGAGGGGAACGATATTTTATTAATATTTTTCATTATAAATAAGAAATGATGCGTCGAAAAAATTTAAAAAAATATATTTTGCAATGTGCACATCAAGCCCTTTTAAATGACACCCCATTTGTACTAGTAGCTTCAATTTGAAATTTCGGCCCTAAAAAAAATATCCCCTAAAAATAGACCTATTTAGATAGTGTCGAAATATGCGTTTTTTGCTAAATAAACTTCTGTTAATATCTTTTTTTTTGTAAAATTAGAAGTTTGATTTTTTCAAAGCTTTATGGGACCGTCGACCTGAGGGTACGGTTTAAATTTTAACTTAATACCTGCACGCGTTCCCGAAATAAAGGGTCTTGACAGACAGACGGATGGACAACAAAGTGATCTTATAAGGGTTCCGTTTTTTCCTTTTGAGGTGCGGAACCCTAGAAATAGCAAACAAGCTTTTCAATGTTGTCACTTTTTTATTTTCAGTAACATGTTTGCATTACTTTCTATCCATGCATATGGAAACTGATTTCACAATACAAATGGAAATTAAATGATTCCACTAATGCGTTGCGCAAAACTAGCATTCCACTAACGAGTTATCTTTAAGCTGCTTTGTCATAACCCTATAGAATAATGGAACTATGAGCGTACGATCACTATTCGCTCATAACACTGACCTGTCCGATATTAGGAACCGACCACACTACTGCAAATTGAAAAAAGAAAGTTTACTTTTAATATGACGCAAGACTAATCTGATAATTGAGCATAAAATTAAAGGTTAGCTATTTCAATAATTATTTTAAGTACACTGATCGTCTCCTGTGTGACACCTAATGATAACATGCCCTGAAAATCAATGAGATGTCTTATTCATTAGTATTTGAATTCATGGAGTTATTTAAGGAGTACGCATTGACCGTGTATCTATAGGTATCTATTTAATTATCCCTGAGGTTAATAAAATTGTTTTGCACCTATTCCCAGAGATACTATATATTTTTTTACACATAAATGCAATGTCATACTTGTATTTTTCACACCTCAAAGAACAATTAAGCGTATTCATTCTTACTCTGCGCGCATTCTTAGTTTAACTTACGAGTTGTCAAACATTTGCTCCAGAACATAAGGGCACAAACGACGATACTGAACGTCCGCGTTCCCCTTTGAAATTTCTACGCACAATGAGTGTGTACGGGCCCCATGGTGGAGAAGCCGCGGGCGTCGATCGCCCGCCTAATTTCAGCCGGTAATAACCGGTCTCGGAACGGACATCACAACCAGAATCTTTGTGGGAACCGCCGTTGCGTCACCCGTCACAGCAACCAGGGATGCGACACGAACATATTCTGAACTTGGTCTCTATTTTTAACCCCCGACGCAAAAACAACGGGGTGTTATAAGTTTGACGTGTCTATGCGTGTGTGTGTGTGGTATTCTACCTTCCGAGCGCATAAACCGATTTTGATTTAGTTTTTTTTGTTTGATAGGTGAATTCGTTGGGAGCGTATGTTTGATGGAAATCGGTTCAGCGGTTTCAAAGTTATCAGCTCTTTTGTTAGCTGCAGTAGGGATTTTTATTCTTCTGTCGGGGTTACTTAAAATTTTGTATCGATCGATACATGTTATCGTCTTTATTGGAACTTTTGATCTAACTGTCGACATGGAACTGTGAAAGCCAAATGAAATGATCACTATCGTAATCATTGACAATATGAATTTCTATTGGTATTGCATCTAATGTTACGAGTAGGTGTGAACTTTTAAGTTTCAACGTTTAATTTAAAAGATTTCTTTTCTTAAAAGCAATGTTTTAAAAAGGCTTACCATGTATACCAACCTACTAATAGATTAACTTATGTAAATATATTATTTTGTCTAAAATTTTACGGCAGAAAGATTTCGAAACAACGCATTTATTTATTAGAATTAAGTCTTGAATATTTGACAACCCTAGGGTTTTCAATAGAAGGATGTGTGTCATTGTAGTGTGAAACTAAATTCAATGACATCGCATCGACGTTGACGAGAAATTGCTAGTTAGAGTTCAATTTGTAGTTTTAGAGGTACCCCCTAGAACGCGTATGCGTGCTAAGACTTATACACCAGTTTATATCTCCTTTGTGGCGTTTTCGAACAGGCCTCCACTAAAATAGAATGGCCATTAGATAATCACGCTAGAGGTACGAGTTAAAGACCACTTTGAATTTATTTTCAATCGTAACCTAGCCAAAAAAATAAGGCTGAATAATAATAGTAACGAAAAACAATTAAATATTATTCAGTAATTTATAAAGAAAAGGAAGGTTTGCTTTCAATCTCAGCTCGATATACCCCATTGGGTGGGTTTATTAATACAGGGGTGGCGACTACGGCGGGTGCCCGGCGTAATGTAAAGTGAATGTAACTTCAGTACTTGAAACTGAATGAAGCATGAGTGGTATGTAAGTGGATGATAGAAGGATTAATAAACTTTTATTTCTTTTTACTAATTTATTTTTACAATATGTGGTATAATTATGTAAAGGTAAAAGCCAATAGGTACCAAAATGTTAATTTGGTTACATTTTAAGCTAACCTCATAAACAATTTACCAAAGAAATTGAACGAGATCGAATAATTAAATACACAATATTGTAGAATAATCTTAAAATGCTAACAAATCGTTTTTGACTACAATAGTTTTACACAAAAAACGCTTTATTAGCGACTCATTTTTTTCCATTCAATATTCAACCATATCATCCAGACGTTAACGCTTACATTACAATGTTTAACAACCTGTAGCTAACCTTTACAATTTACGACATCAATACAGCAGACTGTTTAGTCCGTGTCGTTTATGTCCAGTCACCCGTGAAGATTCACTTCGAACATGTGACAGACTTCCAAGTTGCTACAAATAATGTTACACATGGCTTATACGTATAACCTGAAGGACGCACAACAATATGGTGGAAAACATATTACATTATATCGACATTTGCGTACATTACTATTCATGAGAAAATAACAATTTAGTGACATTTACAAAATCTAACATACCTACCTATTATAATAATCTAGTAGTTGCCACCAGTCGTGAGCACAAATGTCAAGTTATTTTTTGGGTTCCTCTCTGGGTTTATTGTGAACCCACAACCTTACCAACAACCTGAACAGGTCCAGGCCAGGCCAAGGGCCTTGTGGTTAGGTGTAGCAACCTGAACCTTAGGCAATGAGAGATAGGTGACTTAACCACTGGACTATCACGACAGATTTAATTATAGTCAATCGAATTATTGATTGTGTTTAAAAAGTGTTGTTAAAGCAAATCTAAAAATAATTGTAATAAAATCATCTCAGAGAGAAAATCCGGTTTTATTTTTTCATTCAAACCACCCCCGGCGATAGTCACTAACAACTAAAGGACACCATGTCCTCTTCTACCCCAGAACTTCCCTGTACAATGCCTGATAGTATTAATTTTATTATCTTTTTGGAAGTATCCAATCATTACAGATTATAGATTTCTTCATCTAAATCTACAACGCAACGCCGAAATTATTCATGCGATTTATTTGTATGGCAACACCAAACATTATTTTTTTTCACAATACTGATAATTCAAAGAAAATATCACATATTGTAAAAATAAATAAATCCTTTTTTTTTCTTAATAAAAAAGTATTACATACAGCCAATCCCAACGGAGACTAGCCAAATACGCAAGAGATATTATAGTGCACAAATGTGTGCGCAAACACAGGTGCACTCCCTCTTCTCTCACTCCCATCGTCCGATGGAACGGCTTTACGTGCATTCCGAGACACGGGGATGTCACACCACCAAATTTCAAACTCCAAGCTGCTATTAGAAATTCGTAAAGGAAAAATACAATAAAACTTCTCACCAGACTTGGGAATCGAACCCAGGACCCCACGTTCAGCAGTTGCGCTTGCGACCACGAGACCACCGAAGCAATAAACAATATTACAGTTGCTACGACTGCTACGAGTGCTACGAGTGCTACGCGGAGTAAAAAAATCTACCCCACACTAATGTATGGAAATAAAGTAGTATAACTCTAAGTTCAGTTTTTAAAAGTTAGATACTAAAACTAAATAAATAAACTAAATTTTGATAAAATAAAGCAATAATAAGTTAATCAATAAAAATTTGCAGCATTTCATCGTCACCTCTGCGTAGACGCCTGCGGTTTACGAGCTGTCGGTTTCCTTTATGGTAATGACGCGCTTACGACGTAAGTGTTGCCAGCCTTTCATAACAGGTAAGGTGAATCCATTCGTTTCTCATGGTAAATTATCCTACACGACGGGAGACGACGAGTGAATGCGTATTAATTTGTACTTCAAAATACTGGAGATATATAATATAGATTCAACTAATCACATCGCAATATATATTGCGATGCGATTAGTTTCAGCTTTAGAAATAGGAAAGATATTGATGTTAATGGTACTCTATTACCTATTTTTATCTTGTTTACAAAGCTTCAGAATTGCTTAAAGTTTCTTAGATACTCCAATAAAAACCAAAAATTAAAAATTTTAAGTAACCCCCGTCAGAAAAATAAAAGTCCCTACCGCAGCTAACAAAAGAGCTGATAACTTTAAAACCGCGCTTTTAAACCGCATCAAACATAGCTAAGAACACTCCCGACTAATACACCTTTCAAGCAAAAAAAAATAAATCAAAATCGGTACATGCGTTCGGGAGCGACGATGCCACAGACAGACACACACAGACACGTCAAACTTATAACACCCCGTCCCGTTTTTGCCTCAAGGGTTAAAAACTTAGTAACTAGACAAAATCACTAGCAAGAAGGGAAACAAAAGTTTGAAGTCATTGCAATGAATAACATACATAATATACATAACATACAATGCAGCCAAGTGTACGAGCAGTGATAGAAGTATTTTTTACTTATCGACGTCTTCAACCAAGAACTTGGTGAGCAAACTTACAAGTTCACCTCTAAATAAAATGAAACAATATATTTATTTTCTTACATTTGACTTTAAAGGTCGATGTCAGTTGTTATTTATGCATAATTTGTCATAATTATCTAATTTTAGCAAAAAATGGTATTGGGATTTCCTATGAAATTCTCAGAGAATTTGCCATTAACTGGGCACAAATCCTTTGATTTATGCCCAATATTTATGGCAATAGGCTCGCCCCCTATTACATGGGACCTAAACATACTGGCAAACTGTGGGTGTACATTGTTACACCTCTGCCTAACCCTTAACAAATACAGGCGTGATGGTACGTTATGTTATGTGTTATTTAATTTTATGCAAATAAACGTTTCCCACTGATAAACTTCTTCGGAAGAAAACTAATTTAGAACTACTTAAATTTTAATTGTTAAATTTATTACTAAGATACTTAAATAAACAGATGCTTATGTGGTTCTCCTACCTGACCTTCCCCTTACTCTACCTACAAGTAAAAGAAATAATCTGAAATTTATCCCAATTTGTTATTATTTTATATATATTTACACCTTTTACCAAACTTTTTGTACAGAAAGCTTTATTAAGTAATTGATATTCATAACATAACATAACATACCATCACGCCTGTTTTCCCCGGAGGGTTAGGCAGAGGTGTACCAATGTACACCCACAGTTCGCCGGTATGTTTTAGGTCCCATGTAATAGGGGGCGAGCCTATTGCCATTAACCGGGCACAAATCCTAACTCCGAGCTGCTACTGAGAATTTCATAGAAAAACCCAATAACACTTTTTGCTCGACCTGGGAATCGAACCCAAGACCTCTAGCGTAGCAGTCGCACCTAGCACCACTAGGCTACCGAGGCAGTTAATTGATATTCATAATCAATATAGGTATACTTTAAGAAATTATCAGAAAATTAATCAATAAACAGTTATATTGCAAACAAAGACAAGAATGTTCCTGAATCGCATAGAACATTCTTTTATAGGTAAAGCAACCTTTGTTAACAGAGACAAAAGTTAACAGTCTCGTCTTCACTTGACGACATTCAATGCTATGAGTCAATATAAGATATAGCTATGAGGTCTCGGAGGAAAAACTAGCGTACTCCTTAGCCTGTCGGTATAAGACAATAATGTGAATTTAAATAGTTACTTAATAAATAATACCATCACGCCTGTATTCCCCAAAGGGTTAGGCAGAGGTGTAACAATGTACACCCACAGTTCGCCGGTATGTTTAGGTCCCATGTAATAGGGGGCAAGCCTATTGCCATTAACCGGGCACAAATCCTAACTCCGAGCTGCTATTGAGAATTTCATAGAAAGTCCCAATAACAATTTTTGCTCGACCTGGGAATCGAACCCAAGACCTCTAACGTGGCAGTCGTGCTTAGGTCCACTAGGCTACCAAGGCAGTTAATTTAAAAGGTCGGGTGCGCAGTACTCGTAACCGGCGTGCTTGTATGAACGGATCTATGAACCTGGACGAGGCGAAAGAAGTATGTAAGGATCGTAGCAGGTGGCGTTCTGTGGTTTCTGCCTACCCCCATGGGAAATAGGCGTGAGTTTATGTATGTAAATAGTTACTAAAGGAGTGACGTTATTAATTTGGGCTTAGAAGAATTATTTAAATACAAAACAAAAAAATAAACAAATTAAAAAAACAGATAACTTCTGAAAACTGTTAGAGAAATATTTTTGTAAAAAAAAATAGGTCAAG
Organism: Caradrina kadenii; assembly: GCA_947462355.1. NCBI lineage: Eukaryota > Metazoa > Arthropoda > Insecta > Lepidoptera > Noctuidae > Caradrina > Caradrina kadenii. Next base: position 9,268,364 of record OX381683.1, on the reverse strand, counting down.
ATTTATCAGGATACTTCAGAATTTCAGTTGCTCAAGCTTTCTCCGACTTCAGAAATACATATTGAGGTAAGTCACTTTCCGAAATTGTATGTTTAATACGTACGTACATTTGTAGGTAACTTTCTTCAAACAAACAAAACGGTAATCAAAGGAAGTCATGGAATTAAATCCAAGGTTACCTTCAAAGAGACAGACATCAATTACTAGATTAAAGGTTTGATATAATAATATCACTGTGTGGGAAAAGTTACGACATAAAAGCGTTACACAAGTGGATTACGACATGACAGCGCGGACCGTGAGCCATAATCAGCTCAATGTGATTGGCACATTAATATGAGGGACGGAAACCATCTTCATTAACCATATTACCTATTTATTTATGCCAATTATGCGGTATATGAAGAAATGTATAGGTTAAAGCTTTTACTAATAAAATACTTCAAGGAAACCTCATATCGAACAGTATTTTTATAAAAGAAAAATTTATGAGAAGCTAAGGCATGAAGTTTTTTTACTTTTGCTAAAAGTAAAAAACCTTCATGCCCAATCTATACTTCTATACTAATATTATAAAGAGAAAAGATTTGATTGTTTGTTTGCATTGAATAGGCTCCGAAACTACTGGACCGATTTTAACCATTTTTTCACCGATAGATAGCTACATTATTCGTGAGTAACATATGATATATAACATCACGCTACCACCTACGGGAGCGGAGTAACGAAAGATGTAACTTAACGCGGGTAAAATAAGCCACGCGGACGAAGTTGCGGGCAAGTCGCTAGTCCAAATTAAAACTAAAAGTAAAAAATATAATTTACCAAAATTATCGATTTGAAAAGAAAAAAATAATTATTTTCTCTTATTTTGAGCTAAATTACGGCAGACTCATCAGCGGGACACGTGGGGAGCGGCGGCGACGGGCGGTCACCATAGGCGACCGGCGCGTGGGCGGGCCCGCCCAGACCTCTTCACATTCTGTAAGTACACTATCTCTACAACATTTTACTTATCGTAACGTCTCCACTCGTTACAAACCGTCTGGCGCTCATTCACTTGTCGCTATTATTTTAAAATTAGTTCGCTAGGATTTTCTGATTTAAAAGCTCCTTAAAGTTATTTACTTTGCATCATAGCTTCCGCAAAATAATTAGAAACGTAAATCTATTGAACAATTAAATCAGTGTTCAATTACAATTTACAGGTAAGAGTTGCAACTTTTCTAAGTTTAACAGGAACAGTAGGGCGGGAAAGTGAGGCACGAGGCAAATGGGCGGGCGTTGCAGTCTCGCTTGCACAAAATGCACCACCCCCGGCGGAATGCGTTACGTTTGCAGTCCGCGCCGCCGAGCCGTCGCAACTGCTCGCCCTCTACGCCCGGCCACGCTCGCCGCGACCGCGTTACGCGACCTGTAACGAGCTACCAGGCTACCAGGATCATCAAGGCGGTAAGCCCTTACATTCATATTACTGCCTACTCGCACCCCTACTTCTGCCTTATTTCCGTCCCGTTTCAGCTCAAAGATTTCCCTTTTATCGCTGGAATGTGGGAAAGCGGGTTTCGGTGTCCCAACTCTCTCTTTCAATTTGTAAGCGCGTCGTGATTATTGTGGGGTGATAAAAAGATAAACAACGATGACGCGTTGTAAAATGAGATGAAAAAAATTATAGTTTTGCTTTAAAATATTTTTGAAAAAGTGTAAGTAACGCTACCTTCACTGACAACATAATAAACTTATTTTCCGTTTGTAAAGTTTTCAGAAACTTTGTTTAACTTTTTGAAAATATGGTCATAACATTGAAATTAAAAACGTAATCAAAGCTTTCTTTTATACATTTTGTGAGGCCGTAAATCTCATTTCCCGCGCTTTTTGAGTTCTATTTATAACGAAGCGGGAAAAGGTTTCTACGAAAAAGATGTAAAAATAGAGTAAGCATCATTCTGCGTTCCTTTTTTAATCCAGCAGTTTTAATTACATTTTTTTTAGTTCACGCATAGTTCCTACTAACATGATTCAAATCGCGAGACCTAAATAAAAAGTAAACTTATATTATGATTTGTATTGCGTCACTTCTAAAGTTTGGAAAATTCGGATGTACATAGAGTCTTTTTTGCACGTTGACTATCGTTTACAGATAAACACTTACAACTTTTATTACCTATGGTAGTTCTAAGTTACGTCATCATCTAATAAAACCTACCTTGACTTTCAAATAGTACGTCAAATGAAAGTCAGAAGCAATTACAAAGAATGGAAAGATACTCCAATTTATTAACGGCGGACGATGCAAGGTAGCCACAAATTGGCAGTAACAGGTTTTAACCTAATGCACAATTACTATAGAGTATTCGGCCTTATTACACCGTGAGTTCGAAACATTCTCAAAAGTTATTTCTATTTTCTAAAATAGAATTTTATGAAAGAAATCTTGTAGCGTATATCGATAAGAAATAACTATATAATGTCGTAAAGAAACTCCTCTTTATATGAATTGTACAGGTATCCGATTTTCCAGCCACTCCATTCCAGTAACGACTACGAAGACTATCTCAGAAAGTTCAATCAAACTTGAGTTTAACATTTAGCTTTTATGCCAAGTGTACCTTGCTACTTACGCATAAAATGTTTAGTACATATTTAACAAAAAGTCTAATAAAGTTTTATTAATCGTAATTCTTGTTTTCGTAAACGATATTAAGAAGTTCTTTTAACACTATTATTAAGATTACATTACTTGAAGATAAGTAACCTATGTACGAAATAAAATAAAAATATTATGAGATCAGATTAGCCTAAACCATCAAAGTCGTTTCAGTAAAGCTCGGCCAACATAAATAAACATTTCATTTAGTATCAGTTCCTCGTGAGAATTGGGCAACAAATCGTCAGACGGCTCCCCTAAGTCAATGCCAAATAGTACCAGGCGGTCAGAAAAGTATAGAGGGTTTCATTAAATTCCCGAGGAAGGGCGGTGGGAGCGCGATTCACGCACCCACGTACCCACACTCCTGACCGCAAACTCTGGCCCAACGTAGTCCACAATGAAAATCAGTTTTTCTCGCACCCGTCGATAGTTTAAAATTAAACGTCATTCTGGCTGCGGTTACCACTTAATTTGTACAACGCATAATGTTATTACTTTGCAATTCAATTTATTATATCCATGATGCGATTGTTGTGATAATGATCGGAGCTCTTAATGAAATTAATATCTGATGATATTTGGAAAAATGAAAGACAGGTTTAATGGATTTAATTACGTGTAGTGATATTTGACTGGGCTTATTTTCATTCAGGCTATCTTTTTAATAATAGTTAATTGAATTTGAAGGGTAAATGGATACTTCCGTGATTGGGAAGTTACTTGCGCAGAAAATACTTGAGAGTCCACTTAAACAGACAATTTGGCACAAACTCAAACTAGTCAGAATTTTTAACATTATCGAAGTTTAGGGTAAACTGCACAAAGGAAAAAGCTCTTTTTAATAATAACAAAAACTAAGAAAACTTTATTTTATCACTTTGATGATTATTATGAATAAACGAAATCATTTCAAAATTCAGACGAATTTAATACAAATCCTTTTCTAAATTTTCTTGCATAATAATATCTCCTGGTTAATATTTCCTACATAAACCTGTCACTGATTATATATTTATGAACAAAGAATAACCCGCAATTAATTTCTTACTTAAACTATTGCCGCCGGCGCCGTCGGTCACTTCTGAGTTACTTACCTGTTAGGAAAATATTATGAATTCACATTTTGAAAAATCCGTCCAAATGTGATAAAAGCCACTCATTTAGTCATTTACACTTTACAGCATACTTTTACAATATAAATGTCTTAATCTTTCACTGGTTTTTACAAATAAAACTAAAGAAATACGGAAATAAGATTGTGTTACCTTATATGAAAATCAAGTTAATATAAAGTAAACATTTTTGCTTCTCCTCACTGAATATTTACATAATTAAATCACTGAATATTTAACTAACGCAGGAATATTTACATAATTTTATAGAATAAAATTACATCTTGCAGGAAAATGTTCCTTAGTATTTCCCGCGTTTTGTCACCAACAACCACGTCTCAGATATTGAGATGGAACAACCGAACAGATCTCCGTGAATCACTATAAATTTTTCAATTTCGTTTTGAACGTTTGCACATTTTATATTCAGGTTGCAAGTTACATCAATCTGCTGGTGGCAATAAAAACTAAAATGAAGTAAGTACCAGTGATTTTACCAAAATAACTAACATATTTTGTAATAAGAACACTGATTTCGCGAAATAATATTGAATTTGGTTCAAAAAAGAAACAGACTTAAACACTTCAAATTAAAAACCATTAATTGTCAAGATTCTAACCTGAAATATAAGCGCGTTTCAGCACCTAGTAATCTCTCAATAACCGCTCGCAATGGATTCTAAAATTCTCCAATTTTTTTCCTAGAGAAATAAAATACTTAATTACTTACCACTCTCTTATTGACCAACTATCAGTGCTTACTGACTAAGTAACTAAATTGTGAAAGTCAAAGACAATAATTAACTGGAACAGACAGAAATGCGACCATAACAGAACTGCTCTATTTTAGATACCAGTCTGGTCTCCTTTATCTCTTGTTCTAATTAAACGGTATCTTTGATCGAGAAAGCCAATAGGAAAAAGAAGATCTACAAGTCATTTATCCATAGCTAGGTTACGTTACATGAAAAAGCTACAGAAGACTGGGTAAATTGTCGAGTCAGGGTATGCAGTTCAGGGTATTAAATAGGTTGGTGAATTTACGTGTCGAGAGGTTTCCGACGTATCCTTCCTCTTAACATTTACCTACTATTAAGTTCTGTCCAAGTGTCTTTGTTCTGCTCAGGCGGAGGAGTGATTGTACCCTCTTTTGTAATCCATATTACTTGTTGGAAATAGTTATTCAATCCCTGTTAAACCACATCAGTGTCAGCACGATATTAAATAGCAAGTTTCAATACAAGTTCCATTACTTACATCATTTCATTAAAATAGTTCTGAGCTAAACTTAAATTACATTTCAATTTAAGATTGAATCCATTTCGAATGTTTTTGAATATGATCGGTGTTACAAGTTAAACTTTTGAAATGTTATTTCTTTGAAGCTTCTAATTCGAACGATGTTTTGAGGTTTTAATTAGTTGCACTACAGGATGATATCTATTATTTTTAAGTTAGTAACAGCACAATCATTAAGATTGATAGGTATGTAACAGAAAAATTATCTTCAAATCTGTACTAATATTATAAAGCTGAAGAGTCTGTTTGGTTGAGAGTGCTAATCTCAAGAACTACTGCTTTGAATTTAAAAATTCAATTTGTGTTGGATAGTTCATTCATTGAGGAAGGCTAAAGGCTTTATAGTATCACGCTACGACGAAAAGGTCCAGAGCAGTAACCAAAGACGTAACCTAATGCGGGTAATTAAACTACGCGGACGAAGACGCGAGCAGAAACTAGTGAAATATATATAAGCAAACAAACATTTATTGAGTACCTACAATAATAGGTAACCACTGACTACTTATATTATTATTGCTCCTAATTAGTACCAACTCTGAGATTAAGTTTCAATAACAACTTGCCGAAAATATCACGGTTTATCCAAAGCTTCTACCTTCGTCTAAATGTGTAGGTACTTGTGAAGACGTCATTCACCTACACATGTATTCCAATAAAACCAGTGGATATAATTAATTAATTATAGATAATCTTATTTGTTTTGCAACCTATTTGCCCTCTGATCTTAGGATCTGTTCAGGAGGTCGAAAACGTTTCAAATTTCTCCCCAAAACAATTGACGATACTTTGAAAATAAAATGCTATCTTACAATCCATACTTGCTTCTGGTTTACATGGTTTACCACATCTGCATATTAGATTGTACCGAGAATTTAGTTAACGGATTTTAGTGTTAGCCGTCGGACAACCGCAGTCGCCCAGTCCGACGGACGGGCGGCGCGGCGGGACGTTGATGTGATCGCGAATCAAAGTTTTACAAATATCGACCACTGTCCCGCTTAGACTTTGCTTCTATTAAATCGATCGTCTGAGGACAAGGTATGCTATAAGAATGGTAATGCTTTAAGTTAATCCGCGAAATTCAAAATTACCTTACGTTTTTTGAAAATAGAAATAACTCTGAGCCTACGGTACGTCACATTTCATGAAATGATAGGTCAGATATTCAATTTTTTGTTAAACAAAAAAAAAATCAAAGGAAACCGTTTGTCTTGGTATGGGCATGTACAGTGGAGGGATGAGACGCATGTGACCAAAATAGTTACGAATATAAATGTAGATGGATGGAGAGGAAGAGGGAGGCCAAAGAAAAGATGGATAGATTGTGTGAAGAATGATATGAGAGAGAAGGGAGTCAGTAATAGCATGACGGTGGATAGAACGACATGGAAGATGAAAACATGTTGCGTTGACCCCAAGTAACATGGGAAAAGGGCAGGAAGATGATGATTCCCGATTTTTTGTCATGGAATATTACATAGAAAGCAACATTAAGCTGTACTTTTTTATTATTATTCAGAGTATAAGCATAATAAAATTACTGTTGTCATTTATGTATTGATCTACATAAATCAGCAAAATAAAAAAGAGCTTTAGGTTTTTTCGCATTCTACGTATATACGTGGGCATAGATTTTTTTAACTAACAATAATGTATGCCCTTTCACCTTTACCTGCCCACACCATTCGATTTAAGCTATAAATAACTGTCTGCTGTTAGTCTTTTTCAAATACATCTGCTAGTCGTATCTCCTTGATGTCCGGCGTTATTACCTTCTAGGTATTACGTAAAGAATTAATCACTGTTCTGAAACAGTTACATCTCAAAAGCAATGTATTTTAAATGGAAAAATACGACAGTTATTCGCATTAATGTAAGAAACAAATTTTATTTACCTACTACCTAGGTTCTAGTGAATCGTTATTATGGTTGATTTGTTCTGAGTTCATCAGAAAACAAGAACATATTTTACTTAAAACTCTATTTATTTCATATTATGTAATGAAAACCTAAGTTAACCGCCTAATATTTAGAAAGGAAAGGAAATGGCAATATAACTAACTGTAAGACTGTCTGTCCCATACACATGTTTTTCTATGATTTGATTTTATCTCGACAATAGAGAGAGAATGCTCTCAGGAAGGATTGTAGTATGTTTGTAATCGGATTTATTTGCCCCCCGTACATCGCGGTCACCTCTATACGCACACGTTCACGGCGTCAAAACATACTCGCGAATATTATACCGTCGTCCTTTATGTCGTCCTTATCAGCTTATTATATTGTATCTTTTAAACGTTTATTATATCAAAAGAAATATCGCTCTGCTTTTACTTGATTTACCTACTTTAACTTAATTGAATATGGATCTACAACAACTTAAAACTATCGTAAAATGTTTGTAATAATATAAAAGGAGTATTTGTGGCATAATTCAGTTTTTCGGCTTTTACCTACGTACATTAAAATTTCTTTTTAATGGTTCTTGAGATTGCACACAGGCGTGGGTGGTAATTGGAAGATAGTGTTTAAATATATAAAAAAAAACATTTCAGAAGAATATATTTGATTTGAAGTCGAGAGTCGTTTACAGTGTTTACGGGTTTTGTATCGGGTACCAGGCGAGCATGGGCGGGTGGGAGGTTTCGAGAGTCGGGGCAACTCAGTCTTACACGCGCCGCCGGCATACATATCTGCACGCAGTTGCATAGTTACACTGCACTGGTGAAGGTTGCGCTTGTTTACACCGCCGTACATCTATATTGGTCTACATGTAGCCGTAATGAGCCAAGCTTTTGAACTTTTACGTAATTTGTGGGTCAATTTGATTGAGACTCGGACACTTTAAGCCGCAGTTTGCGATTTAAGTTTTTTCGAATATTCATTCATCCGGTAAGATACCAAGTTTTAAAAACGGTATTGTTTATAAACTGTACAATATTTTTGTGCACTGTTTCAATATATTTCAGTAGATGTTAATAAAAAACATCTTCTCAAGACATTTAAAGAGGTGTTAAGTGATAATGTAGCTTATTTTTACGCGTAACATTACGCGTCAGCTCACGCGATACATAAAACATATTTAGGTAGCTACAAATCAATACATCTTTAATATTCTCGGAGGCCTTTAACTGCACGTGTAAAGGGCGATGTAGAGGCCGCACAGTAACTGGCCGTCAATAAATAAGTCATATGGAATTTTAAAGAAAGTTTTTAAAGTTTCGAGCTTTCATGTAACGGGTGTAGAAAAATATTAGAAACCGAAATTTACATTTCTTCCTGCCAGTACGATATTTTTTTTTATTCTGGACTATACCGGGAACCTTTTGTCTTTGGAGATAGTAAAGGTCAAAGGTAAAACGTTTTTTTTTTTTCGAAAATTAGTTTTAACGCTTTTATTTAGTTATAATGTTTTGCGTTTGTTCCATTGCGCGTTACCATAAAGAGTGATATTTTCACAGAATAAAAGAAGTCGCCGAGCAATAATTTTTACTATTGTTACTAAGTTGTATAAGAATGTTACTTAGTTTAATGGGCCATTTGAGTAGTTAACGGTATACCCGCGTGACACTTTCTTTCGAACGCTCGATATTAACACCTGAGGGCGTACCTTAGATTCAATTTATATCTATTGTGAGTTTAATGGAACATTTATCCAATATTTCCGAAGCAAATTGATATAAACGTTTTATGAAGCGAAGAGGGAGAACTTACTTGAAAGTTTATAAAGTTACAGAGCAAACTTTGTTTCTTAGGCGCTAAGGCTAGATAGCACCTACCAGTTTCTGAAACTGGTTAAATGCAGTCTGCTATTCCATTATGTATTGAGCCGTTATTACTAATTTGATTTGTTTTCCTTTTTTAAATAACAAAGTTTTTATTTTAGTAAAAAGAAATAAAATTAAGGGCTTTTTTTTCATCCAAATTAACTTAAAAGACTTGAACGGCACTAATGAAGGCAAATTATTTCAAATAAGTGATAAACAAAACCTTGCCACAACTTGGCCAGTTTTCATACAAAATAGTCATAAACAATTTACTTCCCTACGTCAAATTACCGTGGTAACAGGAAAACATTAATCGCCCTGACGTGTCGACTTTATACGGCAATACAACAACATGCCTATAAGCTCATTAATATCGGAACTTAAACTGACGATAATATGTGAATTACCTAACAGAATAATAGCCTATAAATAGATCGACTGTGTAAAGTGGTAACTAGGGTATACCTACTGAACTGTATAATATTTTTTTTATTCTACTTTTATTATTTGTTTTAGCAACCACAGTAATTCTCAGTCTATGTTAATTAGAAGTGTCTATCTATTACGGTTCAAAAGATGCGCGCTGGGTCGAACGAGCGAACCGCGGACTTTTAGAAATAGAGTCCAATTGGCACCCTCTGGATGCGGAGCCCTAAAAAGCTCTCCTGCACTAATTGACATTTTGGGTACGACGGGAGTTCGTCATGATAATTCGAAGGCTAGTTTGGACCTTGTACCAATTCAATCTATTTACATTTATTCATTATTAGCTGTTGCCTGCGACTTCGTCCGCATTTCCGTCGTTTCTCGTAAAAAAAAGTAGCCTAGGTCCTTCCTCACGGTTCAGTGGTTTTGATGTAACAGACAGATTAACTTTCATATTTTAGTAGGGAAATATAATATGTCAATCTACAATACTGTTGAAAAATATCGCAATACGGAAGCGCACAATATTATTGTTAATAGCTGTGCCCGCGACTCCGTCAGCGTGTAGTAATAGTAGACAAATATAATCAGAAAGCTTCGAACTGCTAAGCTATCGGGAGTTACACGTGATATTGTGAGTCAACCATAAAAGATAGACATATGCTGTCGTGGGATATTTTTTATATAATTTTAAGAAGAACAAATGTTCTTCTTAAAATTCGTCCGTTATACATGATTTCTGTGTAGCTTTAACCATTAAGGTTGCACACGCGACGGAAGCTTAAAAAATGGAGTACCTTCTCCCGTTTTCACAACATGTTCCTTCACTGCTCTGCTCCTATTGATTGCAGTGTGATGAAAAGTATACTATAACCACCTCAGGAGTATGAAAAATAATTGTACCAAGTTTCGTTAAAATCCGTCGAGTAGTTTTTGTTTCTATAGCGGTTATACAGACAGACAGACAGACAAAAATTTTACTGATTGCATTTTTGGCGTCAGTATCGATCCCTAATCACCCCCTGATAGTTATTTTGGAAATATATTTCATGTACAGAAGTGACCTCTCTACAGATTTATTATAAGTATAGATAGATTTTACATTTTGCTGACCGCAGCTGTCACCGCACACTTTTGTGCTTGGTTACTATTCAGAACATTTTTGTTTAGTACGAATACCTTTCAGCAAGGACCAAGGATTTGTCATCCTACCGATTAAAACCTCCGCTGTGGCCGTCCTCAACAAATGCTATTCCTGATCCGGGATAAGAAATCTCATATGAATAGCACCTCTTTTGAGCTATACAGGCAGGACAATAGTTCGGCTTCCGCCTAACTATCGCAAACTTTGTCAGCCCATGACTACCTAGTTCTGAAGGGAAAATTCCAGTTACTTTAACAACGATAATATTCAAATAACATACCATCACACCTGTATTCCTTTGACTGCTTTGTTCTCTCTTCTAGACAAACCTAGCTCTCCTTCCTATCTGACTTCTCACTTTCAATACTTGTGCTCTGTGCACAGTAAGAATCTTCGCTCCTCCAATAATCGTCTTCTACGATGTCCTTCTCACCGCTCTGGTTTTCTTAAACCTTCTTTTCTTGTCCAGGCGGTTTTTCTTTCGAATGCGCTTCCTCAGAATATCAGGATGGCTACCAGTCGTTTCACATTCAAAGTAAAAGCTCACGAACACTTGCTTATGAAGTTGACAGACTCGTCTCACAATTAGTTTGTTGTATTTCTCCACCTATGTATTTTTATCTTTCTCTACTCTGTTTATTTTGTTTGTATGTACGTATAAATGTATTTACTATATTTTATTCCTGGGCACTTTCTGTTCCTTGCACCTACTATGTTTTGTCTCTGCATCACCCTAAGGTTGACTGGTAGAAAATGCCTAAGGCATTAAGTCCGCCTTTGTACAGTGTATTATTTACATTATGTGCAAACAGTTTTAATAAATAAATAAATATTCCGCAAAGGATTAGGCAGAGGTGTACCAACGTACACCCACAGTTCGCCGGTATGTTTATGTACCATGTAATAGGGGACGAGCCTATTGCGATTAACCGGGCACAAATCCTAAGTCCGAACTGCTACTGAGAATTTCATAGAATAACCCAATAACACTTTGCTCGATCTAGGAATCCAACTTAAGACCTCTCCACCGTGCCCCGAGGACACGGTGGAGCACACCGTGGCAGTATGCCCCGCTTGGGCGGAGGTTCGCCGAGTCCTCGTGGCGGCCATCGGCGGCGGTGAACTCTCGCGTCCGGCCCTGGTACAAGCCATGGTCCGGAGCGAGAGGGAATGGGATGCAGTCGCCTCCTTCTGCGAGGCAGTAATGCTTGAGAAGGAGGCGGCGGGACGGTTGAGACAGCGGTTGTCCCGTCCCAGCCGCCGCGGTAGTCGTTCGTGTTCCACGCGCGACTCAAAGAGATGTCAGCAAAAGGAAGGGGCCACTGAGGGCCGATGCCTGCCGGGGCTGCGGGTTGTTCGCAAGAGATACCGCGCCCCCGGAACGCAAAGAGCACAAGAAGGAACATGGGCGGGTTTTAGTCAGTAAAAGTCTGACACTCCCTCCCGCCCGCCCTGCCCAGGGCGGGAGAAGTTATTTGAAGATTTCCCACCCACCAAAAAAAAAAAAAAACTTAAGACCTCTAGCGTAGCAGTCGCGCTTAGGACCACTAGATTAACGAGGCAGTTATCTAAACTTAATCTCTCTAATATCAATTTCAATTTGTCAAAAGTACCTCTAATTTGTCTACATTTTTACGCTGAGATAATGTCATCTCAGACTAGATTCTCAACGTTTTTAGTTATGAGAATTTATCTTCTTACCTACCCTAACAAAGCTTTCTTACTCTTCAAGTCTTCACCCTAACAAGGCTTTCCAAAAGGGATAAAGTTAGTCTAAAGAGGTTATTAGTGGCCATTACCACATAAGGTAATAATCTAGAAAGGACGAATTATAATAGCCATAACAAGCCAATGACGTAGAAAACTGAGTATTAATATCACAGCTAAAGGCAAGTTGACATGGACACTGGTCGTTATTAGAGTAACTATTTATAAAATCTTTTGGAAGATTAACAGTCACTACCTCGAATAACACACGACTGCTAACTGCTTAATTATTTATTGCTGAACGGATATCAGACTGGTCAGCTCTCCTCATTAATTCTCGTTTATTTATGGGCGATGGCAGTATGGTCTACAAGTTATTTTTAGGGTTACGCAGACAACCGATCCCATAGGGGTTCGTATATCGGGGTTCCCATAGGAATGGCGGAACTTTAAAGATTATCTATCATATGGCGGTCTGTATATTATTAAAATGGCCTTATTAGCCCTCCAACACAAAGCCAATAAAGCTGTGTATAAATGTCTAAATTTGCAGACAATTTAATGAAATGAAAATGACATTGGTACCTATAAAAAGTAAATTAGAGCGTAATATTAATATCTTTGCATATCAAATAGCTATCAAAACAGGTGTATCAAATTAATTACTACATAGTCATGGTGTGTACTATAAACACATTTTTCGATGCATTTGACTTATGGACGAAATTAACAGTATTTTATGTCAGATCAGTCTTCAATTTTTAACTTTTATATACTGACTAAGAACGGAAATTAAAAAAGGATGTAGTCACAAAGGTTTGAATTAAGTATGCTTAGATAGTTCGGTCATATTGAGAGAATGTGTGAAAGGCGACTAACAAAAGGGATTTAAATGGCAGATGCGCGTGGCAACGCCGGGAGTGTACGCCCTAGGAAGACCTACCCTGACCTTATTGGCGAAGTTTTTCAGAAGGTCGGGTGCGCAGTACTCGTAACCGGCGTTCTTGTAGCATCTAAGGATCGTAGCAGGTGGCGTTCGGTGGTTTCTGCCTACCCCTATGGGAATAAGGCGTGAGTTTATGCATGTAAGTACGGAACCGTGTATTGTGCGTGGTGTTGCACTTGACCGTTTTTTTTTAACTTGTCAATACAGTGAAGTTAGTTAAGTACCTGTGCATTGTACAGTAAACACTGATTAAGATTTTAACGGTACTGTATTAATTGTAACCACGAAGATTTTACGAGGACACGGTGTTCTGTATAATTCATATGAAATCTATACGAAGTGAAGTAAAGCCCAAAGTTTTCTTATATATTTATGTATTTGAGAGGAAGTTATGGCCGTAATGGCTCAGTAGCTAAGGCCTCTCATACATAATGGGTTACGGGTTCGATAATAGACAAGTACCAATGTGATTTTTTCAATTCATATGTGCTTTTTATGTTTATCTTGGATATCATTGACATCGGTGTAAGGAAAACATCGTGGGGAAACGTGAACTTATTTAAGTATGTAATCGCCAATCCGCGTTTAGCAAGTGATGATCTATAGTCGTGTCTTCTCTCTAGATGACTCTACTCATCTAGAGAGATCATCATCATCTTTGCCCAGCTGTGGGACAGTATTATTTATTGATAATAAGACCAATAGATTATACCGGTTTCTCAAGTAACCATTAAAATTACCGCTATCTTTAGCGCAAGCATAAGGCTCCAGGATCCCCAGTGTAACACATCAGTACCACTCCTGTGAAACAGAAAAGTCTTCGTATTTTCAAACAACTCGATTCCCCCGTAACTAACTAGCTACCTTATAGTATTACTAGCTTCTGACCGCGACTTCTTCCGCATGAATATTTTCTCCCCTGTTAAGTAACGTCTTTGGTTACTGTTCCGCTCCCGTGTGTCGTAGCTTGATGTTATATAGCCTATGACACTCACAAATAATGTAGCTTTTTAAGGGTAAAAGAATTTTGAAAATCGGTTTAGTTGATCCAGGTTACCAGCTACAACCCCACAAACTCCGTGTGAGGTTGACAGGATCCGCTTATCTGTACTAACAGTGTGGGCGTATTCTCTGCAAAAACTGATCAATCCTTGTAGCAGTCATATACATGCATAAACTCTCCACAATGGAAATTAAACATTAAGTTATTGATGTCTCATGATTTCCTCTAAATTACTTTACCTTATAACGCCACGTACAATGCAGGTAACATGTTATCGAAGATCTTGCATTTATTTGTACTATTGAGAGAAGATTTTAGATAGAAAAAGTACTTACATTCGGCTACTTTCTAGGACAATGCAGCAAGGACGAATACGAAACAAACTTTGAATAAAGATTAGCTTCGCAATATCTACTTTATTTATTCATTTAAATGGACAGGAATACTTATGGTGCTGGTCGCTTTAAACCGTTTTCTTATCCGAAGGTCTTGTAATATAGGTTTTAGTTCAATATAATATAATTTATAACTTTATCCTGCAGAAAAATACCCATAGTTCATTCAATAGATAAAAATTGCAATTTTAAATTAAATAAAAGAAACTAGATCACTTACTAAATTCCATGGGAACGATTTTTTTTTTTTTTTTTTTTTTTTTTGGTGGGTGGGAAATCATCAAATAACTTCTCCCGCCCTGGGCGGGGCGGGAGGGAGTGTCAGACTTTTACTGACTAAAACCCACCCATGTTCCTTCTTGTGCCCTTTGCGTTCCGGGGGCGCGGTATCTCTTGCGAACAACCCGCAGCCCCGGCAGGCATCGGCCCTCAGTGGCCCCTTCCTTTTGCTGACATCTCTTTGAGGCGCGCGTGGAACACGAACGCGCCGTCGACACGGCCTGTCGTTATGCAACGTAAGGACGGTGAGCTACCCATTGCTCACCGTCCACAGGCCAGTATCTACGGTGGCCGGGAGTCGTCTCGCGGCTCCCGACGTCCGGAGCGTCTACCGCGGCGGCTGGGACGGGAGAACCGCTGTCTCAACCTTCCCGCCGCCTCCTTCTCAAGCATTGCTTGATAGATTAAGTCTAAAAATATCACCAATCGATAAAGCAGTTTCATACCGATACACACGTATTGTTATCGATGTGAATTGCGTCAATATACATTTTTACAATTGCCTCGGTAGCCTAGTGGTACTAAGCGCGACTGCTACGCTAGAGGTCTTGGGTTCGATTCCCAGGTCGAGCAAAAAGTGGTATTCGGTTTTTCTATGAAATTCTCAGTAGCAGCTCGCAGTTAGGATTTGTGCCCGGTTAATGGCAATAGGCTCGCCCCCTATTACATGGGACCTGAACATACCGGCGAACTGTGGGTGTACGTTGTTACACCTCTGCCTAAACCTTCGGGGAATATAGGCGTGATGGTATGATGGTACATTTTTACAAGGAGGCTTTTTATTAGAATCCATATACTTATTAAATCATTGTTTTGGTCAGATTCTTGAAGGCTAGTTCAAGATTATGAATAAAATTGCCCAAGGTCTTTGAAACTCAATCTATACCAAGTTGCAAGCAAACTACGTGCCTACATGCCGGCCAGCAGAACCACGCGCGACCGTCACCATCGACCGTCGATTGTTTCAATTTTCCCACCGCATACTTCCCGCCAAGTGACGAAACTTTCAGAAACATCCCCTCGATTAACCGCAAATTCTTGTACGTATACAAGGGTAGATAATGTTTAGGTAATACAGCTAAACTTTCTGCATTAGGTATGTGCACTTCACACTAGAACTAATGCCATCCCTTTCATTCGTAACATTCATGGATTTGCAATTATTTCCGGAATATGTTACAAGACGTGTAACACCGTCGTTGATAAAATAATATTTGATTATACTCAAATGATTATGAATGATAACAAAATGTATGTTAAATAACTAAATACATGTAATGCATCGTAGTAATTGCGTACTGTTTGTTAAGTATATAATATTTAAAAACGCGAATATTACTTGCTCGCTTAGATCTTCCTTACACAAGTAAGGACTTACTCGTATCGATGATGATTATAAAATGTTTACAATAGTGCAATATGGACATATATAAAATAATCGTAAAACTATATTTTATACTATACAAAAACCACAAAACAGTTTTAATGTAGTACTGATTCTCAAGCACCTTGTAAAATAAAAGGTAATACTTACTTTTCAATATAAATGGATGACATTCAAACAAACGTGTAGTAATTTAGACTTTAAGAAATGCCTAGGTATAGCCTACTTTGAAATGCAGATCAATAATAAAAATAAATATTTATATATTGAACTGTATTTCGACATAGTTTTGGCCTCTATAAGTAAGTCATCTAGCGGTACCGGTTGTGTAACGGCATTATCGACCTTTTTCTCAAAAGTTTGTAGTATTAGACGTGTATGTTATGTATCATAGAACGGTATCCTCGGAACAGGTAAAAGCAATGAAGCGTTACGACCAAGGCAGTCAGTTTTGTTTCATAGAAATATTGTCGTGGACATAATGGACGAACACGGTTGGTGCAGTGGCTGAGCTGTTGACTGCCGCGCTACATATTACACATATAACATACCATCACGCCTGTATTCCCCGAAGGGTTAGGCAGAAGTGTAACAATGTACACCCACAATTCGCCAGTATGTTTAGATCCCATGTAATAGGGGGCGAGCCTATTGCCATTAACCGGGCACAAATACTAACTCCGAGCTGCTATTGAGAATTTCATAGAAAAACTCAACAACACTTTTTGCTCGAACGCAAGACCTCTCTCTCTGGGCACGCCTTAATAGAGGCGGTAAGTCCCCTCTTTGAGGAGTGGCTGGAGAGGCGCCACGGCGCCCTCACCTACCGCCTGACGCAGGTCCTCACCGGACACGGGTGTTTCGGGAGGTTCCTGCACCTCATCGGGCGGGAGGAAACGTCCGGGTGTCACCATTGTGTGGATCGCCCCGAGGACACGGTGGAGCATACCGTGGCGGTATGCCCCGCTTGGGCGGAGCATCGCCGAGTCCTCGTGGCGGCCATCGGCGGCGGCGAACTCTCGCGTCCGGCCCTGGTTCAAGCCATGGTCCGGAGCGAGAGGGAATGGGATGCAGTCGCCTCCTTCTGCGAGGCAGTAATGCTTGAGAAGGAGGCGGCGGGACGGTTGAGACAGCGGTTCTCCCGTCCCAGTCGCCGCGGTAGACGCTCCGGACGTCGGGAGCCGCGAGACGACTCCCGGCCACCGTAGATACTGGCCTGTGGACGGTGAGCAATGGGTAGCTCACCGTCCTTACGTTGCATAACGACAGGCCGTGTCGACGGCGCGTTCGTGTTCCACGCGCGCCTCAAAGAGATGTCAGCAAAAGGAAGGGGCCACTGAGGGCCGATGCCTGCCGGGGCTGCGGGTTGTTCGCAAGAGATACCGCGCCCCCGGAACGCAAAGGGCACAAGAAGGAACATGGGTGGGTTTTAGTCAGTAAAAGTCTGACACTCCCTCCCGCCCCGCCCAGGGCGGGAGAAGTTATTTGATGATTTCCCACCCACCAAAAAAAAAAAAAAAAAAAAAAAGACCTCTCTCTCTTTCTTTCTTTTTTTTTTTGAAGATCTCATAACAGACAACTAGCTTAAAGCGAGCTAAAATATTTCCCTATGTGAAACCAGAAAATTGGTGCCTCATGTTCATATAGTATGTATAGTATGTACCATCCCTGCCCACTTTTAGTTTTGTTCGTATGTACTGTGCGGCTATTATGGTAAACTATTGTATTGTTGATAGAACTCTATCAACAACAATCGTGTAGTTAGACAAATAGAACTGATAAAGATTTTCGATGACTTTTTCTCACAGTGCCAATGCCAATTCATAATCGACGCCGATATAATTTTATTTCCACTTTCTAAAACATTACAATCTTATTTTGCTATCACTAAATTATGGTTAGCTAACCACCTACCTATCATAAATAAGCAACATGGGTATTCAACTTATTCTTTGAACTAAAAAAAAATAGCTAACATGATTGGTAATTCCACCACTTTAAGATTTATGTAACACATTTTTTTGTAACTACACTACTGATGTAGCAATTAATTCTTATTACATTTATTAGGAAGTTTGAAAATATAGATTCCCAGTAGAAGTCCAAGCGAGTTGTGATGGGGGGGGAACCCAGTCGGTAGATAGGTAAACAGGAAAACGTCACAACAACACTACATTAAAAGCCTTCATTTCATTTTCTGATTAATTGGAACAGTGGTAATTACAAAACTTGATTGGAATATTAAAATGTAACGAAACTAAATTATTTTAATGAAATACAACTTTCTGCAATTTATTATTTTATTTTTACAATTTTAAGAAAGCTTACAGACTAATACACATAAATGGTAAAAAAAAAAATAAACACTTGACAGTTGCTAATTACAAGCTTCCACATTTAAATAATAAAATTAAACAAAAAGAAGATCAAACAGAAAAAGGGAGAAAGAAAGAAAAAAGATAATGGAAATAGCTAGGTCCTGTATGCCATGATAAAATGATTCTTATTCAAGTAGGTATTCCTTACTCAAGATTTTTCTAATACTGAACGCACTAGATAGATATATGAATGTAAAACCTTATCTATTATTCCGTCGCATTAACGTAAATATTCATTAATATATATTTTTTTAACCAAATCCAAAGTAGATCTATAGCTCTAGTAGTGCAAGAAGTAAAATTAATTAAAAGATATTAGTAAAATGGTAATGGATTCAGTTGCCATGGGCAACCGGTTCTGCTGGCTTATTCCGCACTATAGCTGTTGCCCGCCGACTTCGTTCGCGTTGTGGTTATAAAGCACGTATTACCCGCGACTACATCCGCGTGACTTATTTTACCCGACTTAAGTTACGTCTTTGGTCACTGCTCCGCGCCCGCGGGTCGTAGCGTGATGTTATATAGCCTATAACACTCACAAATAACATGACTTTAGCTAAGAAAAAAAATTTTTTAATCGTTTCCGTAGTTCCAGTTATTATCCTACAACCTCACGAACTCACAAACATCTCTTTATAATATGAGTATACATGAATCTCCCTCGGCGAATTTAAGTGAAGTGAGCTTGGGGTGAGCTGTAATTCCATCATATTAGGAATCGATCCCTCAAACTGAATTTAGGTCAAGTGCTAAATTCACTGGCGGATTTTTTCACAGAAAAGCACGCTGGTCCTGATTATACCTATATATGCATAAGTATTGTAGTCCTTCCAAGTCACACTAAGTACCCAGATCATCAGAAATGGTTCTTGTCACAGAAAGTACTCAATATCTATTTAGCTGATAAAGATACAGAGTGTGATTATGTAAATTCGCTACGAATAAAGCAGTGCGTGCGTTACACTCCCACGGAAAAGTTCCCTCCTATGCATATAAGTAGCGCACACATTTTAGGGTTCCGTATCCAAAGGGTGCCAGAGGGATCCCTCTTATTAAGACTCTGCTGTCTTTCCGTCCATCCGTCCTTCTCTCCGTCTATCACAGATCTTTTAGACCCTTTAAATTTTCTCCGGGTGTGTTTCTATGGCAACTATAACAACAACCAATGAAAATTAAATAAATTTAAAAATGAAAAGGGTTCTTAGAGGTACTTGTCAAGCCGTATTAGTAATCTTATCATCACGGACCACTCAGAAAACCATTACGGATATGAAAATCATAATTATCGGCCTACCTTCCAATAATAGGTATCAACGCAGGGATATACCTACATGAGTAATATCAATCTGTTCGATACTCAATTATCTTCTACAGTCTAATTAGATACGTGTAACATGCAGTGAACCGACAATATCGTGATACATCGGTTACTGTAACAAGCTTTGATTGAATAGTTACGTTCAGTTTCAGTGGTACAACCCCAGAATCCTGACTGAGTTTTACAACTTTCCGACTCCCGACACTTAAGAGGAATTTCGTTTATTTCTGTTGACTTCGTTTCCCGCCAAAGTGAATTTACGAAAGTATCTCTAAACGTTAGTAGGTAAACATTAAAGTTTGAGGATTTTGTTCAAGAGGGAGCTAAATCCTAGCTTACGGTCGAATCGTTTATTACATTGTTTAAAAAAGGAGTACGTATTTCTTCTTGGTCACTGCATCTTGTACTACAATGTCAGGAATATGCACTTATGTAACACATTATTTTCTTTTTTAAGGTTCAAAGCTCATTTTGTAATACATATTGAGAATATTATTTAATTTTGCTTCTTTATTACTTTATTTTAACTTCTTGAAATTGCCTATGTACTTGAAGGTAATAAGAAGTTTGCTCCCGCTGATTAGCAATACGTATTTATTTATTGTTCCATAAATTTAATTAAATGCTACATCTACCGGTATTCTTGTGTAAAATGTCTTGAATGTACTCATTAGGTACCTATAGACCCACGAGTACGTGGAAATCTATCCACGTCATATTAACGTAGCAGCTGAACCAACTATGAAATGAGATTGACTTATGAATGTTATGCGCCAAACACGAATACGAATTATGATAATAATAATTATGAATAGGTTTGAAAATTGAGTTTTAGCTGGCGAGAACCGGATACATAATGCATTACCATGTAATAAATTTAACAAATGAAATCATTGTCAAATCAAAATGCAATAATGTTACCTATTTGTTCAAACAAAGCTAATTAATTAGCTCGTGAATCGAACTGCCGACCAGTAAAAAAACAGATTCCATATAAATAATTCTTGACCGTTTCTTTTAAACTGAAGCTTTCAAATGTAAATGTATATTTCACTTTGTTTTTTGCTTAATACAAAGTACCTAATGGGAACCATTTCACTATCTACGTGGGTAAGCGGCTTATACATATTAAATAATCTCACAGAAAGCTAACGGAGGTCTCTAAAATACCATATTTTATTTATTTTCAATAATCCTTAGAATGCAAACCAACATTGAGCACATACGGAATGGATTACCTAGTAAAATCCTACTTAACACCTGAAACAGAAGTATTCGATACGATAAAGATCAAAGAATAGAAATAAAATAATAAGAAACGGTATACGCTATTAGCATACACGTTCTTTTGAAAAGTTGGAAGAAAATATAAACACACACAAATTGTAAATGCTCGTTTGTTACAAAATATTGTACTGGCTATGGAAACCTTCATATCTAATTCTATATCTATAAATATTGTCTTTATAGGTTTCCTGGTACTGGTAAAACTAGCCTGGAACATGGCGAATAAACCTGTCGTAAAATAATCCAAAAATATTTTGCGACAATTTTTCGTCTCTGAAATAAGTTTTAATTATTTTGAATGAAATTTTTTTATTGTGTGTAAAACCTTAGTGGTTTTATTGTAGGTAATAGAATTGTGTGGGCCGGCAGTGGAGGCGTCTGCACGAGAGCACGTCCTCGTTAGCTTGGCACCTAATTGTCGGGATGTCGGCGCACGCGCTCACATTATCACGTCCGCACAACTAGCTTACCGCGGTAGCCCCACTGTAAACCTATGCCACAGCTTCTTCAACTCTCTTTGCTGTATTTGGATTTTCAAACAATGTTCTGTCAAAATTGATTTCCAAAACGTCTATTTTTAAAAGTAGTTTTGCAGAATCGTGCACCTTTTCAAATCATAAAATAAAATAAATATTTTTATAAAGGCACTTCAGAACTTAGTGTAACTTTACATAGTTGCAACCATTTCGGCGTATCCAAGACCTTAGAACACTGTTTTCATCAGAGAAAATATTTCGAATCAAAACTAAAAGTCAAGAAATAGCCGGTAACTACGTAAACAAAAGTTGGAGCCAAGTCAAACCTACGCGACTTAACTAATACTTCAAGGGAGCTATCGGTAAATAAACTTAAGCCTGTCCTTAATCGGGGATCGGGCGAAGACTGGGTCGGAACCAATTGGACGTATTTTTGTAAAATGGTAGTAAACTCGTTGACGCTAACCTAGGAAGCAAATAAAGAGTTTATTGTATGACGTTTGTATCTATCGCTAAAATACAAAGTTTAGTTTCACAATTTTGTCGTAACATGATTCTTTTGTTATATGTTACATCAAATAATACCTATTTATTGACGGAATTATTAATGTGTCCAAGCTTGTCGTAGTATTCGTAAAGCAGATTCACACTCGCTATGTTATTTTAACAATCATCAATTCAAACTAAAAAGCAGTCACAAAATGACTTGTAAACCTGTAGGTGATTTAAAATGTGTAAAAATATGAAAGCATCATTAAACTGCAAATAAAAGAGTATAACGTAGTGAAGAAACAGTTTTCTGTTTGATTCCCAAACGTTCATCTACATAGGTAGGTACGCAAAACAAAAATGGAACAACTTTTGATTGAATTATGTGCGGAACGTTGTAAACGGTGCGGTGTATGTCAAGCTGGCGTAAAAACTAGCTAGTTAGTACAGTTTACAGAAACAGCGGGCTTGTTAACTGTAACTTAACTTGTTAATTTTGTTGCGCTACGCTGTTAACGTTTGTCACAATTGCTACTTTTGTCTACGTGAACAACAAATGACAATTCAGCGGACAACCTCGACGTAAAGGATACCGCGAAACAAACGAAATTGCCATCGGTACAACACACGAATAGAGCCTCGTTAGTAAATTTATTATTTGAAATGAAGTCCGAACTAGGTACAGAAAACAATTTCAACTGCTTGTAATAGTTAGTCACTTTGTAACCTTCCGTATCTAGATGTTTGTAAATAA
Source organism: Caradrina kadenii (assembly GCA_947462355.1). Lineage (NCBI taxonomy): Eukaryota > Metazoa > Arthropoda > Insecta > Lepidoptera > Noctuidae > Caradrina > Caradrina kadenii. The sequence goes on along the minus strand of OX381683.1, from coordinate 9,245,547 downwards.
GATTCAAGTTTCAAGTTTTCCCTGCCACTCCGGTAGTGAAAGGGATTCGTTTGAATCAGACGATACACTTCGATTTCAAGAATTTCATATTCAGTTTACTGGAAAATGAGGCAATGAAACTAACTGAAGGGTTTTAGAGATGTTTTCTTTTTTCAGTTTACGTATTGTTGCTCGACTAAATTTTATATGACGACTTATAGTATAGTTTCTACCTAACACATAATTATATTATTAGTAGCTTCTGCTCTCGACTTCGTCCGCATAGTTTTATCATCCGCATTAAGTTACGTCTTTGGTTACTGCTCCGCACCTACTGGTCGTAGTGTGATGTTAAATAGCCTATAGCCTTCCTCAATAAATGGACTATCCAACAAAAAAAAATATTTTCCACTTCGCACCAGCAGTTTCTGAAATTAGCGCGTTCAACCAAACAAACAAACTCTTCAGCTTTGTAATATTAGTATAGATAAGTTTTGTGTTACTATAATTATATTAATACTAGTTATAGTTACATTTAAAAATCACGCGAGTAATTGGACTTTTACCAAAACTAAAATCATATTATTTTTATTTAGCTCTCTGAAAAGCTACATACAATGTACTTGGCTGCTACCCAGTTACAATGATTATAAATTATTGACACACTGCATGCCAGGGTTGTGACGTGGAGTTATTAGAAAAAAAAGTTCGAATGAATTAGTGTGTCTTTCAGATGCTTTTCAGTTTGGCAGATGCTGTATTAAAGTTAGGCTATGTAACATTGTAAATATTTAATTAAAAAAATAAAGATAGCTAGTATACGCATAAAACACACAGTATGTTATAGAGTGAACCCTGAAAAAACGTAACCAGAAGAGTACTTTGTTTATTTACTACTTTCTTCCGGTCGCGACTTCGTCCGCGTAGTTTAAGTTGACTTCTTTATAATGGCTTGTGTTTAAACGCTTACCAGAAATGTAACTATGTACCTATTGTGTTGTTTATATGTATCTATTTTACTGCAAAAAAATTCGAAAACCTGCCAGAATGGATAAATGCTCACTAAATTGTGTTTAATAAAGTATTGTATTATAGAAATGAACCTATTTTCCGTTTTATGCCATAAAGATTTATATACGCCTTAAAAGTTAATTTCAGATCAAATATTTTATATCTACTTGCTCTAGAGGCTTAAAAGGCGTAGTCGGGGAGACCCGCTTCGTGGGACTCAGGGGTTTACAAAAAAAAGAGGAGTTGGGGTGTCCCAAGTCCCGAGCTCGCTTCGCTCGCTCATTCATCCTATAAATTATTTATTTATGAGGAATAGATATTATAATTAGAGGTATTCAGGGAAACAAGATTTGGTAAGCATTAATCCATTATGCTCAGCAAAAAGAATATAAATATAACTCGTATTTTATTTGGTATCTTAGGGTCTAAAAATCATTATTGTGACCATTTAAATTGTACCCCTTATTAATTATGTTATTCAAACAGTCCATTTCTGGAAAAAGTAACGTAAGTACCTTGACCAAATTATTTTTTATGTCTTAACATGCAGCAACAGGATTTGTAAAAATTAGGTCAACATGAACTATTCTTGCTAGGTACCATTTTTTTCACATAATTTAGTTTTACCTATTTTAGTTTTCACGGTGAAGGTTGGCATCTACTTATGAAGCTAACAAAATTTTAACTGTTCTCAATTAACGCCAGTAATATACTCGAAGCAAAACAAAATTTGAACGGTATCGGGATATCCCAAAATCATTCACTTTATCGACAAACTATTGCAAGATTAAAGAATAAGAATAAAGTACTTACATTCACTGTAACAATAATCAAGCAGGCATTTAAGATTTTACTCTGAAACCAAAACCTACATAACCGTATAAAAAAAAACAAATGGACAACTCTGCTTGGAAATTAACTGCATTATATCTGAATTTTAAATTGAGAGTCGAAACTGATCAAACGCAGGAGGGCGCATTCCTGTAACAGGGGGTGAGAATTGCAGAGGGGTGGTATGAAATTGAGAGTTCTAGGGCAGGGGGTTAGAGCAATTAAAGAGATTGCGCCTTGATAGCTTGGATCCGGTAATAAGACAAATTTTCATCAACATCATGCAGTGGTTTAAAAAGAAATAAAGATTTAATTGCTAGTAGGTGTTTAAAGATAAACTTTAATGATAAGGATACGCTTTATTTTATAAATAGATATTTCTTTCAATAGATCATTTGTCATGAATGACGTCGTATAAAAATTACCTAAAACGTACGTTATTTGTAGCAATTTTATTTCAGTAATAACAACCTATTCATGCTCTAATACGTCTCTTAAGAATACTATTTCGTTAAACAAAAATGCTCGGATAACGTCAATTTTAAGCTTAAGAGTTATTTGGAAAATAAAGTAGAAAACCTGTGTAGAAAACTTCAAATCAAATTATTAATTGAGTGTCACGTGCCGTTCCTTCGGCTTACATTACTTAATAAATCCAGGATTGAAACCAGAAAGTCGTTAAGTGCGCTTTGCCTCTAAGAAGAAAGTCGAGACCTCTACTCTCAGGTTTTCATTTCAGTTCAAGTCTGGGGTGCTTTTGTGACTGCGTTCGCGTTCTCGTGTGTTGGTTGTAAAGACCACGAGGTACACGGAAAAGGTTTCTTTATTTCAATAATAAGCTTTTATTTCTTTGATGTTTTGATGTTGTTTTTGATTTGGTCAAATATGAAACCAAATTAGTTAAAAGCATTGATCTGTTGCATCTTTTCCGGATAAATGCATTTTCCAGTCTGCTACGTTTGTAAATTGTCTGCGTACATCGATAGAATGTGTATACACGGGAGCTCTGTATGTGTGAGTACGGCACGTGTAACGGAGGCTGCTAGCGATTCTGCGCCCCTGGTACTTCGCACCCTGCGCTGTAAACGATCTAGTTTGCGAGAACTTTGAAGCGGAAAATTTATCTGACAGTTAAGCGAAGTGTGTACACAGCACATAAATTTTCTTAGAAATAGACTAAGGTGAAATTATCGTTTGATCGGATACTACCTTCGACAGGTAAATTAAACTTCGTTAACGTAGTATCTCGTTTTATTGATTGAGTTGACGACATTGACATTTAGTGACTACCAACTGTTCAATACGAAAGTTTGGTTACGTACGGAAGTGCATGCAAGTGGTAAGTTTGTAATAGGTACCTATATTAAGTTACTTGCTAAGTTTCAGAGGCGTACACACTTGTTAACACTATAACATATACAGTTTTGGACATAGTACAGACATTATTTATTTTTAATTGAGAGGATAAAGCTATTACTTATAAGATAATTCTCATGAAGGTCGATCAAGCGTCTAAATACGCAAGGACAATAGGGAATATGCATATTTTTTTAAATATCCTCATTCATGTAATAAACGGTTTAGTAAAACTATTTTTAGAATAACTATGAAATTAAAAAAGATATAAGCCATCGAAGGTTTGTTTCTATCTTTTTCTAGCGAAACGAAATTTAACACGGGAGTTTTATATGGCCGTAGTGTTATGTGACGTCACAGTCCATGTCGGATCTCTCTGTCTAATCGGTGCATAATGCTATATTGGCCGTATTTCCTGGACGATTATAATTTTAATTTCACTATTTGTCATCTCTACTACGCTATTTTCATTTTTTTGTTAATAAATGCGGTTTAAAAAATTCACGCATATCAAACGCATATTTGCAATCTTTAAGTGAAAATAGTGCCATGCAACCTGTGCGCATTAAATTTTTAATAAATACGAATATGCCTTTATTCGTCATCAGTATGGAATAGGTAACAGTTGAATGTTGATATTAGCGTGACATTATCGAGACTACTAAATGTTTTAACCAAACAAACCAAGCTCGTCGATAAACTAAACAAGGCTTGTACACCGTAATCCGCATGTGTAAGTTAGCGAGAGCTGCAATCAAGCCTCTTCATTGATGACCGTGAGCCGCGGTTACACCGACCTACGATAAAGCAAGCCAAATTAGCGGCACCGCTACGCCTTGCTACGACTGGCGTAGCCACTTCGTAGAGCCTATATTTATGTAGCCTCCCTTTGGATGGGAAATGCGCTCTTATGATGTTGTAGTTAGTTCGTAATTTGATTAATAGCACCTGCTGTAGCATCGTCACCAGGAGTTACAGCTATAATTGACAAGGTTGATTGGTATTTCGATTGAAGCTACGAAGCGGTTTTATGAAAATATTCTTTCATCTCCATAATGTTGATTAAAGAAACAATACAACATGACTGTGAATTCATCGTAACTATGCATACTGCCCGTCAAACTAAGTAGCATTGAGCAGAAAAAATATTTATAAATAGAGACAACTTTTTTTGGTGAGAAAAATCACTGTTGTATGGTAGCATGCAACATGATTTTACTAACGGGTGCATGCCACACTACAGGGATACTGGGCGTATTCAAAGTTTAGTAAGGCCATTTGAAAAGTTATCGTAAAAAAGAACAAAATAAAAAAAATTGGTAACCCCCAGCAGAAGCATCAAACATAGGTAAGAACACTCCCGACTAATTCACGTTTCAAACAAAAACAAAATCAAAATCGGTTCATGCGTTCGGGAGCTACGATGCTACTGATAGACACACACACACAAGAGTATGTCCCTTTTTCAGGTTTAAGTTTACATAAGTAGTCTCTTTTTTGTTTAATTAAGCTTTACACTGCTAACAGGATCGTTAAAAATCAACAGACAGTATTGCTAGATGTTTTCCCGACACGTCAAACTTATAACACCCAGCCGTTTATTACCTATAATTTTTTCGTATCCAGATGGTTCACAAGTATGATCGCAAACAAAAGAATATCGCAATGATGGGAAGAACATGTATGGGACATAACGGAGCTGAAAGTTACATAATGCAGTTGTATGGCCAAATAAAAGCTACCGATGCTGAAACTAAATCGATCTGCATTGTATTTAGAGAACTTGACCTCTGTTACATCACAACTATTTTCGTATGGCCTGTCTACGTTTATTAAATCTATTTGGGTGGTTTTTTTTTTTTTTTTGGGAGGTGGGAAATCATCAAATAACTTCTCCCGCCCTGGGCGGGGCGGTAGGGAGTGTCAGACTTTTACTGACTAAAACCCACACATGTTCCTTCTTGTGCCCTTTGCGTTCCGGGGGCGCGGTATCTCTTACGAACAACCCGCAGCCCCGGCAGGCATCGGCCCTCAGTGGCCCCTTCCTTTGCTGACATCTCTTTGAGGCGCGCGTGGAACACGAACGCGCCGTCGACACGGCCTGTCGTTATGCAACGTAAGGACGGTGAGCTACCCATTGCTCACCGTCCACAGGCCCGTATATTTGGGTGGATTAGCCGTAAGAGTAGTGAGGTATTTGGTTTTGCTTATGACGGTTTTTGTTGCCATGTTACTTTCATTTCTGTATTCGGCATATCAACTTATACCACTTTTGTTTGTATCGTACCTATATGAAGTATCAAATAGTTCTTCATTAACCAATTGTTTTTCCATTTGCATATCTTTCATTACTGTAGGTAGGCATAAAAAAACACGCAATTCTAATGACAGTATTTGTATAGAATCTACGATAGAATGATTGATCCATTATGGAATAATTGACCAATTATCGTAGTTAACCTCCTTCAGTTATAAATTAAAATAATTGCATTCTTATAAATGTCCCGCCACTTGAGCTTTCGTATTACGAAGTCAGTTTTTTTTTAAATTGGAAACAAAGGTAACTCTGTTTTGTTGAATGGACGCCAAAGTGGCGAGTTGTGTGACTTTACATTTACAATACGGATCTACGTGTGCTAAATGTGGAATAAGGTTTCCGCAATATTACATCGCCCACAGCAACGAGACTTGAATATTTATTATAATCAAGAACATTAACTGCTTGCCTAAAACTTTTACCTTGTTTTTTTGAACTCATGTGTTTATTTTTTAAATAAGAAATAATGTTTCAACTGGCAAAAGACAAAGATAAATAATTTTGTAAGAATATACGTAGGTACAATATATGGAAATATTATCCACTGATAGCATTTTCTAAACTTTCTTTGATTTCATTTAATACAGATGTTTGCTGTTTGTTGTGTAGATAAACAAACTGGGTTCATGATTGGCGTCTATTGTCTCTTCGGTCCGTGCGCCGGTCAATTTGTTCCATTGTTACAAATATACGCATTGTAAGGTGACAGCGAGTGTGATGCTGTTTTTATCTAACGAAGGATTTGGCTGACAAAAGGAACCATCTTCTATAAATACATACTTTGTCCGATGCAAGTTCTTTGATAAAATGGACTCACGCCACAAATAACATAATGTTCTTATAACACACAATCTTAACTTTATTTATTTATGCTAACTCTTTGTTAGCATAAATGGTTATTTTATGAGGAATTTGTAAAATAACGCCTACGCTCAACATTTTAACTTGCTTTAACTGTTATTGAGTTTATCCTATCTTTTAATAGCATTTGGACAAGACATATTTCTAATTTCCTGTCATTTTTTGTCTAAGATATTCCACTAAACGTATAAACAGATATCTACATGATAGAAAAATAAATAGATTACTGCGTATTGAAAGTTGCAGAATGTTTTTTTTATAAAAGCTAGGTTGAAATGAAGTGAGGGTGTAAAGTGTAATGAATCGTAACTCGTTACTTGCACAATGTGGACACAGCCTATGCACACGTGATGAAAATAACAATTTTACATTACCGAGTCAGTTCGTGGTTTTAATTGACAATATAGCTACATCGTCGGCGTTCATCAGCACAACTGCAAATAAAAGTGTTTTATTCAGTGTAATTTGTCAACGATTTTTATTTGTTAATTTTTGGAGTGGGCATTTTTTTCGTAATTAAACTTTATGCGTCTGTAAGTTGGTGCTTTCAGTTAGGTAGGTACATTATTAATGATGAAATCAAAACCTAAGATCTTCTTGTAAGATAGGATGTTCATCTTATATCGTTTCGGCACATATGTGGTATATCTTTATGTGAATAAAATATGTTGCTTTTGTTGTGGTAGGAATATGTAACAAATTAATCACTAGTGCATGTAGGGCAGTAAGATTAGTGGAAGCGGTGCGTGTGTCGAGTCGGATACACACAGCATGCGACTACGAGTGTATCCAAAGTTCAACAAGACCGACACAACGTCGTCCAACTGTTTTTTTTGAACCAACATCATATTTAATGTAAAAACACACAGCAGCACTATTTCATCAGAATTCATGCATACAATATTTAAATCCTGATTATGTTATTTCACTGACTAACTAACTGAACCGATAAGACCACATCTGCTTCTGCTTAGCCTTTTCACAACTATGTTGGGGTCGGTTTCCAGTGTAACGGGATGCAGCTGAATACCAGTGTTTTACATAGAGCGACTGACCTCAACAACCTAGTTACTGGGCAACACGATACCTCTTGGTAAGACTGGTTGTCAGATTTTCTGGCTTCTGACTATCCGTAACGACTGTCAAAGATCTACGAATAACAGCCAGGACCAACTGCTTTACGTGATAAGACTCCAAAACTCTAAGAATATGTACATAATTTCACTGTATGCTATCATTTCTAAGCTTGTATACAGAACACAAGATTTCGTATTCCCGTTATTGTTCATGAAAACAAATCCAATGTTACACAAACAGTGCCTATGGTACAGACAGACGTTTCTTTGTTATGCAAATGCATGTATGTGTCCCACCGACTGATGCCAGGCTCGGTCCGTCGTACCGCTGAAGGCTATGGCTCCGATACCTGTAACAGACTACAAGCTAAATGGTCAATTATGTGACCGGACCGACCAGCAACCAAACACAAAGGCTTGCACGAATTCGCCTCCGAGTCAATATTGTTGGTCTTATTCCATTAATTTATTAGTAAAATTAGATATGTATTTTAAATTAAAAACTAAGTTCATTACTTTATGCATTACGTATAAGGTTTAAAAGACTGAAAAGTTAGCCAAAAATATCTCCAACCCAATTCCAATAATCTCGTGCGCTATCTTCTCGAAAATAAGAAACCAGTTCCATTTATCACGCCTTAAAATAAAATGTTCTGTAATTTCTTGACATTACTAAAATTTTTCTTAATATCAACTCAAACGGACTTAAGCTTGCACGTCACGGGGATATATTTCCATTTAATTATAAGGACTCAGAAGAAGAATTTGCTAAGTTATGTCTTGTGTTAATTACTAACTTGATGGTAATGAAAAACTACATTAATACATTTACATAATGCATGTAGTTATTGGGGTTAAATTCGATTTAAATGGATGCCAGTAAAACCTACCTTATAGCTATTACCCAAAACCATAATCGATGTATCGATTTACCCAAGTAATCAATTAATCGGATAGAACTCACAGACAATCACAAGGGTATGTTAATGCTACGAAAATTAATTTATCCAGGTATATTGGTGCACAATACAATCTGTGTTCCGTAATACAACGGCATTTGCCCCGGGTGGCATGCGTCCTGTGACATGCAAATCTTGGTGATAGTATTAAATCGGATAGTCGGAAGTGTGCAGGCGACTCGATACTGTTAAATTGATGTAACAAGCTAGGGTACGTGGGGTGAATGGTGATACCTTTCTACATACACAACTGGTCATCGCAGCTTTGTTAATTGTATTGCGAACTCCTTTGTAGCGCGGTCCGATTGCAACGAACGAACTTGCGGTGACACTTCGTTACACACAATAACATTATTTTATTACCTACACAACTTTGTTTAACGCGTGTTGACAGAGTATAAATTAAATTAATTAATAATTATAACCTACTGCCACTTGAACAAAATTAGCTTAGGACATGCAACAACAGCTGATCAACCTCAGCAGTTCACAAACAGTTGAAAGATGCAATTAAAAACAAAAAGGCATTATTTACCTTAAATGTAGATGTCCAATATTGTTATTTATTCTTTTTCTATTAGAAAAATAAGTAAATATGAAGTATGTGCCAATGTCCGAAGTTTTCCATCTTCATCACAAAGCTACTTTCCGAATAATCATACGTATTTAAGTTTAAAATATACATATATTCACCAGCGTTCTGTAATAGATACGTACAAGGTGAATCGTCCGATGAATATATTTGGAAATCGAAATTGAAATTCGGATTTACACCATTTTGTGGTAATCCGCGATATTTTCTCATAACTCCATTGTATGTTTCGGAATTAAATAAAGTAAATAATATGCATAGTTGCTTGTAATTCCAACATGGAGCTAAACAATTACGCGGTTATCAGGGTTTTATACATTTTATGTAAAAGTTTAAGTTCGAGCGCCATTTTCAAATATTCGCATCGCTTTTCTTTCACCACCTTAGTTATTTTGGTATATTACATAAGACCAATCTTACAGTAGATTGTTATGGACCGGTATAATACACTATAAGTCCCTCATTCATTTTTTTCCATCTTTTTTTAGAAAAATTCTGACCCCATTTTAGTTTTCAATTTGTAAAAGCTTACAACTTATTGGTAAAAACGACAGTTCTCTTCAAAGTTAGGGATATGTAGGTACCTCGTCTCGATGTCTTAAGCTCGTACCTACACACTACTTAGGGTCTTTTGTGCGACATGTCAATCACAACACTATAATAGGGACTGTTGCGTCATAGTTTGAAAAGCAGGACACAAAGAAAAGCATTATTGAGTTATTAGTTCACTTATACCTATTACAATGAGCTTTTATGAACAAATGGTATGTACTTAGGTATAAGTAATGTTCTGTTACAACCAAATATCTTATGATACTTAAATTAAAACTAAATGAGACAAAAGATGAAAGATATATTAAAAATACACTTCATAAACAAGCATTCACTTATTTTTCTGTTTTAAATGTCGCTTATACGTAAAACTTTTTTAAATGGCTTTTATTGCTTTTTATATTGTCTAATTGACTTTACATAATTTTACCTTGGAAAAAAACTAAGATACCAATTTTAAATAGGAAATTAATTAACAGGAACGATTTCTAAAATGTTGAGATAAATAAAGGAGTTCTTTTTATTTATTATTAATAAAACAATGAGCAGCTAGGTTCTGATACATGTTAATTAATTTTTCTTTTTAATACTTAAATTAGAAGTTAAATAATGCTATTCTTTTGTCCGCTATTATTTTCGTTGTTTTCAATGGAAGAATGTAACTTAAAAAACTTTTTCTTTGTTACAGATAAACAACCTAGAAAACTTCACTGCAAACGTACGGAATGAATATACCTACAGCTCACATTCAAACACACTCGCAAAACACTATCAACTAGATTTCGTTAGCTTAACAAAACCATACTGAAGCGCACAAAACTACTTTTCATTCAAACTATGCGGAAACAGGCAAACAAACGCCGACTTTAACTTTAAGCACGGACGTTACGTCACAGGAGGGAAACTCCGACACGTAAGCCTACACACACAGCAGAGACCACACTGTCTTACATCAACACCACAACCACACGTACACCCTGACCCTGACTGTATGTAGGAAAACACTTGTTCGCACACCGATTTCATTTTATCCGTGTGTGAGTAAACCGAGAGCTCTTTAGTTGGCATGCTCGCCTAGTACCCGGTGTAACGAAGAGGTGGCACAATTGCGCCAAGTGCCACTCATATAGGTTACGTTGAACGCAACCCACACATATACACTGCTTAATTCATGACACTTGAATGAGTACTTCGCAAATTCACAGGGTAATTAGCCGGCATACCAAAATTAATAAGCCCGCAGCCAACGTAAATCGGTGCTGATTGGTTGCGAACGCTGAAGAGGGACGGATGAATTTAACTACCAAGGGTAAGTTGAGATAGTGTTTACTATAATTTTGGAAACATTGCGAGTGCTTAATAAGAAGGAACAGGGAAATAAAATATGGGAAAGAACTTACCGGTTAATTGTTTTAGAAGACACATTAAGTTAAATCAACGTACTCATTTATATAAAACCCTAAAAAAAATAAAAATAAATGTTTTTGAATTAACGAAAGACAGTTATTCTTAAACTTTAATAGCTCAGATAGGCAAATAATTTAGAACATAATACGTGATTGCTAACAACCTACTTATGCAATATCATGAACTTCATTATTTTTTAGGTTTCCGCCAAAAAACCAAACCATTTTTCAAAACAAACAAAATATTGGCAGTGACAGAACATCTGTTAGGGGAAGTTTTGTTTAGAATCTGATGATCATATTTTATTGAACGTAGAGTATCTTTGTGTAAACGCTTGCTTTATAAAGGGGAACTTTAAAAGGGGCCTGTGATGCCGGTAACCATCGAACTGTAAGATTACTAGATTTTGCATGCCCCTACGAACACCGTCACATTCAATAAAATATGTACAATTTAATGATAAACTTATTCAGTATAAGAAAGTAAACTTTACATGATACCGGGGTAGGTTGTATTTATATTTTAAACATAGTAGTTATAAGAAAATATCAAACTAATAGCACTTGCGAATGAACCGACTCTGGTGAAGAAAACCTCGGATACTGGACATAAGAGATGGACACCCGAGCAATCAGCACACATCGCTAATTCGTGTTACTGCATCTGTTTTGAATAATCGCACTAAAGCCGCAGGATATTTGGACAATATTCACTCAACTAAAAGTCCCACTGGGTTCTACTTGTTTAATATTATCTTCCTCAATATAAGTTTCAATATGCAATAAGTGAAAACGTCAGAGTAGGACCTAGTTTTTAACAAAAGTAAATATCTTGGATTTACGAATGGTCATTCTGTAAAAACCACTTACTTTTATCCCAAATAAGCTATGTATGTAAAGAAAAAATATAGAAATAAAGATGTCAGTTGTAACTATGGGAAACTATTTTAAAATAACCACCATTTGCCAAAATGCAAAAATTACTTCAAAGGCTTTGTAACAAAATATTTTAACTTGTTAGGTTCCCTGAAGGTTTTTAAATTATCGATTGGTTCTGGGAACATGACAAAATGCAAGCGGGAACAGGTATGAAATACCTAATGGACAAACTGGTACTTTTTCTGCGAACTCGGGATGTTGTCTCCATGGTAACAGCATTTTATACTGCTTCAACAGTAGTATTTTATTAAAGGGATGTATTATTTACTTTGTTTCTTCAAGATATTGCGAGTAATCGACTCGTCAACTATTAATCCTTTCGACTCCACGCCAAGTGGGTAAACGACGAATGAAATACGAATTATGACACAAATGACATGATGGCCTAGTGGTTAAGGCATACATGAGATTGCGAGTTCGAATCGCATGGACTGTTTCCATTGGATTGTACTTTCTAAGTTTATATTGGATATTACTGATATCAGTAAAAGAACACATCGTAAAGAAACCTGGATTTATAGTTACTATAAGTGTGAAATTGGTAAACATCGTTCCTTCTTTATATGAAAAGAGGCCTTTGCCCTGCAGTGGGACGAGTGGGTCATCTCATTTAAAGTCAAAACATTCTGTTACGAATTTTCCGTTTCCGAGGGAAACAGGTTAGATCCAGTACCTAATATTTCCGCGGGCCATTCTGTGCCACAATTTGCATCCCGCAGCACACGCAGTGACGAGCACATTGCCCACTTTGTCGCCATGAAAAATTCATAAAAGGCAAAATCCTCGTGATTCTACCAGTGAATATTGTCTTGCAATGTTCGCCCGGTGTACCAAAATGTTTATATGAAACTGAGGAATGTAGTTATGTTACTCTATGAATAATTTATTATGAATATTGTGGTTTGTGTAAAACTTTATAACTAAAGCATGAAAAAATACGTTCCCATTTAACTTTTAACAAAAATCTCATGATTAAATTCGAAAGCTTCACTCGTATTAAAAATTTAATAAAACGTTCTATTAGTACCCACTTCTTGTCATCAAAATCTATAACAATAAATACCCTAACCAAAAATGCGTTTCTAATACAATATCTTCTGCACGACACCCCTTTCACTGCATACATGGAAGAAGGGAATAGTGACTCGATATATTGTTCATCGATGAGAAGTTCCGTGGGGAATCTGGGAAGTCAATGATCAGTTGGGTAAGGTATACCAGCAATTTATCTTTGATCTTGAGTACAATAAATCAAATACTAATGTGTAAAGCCTACACCAGACCTTCACGACATAAGTACGGACCCACCCCAGGCTATTTATACTATTTTGATTGATCCACAATTGGAAAAAAAATCGGTGGAAACTTAAATAAAAATACAATCCCCGCACGAACCAAATATTTGTATGACCTACAGATAGTTGTTTCGGGTCTGGCTGTTTGTGTATGTGAGTTTATATGTTTGTAAACGCACCCACGATACAGGAGATATTACTAGTGTGTGCCAAAGTTTAAAAAAAAAAAAAATAATAATAATAATAATCCCCTCCTTTTAAAATCGTTCAAAAACAGTCGACACAATAAAGCAAGTCTGGCCATCCTCAGGCCCGCGGGACACGATGTGGCCCGCCAAGGCATTTGAATTTGACCGCCATTAAATAAATGAAAAAACCAATAATATAAAATAAAATAATTGATTATTCATCAGTTAAATAAATCATTTCAAAAATTAAAAAGTTATTAAGGTTAATCCCATTTTTTTATTAATATTTTAGTAATTACCGCTATGGGAGCTCGTCACTGCCTGTGCCAAAATTATTTGGCCCGCCTAGAAAATCAGTTGGCCAGCCGTACATTATAGTAATTCAAATGTGACAACGTTATTGGTAGTAATGTCAAAAAATATCGAACAGGATTTGGATTTCGTGATGATTAATCATTTTTTATTTTTTACAGGGTCCTGCTAGCGAACCTGCGAATGTCTCACTGACACACACTGACACAGCCCATTATCGGTTTTTATAAAAACAGATCTTTCTTTATTGAAAAACATGAATTGGTACTTAAATGATTAATATTTAATGGTATTTTATAACCAATATTCAATTCAATGTTTTCCAAAAGGGAAAACCTGTTTTTATCAAAACATTTTTAGAGTCCGAATAAAATACCTTGTATTTTGACGATTAAAAATATTAAAAAACTGGTGGCCTACCACCGTATCTTAAAACAGTAATTTCTCTTGTGCATTTTTGGATTTTGAACGGTCGGCGCAGCAACGAGAGTTTAAAATACAACAACTGATATTGCAAAGTAATTTTATAATGGTACTGTTTTAAGGGATGGTGGTTGGCCTCCAGGTGGGTATTGGAAGCGATTCCACCACCACAATATAATATCTAGTTAAGGTCATTTTTGCAGTCGATCTATTAGTTAAACTACTTCCAGACCAGTTAAATTTGACATGAGTAAAATAATCTAAAAAAAAGTAGTAAAATTATATAATAAAAAAGGTTAATTTGATCAGGCAAAAAAAACTATACTATGTCCGTTGTTATGTCATTAGCTACAAGTCAGTCATACTCATATATTTAATTTATTTATTTATTAAAACTTTATTATGCACATAATGTAAAAAAAAAACACTGTACAAAGGCGGACTAACAGGTACTCAAGTCAGTAATACACACAAAACAAAAAAAATATAACCTACCTACTTACACCATTTGAACAACACTACACTATATGTAGAGCCACGTGGGCTGTTGATAGACAATGTATAGTCTGAATGTACACTGGAGACCTCGTATAAAAAATCTTAAAGGTCGTTCTAGAATTGCTAGACAAAAAAAGGCCGCCTAATCGGTTGTCTAGTCAGTCCCATATGAAACAATTAGTCGGGCAATCATCGGCTTGTTGCCTGTAACCAGTCAGTAGGTACATCTCTTAATGGTCTTGTTTGTTTAAATCTTTACATAATGAAAAAACACTTTATTAATCTAGGAATATTCCCATACGGATGCGCTTCTATAACTTCGGCCACATGGAAGTCAAAGACCCCCCTTAATTCGGCCCTGTCGTAATATCTGTCCGTAGCTGTCTCCTACCTAGACTATCCGACAAATTTTTGCTTCAGAGGTCAAGTAGTTTTCGAGATTTCGTATTTATTCAATGAGTGAATGCTTTTATTTTACTAACTATTTAATGAACTAGGTAACTAAAAACAAGAAAGAGTATAACACGATTCATTTGTTTCTTTTTACATTGCTTATTTCTAATTGTTATTTAGCACTTAATTCGAGATTTTATGTACCTCTGCTGTTAGTTATCTTTATGAATCTTTTTTAGAAGTAGGAAAAATAGATAAATCCCCAAGAACAGTTAGAATTAGCTTAAAAGGTACCTTTGTTACAATTTTTTAAGAACAGAATAAAAATATCTTGTACCTAGGTCATATTACAAAAACACATTACAACAGCTAAGCGCTCCAACTCTTTAAGAATCACAACCAATCCACAGCAATGATGAAGAATATGAGGACCGATGATGAGCCGACCTGGAATAATAAATATTTTTCGCTGTGCGTATCTAACAGCTGCGAATTTATTTTATTCACTTCTAACATGAAAAGGTAAGTAAATACATTGATTAATTATTGAAATAAGGAGAGGTATGTTAGAATTCAACCAAGATGTTTGCATTCATTTAGTTTTAAATCTAGTGGTTTTTTTTTCATTTTAAGGTTGATCCCATAGTAAAAATTGTTCATAATTATGAATTTAATAACCTCATTTCGGTTTTTAGTTAATTTAATTACACTTTATATAAGACATAGAGTAGACGTAATAATGTCTAGATACCAGTTATAATCGAGTTAAAACTGGAATCCCTTAAACCGTTGTCCTCCAAACTAGGAAGTTTGATTGGCTGTGATATTAAAAAATGTGTCGCGCCGAGTCGTCGCCTCTGCCACGTGCGCGACCTGATGAGCGCAAGGCGGTGTTATTTGCCGCATAATTTACATAGAGATAGATCACAGTCCCGCGGGTCGTGCACCCGTTGAATTTCTATTGTTTAGATTGGAAAACTAAGTGCGCCAATGGTCGACTTTCCTCTCACGTCATTATTAGATCGCAGGTGTCATGATGACAGACGCTGCTTGTTGGATACAAATAGATTATCTAAGTTAGGCAAGTCTTCTATTCGGTTAGAAAGCTTATAGAACGCCTTGAATTACTACTTCAAGAAACACAATATGTCCTAATAAGGAAATTGTTTACCATAATAGTAATTAATTGAAAGCATGTTCCACTACCCAACCAGATAAAGTTGTGGAAGCCTAGCTGCCGATGGGGTTGAGAAGGAATCGATTACCTAATGGCGCTGTGACCACCCGGCCCCGTGGAGATTGACTCATTTGCACTGCATTACATTACCGAGTGACACGGACAGCCACTCTCATCATCGCGGTAATGAACAGATTGTTGTTCACAACACTCGAGCAAAATTCCATTTCAATTGCTAGTTACGTTTCAATTAGGTCTTACAGCTTTGAACGCACGCTTCTATTAGATGGACACACAAATACACAATTGCTACTTAGGTACCTTCGCGTTTTGAGGTTTTCAGGACAATGTTTAATAGAACGTCAATAATCATCAAATGGACTAGTTTAAATTTCAATTGTGCGCTTGCCCATGGACCTGGTTCTTTTTTATTAATACTTTCGCATTGTAAGTGCACGTGTACATAAATTAGTTTTAGGTACCTACTGTTGCTCTATTGCAGGCTTCGCTATCCTGTTCTTGGTCAGTCCAGTCCTTATAGTTATATTAGTAAGTACTTTAATACTATTATTTAGTGGTAGGTTAACTACTTTGCCGTCAAATGTTTTGTATAAGTCAAGGAGATCCAATGCAACAGTGTTCATCTCTTTAATAATATTCGTCCTTCAAGTACCTATGTACAGTACTTGTATTCCGTGGCGACACGATTGGTGTGTGGTAGAGCGATTAGCTGCTAACCTGCTTGTCACGGGTTCGATTCCCGCTAAGAACAAATATTTAAATGGCCTACAGACAGTAAATGGAGCTACAGTTGTGTATGTAAGTTTGATTTTGGTCATAAACCAAACAATTTAACCGACGATACAGGTGAAACTCCTAAGACATCTTTATTATTAATAAAATTACGCTTCGTGATTCAAATCTTTATAGTTATACAAAGGTACGTAAGCACCTAAGTACGTAAGTTTCTATTGTTCTCAATACGGGAGCTCGAGTGTCAATCCAGATATCTACTTCATCTCAATATTACGTCGCCCTCTGCATTGGCTAGTGTAACGCTCCTTAGAGACAGACTCACGATTGGAACACTTGAGCTGACTCGAATCACGTTGCAGAGATGACAAGTAGGGAACATCATAGAGTACCTATTTACCCCAATGAGATAACGGAATTCCGGTACGCATTACATTATGAAAAACCGCATTTGAAAAGTAAGTACCTAAGCATTACTTTATCACTTCAATGTAAATCAACCAAAAAATACATAAATAGTTGATGAACTTATAGAGTCATAGTTTTGCTTCGACTATTGTTTTTATTTTTGTTTCCCAAAGACCTAATACCTAACTATTTGACAGTATTTTTAAATTGACCATGTTAAATGTTGCCATAAAATTACTTACCTAGTACCTATACAAACTCACCTAAAAGATAAAGATTTAAACATTTTCGCAACTTGATTTCCCGTATAGGCGATTGTCTATGGACGCGTTTGTCTATGTCTTTCAAACGCGAAAGACAAATAAGATACAAGTGTATCTATAAAAGAAGATGCATTGTAAAATAAAACATGATTTAAAACCCACTTAAAAATTATTTATTGCATGAAGTTTTAATTCTGCACGTTATTTAGGAACAGTTATCCAAAATATGGTTTTATTAAACTTGCCCACCTATTTCATTTCACAATTTTATGACTGAACCAGTAGACTGAAACTGAACTTAGTTTTTGTAGCATCCGCACATCTACCAATTAACTGCAATAGCAGGAAGAAGGTACCTATGATTTTCAACGCTTTGAGAAAATCACTTCGTTACATAGACATTTTACTAAATTAACACACACTTGCCGAAAACGGCAAATTTAAATCATATTAAAGAACAACTTTATTGAGAAGTTTGTTTAAAAGAAACAAACCATGAACATGCTCCAAGATTTACATATTTTTAACTTTTGGTTGTGATTCCCAAACAACTTTAAACAGTAAACTCGACAATTTGCTCATTGCTCTTCAGAAACCGCGTGCTGATCGTTGAGTAAACTTGTGTAGTAGGTACCTACATTGATAAGTAATACACAGGTACTTACTGACATAGTTGTGTAGGTACATATTAATATTTATTCTCACATTGTACCCGTATTCAATTCATGGTGTACCCAAAATTTGTAATATTTCATTCATTATTAAACGGTGTTTGTAAATGGAGTTTCTTCTTCGACACAAGCTTCAGCTTTAGGATTGACTGACACCTTAACAATTTAAAAGTGCCTGTTAATGGATTATATGAAATAAATAGTTTATTTGAATAAAAGATTTGATTTGATTCCGATGATACAATTTATTTTAGATTTTGTTTAATTTTGTCTAAAATCCTAACCTCTACCTATCACTATATATACCTAATATGACTTGAGTCATTCTGATACTAAAGGGACACATAAGTATCAATTATCTAGGTTATAATAATACCAATCTGTCAAATAAGTATCCAGAAGTAAATACGTACCTACCTACGCCGTATTATTCATAGAGCAATTGTCAAGTTCAATGACCCGTACCTATGATTACAACGCATATAAAAAAGAATTAAGTATCTATTTTCCATAGCCTATCTAAAAATCTACTAGTAATTAAGAAGGTACTTTATTCCACTCCATACTTAATAAACCCAAAATGATGACTTCGAAACCTAAAATAATACAGGAAAGTCGTCGCATATGAACACAACTAGTCAGGTATGTACCTACTTACCTACAATAAACTTTGTAACAATACTTCTTGTCAATTAAAATAAGTAATATATCATTGAATAAAAACATAATTAGGTACCTGCGTAGCAGCAAAGTTTATTCATAATGCTCATTTCTATTAAAAACAACTTATTTATGGCACTGACTGTACATGCATTGCGGGATCATTGAACTATTGATAGGTAGCTAACTAGTTATAAAAACCTATTTGTAATGGAAGAGGTAGCGCCATCTTTCGAAACCATGGAACAACGCGGAAATCCAAATAGTTCCACAATATGTAGAAGCGCCTATTGTAGAGGGCGCTAGGTGGTCGGATGTGCATGTGCAAAAATTGTGATAATAATGTCAAGGCCAATGCTAAAATTAATAAATGTGTATACTACATCTACTTAATAACATAAAATCAATAGTATCTTACACGTTTCTAATATAATAAACGAAATGAGACATAATAATTAAAGAAATTGCCCTATATTTTCGAATACTAGTGTTGCTTCCGCGTCATAACCTCTTTGCCAAATAATATCTATGGATCCGGAATTTGTAGTAAATATAGTGTTAATTCAGTAGTATTTATACATTTTATTGAATAAAATACTTTCTGTATGTATTATTGACAATTTAAATATCGTTTGAGCTATTTTATGTTAGTATTTTTCGCGTTTCCTAGTTAATTCAGACAGCGCAATTTGAATTTCGCGCTGTGAAGTGAGAAACGCATGAAGTTCGCGTTGCGAATCTGGCCGATTGATGTGAAAGATATTCCGAAGGCCGTGAGTGAACACGGAAATCGAGATGTGTGTGTGGTCAAAAAGACAGTGCAAGGTAGGGGTCGGGTGGCGTTTGTGATGGCAAAAATTTTGCAAATGGTGAGTTAGGAATTATTGACTTGTCGCGTCTCGGATTTCGTTTTGTTTTTGTGATAGTGAGTTATTTGTGTGATTAGCGAAATATTTGGTGTTTAATGATATTAAAATTCTTAGATTCTGTGATACGGGATCGGCAAATGGCGCTACGAATAGCCAAAGTTGACACAACTACGCGTTTAGAAATCCCATACATCTTCGGTTGCCAATTTTTAGGCACGCGGCATGACCTGTGATAAACAACGAGTATTGGTGCATCCTAAAATTCTTCATATCACTCGTATGGACCTAGCAACTGGGACATCCAGCTTGGCGATTATAACGGTGTCAGCATGTTGCGATTTTTTTGGCGAGCGGTACTACTTTTTTAAACTCGTTTATAGAGGCGGCTAGAGGTTTCCGCGTCCCGTAGGGTCGGTGGCCCCGCGATCTGGCTCCTGGAGCTAAATTACATAATGTATAGGTGTTGTTTGGAGCATGCAACAAGTAGATATGTGTCGGCGGGCTAACTGTCAATGTGGAGTACAGTAAGCTCGCTGCCCGCGGCCCCCATTAATTCGAGCCGCTGATGTCACTTATCTCTCCGCTCTCCTATCTAGGCCCTATGGCCGCCAATTTTTTGCACATAGTATCTTAATGTAAATTTGATAACCGCCGCACGTCTCTAATTACCACTTGTTTAAATACTAAGTGATGCAAATCTAGGTTCGTTTACAGCAACTGTTCACGAATTTAAATTTTAGTCCTTCCATTGATATAACCTTGTAATTTTTATGTTTGTGAATTGTTCATAGTTCTGTTTAGGTAACAGTAATGTTGCTCCACTATGGTATAGTGATATGATAATTATTTGCAGCACGGTCACTGACATTAGCACCAACGATGGACCAGCAATTCTGCTTGCGCTGGAACAACCACCCGAACAACCTGACTGATGTGCTAGCGAGCCTGCTACAGAGAGAGGCTTTGTGCGATGTCACTCTTGCATGTGATGGGGAAACAGTCAAGGTACATACATTATTATTTCACCTTTCCTTGCCAGTTTTAAAAAAGCTAATATGTTTTAGTATCATTATTTTAATATTTTATTCTCTGGGTAAAGAGATTCATGTTAAGTTTCCGTTGTTCATGAATCTTG
The DNA here is from genome assembly GCA_947462355.1 of Caradrina kadenii. Classification (NCBI taxonomy): domain Eukaryota; kingdom Metazoa; phylum Arthropoda; class Insecta; order Lepidoptera; family Noctuidae; genus Caradrina; species Caradrina kadenii. The sequence goes on along the minus strand of OX381683.1, from coordinate 9,224,623 downwards.
CTTTTCATCACCATAGTATCATAGTGACTAGTTAGGAGTTTTAGTCACATGATTCAGTTGTTTTAAAAAGTTAACTTATTACAATCTTCTTAGTAATGTTATGTCACAGTAGGAAGTGTATGTAAATATTGATATTGTTTGTTGTACTCACATGCAACAGTGCCACAACAAAATGCATTAAATAGTAAACAAACATGAGTAATACACTTGTGTGTTGTTACCTATTGTTGACAATAGTTTTTGAATTATTTTTTCTTGCATTTACTATACATAGTAATGATAAATATCAGTTTCCAGTTGATACATTATTTGATTTTACTTTTGGCAATATTGACAGATGTCCGCATTAAAATGCTTACCTATTTTCTAGTAGCGTTTTTTAAAAAGGTAGAGGCCTCTTTGAATCAGGCAGTTATTAATTAAATTTACTCTTGGGAGTTATAAATGTTATCTTGTATGTTATATAATAGTATTTAAACTAGTATTTGTTTGCTATAATGTAGTATTTTATTCAGAATTATTGCAAATGATTAATTAATTCCAAGGACAGTAATAAAAGTGTCTAATGATATGTGCCTACATAACAGCTAGATAGAGGAAGATAAGACACAAAATCTTGATTGTCATTACAGTCAAATTGCTACCTTAGGCCATCAAGTCAAGGTAGTCTTCATTGTAGATATTTAAATATTTGCTAATTCTGCAAGGTTATTCTTTCCTAAATTGGTTTTTTAAAGCAGAATACCTATATCATTTTAAAAGTAATTAGACATGTTTTTGACTTAATACATTTTTGTTGTAGATGTCTATGTAACTCATTTTGCATGTTGTATTACTATGTTTATGTATATACTAATGATGACCTACCAGATACCAGGAATTCTATATGAGACAAAGTATTTCCTGTATTTTGGGTGGCAATCTTATTATAGTTCTGTGTGCAAAATGCCCTTACAATTGAGTAGGCAAGAATAATAAAAAGATTGCATTATGATAGAAGATCTAAAGGTCAATAACACAGTCGTGTAAACTAGCCACTTCCTTTATATGCCATTTAAATTTAAATTCAACAATTAACTATGAAAGCTAAAGTTTTATGCTAATAAAATGCAATTCGTTTGGTAGGTTGAAAGGAGTCTGCAAAAGATCTGCATGTTTTTTAACTTTCTAATTTTTTATCAAAGTTGTTAAGCAGGTTGTAGGGTCTAGAATGTCTAGATTTAGACACCAGAATTAACAGTAAATGTGTGGTGAGCTCTGGTGTTACTAATTCACATTTTTAAAGAAATGTATCAACAACAAAACCTTGGCACTGTTTTAGATTAAAAATATATTCTCAACCAAAACTGAAGTGATAAAATATTGTTATTAGTTTTTTTTTGGAACTATTAATTGAAACGAGAATTTCAGCATAAAGCCTACATTTGTAAATATTTCACATGATCTCAAAGATTGAAGGTAGATTTTTTAAGTAATTAACTAAATGCCTTATTACAAACACGACTTTTTTTTGTAATGTTATATGAATAATTGAAAGCTAACCTTACGACACCTACATAGTTATTATTTGACTATTGAAAAATTAGATACATAATTGATCGTTTGTGGTTCCTATGAATTGCTATAATGGTTTATAATAATTATTATACTTAAAATACAAGTAAATAACGCACTTTAACTGCGAATCTGCTCGCGCACCCAGTTTACGTATTCCATGACTCAAAATATAGTGCCACTGAGGTTTCACAGTAAAACCGAGAATCTTTTAATATCTTTACATATACACCTTTTATTTCTTTCTTTCAAAGGAAACTTTTCATGGCCGTAGTATTTAAGACGAAATTAAAAAAAAAAATAGGTATCAAAATGCTTTACAGAAACAGTGTTGTCTAGTCGGTGACTGCACCAATTACCATCCTACCCTTATCCCAATTTATTTTGGGTCAGTGTAATACGTCTTTACTCTTCCATCCATCTTTATCAGCCGACAACTCAGCGTTTACTTCCTTCTTAACCGTGTCATCTTTCACATAAATTGTCCTCCCAGGCGGCGAACGATAAAAACATATAGGTACATCTACCTATTGGTATCATTCGAAAATCTCGTAACGAAAAAATTTTTGGCGTGCTGCTGATAATTGCTATGCAACTTTAACATGTAATCAGGCCACATTAGTATCAACTACATTTATTAGTTCATGAGAGAGCTTCATCTTCCGTCACCAAAGAGATTGTTCAGATTGTTATCTAAGTACTGACAATACTTGCCGGTTCTACCATCTTTCTTTCGACAACGCGAGAAATTAATTGGACTTGTCTTAGTAGAATCTTAATTTTTCATGTATGGGCAATGTGATGAAAAGCGACATATCCAAATATTTTTTTAATTCAAATTTTAAAAGTACCTTTTTTAGCAAGTCGTCTCTTAAAATATTAGGAAATAAAATATAAGTGTCACCAAATTGGGATTTTTGTTTTAGGTGGATAAACAAGTTATAACTGCATTTATATTTATTAATACGATAAGTTAAAATATAAACCATAGCCTAATAAACATTATCATATATTAATCGTGATATAATACTCCATCCATATGCCGTATAGATGGACGGGCATACAGTAAAGTCTCACCATTGGGTTCCTTTAAACCTTTTTGGTACGGCCACAACAGTAAATTTTACCGTTCCTCGCTGGAAACAAAGTAGAATATACGTACATCTACTGAAATCCAGCACGATTTCTGTTAAATGTATAAACAGATGTTATGATGTACAGCATTACGTTATGTACGTAGTTATTATTATATCACACATTTTTGTGATTACTTAATTGTACTTAAAAGTATATTTTTGCCTTATGGTATCGAGATCAGCGCTACTTTAAGTAAAAATATGTTCATAGACGCCACATTCCAACGATTTTATTAGTGGATTAAAAAAACATGCTGTTTTCGTGCAGGATAGCGGATTAAAATAAATTAAATGTGGCGTTAGTTTGTAGAAGACAGGACTAGTAAACCTGCTACCTACACAGTTTCGCTAGATACCGCTACACTATCGGCTTCACTACTATCTAATAGTTAATGTGCTACAATTCACGACGTTAGTTCGAACATTCTTTTTGCAAAATCTTCTAAAATGTAGGCTTAAATCACTAGCTGAGATCAAATAAGTCATATCCAGGAAATAGATTTATCTAGGATACATCATGTAGGTATTATCTAGGACAATCTAAGTAAGTCACAAACATAAAATAAAGCTTAGAGTGAAAGTTAGTTTTTATGTCAAGCGAAGTACCTACCTACTGCAAAAGGAAAGTTCGATACCATTCAATTTTATCCGACCAGCCCCTTTAGCTATAACTTTACGATTACGAAACAAATTCATTAAAAATTGGCACAGTACTTCAATCGCTCACGTTTTACCATGACCATGATTTCTCATCCGTACGGTATCTCATATCAACTAAATTACAACAAGTTTACAATCGTACAACTTTCTTACATATCATAATATATTACGATCATCGGTCGGTCAGTCCGTTAGTACGCTCATGGCTCGAGAACCACGTGTTCGATTTACGTGATTTCTGTTTTAGTTTATAGATAACATATTTTCTCTGGCTAAGATTTACTGATTTAATATAAATAAGTTCACGCGAACCAAATCGTAGGTACAGCTAATTTATGATGATTGGGAAATTAAATATTGAAAAGGGTACACGTAGGTACACCTATGTACGTAAATATAAATAAGTTAGGTTAAGATGTGGCTAATTGCTTCACATCGTACGTAAAGGTTGAATTAGCTCGGACATTTCATCAATGTGAATTGATTAAATATACATAATATTTTATACGTTAAATACGTCCATAAACATATGTAAACATTTAATACGGTAATCAAAGGAATCATTATCTTTTGTATATTGTTGTTTAATTGAAATTACTTATGTCTTAACTAAATTAGCCAAGAGAGCCATGTCTGATTATGTATCAGTTGATAGTAGTTTTTAACCTACTTTTTTAGTAAACACGATTATGCTCCAGTGTATGAGCTTATGCTAAGTATGCCGTCATTAATATTAGTCATCAGGGCACGAAGCACCTTCGGTTCCTGGGTTGCCATGCTAAATCTATGAATAGAAACCATCAGGCAAAAACCCAAAATATGTATTTTCTTAACCTTGGCATATTGCTACCCCACAAGATTCAAAATATATCAACCACAAATTTTGATCTGCAGCTATAACTAAAGATAGACTGCCTTCAAACTCAAACATAAATGGAAATGGCTGAGCTAGCCTCATAATGAGTAGATATGAACATACAATAATAATCCAAAATATAGGTATAGCAATATTGCCTTACAAAGGCTCCAGGCAAATAACGACTTGTGTCTGAAAACCTAGTCCATGAAAAACATTTACCGCCTAATTGTAATAACAATAGGTCTGCCAAAATGGCAGTTATGCACTGTTTCTATATAATGCTAACTAAATCGTAAAGACCTTCACATAGCTCTGCATCATTTCTTTTGTTTAAATTACACGTGCTATTTTTAAACCAAACTTGTGAAAATGTGGTTTTTTTTTTGTATTGTTTCAGGCACACCAGACGATACTCTCCGCATGTTCCCCATATTTCGAAAGTATATTCCTACAGAACAATCATCCACATCCGATAATATTCCTGAAAGATGTACGATTATCAGAAATGAAATCCCTTTTGGATTTCATGTACAAGGTATTAGCCTGGGCTAAAATAAAATTTATTTTTAGTCAAGTGCCAAAAAAAAGTAGACATATTGTTAATAATTATTTATTTCAGGGTGAAGTGAATGTTGGCCAAAATATGCTACCGATGTTCCTAAAAACTGCTGAAAGTTTACAAGTTAGAGGTTTGACAGAAAATAATACATTGAATCCTAAGGTAAGCATATATTACTAAAAGTAACACTTGCATAGATACTCTTTTACGGAAAGATTTTTATAAAAATCACGTATTTCCAGCTCTACAAATCAAACTATTTGACCTAAGCAAAGTAACAATAACGATCCACAGGTCCAAAGAAATTTTCACCTAGAGGTAGTCCATTAAGTACACCATTTTTTAAATTTAGTAACTGGTATCTTTATGGTTCTGTTTTTTAGCAGGGCCCTAAAAATGATTCCAACTCCAACGTAAGCCCTTTTCTGAAATGCGAGTACCAAAACTGATAGTCGTATCACATTTCTATGCTGTCCTTTCAGGAATGTGTTTACAGTTATGCTGCTTACAAACGGTAGAGTAACGAACTGCTTGCTGCTATATAAACATAATATTTAAAGTAGTATTGGTTATCATGGTATCTATAGACGTTAACTACAAATCACTGTCATTTAAATAAAATAGATTTCCGTTTTAACTTAAAAGTAGCACGCATTGGATATACAGTTTATTAGCTATCGCTCGTTAGCCTTGAATTTTTTGATAGAGCTTTACGTAAAGCATAGACCTTTGAATTAGAAATTGTAATTCTGGTACTAAACTACTTGATAAGCAACATTAGTGCTAGGCGGTCTAGATATTCAGTATTAACAGCGTGGATTGTACATTTAAAAGATAGTCCTAATTCAAAATTAAAGCGATGACGTCACGAAACCGTTACACTTCTTATAACGATTTAAAAGATATGCATCCATAAACGCATCAACTCAATAAAACCGTTGTAATATGGACGCTGTTGTGAGATTTAGTGTTGTAGGATTCAATTTGTGAAGACAGTAAAAAACTTATACATACGTTTTATGCTAAAAATATGCCCTATGTAAGATTTTTATTGCCTTTTTTCCGTCTAGATTAAAATCTGTTTATATTTATTGCTGAGATTTGAGATAATAGCTCTGATCTCAACCACGTAAAAGTATTAATTCTATCTTTTATAAACGACGATTACAAATTGTCGAAGTGTAACCCAAACTTGTATTTAAGTTAGTCGCGATCTGTAGGAGTGTTCTTGTATATTCTCAGTCCGAGGATCGGTCCACTCCGTCAGTGAGTGCGGAGAACCTTTCCCGTTCGGAGTCGTTCGCCACGCCCCCGGCTGCGCACTGCGCGCCGCCTGCGCCGCACACTCCGCTGTCGGTCGCGCCCCCGGCGCACCCTTCACACCCCTCGCATGCTATCCCGCCGGAGAAGAGACGCAGAAAGAACTCAACGGTACCCCGCGATGACGTGGACCTTTCTTACAGGCACTATGAGGTAAACTGGCATATTTATGTGTACATTGTCCCGCAAGGAGAAAGACAATCATGATGATTAGCGTCATTTATAGAAAATGGGGAAACTTAGAGGTTATCGACCTTCCACATTAATACTTGATAGTATAATTAGATCTTTCATTCTTTTTCTGACTGCCATGGACCCTGCGAAATCTACTTAAATGTCACAATAAGTAAAGTATGGTAATGCGCAGGGGCACGTGAAGTCGGCGAAGTGCGGGTCGACGGGTTCCGGCTCCGAGCCGTCCACGCCGCCGCCGGCGCACACGCCGCACCGCGCGGTTGCGCGCTCGCCCGCGCACACGCCCGCGCCGCACGTGAAGCAGGAGCCGGACTCGCCCTACCCGACACACGCGCCGCACGTGGCTCATGCGCAACACGTGCCCAACCTACACCCGCCGCCGCCCTTCGACCAGACGCATCTCCAGGTAAACACTAGCAATGTCACTCATCAAAACCTTCGATGATGTCGGTCTGTTCTCATTTCATGTGTCTAACTAAACTTGTATGCTGATGAGCAAAACTTCTTTTCCTTATCTTAATGAGGATGATCTTTTTCTTCTGTTATTTTGATTTTCTTTTTCCAAACGATCCTTGGATCTGTCAACAGGAAGGAAGGGATCTGCCTAAATAAAAAGATAACATCACACATTTTAAAGCAGACCCTTTCCTTCTTTGTTGGCAGAATTCAGGCTGGGTTCGCGCGGCTGACCCGGAGGAATCTAACCGCCAGTATTTGGATCTAAGCATTAAACAGCCCGATGGCAACATTCTCGCGTCGATCCTCGCTCTACCGCCCCAACAGATTAACCTGCCTTCGAAAACTACGCGACGATCTCCTATAAATTCTAAAAAGAGCGGAAAATTCCGACTTAGTTGGTTAACGCTATACCCGTGGTTGCAATACGACAAAACTCACAACAAAATGTACTGTACTTACTGTAGAAGATGGTCGCACGAGCTGACTGTGAACCGGACATCGTTCGTAGATGGCAACTCTAACTTCAGGCTAGAAATAGTAAATCATCACGATAAATGCAAAGCTCATAAATTCTGTCGAGATCGTGAACACTCTAATAATATAAATGTACTCTCAAGTAGTGAGGCGCCTGGCGACGAATAGTGAATTAAAAACTAGTAAATCATGTCGAAAGGTGTTAGCTTAATAAACATGTCGTACTTATAGAATAAATGAAACAGAAAACATACAAATAAATAAATATAATTTTCAAAATGTATATCAAATTCCATAACAATTTGACGCTGGTACAAAACCTTTAAATTAATGTATAATCAAGTATTATTTTTAGAATATCATACACAGAAACGTTAAAGACTGATACCTAAAACTTATTCTATCTCGCGCCAATTTTGCTAATATTTGAATATACTAGCATTCCCCGCGATTTTGTTTATCGCGGACGCATATGGAGTAGCGGAATAAATAGTAGCCTACATTGCGATCGGTTCAATGATTTGTGGTGATGAGGTAACAAACAGACAGATAGAAAATCAATTTTGCATTTATAAAATTAATGTGGATTAGTACAATATGTTCGTTGTGAAATGTTTTGCGTACGCATTTACATAATTGTAGAGATAAACACCTAAAACTCACTATTTGATTATTTAAACGTTAAAAGATTTTATTGACACGCGGAGATATTTATGTTACCTAACCTAAATAGATATGATACCTAGGATAAGATTCTTACTGTTTCATTTGATATAAATACTTTCTAAATAAATTACGTGTGTAGAACATCAACCTTACTTATAATAGTAAATTATGTGAAAATTAAAGTATGTTATTGGGATTCCGTTTTATTTATTTCGTAGCATCTAAAAATGATATTTACTTACAGAAAAAACTGTATTTCAAAAGTTATTGAATGATTTATACTTTTAGCGGTTAACCTAATTTACTTAAAAAATATTCCGAATTAAATACTCCCACTTCCTATTTAGTTTTAAAATTAAATTAAATTTGTCATTATAAAGTTATGCTGATTTTCCAGGGTATGGGAGTAACAGAAATGGCATCAATACTGACCCAGCAAAGCCTAAGCAATGAGTGCAATGACAACGAACCGATGTTGCAACCACACCCAGACCAGACAGACACCATAGATGGTGAGTTTTTTTTATTTACACAACGACCATCGACAAACCTAACAATACTTCCCAAACGATTCTGAAATTGTAGAGTAAACTGACATGAAGTGTATACTTTTTTAGTTTTGTTGGTGGTTATAATATATTGTGTACTGTAGATAAATAATCTTTGTCAAATGTTAAAATTAAAATATTTCTAAAGCTAATAATTTAATATAGTAAGTTAAAACTGTATTTTAATCGTATCGTTAAAAAATGGGTATTGTTATAGTAACAATTGACAAGAGATTACTATTGCCTGTGTTGACGTCGTTTGAAGCTTTACCTTTTATTTTACCCATCGAGTTTTCGCTTTTACAAACAAATCCAGGGATTTCAAGCCATTCTTAGAGTCCCTGGACTTGTGGTCTAACAGATGCATGATAACACCTGCGGCATGTCACTCATTGTTGCTTACCATTCCATTATTAATTTGCACTAACCATAGATGCTTTTTTATTCTTTTCTACTTAGTATGGTATGCTTTTAAATATTTTCTGTTAATTTTTTGAAGAAAACGGTGTCATAAGATTTCTGTTTAATTAAGATTTGGCGCCCCCGAGGGTCATAGGTCGTGCAATATTTACACTATTTGAAAAATTGGTTAAGGCTCAGGTTAAGATAATTACCGTATTTAATATTATGTATTTGTAATTTTAAGCAAATTAAACTGATGTTAGCGCCAGTGGGTTATATAAGTACACAGTAAACTAGCGTTAGGGTTGCATGTAAGAAAAGCCACGTAGAAGGATTTAGGGAAGGTAATGGAAGAGTGTTTGTTGCTTTAAGTTTAAATACTTGTGTCAGTGAAAGAATAAGCATGCCAATTGATAATACCAGCAGTGAAGATATTACGTATCTTACAGGTGAAAATAATGGCGTTGATGAAAATAAAAAACCGTGGGAACCATTTACAAATAAACTAGCGAGTGTCGAAAACATTGTCAAGTCCTTTGGTTTGGCATTAAGCAACAAACCGTTTAGTGTTCCCGAGTCTTGTAATGTTTGCGGAAAACTAGTTAATAATTTAAAAAAGCATATGAAATCGCATAATCCTGAGCAGCACAAGTGTCCCATGTGTCCTATCACGCTCACCCGTGCCGATAACCTGAAGAGACACCTTCGCATGAAACATTGTTCTGTTTTAAGTTCCGATAACTTGTCTAACATACAAAAGAAATGCCAACTAAGTTAAAGTTTCTAAGTTTAGCTAGCTGATTAGGTATCAATGAATCTCATTGCTTACTAACTTCACAAATGGTTGGTACATTATGTATTGCGATCTAACAAGTGAGTGGGCAGCATACACTTTATGATCATAGTTTTTTATTTTTAATGCTCATTCAGGGATTAATTTTTTATTTATTGTTAACGTTACCTATATTGCCTATTAACTTTCTTACTAACTACAGTTTTAACACAATGCGCTTATTTGACATTTTGTAACTAGAATTAAGGTGTGGTGTGATTTCTTTTTAAGATCATAATTTTCATAATTATTGTTCAAACAAAATTACGATTTCATTCTATTCATTAGTATTATTAATACATACATAATAATCCATAAAGTTGTGCGGCTTATAAGAAAAGATAATTTTCATATATGGAAAACCACCTTTCCTGGATGTTAAATGTTCAACACAGCATAATAATATACTCATTTAAAAGTGCTCTATAATACGTTGTGAATGACATATTAAGTAATTTCAATTAGTTTCTTGTAATGTTCTCTTAAAATAAGTGTTGAACATAATGTCAGGAAATCACAAAGTAAAATAAAAACATATTTTAAAAGGCAAAATATCTTTACAAATGAACGCCTTTTTCGTTGCTCATTAAATAACATCAATTTTATGTATTCTGATGAAGTAGCATTGTGCTCAAACAACCTTATGTGTTAACAATGTATGTCACTATTCATTTCAGTATTTGTATTAAAGTTCGAACCAAAAATAGCTTTCACCGAGTGTCAACGAGGATAAGGTTTTTTTGTAATTGATATTCTCAACTCAACTGATCAGCCTCTTACTAAAAACGCGTTGGTTTTCTTTTAATGAATTTTAAATTGTAATACACTCGGGAGCAATGAATTTGGATCACCAACATAAACTTTTGGAAACGAAAGACTATTTAATACTACCCAAAAGGGGAAATATAACTCCCGTTACTGTTTGTTTTACTTTTAAAATAAGAAAATAAGAATGGTGAATTCTGTAGAATACGAAAATAAGAATGATCAATTCTATAGAAAAACACGGAAAATAACCCTATTTTGTTACAGTTAATAATTTTCTCACAATTTAGAAGTTTGTATTACTTCTGTGCATTGTCAAAACTGATTTCAAGCGATTGTGCTATATTCCAAGTTTCTAAAATGAATTTGAGGAATAAAAATTGGAAAATTTGCTACTAAATAGAGGCAGTACATCCCCTTTTAAAACACAAATCGTACATAAAATTGGCTAAACATTTCCCGTCATATAAGAAAAACGCAGTCTGGTAATTACTCGTCATTCCATACTACCATACCATACTTTTAATTTGAATAAACTAACGTTAACTAAATATTAAATGTTGTTGGTGACCCAAATTCATTGCTCTCGAGTGTATATTTACAGCTTTTTTTTTCTCATTTGGTTATCAGTATTTCTTGAGAATTCATTATGATAGAAGATAATTATTTTCCTAACAGGACACGAAAATGTCGCGTACATGATTTACATTTTTGGTCTCAGTCATCGAAATAATCTAAAAGGTTGCAGATCAATTGAGGTGCCTTATAAATCAATTTTGAAGCAGAAGTTTGTACAAACTTATATGATCTCTTGTTGTTCCTTATAGTATTATGGAATGATATCAGTTATTTCGCTGATGTCCAAGACTGACTTTTATGTGATTTAGGTACATACCTCTTAATTTTAATTTATTTCCCATTTACTTCGATGAAATTCGTATGTAAGTCTATCGTTATTGTGTGTTTGTTGCAAATATATTCCTTTATTTATACCACTTTTTCTTTTCATTTCATCCTCTATCCATGCTTTCTTTATATATAGCAGACCTATTTCTCTCTATAAATCGCCTTCTGCATTACAGGCTTGGTGACAGTAATTAACAAATTTTCATGCAAACGTAACACTGACAATAACAAACACCATTTCTTCAGTATCATTGATTCATTTATGCATGGATCTCCATTGAATATTACTATTTCGTTACAAATAAATAATTTCAGAAGTTTTGTTTTAAATTTTATTAAATATTATTAACGCTTTTATACTATAATAGATCTAGGAAAGGCATAGTACAGCGTTAACAGTTACTATTAAGGCTTAAATAGTGCTAAAATACTATAAACATTGTTTGGATCAATTCTTGTTTTAGCGATATGTTTTAAACTCGTTTATCAAAATCTTTATTGTGAACCTCGGAATAACCCGCATCACGTAGCTAATGCCCCAGTTCCATCGGTCACTCAAGGTGCACGATTACATAAGAGTCCTCGTCACGGGGTGACTAGCGCGGCACGCGTGGCAGCTGGCACTGCGGCATTCGGCCGCGTGACGTGACAGAGAGAGGGCCGAGGTGTTGAGTGTGTGGGAGTGACGGATCGCTGGTTGCAGGCTCAAAGGGCTGGCACATGCGGCTGACGTTCGAGCGGGTGGCGGGCGCGCTGAACCTGCACCGGTGCAAGCTGTGCGGCAAGGTGGTGACTCACATCCGCAACCACTATCACGTGCACTTCCCGGGGCGGTTCGAGTGCCCACTGTGCCGCGCCACGTACACGCGCTCCGACAACCTGCGCACGCACTGCAAGTTCAAACACCCCGCGTACAACCCCGACACCCGCAAGTTCGAGCCGCCCGCGCCACCCGCGCCCGCGCCTCCTCACGCGCCGCTCTACGCCAACCCGTTGGACGCGGGCTTCGATTGATTGTCCATGTACTGGCTCGGCCTTGACGCTCTGTGAGCGCCCTCGCCCTCGCCAGCTCAGACTCTGTCGTTGTTGATGTGTCAAAATTTTAATGGACCGTCTCGCGTCGAAACCGCTTCCTATTTAGGATTAAGCTGAAGTGCTATTACTTAAACGGGCCTTTCTTAATGTAGCCCCCACACGGCGGGCGACTCGTTTTAGTACGTCTCGGTTGTGCGTTTGACTTGCCCCAGTGTGATCTTGTTTAAGATTCCTCGTCTGGAATGTACCTATGTCGATGTTACTGAAATAATGACTCGAAGCGTATGTAGTAGGTAAGCAAATTTTTTTCTATACCAATCGCTATACGGGAACGGGCAAAAGCAATAATATGATGTTAATTTTACTATTACCATATTATTTTTTATATTGTATCGATAGGAACCTTAAGATATTAAGAATATACATTATATCGAGTAGCGGTGCGACCGCGAAGTGATGCTGGCTATTAGCGGTGGCCCTGGTACGGGCCCACACTTTCTTGTTATATTTATTCATTAGATAGGAAATTATGAGTTTCCTGTAGCTAATTGTATTTATGTTATTGAATCCTGTGGGTGGTATGGAACGACATCAGAAGGATATTTGGGGACTGGCAAGAGATTGTGATTAGTCGTTGGTCAACGACGTATAAATATTGACTGAATCTCAGTGTAGATGCATTTGTAACTCTATGAGGCCTTTGCAAGATGGATAATTATTAAGGATTTGTGATGTATTAAAAGGATAGCGCCTAAGGAAACATACGAAAAGATTTTTATACTAGACTAGTTGATCTATTTACGGAGATTGTTTTTTTATACTTAGATATATTCTATTGTCTGATTTAATATACTTTTATATTTATATAACTGCATATATAATATGATTTATTAGTGTTGTTTGTTTTTAATCGATTCATCATAGTAACATTGATTTCGTTTATATTGAGTTGACGGTTAAAAGTAATCGAGTTGCGATGTTAACATGTTTTATTATTTTATCGTTGGTAGGTGTTTAGTTGTGGTACCGGCGACGCGCCGTAGCCGGCCCGACCGGCCGTCGCCCACTCGTGTGATCGGTGCTTGGGGTCAAAGACCTCTTTCAATCAATTAATATATGTTAGGACGGAACGTTTGGAGGTTGCGCATTTAGTAACTAATATTGGCATTCTACGATTGGGACTAACCTAGCGTTTATGTATGTATTTTTCAATTAAGATTTAAGATTGTTACATTTTTAGCTAAACACTTTAGAGTGGTACGGTAACTGAAATGTGATAAAAAGGAATGGTGCTAGAACCAAGAGTGTTAACACGCTACGATTCGACTCCTATTATAATATTATTAATGGTTTAATGATTAGTTTTGTTTGCATTAAATATAAGGCATCTAGCATCCAGTTGAGGTCGCATCTGTCTGGTCAACGGGTAAATAATGCATGGATCGTTACACGCCTAGAGATTACAGTATCACTCGAGATTTTACCTTAATTTTTTCAGAGATCTTCAAGTTTACTAGTACATAAATATATAATGATAAGACACCATTTACATAATATATGAATCTGATCCTTGCCTACCAAATATAAAACGTTCATTGATGGAGTTAGGAATTTATCACATCCAAATAGAGAATCCATGATCGTTTCCATAACTTAAGTTGTGGCGTTAGTGCTGTTTAGTAGCTGTGAACATGCAATTCCACTTGTGCAATTTTTTGAAAATAGTCATAACTTATAGCTAGATTATACAATTGACTATTGAATATAGGGGCCCACTCGATATATAAGCACGAAGCTCATGCGTCCCTGTATATAATTATGAAGTCACCAAACATTTCTTCCATAAAGATTTTATATTTACTTTAAGGATATCAAAGATTTTTATACCTACTGTTCATAGTATTGTGGGCGCTTATTATTTGATAGCATTTCATACTCAGTGCAATATTACTAGTTATTTAATTACGTAACCAAACTAAATGATATTTTAAAAGTATATAATTAATATCATTGAAAGAGAGTAACTACCTATTTGTATTTACATAAGTGACTACTCCTAATTTCTATTTCTACTTAGTGAATCGCAGTTTGGGTTACGGTGATGTACAGGTTTTATAGCTGGTAATATTAATAATTAGCTTGTTTACCTCTGCCAATCGTAATAGTTGTGTACTATTTAATAATTTATTGTCGCGCAAGTTGTCGTCTATTGTTGAGATAGATCATAGCTATCCGTTACGGGTCCCATTGCCCAGCGAGTCGATGATCGTGCTGATCTCCCAATCTGCCCACGCGTTAAACGCTTCATCTAATCGTGAATGCATTTTTTATATTACTATCACTCGAGACCAATTTTTAATATTGAATTTGCTATAGCAAATTGATTGATTAGTAACATAGAATATTATTTTAGATATTTTAGGTTAGGATACTATGATAGTGTCTGGCCAGAATATTTTGGAGAATCACACCGTTTGGCTCAGAAAATATCTACCTTTGATCTCTTTTCAGCTTTCAAAAAGTATGCAACTTAATAATTGTAATGGTGACCACATTCGGACTTAATGAAAGCTAACTTTATGCCATATGGAATTTTATACATAAGGTTAACGAATTACTAAATTTAGTCTTATGAAATTGAGGTCTTGTAGACCTAGTCACTTATTTGGCCAATCTATTGAATATTCCAATTTATTGTATATTAAAATTTACATTTGTATCACAAGGATGTGATCTTATCATTTGAATCAATGGAGTGCAGGACGAGCTCTAAGGTTATTTTCAGGATAGCAATGGTCTAGTTATGTTTATTTTGTTTCTTCTTTATAACATTAGCAAATTTGTTATAGTGTCGTATATCACAATAGTGTAATACTAATAGGGAGGGGGTGTCAAATCGTGTACCTCACAGCTGACGAATAGTCTTGTTAAGTTATTACATGAAATTTTATGAACGATTTGTTGTTTATGAATATTTTGTTTGATGTCTTGGTTTGATGCCTCCGTTAAAAGTTTAATTTAAATAATTTTGTTTTATGCAAGCAGTTAATGCAATTTTTTTTTTCACATTGTTTGATGTTATGTAATGCAATTTTAACATGTTGCAAACTCCTGCATTTATCTGTTGTATTTATTACTAATTTTTACATTAAATTGTGGTATGTTACAAATCCGTGTAGTTTCAGTTGTGCGTTTCACATGCTCCACACCCACCCGCAAAGTATAGCGTTTATACTGTTCAAACCCCAAAGCACGGCCAGATTTACATTCTGTAAACAATATGGCCTGTCATCACAAAGAGGCGACAACATTCAAATCGAGTCCCACTGAACTCGTGCTATGTTGAGAGTGAGGGCGGAGACAGTGCAGTTGGTTCGGCCAGGCGTGATGCGACGCGTTCGCGGGTTGTTGTTCGCAGAGCGCGCGCACCTGCCGGCCGCGCCGCCCTACTCGTACCACAGCATGTTCGTGGCCGTGGCCGAGAGCGCGGCGCTGTGGCGCTGCAAGTCGTGCGGCAAGGAGGTGTCCAACCGCTGGCACCACTTCCACTCGCACACGGCGCAGCGCTCGTCCTGCCCCTACTGCCCCTCCACCTACAGCCGCATCGACACGCTGCGCTCGCACTTGCGGCTCAAGCACGCCGCGCTGCTGCTCAAACAATAAGTATCCAACACGCACACAAACGCCCCCGACCCCTGCTCTACCATCTGAGCAGCACTTCTTTGTTTCTAGTTAAATGTGAGTAGTCTTTAGTTACACTGACGTGCTTCACGCATGATTTAGTAACTAATTGTAATATTTAATGTGTTTTACCGCACGTTTTCGTGCGTTATAATTATATTGTTCTCTATGAGTAAGATATTGAATTTTGTTACAACTAATTTTAACTAACAGGGTAAATTAAACAGTAAGATACTGGAAAGCTCTTATCTAACGATTTCAGGCTCAGTTTAGTCAACGGACTTTTAATTTTCAAACCTTGAGCTAAAATTGATGTGTAACTTTCATTATTATGTACCATGGAGAAGCAAGTTTTTAAGACACCTTTAATTTATTTTCTTTACAATTTGTAGTAACTAGATAAATTCCACACCTTCAATGTTAACATCGTATTTATAGTAAGTAGGTAAGTGTATAAGGTGAAACATATTTATTTGCAAGTAATTATACATAATGGAATGAAGACTGAAAGGAAACAACTTGTGATTGATTTTAAGACGGAGACGGTATGGTCTGAATGTAAATAATTTGTAAAATTGATAAATTATAATCATCAAAATTTTAGGTAGAAAAATATCTTGGAACTTAATGCGTGTTCAAAATTCAAATTAACATAAAAAACACGATCTTAATGTAGTTCTATGTACCTATTATAAATTATATTTTTGTATAAATATTGTCTGCGGTTATCGCATAACTTTAAGGGTATTAGGCGTCTACTCTTGACTTGTTAACATTGCAAGTATATCAACATTCCAGAATATTAAGGGAACATGTACAATGTCTTTAATTGGTACGCATTTGCTATACTCAATCAGATTTTCTGACTTTTGGAATTTACTGATAATTGTATATTCGGAACTGCTTAGATCCCTCTTGACAAAATATTGTAGATAGTATCCTACCCACGCTGATAGTTGTGACCTCTGGCTCATTAACGAAAGGAAAACTTGTTTGATTGTTTAATGAATCGAAAATCTATTGTAAACTTTTTCTCTTTAAATTAAGTGTCGTAATTTGAGACAAATGTGAATTTAGCACATTGTTTGATTGTCGTAAATGTTTAGCTTTTAACGGTCCAATATTTAATAGCGTTCGTCATAATTGTATGTCATATATGGATGTAGGTACAGAATAATATTTCATTGAATCTCATAAAATTTCAGTAATCCATTTATCAGTATTATATCTATAAATCAATATTCATAGGTAGTCATTAATTGATGTCATAAGTCCCAATCTAAGAATGTAGGTTAGTTAACGTAGCATTGTGAAGTCATCTGTTATATAAAGTGCTTGGCTAGTCACACCCACTTTTCTAGTTAATATTTTTATTGTTGAAATGTGTTGTTCCTTTTTGTTATTGTTTTATTAACATAGTTTTAAATATAACTAGTTTTGATTGTGCAATATTTTGCCGCTGCCGTAATCATAATGTTTTAGGGTTCTACAAGTAAAGTGTTTATAAACTTTACTTGTACGATTATAAAAAATATTCACTTATTTAATGCTCTAAATAAATACATCACTTCAATATCGTGTTTCTTTTGGCTTATTATAACAAAAACTACCACATTTATATATAAAATAACTTTATTGCACAGTTTAATAATTATCATGTTAATGGCAAAACATACAATAGGTGTGATTTATTTACACATTGCACAAATATCACTATGAGTATTCATCTATAAATACTTGCATTACAATTAAGTTACTTGCGTTTGCGACTCAAAGTCGATCTTAACACACAAACATTCAAACTGAATTAAACATGGCAAAATATGGCAAGTTTAATTCCCTTACACTAATTATAATTTATGAGAGAAATATACACTGACAATGGCAAAACATTACATACAAATTAATCTGCATTTAGACATTTCACTTAATATCTGGCAATACAGTCAGTCACAACTTGCTATTTGCAAAGAAACAACTACTCAGGTTTAAAGAATGAATAACTTATCACAGTTTATTATTTACCTTTACTCCTACTTTTGCATAATTACGGATTATTATTACCTACCCTGATAAGTTGAGGCATTATAATTGCGCCGAAATTGCTAGGCACACCCACATTCCTCAAAATGTAAACATACTGAAACATTATCTTCTGTGTTTTCATTGTGGAAATTGCATAATAACTGGTTTTGCTATAATTAATTCCTAAGCCACCTCACTGGTGCATAGGGTCTTTTCAGGCTTTCGCTACTGCCCTGGTAAAGGCAAGGGCAATATTAATTCCTACTTTTAGATAAATTACATTTAAACTAAACAGTTACAGTTGTCAGTTGTATCTCATCGACACATTTCTTAATATATTTCTTTGCATATTTTTAATAATGCTCAACACAGGCCCATCTTTCTTTAAATATAAGAGCGCAGCTGTTCTTTCAGGCAAAATTAACTACGAGTAGTATCAATATGATGGAAAATACGTTCAAGCGACGTTTAAATACTTTTTTTTTTTAATGTAATAATGTAATGTTTTAGTCGTCATGTAGCCTTTCCACTTTGCCACTTTCGCCAGGTGATGCTACTACGACGCTGGCCTCACTGACTGCGCTCTCTACTTCCTTTTCCTTCCTGGTATCAATATCTTCTTGTTCACTGGAATCGTCCTTCTCAGAGGAGCTTTCATCGGAATCGTCTGATTCCTCTTCATCAGAGTCAATCTTTTCAGCAGCTTTGTGCTTGTTTTTGTTCTTTTTAAATTCTTCTTCCATTTCTTTGAATTTCAGAGTCAGGTATCTGGAATTAACACCATAATAAAAGTTGTGTATGTAAGGTAGGGAAGCTCTCACTAGAATCCTTTAGGCACTATTTCTGCTAAAATTAAACTTAACATGTCCTTCCTATTCATCTTTTTTAAACTGTGTTTATCCTACTACCTACACAAATATAAAATATAATAAAATGATGTGGAACATGGCTAAGCCAGCTAGAGCCTGTACATCAGCTACGCCTTTCCTGAAGGATACGGTTAAGTAGAAATAACAAAAACCATTTATGTGAGATAGACACCTAAAGCTCCTACCTATGAACACTAATGGGACCCTAACTGTTTCGTTGGTCTCGTATTCGCAAGTGCGATTGCTGAGCCTGGGGCCCTGGGTTCAATTCCCAGGACGAGCAAATATATATTGGGTCTTAAATAAACTTGAGCAGACGTACTTAAGTAAGTGCTTATCCACGTTTTCAACATTTAAGTTTTGTAATGGTAGGTCCATTACAAAACTTAAATATTGAAAATCTGCACATCCACCTACCTACTCATAATGATTTGCCGGACAAAGTTTTGACTAAATGGACAAATATGATCAAGATATGCAACGAAAATCACACTTACTATGATATAAAATGATTTAATACCATACTATAGATATTAACATCTAGATAGACCGCTTTACAGTCTACAGAATATATTTAGGAACTTACATGTAAATACCATTTAAAACCACCTACATCAGTTTTGTCCGTTGTAATTAAAACATTGAAGATTCAATCTACTTTTACTGCCTACAATACCTACTTAGAACATCAACACATCATTAACACTTACTTATCAACCAGCGGACCGCTGTAATCCTCTGGGAACTTGGGCGAATGCGGCAGGATGTACTTATAAAGGCTTTCATTGAGTACGTAGAGCTGAGTAGTGGCCGCGCATCGCACGTTGAACCACCAATCACACGTGAGACCGGCCTGGGAGAATATGGTCCCGTTCGGGCACAAGAAGGATGCCTGCCCGCCGTTGAGGTCGCAGTAGTGCCATACCTATAAAAACAATATTTTTTAGTTTGGTACTTAAGAAAAGCAAGAATTCCAGATTATACAATAACAGGTAATGCGCAGTTTTAGCTGGTTTTATTAGCTGTAAGTACCACAAGTTCTAAAAGAGAAATGAGTTCAATTTTTAGAAGGTCATAAAAAATATAAGTTCGCGTGCAAAGAAACTATAAATAAATAATTTTGTAGGAAGTTCAGCGACAATTGTTATAACATAATAACACCGGAATATATGGTGAGGAGCAATGAAGAAGCCGCTGATAGTTATTAGGGTAGGCACTAAGTGGGCTGAGCATACAGTTCATAGAAACAGGTAGAAACCCACATTTCGCCAGATAAATTAAAAGACCGATGTAAAAAGGGGATAAGGCTACCCCTAACCCAACCATTAATTGGGTACAAATCTGCTACTTTTGCAACTTCATGCAAATCTAAATCTGTTAATCGAACCCAGAACCTCACGCTCAGATATCGCGCTAGCGAGTACCAAATCGATGAGGCTGTTTTATCATACGTCCTGAGTGGACATTTACTTTATAGCGACTGACCATTTTGGGAGACATCCTCTAGCTAGGCAAAAACCACAAATGCAATATGCATAGACAGACGCCGACAGTTGGCCGACCTACTTTCCCTTCGTAACATCGATTTTTTGTACTTAAACATTCTTGTGCGTTGCAAATTACCTGACAGCGTGTCTCTGGATCGGCGAAGAAGCCTTTGTACCGCTGAGTCTTGCAGTCAAAGCTGGTGGCTGGTATCGTGGTGAGTATGGGGTAGTCAACTTCCGGCCGCCCAGGTGTTCCGCCTTCGTCATCTGATGCCTGTACCAAGGGAAAATGTTGGCTGGTTCCACCGCCAGGTGTTATATCTGTAAGTATTCAATTATTTCCTAAAAGGAACAGCAAGTTACGTAACATAAGTAAAAATAAGGTCTGTTGGCCATTTTTCCCAGTGGGTCACTCGTGTTCAATGTCACCAACCAACCTTAAGAGTGGTGTGTATAATGTTTAACCTTTTAATATGCATTATGATATAGGTACCTAACGAGGAAAAAATCGTGTTAATTATTTTCACAAAAGTCAAACACTACTCTGGCCTTAGCCCGTGGACATTGAACTTTCAGAACATATTTTGCTTTTCTTTTAGGTACATATAATAGTATATGTATTTAAACATCAGGGTATTTTTAAAGTTCTTTTTTGATCATTTGGTTTTTGCATAAACTTTAATCGTTGTTGCAAGAAGTGAGACAAACCACTAAACAACTCTCAGTCAAAATAAATAGATAGGTATCAAAAAAATTATATTTATTACCTACCTATTCATTACAATTAATGGAATCCCCTATCGCCCTAATTTAAGTAATTCGCGGATCTATCAGTTACACAGTGTACTAGATATTACTCACCATCAAGATATTGTGAAGGAGGGTTAACGGGCGCAAGGTACGGTTCTGCTGTCAATTCTTCGTCAGGCACGCCATGTTCCTCACGCTCCGGATCCGGTTGAGCGTCTATTTCTGGTTTTGTTATTACTTTTACCGCTACAAATGGTTTTGGAGTGCTTAAGATTGGAACTACTACATTGTTTTGCTGCGGTACAGCTTTCAAAACATTTAACACTTGTAGTAAAGTTCTTATAGATGAACTGACGTTTTCTTTCGTAATGGGCTTAGGAATAGATTTGTTCAGCTGAAGCGAATTTAGTAGAGACGCCAGCGGTATTGTGGTAGACGGTGCTTGTGGAGGTTTGTACGAGGTCTGTTCTACTACATGCGGATAATATTGAGGTTTAAATTCTTCATAGTTCATTGGTGCAGATGGGACGTGTGCCTCCTCTTGTTTTTGTTGTTCAAAATCGGAATGAACATTTTCTGGGAAACTAGTCGAATATATCGTAGCATCCTTGGAATATTGTGGTGAATTAAATATTGGTCTAAACCCACTTTGTATAACCGGTCGGGCCAACGAAAATTGTGGACGTTGTTTCTCGTAGTAACTTTCAGAAACGATTGTAGGCTGCTTCCTGATATTGGCCTGTTGAACGTCAACATTGTCATAAACGTAATGAGGTCGAGCCGGCCGCGGTTTAAGATAACTTTGCTCTTTTGGTATTAACACAGATACTGGCACGGGTACTGGTTTCTTCGTTATGTCATACACGTTTTCGTTGTGGGATACTTTAACTGGAGGCGTTTGCTCATAAGGAACTAATTTATATTTTGGTTTTTCCGCCAAATAAAATCGGATGTTTTGCGAGTCCTCGTTATACAAATTCAAGTAAGGCTTTCGAGATGGTGATACAAATGTTGTACCCGGAGATTTTGGTACTTGCTTATGAACCACTCTGCTAGTATCGTAATCATTATGTACCTGTACGTTGTAATCTGTGAGTAAAGGATTATAGTTTTGAGACAATTTTCCTTGAGTTTGATATATTGGCACACCACCCTTATAGTAGATTTTTGTTGGATTTGCGGATGCGATATTATGCTGAGTCAATCTATTCCCTTGGTATCTAGGGATGTTTCTATTTGAGTAAATGATTTTCTTTGGTTCTCTATTATTGGCGTGATTTATTCCAGTTTCTACAATCTCCGCTTTTTCTACTTCGACTTCCTTTATATTGTCTGTTGTCGGTGTTGCTAAGTCATTGGCATAGTAAAATGTCATATAAGGTATCAATCTTCTATACCTTTCGTTGATAGATAGATTTGTAGAATTATTATTGTTACTTTTTCGTTTCTTTCCACGACTTGCTCTTACAGTCGTCTCTTCGACTTTAGATTCCATTGGTACGAAACCGTTCTGCATGTCCATAGTCATGCCTCCCACCATTTTAATTTCAGGACTATTCCCATTTGGTGTGATTGTGATTGATGTGACAAAGGCAGGTAAAACTGAAACAATGAAAACATGTTTACTATTCACACTGCAACACGCTCATTAAAATACCAAACTATTCAGTTATACATATTACATTAGTCAGTTGTACGACTGTTAAAACAATTTCCCAAGCACAAAAAGACAATGCCCACTCCGAGGTCAAAATGGCTTTTCAACTTGACATTGTACCGAATAGTGTGATTCAGTAAGCGTTTACGCATAGTTATGATATTGCAAAAACTAAAAGACCAAATTATAGTCAGCTTTAGAAATCAGTTAATATTCATTTATGATATTATAAACCTCACTTTTTATACCCGGGTCAATAAGTCGTGAGTCTATATTAAAAATAATACATTTATCAGGATTGATAGACTATTAGGTATTGTAAATAACGTCAAATGTTTTATTCGATAGCGAGGTCATCCTTATTAGGTTTGGTAAGCTGATTAGACATTCTGCTTTGCTAGTCAAGTAACACGTTTCTCCTTCAACGATAGATCATTCATGCTATCATGAAGTTACATAAGAAACCCAGTTTGTAACCAATTATTAGTTTTATGTTTATTTGTATGTCAAGTAATATTTAACACCGAAATACTTGACGCACCTGCTCATCTGTTACACATACGAAATCTTAGCGAGACTCATCATCGCTTTCATGTCATTGTGAAACAATCAACTAATTGCTTTTGAACATCATATTAATCAGTATCATATTGACCTATTTAACCAACGAGTTTTTTATTAAGTAACTAGCAAATCGATGAATTTATTATAATATCGAAACACATTTTACTTTCACTAGCTAGATTCCTGTTGGGTCGGTAAGTGCTCAGTAAATCTCTAGGTCTCGTACCTTCGGCTTCGGACCTACTTGCTAATATACTGGTGCGTGTTTTGAAATTCGCTCTAGTTTAGCCAATTGTGTTTCATCTACATAAGATATTAAGCTAGTTCGCTAACTAAGTAGGTACCTAGACAATGCATTTAACATACATCAGCGCTAGTAGGTGCCTTTATTGTGCCTTTCAAATATTCATTCATTAATGCACGTTTTCTGTTGAATAAATATTAAATTCTAGTGCTATTATTATTGATTTAATCTAGGTTTTAATCCACACACCTAACATTCACACTTCTCTCATCGTACTTAGGTCATTTCATTTTCACTTTCATTAATTAAATTGTTTTTTTTTATTATGTGTATATGATAACCTACACTTATTTTGGCGTGTCTATTCCATTATGCCGTGATGGCCCAGTGGTTAAAGCGCTCGCCTCTTACGGCATGCCCAATGCCCAGTATCGAACTCACAACTGGTTCGATACCGGGCAAATGCCAATGTGACTTTTTCAAAACATGTGTAGGTACTTTCTAAGTTTATCTAGAACAACACTGACATTGGCGAAGGAAAAGATTGCGAGGAAACCTTATCTATACTAATATTTTAATGAGGAAAAATTTTTTTGTTTGTTTGTAACGAATCGGCTCCAAAAGTACTGGAACATTTTTTTTATCATTTTTTCGTCAATAGATAGCTACATTATTCCTGAGTAACATAGGCTATATAACATCACGCTACGACCCACAAGAGCGGAGCAGTAACGAAAGACGTAATTAAATGCGGGTGAAATAAGCCACGCGAACGAAGTCGCGGGCAGGTCGTCTAGTAATTAATGTAGCGTGGTGATCAATGCTCGTGCCTTCTCTGTATGAAAAGAGCCAAATAGGCATTTACTCACCATTAGACTGCAGTAATAAGATGGCATTATTATTACTTATCTATTTTGGGCCTGCAATTTCCCTTCGTTTTTTTTTTCATTGGGATGGTAACTAAGTACCTAGTAGATATCCACAATTGGGTAATTATCTACGGTTGTTAGGTATCATGTTTGTTTTTATGGCACCGACAATATTTTTTACCATCAATTACCTACTTGTTGGTATCAATCACAGCAATTACAAGGCTCGTCGTCCGTCACAAATAAGCAATAGAAAGAAATTGCCAACATTCCAGTATTGAAGTACCTATATGATTCAGGATATGAACCATACTCAGCTCTGGTACTTTGCTACGTTTTTTTTATATTTAGGTAAATATTTAACGATCATTATTATTGCGCAATGTGTTTTGGTTTTGGTAAATGGTCACTTTCACACGTATTGACCCTTTTTATTCATAATATAACTCTTAAACATAACAGTTGATGATACAATCTCTCATTAATTAATGGAAACGATTACGCTACACGTCGTAATCAATACCAATATTTATGAGCTATTAAATCACAGTCGAGCATTGAATTGGAATCCAATGTAAGATGAATCGTTTTGATGAAGAGGCAAAGGCGTATGCAACGGTACCTAATCGAGAAACGTGACCAAAGATATCATTCTCAGTCGCTGGCTTAACTGAAGGCAATTTATTATAATATCGTCACGCTCAATATTTCGATGTAAAATAGATACATTCGACATACATATACAGTATAGGCAGTTGTATATTAATTATAAATATAAATTGGCAATATAAAAAAGAAAAATGGCCTATTTTAGTACATTCGCGTACCTAGGTGAAAGGTATGATGACCTAGATTCATGTTGGTGCTATAAACGCTTAATTAATTTATTTAAGGCAAATGTTATTTGCATCGCAGGAAGACGCTGGATATAGGCCGCTTTCAACAGGTCCTTTTGGTAATCTATGACAAGAGACTATAGTCCAGCAGTGGACGTCCTATGGCTGATATTTGCTCAGAGTCTCGATGTTGGTACCTACCATACTGTACAGTACCTACGGTACTGGTTTGCTATGCAGATTAGCAGCTATCCTTTATTCGATCTGCAGTCCTGGCATGGGCTTGAAAGAGTATTACCTAAAGATTCTTCCTACTTGGTTTGTTTAAAACTACTTAAAGCATTAGGTATCATGAATGAAGAAAAGCGATCAAAACAATAAATTACTTACGACCAGAAGAAGATCAGGCCTAAGGGCACGTGTGAGTATTTAAAAGCCTGCTCCTATTCTTTTAAATCTGAGAACTTGAAAATTACCTACCTATCTAATACCTTACCTATTTCAAAAATTTGCGTAAACCTAATTAATTGAAATTGCCTTAAACATTGTAAAAGTAGCTATCAATCTATATAGGTTTTCAAGTGTTGCCTCACAGGTAGATATATTTATTAGACCTACAACGGACTG
Organism: Caradrina kadenii; assembly: GCA_947462355.1. Classification (NCBI taxonomy): domain Eukaryota; kingdom Metazoa; phylum Arthropoda; class Insecta; order Lepidoptera; family Noctuidae; genus Caradrina; species Caradrina kadenii. The sequence continues at coordinate 9,198,644 of OX381683.1, read as the reverse complement.
TGTGCAAAGCGACAACGAAATAAATGGTAGGTAAGCATTTTAGAAAGGCAGGATCGTTCGTGTGTCGAATACGGGTAGAGCCTTGGAGAAGTGACTGGCTCTGCACACGGAGATCCGTATCCTGACTGCGACTTACTCACACCACGCTGATCTAGAGATACCGTTAATTAAAACAATATATTCAACAAATTAATTTAATTAGAACTAGTTCATACTGGTTTCAATTTTCCATGTCTTGGTACCTACTTATCTCGTCATCGTGAAACGGCACATTTTTAATTAACAACCAAAGAATATTAGATAACATAGCTAGATTTCTATATACACTGAAGATAATGCCTGGAACTGCCTCGTTAGCCTAGTGGTCCTAAGTGCGACTGCTACGCTAGAGGTCTGGAATTCGATTCCCAGGTCGAGCAAGTGTTATTGGGTTTTCCTATGAAATTCTCAGTAGCAGCTCGTACCTAGTTAGGATTTGTGCCCGGATAATGGCAATAGGCTGGCTCCCTATTACATGGGATCATAACATACCGGCGAACTGTGGGTGTACACTGGTACACCTCCGCCTAACCCTTCCGGGTATACAGGCGTGATGGTATGTTATGTTACTAAGGATAATGCTATGGCTTATGAACACAACAACCAAATTAGAACACTTGCCACAATTTTGTCTTTGGGCCCAAATATACTTTATATTATTTAATACACACTTACATTAAACGGCGCAAATGGTCGATTTTCCAATTCAATTGCTACCAATTAACTGAGACTAGAAGTGGTTACGTCGAACAATGTTAATAGAAACCTTGACCTGCAGATAATGATAGCGTCCTTCTGACTTTTAGACTACTCATGCCGATAGAATAGTATAATATAAAGAACCACTGTTGAACTGCCAACACACGATTCTATTCAAACATTCAGCAGCACGAAAACGCCCTTTGCTATGTGCGGTCTGAAATATCACATAACTTTGTGTGAACTGGAATATCGTTGGAAATAACTTGATGTAAATAGCAGTCCTTATGCTACGCCTAGGTAAATAATTAAGGAAGATAAGTAGATAATTTATGCTAATTTCTATTAGGGCTAAGCTAGTGGCAATAGCGAGCAACGTTAATTCTGTTGAAAAATATTAAGATCGCCATTTGATACTTACTTATATCGGCTGTTAATTTGACACCTGAACCGGATATTATTTTACATACCTACGAGTATATGACAGATACAGGGCAATCAATCACCTGCAGCATGTCAATATCGCCGTTTGATTTTATGACCGTGAGATTAAATGGCCAGATCTATTAAAATAAACACGACATTATCGGATTTGCTTAGTCATATACCGTATTTTGCACGGCGCTAATGCACAAAAGTGAGTGTAATTTTTGTGTCGTGAACGGCGGCATAAAGGGCATTCGGGTTAGCTAGTGTCAGCGAAGGTCGTTTGGTAGGTATAATTATTCTTTAAAAATAATTTACACAACCCGGATTATACATTTACTTCCTATGTTTTATTGTGCGTCGCTACGATTTTTCTGTGGACTTGCTGCCAACATGGAGAAAATTACAAATTAACCACACACGAATGTTGCCAATCCGTAGCAAAACGAAGCCGCCAGAAGATCCTTTAGCTCGGTTACCACCTTACCCGAGGTTGTCAAGTTTTACTACTAAGATAAATCGTGATCTTTGATTCATTTGTCAAATAGTGCACACCGTAATGATCAGTCATTGTTTCAATCAGTCACGATTCTATGCGGCTGTGCGGATAATCTTTTTGCATCATTGTACTTAGGTAGACCAGTAGATACTAAGTGTGTGAACCGTTTCTTTGTTTTGTTCTAATTTGTTAGACAGTAATACGTTTACTAGATTATAGATAGTTAGATACTTTTTCTTTTGTGTCTATGAGCTAAATGATAAAAGTTTTTAGCGCGGTTAAAAGGTGAGCTTCTCAGTCGATAGCGTTAGGACGCTTAGGCCAGGGTTCACCGATCACACTTAATTATCTTTACTCGTGGAGACTAACTGAATGCCCAACAACATTATATGACGCTTCTTAACACGAGAGTATGACTAAACAAGTTGGAAAAAGCATTTAGAATTTCAGGCACAAGTATTTTGACATTTCTGCCGAACTAGACCTGTTTTTGGCAACTGTGGGGCACACAAAAATGTTGTTTTTTTTTCTGTATTTTTCATAAAATAACTGTCAAATAAGCATTCTTTTCTTTACTTTCTTTTTATTTCCGCATCGTCCGTCACCACCACATAACATTCAACTAAAAGTTATGTGGGTGCCATCGTTTTTTTTTAGCTACCTACATCGATCTTACCATTCCTTCGGCGTCGTTACATGGCCATGGTGAACATGCAATACTTAATGGTAAAGTTAATCATTAGCTTTGTAATAGCAATTTCGTAAAACCGGTCAGCTTTACCTATCTTAAAACTTCTGTAAATATAGAAACTATTCCTAAGTATACCTACTCGTACAAGGTTTCTGTGCATTAAAACCATAATAATATCACGTGTTGTCGTGGCAGTGTCTTATTATTGTGTAAAAAATGAATTTGTTAGAGCAGATACTTGGGCCCTCGGTCACGCTGTGCAGACGCACGCACGACAGGCCGTGCACAATGCGCACGTCTTTTAAATTACAAAAAACTTAAACTCATTAGTGACATCAAGATAATACAATGTTCTACACTCAGTTATATATTAGGGAGATACCCACTAGAAATATAGAAGTGGCAGATATCAACGAGGACCATAATGGACCTGTTATAGAGGTCAAACGTTTAAAGTTAACAAACATTCATACATAAATCTAAACAAATATATAATGAAGCTGAAGAAGTTTTTGCTACGCTATATAACTTCACGGTGCAATTCACGGGAGCGAAGCAGTAACTAAAGACGCAACTTAACGTGTATGTAAAAACCACATGACCGAAATTGCGGCCAGAAGCTAGAAACATAAATATGTAATATAAAATCCACCTATAATAGAGGATAACTTTCTTAAGATTGATTGGCTTCAATTCCAATGAATATTGAATGACAGAATGACGCTGCACCAAATGTCTTTATCGGTATATCATACAGAGGTCGGCGCCGTTAACAGCCATTCAAAAAACATTACCTACTAAGCTAGATCATGCAGTGGCAATGACTGGTTAAGCTAAATTGTGTTAAGTAGCGATTGCTGCAACTAGCTACGACGTCATTGTTGACGTCAAGCTATTGTTTTTTCTTCATTCCAAAGCTATCTATTACTTAACACGGAAATGTCACATCCGATAAACGAAGGTTTTTATTATTCTTATTCGTAAAATAACTTTCTCTGGAGCGAGTTTTGACAACATTCTTATATATTGCATCGATTTCCATCCGTATGTCATCAGCATCGGTGTATGAGTATGACGCGAATGTTCACAGGTCCCCAGATGTTGAATGCGTGATCGGACGCACTTTCACTAAATTTTATTAAAAAAATACGGACAGTTCTTGTCTGGTCAAGCGCACTGTAGGTTCCGTTGGCAGATATGGCAGTGTTAAAACTGTCAGGTGGATGTTTTTTTTAAGCGCTTCATGTTGGTACTTGTAGGTGTTCATTTCGACATTTCGAGGGTATGGGTACCAATGATCCAATTTATTGCATTTATCAATGAGTAAGTATACTGTAGTGTGACATATTATGCAGGCAGTACCAATAGGCTATACATAGAGACAAACAGATGAACAATGCAAAACTATAAGAGTTACTCTCTAGCGTGTGGAACCCTAAAAAGACAGCAATTGTAATAAAACCCTAATTCCTGAAAGTATTTCCACTTTTAGTAATCGGTGAAAACTAAAAGGCTACATTTTCTACTTCCGACATCTTTGATTATTTTACTAGACAGAAGAGCACCCATCACCTACAAAATATTGTCTTGATACTGTTTTCACAATACACAATGCAGATCCGGTCATTAGATGCAAATTATTATTGTTATACAAACTCACTTTTGAATCAAAATTGGCGTGATCTAAAGTCATCCTCGTGTCGAGTTATTTACCATAACAAAAACCTCAAAGTTCTAGAAAGTACGGTATTAAGGTGAAAGCGAAACTCGAACACAGAGTACGGGACAGACGCCAAAAGTTATTACATAAAACGCGTCTTGTTTACCGATTAGGTGAGATTGTGTGGTGGACACAACGACCCGCAGGCCACAACTGCCGTGTCACATACACCATGACCAACACAGACATGCAGCGGCCGTAAACATATAATAGGCATTTTATGGCCTTGCTGTATCACAATAAAGATTTCTCGCGTTGCGAATTAATAAATTCGCAACGCGAGAAATCTTTATAACATATTATAACATATTATGAAGAATAAAAATTCTTAATAGACGGGAGTTCTAAATCGCGTTGGTCGAATAACTTGCTGACTCTTTCCCTATTGTAATCAAATCCAAGGCTATTGCCGCTATTTATGCCATTACCTTTAAGTACTTCCGCACTTATTGTTTAATTTTTCTTACATTTCAATGAAATCACGAATCTGTACTATGAACTTTACCTACACCTTACATATAAACAGTTTACCTTAAAAATTATTAAATAAATTATATACCTATAATTAAATACCTACTATTAAACTGAGACTTCCATATATTATTACTAGTCCACAAATAAACTATCTCTCACCACAAAAATTTCACCAATTAATATTTATTGAAACTCAGTGGTCTCTCTAACGATTCCTATCCAGTTTTAATATTCTATACAAAACTGTAAGTTTTTGCGGTCAGCCAGCAGAATACAAGATTATTAACAATGCTGTCATAAAGTAGGAACGTTTACGACCACTACAAGTTACAAACATTTCTCTTCTACATTTATTTTTAGCTGATGATGTGAAATATAACTATTACAGTTACGTATTTTATTTGAATTGCATTGATATACCCATTACTTACTTTTTTAAATAAGATTCATTGACCTTACATTATTGTACGAGGCTACTAACTAGGTCAAGATCTCAAACCGTCTTCAAACTCTTTACGTATCCGATGACGTTCGTCTGCAAATTCATATCATGGCCGAACTTACACTTAATTAATTGATCCATTATTCTGTCTCACGCTGTTCGGATCTACATTGTTAACAGCTCCGTGAGACCGTTCGTTGCACTTTTTGTATCTAAATGACCCCCTGCGTATACTTTTAATAATAGTTAATTGATAAGTGTAAGTGGTCCACAATATGTGGTCTACTGTTGCTTCATTGCTATCCATTCCATTGTTTGTTATTCGCATGGTGAAATAGTGGTATTCTTTTAACAGATGCCTGCGATATGGCCTAGAGCTTCCTCAACAATATTATGGCAAATGCCATATCGGTCTAAACGTTAGTTACTTTGATTACAATGGAAACGGACCTATTTGTTTGAATAACGTTTTCAACCATAGATTAACGGACCATGACAAAAAGACTACTACTAATACTACTACCTCGACTACTACTAGACTACTGCCTCGGTAGCCTAGTGGTCCTAAGTGCGACTGCTATGCTAGAGGTCTTGGGTTCGATTCCCAGGTCGAGCAAAGTGTTATTGGGATTTTCTATGAAAATCTCAGTAGCAGCTCGGAGTTAAGATTTGTGCCCGGTTAATGGCAATAGGCTCGCCCCCTATTACATGGGACCTAAACATACCGGCGAACTGTGGGTGTACGTTGGTAATATGTAGAACATCCTTTAACCCATATCATCCCAGTGTTCCATTTTTGAAAAACACTAATTTAAAAATACGTTCAAAAATTATAATAAAAAAATAAAAAAAGTAACCGTTTCAAAAATGGAACACTGGGATGATATGGGTTAAAGAAAACGATTTTTATTCGTTTTATTTTTATTTTTTGGTTACAGTGCCGGTACCATTTTATTGATCGAGTACCTACTTACTGTGTTTTTCTCATTATTTTACTTACGTATAATAACGGGATTACATAATTTTATAACACAATATAACTAGATATATGTTATCACATCAACACTATTTTTAAATAAAAATGTAACATAAAAAAGTTAGGTAGGTAAGTTCCTGCAAAACCACATGCTCGACACTAACGTCATGTTGATTGATCAAGTTTTAAATAAGGACCGGCATGAAATGTCGTTTATAACGTCCTTATATAGCATTTTGTAACATTCATTTCATTACGAAATTCTTAAAGACCATGATTTTGAATGACTACATTTTGTACACAACTAAACTGCGTACCAGAATACTAGGAACGAAGTCTTTTTGGTAGTTAGTTATAGATCTATTCTAATTTCGTATTGCCTATTATTATGGGTCAAATTACATCATTTAATTACAGTTAATCTATATCCAGAACCAAAACCCACGCAATTTGTCATCTGATAAGCTACTTCAAGCTAGATTGTCTCGATTTTTTGCCCTCGATTTGTAGAGCGTGACAATTGTAGATGATGCCCTTGAGCCTAAAGCATAAACCTTTAAAGCATCACAAATAACAGGTCATTAGACTACCAACATCGGTCACACAATACCCCACAATTCACCAGGCGGCACCCATTTCCAGTGTTCGACATTTGACCCTCATCTGTTGGCGGTTGCTCAAGGATGTCTCAATTTCAACAATCACAATAGAAGTTGAACACGGCGCGTGCTACACTTACCAACACATGCAGCTAATTAAGTAACCGAGTTAATTACTATGTAACAAATAGACGCGTGTCTCACTTCACAGTTCAAGGCAATGTTTGTTTACGTAAACTTGCAAGTATACTAAGAATGTTGAAGCAGTTAAATTGGCAACGATTTGACGTTTTTCGGACCATCGTTTAAATATTTGCTACAATCAAGTTTATCACATATCTTGGAATGTTCCATTTTCGCTCGTGGGGTCTTCACGTGTGTGAAATATTGACACAAAATATGGTCATTAGGTGAGTAGGTACTTCGCTTTAGCGCTTAGAGCTTGTTACAATAAGGAGCATACACGTAATTATCTATGACGCAAGATATAAACAGAAAATGAGCCTATGGAATTCGTATTTATACAGATACTACAGTAATGTATGTACTCGGGGATTCTATGAAATATGGTCGGCAAACGTCATTAGAAGAAAATCGTTCCAACTCTGAGAAGGAACGATCGATACATGTGAAGGCCTTATTGATTACCGTGGGAACTGTGTGATTGTAGACTGTGAACCATTGTTCCTAAATTATCTATCTACGAAATCTATGCTGCAGAAATGTTTAATGCGATGCTTAATTATGTGCAGTCAGTAGCCTACAAATTAAATTAGCTAGATACTTAATAATAACTTCTCGGCCTGTCCTTAAGTCGATTCCACATTAAATAATAGCTACTTGTTTCTACTTGTTACATAATCCAAGCTATGATTTACTGTTGATGTTGAACATCCGTATCGCTACGGTCTATTGCATTCAGATTATGTGATTGTTCACCTACAACGCTAAATCCTACTTCGTTCCTGGTAAATGTGGTACTTGCTTGATTTCATATTTAATTTAAAAATACGATTAACGTCTCTATTTTCTACGTATTTTATTAATCATTTTGTATATTTTTTATGCTATGTGCTGATAAACAATACTTAATTCATGCATCACATAACAACGTCTGTACAGTCAAATGAAAAATAACACGGCCGTGTGTGTGTTTGTTTTGAACAACTTTTTGTTTTAGCAGGAAAAGGTGAATGTAGAACAAGGTCATTCTAGCTAGAAAATCAATAATATCGAATCGTGTGTGGATTGAACGCAAACTCTTGAAAGCATACCTTAACAAATTACTTAGCTCTGAAGATTAAATTCGAAACGGTTGACATGATTTCTCTTTAAAGAGGAAACCTGTACTTAACGACTGTGAGCGTCATTTTGTTTCACTTCAACTAATTTCTCAGAACGCATAAAACTGGTTTATAACTTAGGTATTAAAAGAATTAATATTTCAAATGCACATCAAGATTGATATTTATTCAGTACGCAACTAATAATGTAATAAATGATCGTTTTGTTGGCCAATTGAAATTGTATCCTGGCCGTATAAAGTGACAACATCGAGGGCCGCTCTTATTTGAAAGCTGGCTCGACTGGACATTTACCTATGCATAATTGACCGGAGGAATCGAACTCGGAAGGGTGTCGTAAGTGGCAGCGCAATGATTATTTCAAATGGTCATCTATACTAATATTGTAAAGAGGTAAAGTTTATGAGGTTGTGGGGAGTAATCTTTAGATCTACTGAACCGATTTTGAATATTATTTTAACCATCGAAAGCCACGTTTATTGTGAGTATCATTGCTATATTATATCACGCTACGACACACGAGAGCGTAGCAGTAACCAAAAAAAATCACTGAACACGGGAGAAAATATCCACGCGAACGAAGTCGCTGGCAGAAGCTAGTAAATCGTAATCCCTTAACGAAGTAATCTTTTCATTAATTTCTAAACTCAGATAGACATCGTAACCAAGTGCTGGGCATGTTTTCGGCTAGTAAACTTAGTACTTCTACCTACCTAAGTATGATAAAAGGTTTATAAATGGAGTATAAATTGTATCTTCCTGCTTTCTGTCACCAATGCCCCTTTTTCACGTACACTAGACGACGCTTAAATATAATGCCTGAAAAATATTATGCCGTTAATATATCCATCATTGACATTTTATTTTGGCATTACATTTACGTGTTACATTTCTGTTACTGAAAACTAAGATAAGTTTTAAGTTGTGAATAAGCAATCATAATTCATACCTAGGCCTAACTTGTTATTTCGACAGCGTAGTGGAAGGTATTTTAGATGTAAACTAAATTCTCTGTGTCTTACAGTCACAACCAAGACACGGAAGTACAAAATCGAAACCGAATGTAAGTTTCGATTCGTGAGTCATTCGATAATAATTGCATTTCGGACCGAGAGATTTATCTGATAGCTTTTTAATTTAAACATGTTGGACGGCTAGAATTCCATGGGATATTTATGTAATATGTTAAAAATAACTCGGTATTGTATTAAAGTGATGTGCACGTGACAGCACTATGGTTGGTGGTCACAGTAAAGGTCGTGAGGGTCGCTCGTCCGCGGAAGGTGAAAGCGATCCATCCGTATCTAACACTACGTTCGTACACTATAATCATACTCCCCTATTACAGCCACGTGGAAGGTTTCCAATCGATAATAAAATTATCGCGGAAGTGACTCACCAATTGATCCAGTTAATTGTACTAACTGACGCAGACTGAACTTTATGGACAAAGAATGAAAAAGATCAAAAATATCATTTTAGCGTAAAAACACACAAGTATTCGGTGAGCCTTGATGCCCGTATATAAAGGATGATAACATTATGTTATTCTTATGAAACAATACTAATCCATCAATGGCGTGACTGCTACTATGAAATATACTAAAAAGATTTCCGCTTTTCTCAATTCAAGTATTGATAATAAAACTATTTATAAAATACGCTTTTTATCCCATGTGGAATGTTCGATGCACCATATTTTTAGGTTAAAATCAATCAAACACAATATTGTGTCTTTCGTGTACCTTGACTACCGGTTACAAGAGTGTTGAAGGAAACTTCCTATTATTTGCCAATACCAACAACTCAATACATAACTATACTTAGCAGTTGGTGCTGAAACCACGGAAGTAATTTTCACATTAAAAGTTTTTACCAAATAATATCTGAGTCAGGTACATATTAAATAATACCTGTTTACCTCGGTCAGACTAGGTTAACAGATATTTAAATAAGATAATAAAATATTAAGAATGTTAAAACAAAAATATTTTAACTGTTACATCTATATCGAAGAGAACAGTAACAATACACGCTAATAATAATCAGGTATCGTCAAGATTACTTTGAGCTACACATCAAACAAAAATGTTACTAAAAATGTTAAAGCCACTGCATCTACGCTCTCTGTCCTGCTCATAATTTGTAGGTAATTATTCAGAAGACGCGTTGCGTGACCGTTGCATCAAGATTGCATCACAACACGCTTGTGCATCGCTGCATCCAAATAAAAGAATTTCTTTAAATAAAGCAAGGAATATGGCTACTTGGCTAGGTATAAAAGTGAAATTATTAGGATTGGTTAATTGGTTTGATTATAAATATATTTGCTACAACTACTATTAATAAGAGTATCATCATCGTAAATATTAAATTCTGATAATTAACACAGATTTAAAAACTCGTTTTTGTTCACAAAAGGAAAGAGCGGAAGAAAGCTTCCGAAGGAACCAATATCGATTATCATAGATATTACTTTTAATTAATTACTTATTACGACATCCTAGAAGCTGTGAAGCTTAGCAATTCGAATGCAATAGAAAAAAAAACATGTATATATTTATGGCACTTGTTTAGCCACCTTCGAGTCAAATAAATCATAGTGACATGAATTAATAAAAGTCAGAAATGTGCAGTGTGTTTAAATGTTACAGTTGGAGCCCTATGTGCATCCCGGTACTATGGTCATATCGAAAGAGTGACCACAGTACCTACTAGTTACTAAAACATATACCCCGCATTATAGTTTGTTCTTCCTGAACATAGATAACAGAATTATGTGGACTATTATGATCACTTTACGTTACATAGAAGTGTGATATAAGGAGAAACAGCGAAGAGCGTAACCATGACTTAACTGTACCTGCGTAAGGCGCGAATGGGCCCTTGACCAGCTCTCTTTTGCTCCGTATCTATTTATATTTTAAAATTAATCTATTCGTATGTGTAATTGAACATAATTCTTGTTGTAATAGACATACTATCACGCCGTATTCCTCGAAGGGTTAGGCAGAGGTGTAACAATGTACACCCACAGTTCGTCGGTATGTTTAGGTCCCATGTAATAGGGGGCGAGCCTATTGCCAGTAACCGGGCACAAATCCAAACTCCGAGCTGCTACTCAGAAGTTCATAGAAAAACCCAATAACACTTTTTGCTCGGCCTGGGAATCGAACCCAAGACCTCTAGCGCAGCAGTCGCGCTTAGGACCACTAGGCTACCGAGGCAGTTAGGACCACTAATAATTCTTGTATTCGCAATTACATATTATAGATTGCTTGGCAACAGCTGATTGGTGTTAGGAATGCTGACTTATAACAATTAGCCGTTGAACAGCTGAACTCAAAATTATAGTTATCTAGCTCCACTTAAGCTCCTATAATATAACTAGCTTTTCCTCGCGACTACGCCCTTTTGAATGTCGTTCATGGCAGACGCTGACGATATTTAACAGTAAAGCTGACCATTGGCTCTGTTTTTGTTCACAAATGGGTTTACATTTTTGCACTTATATTTTTTTTCTAAAACAAATGTAGCCTACGTTACTCCTTATAACATTAGTTATCTGTCAATGGAATACCCTTCAGAATCAATCTAGCCGTTTAAACAGTTAGACAGTCAGACATACTTAAATTTTAATAAATACCTAAAATAGAACTGACGCTAAATAAGACTAAAAGTGTTATTGGGTTTTTCTATGAAATTTTCAATCGAAATGTGGGTGTACACCTCTGCCTAACCCTTCGGGGAATATAGGTGTGATGGTATGTGATGGTACTAAATGGGACTGCCTCGTTAGCCTATTGGTCCTAAGCACGACTGCTACGCTAGAGGTCTTGGGTTCGATTCCCAGGTCGAGCAAAGTGTTATTGGGTTTTTGTATGAAATTCTTAAGTAGCAGGATTTGTGCCCGGTTAATGGCAATAAGCTCGCCCCATATTACATGGGACCTAAACATACCGGCGAACTGTGGGTGTACAATTGTACATTGGTACACCTCTGCCTAACCGTTCGGGGAATAAAGGCGTATTGGTATGTAAGTGTACCTAAAATAGAAGTCATCAGTCAGACGGACTAAACATGTCTCATGTGTCTTTTTACACCCTACATCTTCGTGTTTGTGTATACCTATATGTAAAAAAGAGGACTATATAAATATGTATGTCTAACTAATTATAAGCATTATTTTGTTTGTATGATGTAAACTAGTGTAGAATCTGAATAATTATGATATTTTTATATCATTATTTCAGAATTAAACTACAAAGCCTTTATTCGAGTCGTTAGATCGTATTTTTTGCAACGAATAACCTTCCTGGTTGCAATAATGGCAAGGCTTTTGAAATAATATGAATAAATAAAAAATGTGTAGAGACATAAATGTACCGGAACTATAGATTTAGGTAATTAATTGTTATCCCACCACAATGAAAATCTAATTAAAAATAAAAAGGTTGATTGTCATTATACAACATTATTGAATAAAAAATATCTAATCAATAATAAAATTTATGTATTTTGATGCAAATTATGTAAGTCGATAATAGTCGATCGAAAGTAAAATGGCATTAGCACACATAAAAATATATTGCCAACAGAAGATGCATAAATGGCCAGAATATTTCAGCATAATCTAAGTCAGCCAGCCATAACATTAAGATATTTAAATACTTATGTACAAGGACAAACACCTAACAATAAGTGCATTAATTAAGGCAACAAAATGAAGAAGTCATCCATAGGTAAATAAAATAAATTAAAGTCATTGGCAGGCCCATATATGATATAAAAAAAACAAGTAAAATAAAAGATAGAAACATCAATTGTTTATAAAAAGATTTTGGTAGATTATTTATTAAGTCCACTCAAATCCTACTTATAGTAATATAAACGTGAGTCTTCAAGAATGGATAGATGTTTGATATTTTTTCACGCTTATACAGCTCATCTGCTTAGCCTTTTCCCAACTGTGTTGAGGTCGGCTCCCAGTCCTACCGGATCCAGGTGAATGCCAGTGTTTTACATGGAACGACTGCCTATCTGACCTCCACAACCCAGTTACTAGGCAACACGGTACCTCTTGGTTAGACTTCCTGGTTTCTGACTATCCGTAACGACTATCAAAGATCTACGAATGACAGCCAGAACCAACGGCTTTACGTGCTTTTCGAGACACGAGGGTGTCACACTACTAACTTCCAATCTCCACGCTGCTACTGAACAAATCCTAATGGAAAAACCCAATAACACTTGTTGCCCGACCTGGGAATCGAACCTGGGACCCCACGCTTATAAGTCGCGCTTGCGACCACGAGACCAACGGGACAGTTTAGTCGGTTTAGAATTACGTTCAATTTGATCTGGAACTAAAAAGCAAATGTAATTTTAATGCCCACACTACCATCCATCTGCACCATCTGTTACAATTGTACCATCATATTTAAACACATCGCATAATGCGTCTTCCTTCGTCATATATTTAATTGCGGAAATGAAAATAAGCTCTGCATTTAGCTTGAAGGAGAAAGCTATTAAGATGCGGACAAAAAGAAAAAGACGCATTTCCTTGTTTTAGAAATGTCTATTAGACGAGTAGAGTACTGTCGATTAGCGTATTTAATCTTACTACGAGTACACGAACAATTTATAACATCCGAGCACCCACATCCGTTTCCTGACTGAGTACCAGAAAAGGGAACAATTTAGTCTGATGTATTTAGATCTTCGTTTTGAAAATGTTTATTTATTCTACTAGTCAGCAATAAAATTGTATCTTGTGCATCACTTCAAGCCTTTTAATTGGTAATAGACGTTAAGTTTATCTTCGTCGGCTCCTAAAATGTTTACCTAATTAAAAAGCCTCCAACTTTTACAAATTGTATGTCTTGAGATCACAACGAATAATCCATTTAAAAACCACACTGTTAAGGTTAATTACCAGAAAGAAATCTTTTAGACAATCGTAACGACACGCTCAAAATAAAACCGTATACGCTGCTCTATAATTATTTACCAATCGTTTCTCACAGCCAAATACCAAGTCCTAAATACTACTTTAGCTACGGCGAAATAAAATAATTTTAAGTTCATGATTTTGTGCAATATCATTATAATGAGGACACAATTTAATTCACAACGTATTGTTTTACATTTTTAAAGATATATGAAACCACATATCTTGAGATGTCGACAGTGTAGTAAAAAAAGACATTGGCGTTGTAATTGCGATATACATGCATGCTAATCCACCCACTATACTTAGATACTGATAGTTTATCTCCATGCAAGTAACTTGCGACAGTATGCAAGTGTTATGTAAATTTGTATTACTATATTGTACTCTAATACGAGTATATCGTGCTAGTTTACTTATCCATTTATGGATAGTCGATTCCAACACCTATATGGTCGTATGTGCAAAATCTTGAGCTAATTAGAATAATCTAAAAATGGCCAAAACCTTGAACAGTCCTAGCCCATGTCCGTTTTCAACGCCTAGAATTTTGTTAGATGTTAAAGAATATCAAGAAAATTAGTTTAGTTAAATCTATTTCAAAACAAGAGGTTTGATTCAGAGTGCTATACTGAGACTGAGTCATGCCGTCTAACATTTTTTAATTGTTGGTCCTTTACATAAGGCTGTTGGCAAATTATTAGCAATGTACAGTTTTTTATTTCTAAAGGAACCTCTTTATTTGGCAAATATGAATTTAAATTGTAATACTAGTTAACATTTCTTACACAAATTAATTAATTAAATTCCTGCAAGGTTAATCTGTCTAACAAAAAATTAACTCTGTTGTATAATATAAATCGTACATATAAACAATTATTATTCAAGGAAAAAATAAATCAGAGCGGGTTACAAAAGTGAGCGTTGAGATAAATGCACAAGGCAGCATTGAGTTTGACACAACAACTGTAATTACATACGCGACACAACCGCAAAGAACGTAATCTAAGCTGTCAATAAACGGTAAGTTTTTGAGAAGACATTGACAATGAGAGCAGACTCCATTTATGAGGTTGTTGAGCAACAACCCAACAACTGAGCGTCAACTATGATAATTACTTCGTGAAGAGGATCAAACCAATTAACATAATTAAACGCAAACAGGGTGCATAACTAAAGCCCTTTCAGCGTGAATCCGGTGATTCTGTGTGTACGTTTAGATTTTATACAGACCTGATTCATTATGAAATTTATTTAAACATCAAGAACCAAGCAAACAACCTAGTGTCAAATTATGCCGGTTAAAAAATATGTAAGTATAACCAGTATTTTATATTATCTACTTATAATATATATATTACTACTTATATATAGTATTTATTGTATCTTTGGCATCAAATTGAGCTTTTATTTAGTAATTATTATGCAATGCCAAAAATTTGGCACTAGATATAGGTAGGAAGAACAAAATAAGATTAGTTTAAACCTGTTGAAAAATACTAAAACAGCGTCCTCGCACATTGGTTTTCTTCTTAAATATTCATTTCATTTTCAATTTTATTATTGCACTGAGTACTTACCGCATAAAAATAGCGCAACCAACTCCATTTTGTAATCCATTGTGATTTTGTTAAGGTTTATTGACATTCATTCATGCAGTTTCAATCTAAGTTCACGTAAACAATGACGTAAATATTTCCCGCGTAAAAACGCAACGGTCGAACTCGCGCATGCGTCTGGCGCGCTTCGCGATACGAATGTCGAATGACCGCATGACTCGAGAAACGCGCCATACGGCCAATTTTTTGTCGGCTAAAGCCTTCTTCCTATATAATGCAAGTAAGTATATCCAAATTAGATATTATGAAGTGCGATCACATTGATCTAAGCGTAAGCGCATTTGTGTAAGATAAACGAGGTGAAGCAGCAATTATTGAAAATGATCAATACTATGTAATACGTAGCATTTAAGGTTAGCTCGCACCGAGACGAGACGACGAGATAATGAAATGTGTATCTTTTAATGTAGTAAATAAAGTTATATTTTGAGTCGATGTGCGCGCAGCGTCGCGTCGCGTCGCGTCTCGGTGTGAACTGACCCTAATTTTGTGTCAGTAGTTTTGTCAATAAAACTGCGAAAAAAACCACAGCTTCTTAGTAATTAAAGGTAACACATATAATCTCACGCCTGTAATTGTCCGAAGGGTTAGGCAGACGCCGAACCCATGTAGTAGGGGGCGAGCTTTATTGTCATCGTCTGGTAACCAGACTCTGACTTCTGAGATGTTCTTCCCGGAAAAACCCAACAGCACTTCGTCCGACATGAGAATCAAACCCAAAACCTTAGCCTCAACAACGTCAGCGCTTGTATTAAATAAAAATGAAAGGTTTTTCATTTTCTAATAGGGTCAATTTGAATTTAATGGGGCAGTTAAAAATACTCGTTTGCACCGATATTTATATCTAAAATCATTATCTGCCTGCTCTTATCCTAATTTATGGCTGCCGGGGCTGCGGGTTGTTCGCAAGAGATACCGCGCCCCCGGAACGCAAAGGGCACAAGAAGGACCATGGGTGGGTTTTAGTCAGTAAAAGTCTGACACTCCCTCCCGCCCCGCCCAGGGCGGGAGAAGTTATTTGATGATTTCCCACCCACCAAAAAAAAAAAAAAATCCTAATTTATGGGGGGTCGGCGCAGCAAGTCTTCTTTTCTCTTCTAAAATGCTACTATGTTTTTGTTTTTAAACTTTGCCTCACACTAGGTATTTGTCCTGTGTCGTGGGTGCGTTAACAAACATATAAACTCCCATATACAAACAGCCAGACCCGGAACAACTATCTGTAGGTCATACAAATATTTGATCTGTACGGGAATCGAACCCGCGAAATGCAGCACAACAGTCGATCGCTCGGCCACTGCGCCAAGCGTGTCGTCAATATATTTAGGTACTGTTATGCTATCTCTATAATATGCATGTTATATATAATGAAAGCTTAGACTAAACACATGAACGCCTTAGATAATATATTTTAATCTATACAAAAAAATATGAATACAAGGATATATTTTTAAAAAGAAACTCTTAATATTCATGGGGTTTGGTAGCAGCTGAATGACAATAGCAGAAGATCAAGTAAAATGATGTGGCCTGTTGTCTCTTGGTCGCAAGCATGACTACTGGGCGTCTGGTCCTGGGTTCGATTTACAGGTCGGGCAAAGCTTTATTGGGTTTTCCCATTAAAAATTTCTCAATACCAGTCTGAAATTTGGAAGTTGGTGGTGTCCCCACCAAATTCGATAGCAACTAACAATTGAATAGTTCAGCAAATATTATAATCAAATTGTGTGATAATACATTCATAAATAAATTCACGCCCTTTTCCCATGGGGGTAGACAGAAACCACAGAACGCCACCCGCTATGATCCTTAATACTCCTTTCGCCTCGTCCACGTTTATACATCTGGTCATACAAGCACGCTGGTTACGAGTACTGCGTGCCAGACCTTTTTGAAGAACCTCACGAATAAGGTCAAAGTAGGTCTGATAATGATAATGATCCACAAAATACATTTTTTGCATGCTGATCACTCCAGCATGCAATATGTGTGAAACTAACCTTTTTATGTCATACTAGTTGATGTAACTTCGTTCATGGTTTTCTTTGGACCAGAAACCTTGGTGGGCGAACACAGAACAACCTATAGTTTGGGAACACTTGGAAGACCAACATATGTATAAACATTATTTTTCTATTTCTTTTCAAGGAATCGAAGACAAAAATGATAAATGTTGCGAATCTTTTTCAAGTTTTAATGTATGATTATATCAAAACTCTTTAACACACCTCACAAATAAAAACATGCATCGTGACCAAGAAAAAATTCCCACGACTGGCACGTTTAACGTTGGCAATTCATATCGACGACCCTTAGCTTTGAATCGGCATTGTATGAAACTATGGAACAATGCCAGTTATTAAATGTATGTTCTTGTGATAATGCATAGCTACAGCCTATAGCATATGTGATAGTAACTTCCCGCTCTAAGATTGTGGTCAAGGATTTCCTATCAGAACAAAGGGTACGTTTAACGAAGCTGAATGTTGAGTAACAATTATATTTTGTCTCGAAATAAAAGTAATTCCCTCAGAAAACCGACTCCAATACTCCAATTTCAATTAAATGTAAACTCTATCTATTACATCTGACGGTTCAAACTATTTTACGTGCCAATAACAACGCAGCCAGTAATTTCAGTCTTAGAAAAACTTCTAGTGTCATATTTATAATGGTTCTCAAGGATATAGAAAAACCGAATCTAACGATGAATGGAAACTATACTTCGAATGAACGGAGCCGGGACTATTTTCAAATTGCAAAAGTTATTACTCAATTTCTCTTGCGAAAATACAATTGCAATAATATTTTTTCTTTTTTTTTTAATCTTTTGTTTACTGAAATATTTTATTTTTCCAAAACTGGAAAAAATTATACATTCAATGCAAATTACTCAGAAAACTTTGTAAAACTAATCGACCGCTTGTCCTTATCCCAATTTATGAAGGGATTATGTTAGGCTCGACGCAGTACGTTATTTTCTACAATACTTCTAAGTTCTGCATCAGAACTATTTTTAACGTTATTTCTACACTATTATGTGTTAAGGTTCTAAAATACACTGACATGTAAGAAATATACCAAATTATAACTAATATACCTATTAAAGCAATCATTTACACAATTGTTACAGTTATTTCTTTCGACCTTCAAACTGATGAAAGTAAAAAGGAACAAATACGACGTGTTAACACTCATCGCTATGTAGTAACAAGTAATTATGTGTATTCATGCAAAACGTCGATCTACTACGAGTGAAACTTGATTAATTACCAGAATAAAGTAAACAGGGGTGCTGCTATTTACCATATACCAAATATTTTTTTGTATCCACTATTACCGCATTATTGAAAAGAAAAATCGCCTTAATAATATGGGAACTTTGGTTAATTATTCGTAGTATCTGTCTGGATAGTCAGGACTCCACGAGTTACTACCTAGTTCCTTTTAAGCTCCCCAACTCCTACTAGAAAGCATGATAGTGATAATAAAGAAAAAGAAAATAAAGAATACAGAAAAAATAACATTTCTGAAAACCAAAAAATACTTCAATTAAGTTAGTATAAAATCAGAAAAGAACATTGTACACATTAAAAAAAATCAAACAAAGTAGCTTAATAATCTATTTATTGAATTGTATTTAGAAGAGAGTTCTGTATCTACAAATAGACTTAAACAAATTAGGAAACATTTATTACAATAGTTAAGTAGGTACACATGACAGACACTACATGACTCATTGTGTTGGGCTTAAGCATTGTACTATCGACCGCAGGACTTATTATCTTCATAAACTTTCACGAATCCCTCTAATCTTTGTATTAAATACGCTGTGTGTACATTTGTATTTTCCATTACTATTATCTTTATCTATTCATGGCAGTGCTTTTTATATTATTTAAAGTAATTGCTAACTCAAAATCCGTACATAATGTGAAACCACATACGTAAGTACTGACATGTTTAAAGTTACGCACAAGTTTAAGTATAAGCAAGGTCACAAGCAAACAACGGTGGTCAGAAATCTGAGGATACCTTAGCAATGTAAGTAATATTCTTAAATTCCCCATTGGAGTCTTTGCAATTTTTTATGAATTGAATGCAATTTTAAACCTGACCAACGCCTATCAAAAATTGAGATAGATTTTAACCACGGTATAAGCTATTCTTACGTAGTTCATGCCGATAGAGACGACGCGTGTTTCTTATAGAGATGTTCTCAAGAATGTCTGTCAAATTCCTTAACATTCTTATAGACAGTATCAATCAAATTTAAATAAAAGTTCAACACCTTAAACTTCATTATCACAGCGAGATTTCAAGTACCATTATGAATTACTTACTTCCATGTGGAGTTGTATAGTGTATTTTCTTCTGTAGTTAGCAAAATCTTAATCATTTAGAGGCCATTTTTATCATCAAATAACTTTTAACTAGGTAATAAATATAGCGATTTGTTGACAGCTCTTGTATAGAAAATAAGTCAAACTGTCAGATTTATTCTTCCGATAAAAGATATCAGACTATTGAAAAATTGCCCTAAGTATTTTCACGACCTAAACATTTAGTTACGCATAATAGGGCCCGCACTACTGACTATAAAACCCTATTTTAGTAGTAAAGTAGGTACAACTAACAAGACAAGTATATTTACAAGAAATTCATAATAGCATAAAAACCATGATTTACTTTTAAGAAAAACCAAAATGATCACTGGCTTTAGGCCTTTTAAGATTTTAGGATATCGACATACTACAATAAAAGGATATGCTTGGCATATTCAATAATTGTACCAGGCCGATTTCATTCCAAATTATTATATAAATACAAAATATATATATTCGTAGATTTATATCACCTCCAATATGACTTATACTACAAGTGAAACTTAGCACTAAACTGTATAAATACTAAAGTTGTCACAAGTTGCCACATACTGTACTATTGAAAGTTGGCTCAGGTACTCACAAACTAGTTTCTTACTACATTTATTTGTTTTTTCTAGTTACATCCAAAAAATAACCCGGAGCGACAAATTACTTTTACATATTTCTTTAGAAGCTAGCACATTTTGGATGGTCTTTTTAAGCTTTATTATACTCACGTCGTGAGCACCTGACATAGCTTTTCTCTAACTACAGTAGACACTAGATTCTACGTATGTGCGTGAAATGAGTCGTATAAAACTTTTATTTTGTTTAGATTGATATGCGAGTATCTATTATTAAATTGATAGATTAAAGACCCATAATTAACCATATGACATAAGTTCTACAGTGATATTTTATTCATAATGTACTTCTACTGAAAACCTTCGGCTAGGTACTACTACTGTAACGGGAATCTATAATTCCTGTTATATAAAATTACACAGAGACCTTTGGTGCCTTTTTACACCGTCGAAAAATAAAGATTTACAATTTATCTTCTGATTTTAAATCATTTTCTTTTTTTTTTCTTTCTAAAGCATTAAACTAGGTACTAGAATCTTTGTAATCATAGTTCAATTTTGATAGTAAAACGAAAAGCTTTACTATTGTAGGCAACACAACCTTTAAATGCGACCAAGATTATTGTTGAATTGTAATACCAAAGTATCTGGCAACTCATAACTTATTTATAACAGTAAGTAAGTATTTACAAAAAGATTTCGGAAATGAGTTTCTTGTCTATAAGCCGGTGAGGCTTTGGCCGCGGTTGTTTCCTCCGACGATAAAGACGCGCATTCAGCCGATAAAGCGCCGGTGATAGCGCGCACCGCACGTTGAACCACCAGTCGCATGATGCCACTCCTTGGGAGAACACCGTGCCGTTGGGGCACAGGAACGACGCTTGGCGACCGTCGATGTCACAGTAATGCCAAGCTGAAAATATAAACGTATCATGTAAATTCACAGTAATTGCAGCAACACGTTGCGTATGTCATCGTTATCCTTCTTCTCTTAATTTAATTTACTCAGGGTCGGAGCAATTCATCTTTCTCTTTGAAGCGCATTATGTTAAATTGGTTGTGTAAATATCGACTCTTGCTTCGTTATTCAATACAGCTAATCAATCTTTATCATTTTGCGTATTCAAACTGATTGAAAGGTAGAAGAAGCCGAACTTCATCCATTTTCCGTAGCACTGTGAGTCTGTGACCCCACCCAAGGTGTCTAGTCTGCCCGCCTAGCGAGAAGAATCTACCACTGCCATAATCTGTTCTTCTTAAAACAGATAGACAAAAACATCGTGTAATAAATATGACTCGTTTATTTTTAGTCTAATCTCTCCTCGCCTTTTCACCAAGAACTAGTCAATGCAACGTGTCTCAAAGAAAAGGTTAAAGCACTTACTTGTCCCACGAACAGAAAACAACCTAATAGATAAAACAGTTAACATTGAGAAATGTCACATACTCGCATTGCAAAATGTCCTACATACCTACTAAACAAGCATGATTGTCTACAGATGCATATGCAGGGTAACTGACACGCCCTGTAAAAAAAATTGTATGCGATAACGCGTAACCCTGTAGTTAAGTACATTGTTAATATTTATCATTGAAGTTACTATTAGCAATATTTTTTTATATGGTACGCAGATGAGCTCGGTCTTAGTTACAGGCAGTAGAAAACCTTGAACCGTATTTTTAGTCTGTTGTGGCAAAATACGTTTGATCAAATCCATAAATATCGTATTTATTCCATGTTATTGCTTAATTAAATGAAATCATATGTAAATTAATTTGAAAATTCATGTTCTTAGTTGGAACTTTTATTAAACTATGTATTTTGTGCCGCCGCATCACAGGCAGGTACAAAGCTTTGAAGTCATATTATTCCTTAACTTTAATGATGCGGAAGTCATTTAATATTATTTTATTTTGATCAAACTGATCATCACATTAATTAGTATTAATATACATGTAAATCACATTTAATTTATTAATAAACTATCCGAGTCCGAAAGACCGGACTTCAATAACTTGGAATCTAAGTGCGTATCTTCAATAGCAGATCTCACGTTTTTGACCCACCATTTCATGTCGAGATCATGTTCCGGGTTACTTTACGTTATAATTATCTGACCTCAAAGTATCATAAGGTCAGTGTAGTAAATCATTATAGCACGGCCAAGGTCTAAGCTACAGAATCGCAAAAGCTTTGTTCTGACAATAGAACCAGAAAGATGAACACCCACATAGGAATAATGAATTTTCTGTCTGTTTATTTTTTTTGTTGATTTATTATATTGAGATACCAAGAATAAGAATTAAGCTCCTCCTACTTTAATCGTGAGTATAATTTATAATATGATTAACATCTTGTATTTCGAAAAATGAAGGTGTAAATCAATACACAATAGAATGCCATCAAGCTAGTCAAGCGTTATGAAAACGTATGACAAATTATAATTGAAAATGATTTAGGCATAAATATATGTTGAAAAAAATGGATGTAAATCATAGAGCATGACAGGTAGTGAGAAACGTACTCAGGATTGCAACAATTGTCATATTTTGTATTGTTCTTGACTCTTAACTGTTTGTTATTGGACAGTTACCTTGACAGCGGGTCTCCATATCAGCGAAGAAGCCTGGATAAGGCTGATCGTCGCAGTAAAAGTTGGTGTATGGCACTGCACCAAGCACTGGGTAGTCTGTGCCTGGCTTTCCTGAAAATAACAAATATAATGATGTCTAATTCACTGTCTTTAAATAATCTGTTATATTATTTTCTAATCTTTCGATTTGTGATGTGTCGTTGATGTCTTTTATATGGGAATATAATTCAAACAATAAAATATGGTATATTTATTAAATCATTGTGTTCCGCAAAAACCGCGTAAACTAGTTCAATATCACTTATAAAGGACTGTTATTGACAATATAAATAAAGTTGTTTTTTACCAAATTCGGTCATTATTTTTATAATTTAACATTGAAATGTAAAATGAGTCATATAACTTTTTAACTCGTTTAATATGAATCTGTACTACACTATATTAAGTTACATTTAATTAACATGGTTTTAGAGGTCAAAGGTGCCTAGTTCCCACATAGATCAATAGACACGCCCTTTGAACAAGCGCTACTCAACATCGGATAAATAATTTATATCCAACGGAATAAAACATACTTATAACATTTGAACCAATCTATGACTTCACTTCATGCCCCATTTACTTAAATTAATTACAGAATCGCATTCACTAAATTATTTTCCGATTTTTATTATATTATTCCAGTTGTGTAATAATAACATAAACTCTTAATTATCAAACTTTGAATTATTCCACGAGCAACAATAGGAAGCAATTTGTATACTTAGAATGATGAACAACAGTCAACTATTAATAATTGTGTAAAAGAAATTTACAATCGGTCTAGACATTCGTGAGAAAATGCTCGTCCCGTTCGATCACGAACGACTCTTGCGCATATTAGGCCGCTCCCGGTAGTTACAGGTACAGATAACGAAAGTTCGCTTGCAATGACGACTTTCACTCGAAGACACCACTACTAGCAATTCTCGATTGTGCGAAATATCCTAAGCTAAATTATTCAGTATTAAATTACGTTTATTGAGAAATGAGAAGCGATAGTAAAAGAGTATTTGAACATGGTACATTCACCTTTGACCACCATTAATTTATAGTACAGTGACTGCAATTACATAAATGCAGTGCTCGTCATATATAATAGAATACATGCTTACGTCCAAACCGCAGATCTTGCACAACTACGGAATATAGATTTCCTTTAGAAATAAGTATTATCTGTCTTAATTATTTGGTGCTTCAGTGATGGAAATATCGTGAGGAAACCTGGACTTATAGTTACCTAATATTACTCTGA
The DNA here is from genome assembly GCA_947462355.1 of Caradrina kadenii. Taxonomy (NCBI): domain Eukaryota; kingdom Metazoa; phylum Arthropoda; class Insecta; order Lepidoptera; family Noctuidae; genus Caradrina; species Caradrina kadenii. Next base: position 9,174,364 of record OX381683.1, on the reverse strand, counting down.
AATCACCAATCCACCGTAAACAAGGGTGGTAATCAAAGCTCGTGTCTTCTCTGTATGAAAAGAGAGCTTTGGCCTGTAGTGAGTAAGTAATAGTATTGTTATTACTTGTTAATTTGTAAAATTAAAATTTAATCTTATTAGGTAGGTACCTAACTGTTGAGAAAAAGCTTACATCATTAGAGGAAAACCTTTTAAATGTATCCATAACATTTCGACAGGCATTTAATTCATGTTGCAGTCGATCAGTAACGAGTTAATATATTTTAATTTAAAGGTACATATATCGACAAGACTACCTATTATGTAGAATAGAAATCAATAGATAAATTGATGACTCATAGAGCAAACATATTTATTTACACGTTTCGTTGGTGCGAATAAATACAAACTTTTCAGCAGTATAGGTAGATATAATATATACTAACTTCCTGGATTCACGTATATAATTAAGGTAAAAGAAAGTATACTTTTCAGTCGCTCGTTTATGCCTTCTTTTGTAAAGGCTGAGTGATAGTTTCCTTTATAGACTCTAAATACACGTTATGAATATTCCAAAATTGTTAATAAGTCGATGGTGGGAGGGCACACTAAATGCGGAAAGGCGCTATTAAAGCAAAGCCACAAAATGTGGTTTCGTATCAAGACCGTGTATCTACCCTGTTATTAAATAGGACAAGCCACTTTAAATGAAAGTGCTTTCTTACACTGACATTTTAATTATAAACATTACACCACGTAATAATTTATTAGCAAACGTCAATGACAATGCTATTAGTAAAGTGACCATTTTGTCAGGGTAGCTGGATCAGAGGGTTTAGTTTCCGAGGATCTAGTTAAATGGTCTATGTCCAGCAATGGAGTTCGTTAGGATAATTTCACTTGGATAATGTTACTCAATATTTTTATACAACTGTTAACGCAATTTGGACGTACAAAATAGTCTGAGATAAATGAGTTTATTTAATTATTACTAGTTTCTGCCCGCGACTTCGACCGCGTTAATATTTTCGCCCGTGTTAAGTAACATCTTTGATTACTGATCCGCTCCCGTGTGTCGTAGCGTGATGTTTTAAAGCCTATGACACTCACCAATAACGTGGCTTGCTATGAATAAAATAATTTTCAATATCGGTTCAGTAGATCCAGAGATTACCCTCTACAATATACAAACTTTACCTCATTATAATACTAGTGCAGATGATAAAACGAACCCCATCTTATGAAAATATACTATTCATAATTTTTCGCTACGAATTGATTAAAACTTTACGAGTCTGTTAAAGGTTGACGCAACTTCTGCTCTCTTATGTAAGTCTAGGAACTGTAAGTATTGTGTATACATTGTACATAAGTACAAATATAGCAAACAAGTCATCTTAAAGGTCGAAGTGCAAAGCGGATTCTCGTTTTGGCCACTATAACTAATTTAAGACTGTGTACGCATATCATTGACATTTGAATGAAAAATGTTGGCTTCTGGCACTTCTGTTTTTTATTATAGTTTTAAATAATAGGTACCTACTTAATCTTCCGCTATATCCATACCTGTAACGTGGTGACATTACGAGTCTACGCATATCAAATAAAATTAAGTTTATAAATTCATTTACAGGATTTATCTTAAGATTGCATAGTTTAAAACATTTTCTGAAGTTTTCTATATTTAACTAACCGAAAATGATATTTATTTATACACGCACCAACTAGAAATTATCCTATTGACATAAGTTTTACCTAACACCACACGGAATAAGAAAATTTAAACATTACGCGGAAAAGAGTTGCAGTAATTTAACATATTTTTTATCTTAATTTTGAAGCGGGTTGGTTATAGCCCTATAATTATATTCGGAATAAAAATATTAGCCAGCCAATAAAGTGACAGATGCTCAGCTGCTGTTAGGAGCCGTGAGGGCTATTTTATAATGACTGCCTATCTAATAGCAACCCAATTAAAATAGTTTTAAGTATTTGTAAATAACTAATTCTCACTCCAACAACAAGCCTCTAGAAGGATGCAATATTGTGTAATAATTGTCTAAGCAGTCCTGCGTACGCATAACTCTACACACAGTACCCAGTCCTTCTAACGAAACCATTAAGTCAATGGTTAGATCAGACAATTAATTATTCTGAGCAAACATGAAACATGCGAGGACGTAGACATGAAGACACGCATACCTACAAGTCTATGTAATTTCGTACGAATTACATACTTTAATGATGCTAACAGAGTGATAAAATCATTAAAGTATGCAATCCAGTTTTCTGATTTCTTATACCGCCAATCTCATATGAATGCGTGTCCTATACTCCTGCCTCAGAATGGATTATCCGGTTAACCTTCAATATCAAATAAGATAAAAGATGTTCTCATAATTATGACGTGACCAGTCAAGAATTCACAAACCCGTGCATATCTATAAAATGGCCAAACATATAATAAGATCTAACATTCGGTAAACGTTTAAAATGTGCGGCGATATCTGCCTCTCGTAACGTGGTTGCATTATGTTTTGTGATTGCGATGATAAATTACTGACATCTGACGTAATGGACCAGTAAACGGTTACTGTTACAGGCAGGGCCATGTATGGAGTGCAGTGTACTGCTACAGAAGATGTTATGTGAGATCTTGCGATACAGAATTAATAGAATCAAACACTATGGAGTGTTCGCACATAAAGTGGTTTTTGCCAATACCAGGCAAGTGCCAATGTAACTTTTTCAATTTATTTGTCCTTTCTGTGTTTATCCTGGATATCACTGATCGGTGAAGAAAAATATCGTGAGGGAACCTGAAATCACCCAATCAATCTATATGAGAAGAGGCCTTTGCCCAGCCATGGGGCAGAAATAGGCTGGTATTATATTTAATTTTCTTTTTGGTGTATTGCGAAACATGTTTATTTAAAACTATTCTGAACCACATTTGTAAACAATAAACAAATCCAAAATCAAATGACCTATTCTTAACACACACAAGGCTATATTATCAAAACAAACTTTATTCTTACCCAACTTCCTTTTATCAATTATGATGTAACTGCTATGTCAACCAAGTCATTCATGGATATTATTTAGGAAACAATATTAACATACTAAAGGCCCCATAAGTCACGTAATCGAAGTGCGAAATGAAGTGACCCTACCGAACTTACAATATACGAGGACAGGTTGAAACAAGGTCAGTACCGTTTACATAATAATTTGACTTGAACCACAACGTGACGACAATCTTTTGGTTATATTTAACATTGACACTGAAAATTGACCCAACAGACGTTTCTCGAAACCTCGTATCCGTATTTTTCGACTGATTCATAAAAGAAGGAACACGGGTTGCAGCTTTTACTTATGAGTTTACGTTTTAAAGAAAGTAGTTATTAAAATAACTCTTATAAATATTTCAGAATAGGCATATTAAGAATTAGGTGTACCGATACATATGGACACATTACAGTAATAATTAGGTTATTCCCAAATAACCAATTTACCCAATACACTCCATCGTTAGATAAATCAGATGACTAAACAACGCGGACGCAACAAAGCACATCTCATAAGGCAGTAGAGGCGTGAGTGTTTGTGCTTGTTAAATATTGCTCATTCGATTACTTTGGCATTTAAATCATCGGCTCAAATCTTCAGTGATGTGTGAGACAATATATTCATGTTATTATAAATCTTTAGAACCAAAACCGGCGCAACAGGGCGCACTAATGGAATCATTTATATTTAGAAATGATTTAATTATAAAGTGCGTATTGAATTAGAATAAATTAACACTTTGAATTACGATGATATACCTAAATATATAGAGATTGAGGTCAACGTTTCAAGTAAACAATCGGCTAAGTCCAAATTAATAAACCCTCAAATTAACAAATAATACTTAGGTAATCGTGAATATCAGACAGTTTGAGATGTATCAGATAGTACTGAAAAGATTCAGACAGTGTGTTAGCGTTAATAATAATAGCTACATATGACCCACGCGTGTCGCAACGCAGTTATAACGCTGTGGCGCAAGCGCAGCCGAGGCGGTGACGGCGTTGTTAAGTAGACAAGACAAACCAACTCATTCAAATACTATTGCATTTTGTATTCTATTCACGAACAAAAAAGGCTTATTTTGAAGGCCACTGACAAGAAAAACTAAGTCGAGTTCAAGTCATATCAATTAAATTCCTTAAACGGTTTGCTAATAAAGACGTTATTAATTCTAATAGATTTCTTACAGGGTTAAGCCGCAATCAAAACAAAAAATAAGAAAAATATAAAAATGTTTTTGGTTTTAGGTTTTTAAAACCAAAATAATAAAAAAGAAAGATTTTCTCTTGGTAAGTTGTAATGATTACGCAAGCACACTAGTTGTTAGGGTGAAACACGCCTTGTGTGTAAATATTTATGAGTTATCGTCGCATGATCTTACAGCTTGCTATTGTTCGCTCGCATGATCATACGCCCCGCCAATTATACATCAATACCCCGAAGCATTATCTTGGTTTGAGTCTGTCAAATATTACGTGATCGTAGGATATAAGTAATGATTACTATTGTCATTCTAAATGTCATCAATGTTAGTTCAACAGACCAACCTTGGATAATAAAGCACTTCGAGCCCGAATGTTTCAAAATCTTGACGATGTGCGTTAGCTAAGGAATCACTTAAATGAGTGATATAAGTGGTGGTTTAATTTTTATAAGGAAAGTAACTGAAAAAATTGTTTTCTAAATAAACTGACTGCTTTTGAGCGACCTAGTAAACTACTTTACCTTATTTATACATATTCATTTCATTTGCACGTAATGATTGAAACAAAACAGCCATTTAATATTAAAAATATGATGGAAACCAAAATAAAAAGTCTCTTAAAAAGGATGTAATAACTTATCGACCTTTGCAAGGCTTTTTCTTTATAAAACGTTTAAACATTAATTTTACATAGTTAATAATGTTTCTGTGTTGTTACGGGTGTCTATCTGGATTAAAACCAGTTTACACGCTTTAACTTACTTTAAACTTTTAAAATTGCAGTCGTGAATCCAAACAAAAACAAGATGGGTACAATTTACGACCCACTGATCCGTGGGAGTCTGGAATATTCGCTTAGCATGGAGGTTGAATTCATTTAATTTTTACTGCAAAGAGTTATTAGTGGCTGTGATAAAGAGGTTTGTTTCAAACGATTAAGTTGAATAGACGTGTTGATGGATATATAACAGATTAGTGTTGTGCACACACATGACTGCCTTCGTGTCGACCTCAGACCACGTACAGAATGTCAGGGCGATTTGCTCAAACGGCTACAATCTAAGTAATCGGAGCTCTCTTCATGGCAATCAGCGAATTCTAATCAATTACACACATCTTATTGCAGATGGATTATGTAAACCAGCTTAAAATTGCTTGTACCATAAATGTAAAGTTAGAGACAAAAGTTTGCGCAAAGTGTTACACGTATTCAAGAAAAACGTTGAAGTTCATAGCCAGTTTAATTTCTTTCACTCCTTACTACAAGTAGGCCAAACTGGTTAAACTGGACAACAATGTATGAATAGCGAAAATGCGTTCATGTCAATGATATCAAAACTAATCAAGCTTAACCACTCAATTAAAACCGGTGTAACTGTTCAGGCATGAAAATTAAAACATAGACGATTGAAAACTTCATTTACACAAAATATTAATTTATACGTTTTACGTTACAAAAATATTACTATGAAACTCGGTTGCATAACAGCGAGGCTTGCACACACCACACAAAAAGGGAAAAGAACTATTTCAAAACATGCTTATTAAGTTAATCTATAAAAACATCTCCACACTGTGTGTCGCATTTTATTTTATATGGCTATAATTAATTTGATTTGAATTTAACTATGTCTAATAACAATAATTTTCTTCAACAATTATTCTAATTGTTTTATTTAAATTGCCACTGTGTTCTCAACTGAAATGCTATCTGTGATAACCATCTGAATGCAACCCACGATCAGTTATATTAATAGCATGATGGTAGCTAAATATCAGTTCGGTTAACAAAATGTAAAAGCTATTAAAATACAGACTGCTTACCTAATTGCGTTGCAAAGAAATGTGCATGGTAATAAATTTTCATTGGCATTCGCAATGTAGTAGGTACCTAGTTTCTTTTCCTTTTTTTGGCTTACATCTTTAGATAACAAATTCAGCAAATAAAAAAATGCCCACGGGGCTAGTGGTCGCAAACACAGCTCAGTAGCTGGCATATTGTTCTATTTAAAAGCGAACAGGATTTTTTAGGCTTTCCTTACCTGAAATGTTGGATAATTCTCTTTTATTATTTTTTATATTTATTCTCAAAAAAATATTTGGTAATTTATTTATTGGTTAAAATCATTGCAATGCGTCTATTTAAAATATTCGCTCCAGTAATTCTGAGATCATGATAAAACATAAAATAACAAATGAAAATTGAAAAAGTTGGATTTTTAATTAACGATTTCCTACAATTTCAAGATGCGTACTATACCTTTATAATTACTGTTATTGAAACGCGAACTTTCATCGCTCCTCCGCGGCGCATGCTATGCTAATGAATTACGCAACTGCCCGATTTAAGGTGGTTTCACATCGACGAAGCGTGGAGTGGATTTAATGGACGAGAATTTAAATCACGCTGACCCTTTCACACCGAAAGATGCATCGCGCCTAGCAGCACTGGCATGCGCCGGCTTACGCGATATTTGTGTTCTTATCTATTTTGCGTAGTAATTATCAATTTCAATTCTCGCCCGTACATCCATTGAAATGTTTGTTCGTACAGCATTGAAATATATTACTGCATAAGTAGAGTATTTACCTATTACTTATACAAATTTTAATTTTCACCCATCCAATTCACTCCTCGCCTCACGGGTGTGAAACAACCTTTACACTGGGTGCGTTGCCCAAAGACGTGCGCTATGGTACGACCTCGTTCGTACTACAGTACCACTGTTACTGCGTATATAAACTGAGGTACATAAATGATAGCACAATTAAGTACTAAGGCAGAGCGTAAGAGTAGGTTAGTCAAAATCTTGATACAACAAGGCTGTTCAGAGCACGTTGCCATCGTCAACACAACGAGCGGCAAGACCTTCATAATACCACACAATAACTATTCATCTCAATATAATTCAGTTCATTTTAGTTAAGTTCCTATCTTAAACTTGTAATAACCACATAATTATACGTAGTTTATGGTTATAGTATTTATGACATACCATGACTCCTGTAATCCATGAAGGGTTAGGCAGAGGTGTACCAATGTACACCCACAGTTCTCCGGTATGTTTAGGTCCCATGTAATAGGGGGCGAGCCTATTGCCATTAACCGGGCAAGAATACTAACTCCGAGCTGCTACTGAGAATTTTATAGAAAAACCCAATAACACTTTTTGTTCGACCTGGGAAACGAACCCAAGACCTCTAGCGTAGCAGTCGCGCTTAGTACCACTAGGGTAGCGAGGCAGTTATTATTTATGATTATAATTTATAATTATAGATTTGAAATGTAAACAAAAGTTCTATCTAAGTAAAATCAACTGAACATAGACCGACTGACAGGATTTTTGATACACAGGTAGCGGAGGAGCTGAATTAAAATCGATAGATAGAGAAAACGTTTTACTCGGGCAGCAGAGTGCTGCCCGGGTAAAAGGTATTACATAATAGGTAAGTATGCCCAGAATGCTAGTAAAACCGCTAGCAATAACTAGAAAACAAAAGTAAGAAATTACTAATGTCTTACCAATAAAAAATATAAATAATAGCGTTATGCTTTTAATTTCGGAATGTGCCTAATTGTAATGATCAATAAATCATGTAAACGTCCATCGATTAGTAAGTAGACAATAAAAGTGTTATGAAGTAACAATTAATATTTCATAGCTGATTCACGAGTACCTAATTACGTATTGAGGTAAGCATACGGTTGCCCGGTTGGGTGCTGCAATGCGAGGACTTGGTAGGATAAATACCAATTTGCCTACCGAGCATTCTCAGCACATTTGTAACGAACTGTTAAAACTTAAGAACTGTGAAAAAGAAGATAGTTAAATTAAACGACAGACAAATAAATAACAGTTGATGTGCAAAAAACAAAAAAAGAAGCAAATTTAAACCAGATTAAGACTTATGCAATAAATTAGGTAATGTCACCTCTCAAACAAGGATACCTCTTATCTAGGTAACCTTGTTATGTGTCACAACTGAAATCCTGAACTCAGAGTAGATAATAGTGTCATTAAACCAATCAAGGAACCAATGAAACGCATAAACGAGAAATTGTAGCTTGTCTCTATGTTCTTGAAATACAAAAAAACCGGCCAAATGCGAGTCGGACTCGCACACGGCGCACGACAATTATCTATGAAAATGGATAAAAATTCACGTTTGCTGTATGGGCCCCCCTTAAATATTTATTTTATTTTGTTTTTAGTATTTGTTGTTATAGCGGCATCAGAATTGCATAATTTGTAAAAAAAACAACTGTATAGCTATCGCGGTTCTTGGGATACAGCCTGGTGACAGGCAGACGGACGGAAAGCGAAGTCTTAGTAATAGGATCCCGTTTTACCCTTTGGGTACTAAACCCTAAAAAATGATAAACAAAACCTCTGCTCTGCCGTCTACCTGTGTGCAGTCTTTACTTAGCTTTAATAATAATGAATTTCGCATTTCGTTTCACATATTAAATTATGTAAGTATATTGCGCTATGGTTTACCTACAGCTTACTTTCAGAAAGACAATTTGAAGGTCAAAGTTATATATAAATAACCCGTGCATAATGCCTGTAATCAATTACGTTTAGCAATTATTATCGACTGGTTAACAACTAAGAATATATCAATGAAAAATGTATGAATGGATTTATATCTCAACAATACCAACATCTGCAAACTTCCATTGTAAAACAGCAAGTAGGTCAAAGTCCTCATTATAGCTCAACATCTTAGTACCTACCTACTCACGATTTGGGGAACGATGTCCATAATGAAAAAGAATTATTTTGTCAATTCAACCAATGTACAATACCAAGTATCTGAGACAATGCCGAATTTCGGATTTTTACAGTTACAAGAAAATATCCAAATTATTACCAGCCTGTTATTGTCCTGTATGGCAAAGACCTCTTCTTATACAGAGAAGACACGTGTATTGTACAGCACGTTTGCTCAAAGTGGATTAACTATTTCAGACTTATAATAACTATAAGTTCACGTTTCCTCACGATATTTTTTTTTCAACGACGTTAGTAATGCAAAAGATAAACTTAATTAAAATAAAATGGCCGACTGGTCGACTCTTCACGAGACCAAAGGGCTAGCCTTTTCTTGGGCCAAAGAATCAGCATTGCCTTACAAGTTACAACGTGGCAATGCTGCCAGTCTTTTGGGCATTTGTCCCATTGACAGCGATGCGGATGAGTTTTTTGATGCCTATAAGCTTTCTATTATGTTTTTTATATTAACTGTACATGCTCGTAGTTTGCAATCTAGTTATTATTAAAGTAAATTGAAAATTTTGTAAATTGAAGTTGAAATAAATAACAATTTCTCAATAAATAAAAAATACATTAAAATAAAATTGAATGAGTCACATTGATAAGTACTTGAGCGGATTTGAACCCAGAACCTTATGTCTATGAGGCAGTCGCCTTAATCGCTGGATGATCACGATGACGACATCAAGGTATCCAACGTATGTGTGCAAAATTAGAACGTTTACCGCAGTGGCTATATCTATTGTATTGTTATAGCGAATACCTGTTAGTCCTAAAAAAGCTTGTTCCTTTTCTAACTGTTTATTTATGTAAGAGATCGTTTTGCCCAGTAACTGGGTTGTGGAGGTAAGATAGGCAGTCGCTCCATGTAAAACATTGGTATTCAGCTGCATCCGGTTAGACTGGAAGCCGACCCCAACATAGTTGGGAAAAGGCTAAGCAGATGATGTGATGTAAGTATTACACTTAAGGGACCCATGTAGCATGAGAAATTTGTACGTTTGTTTTGTTAAAAAAAATCACTATCAGTCCATATCATGATGTATCTAATTAGGTACTACATACATACATACCATCACGCCTGTATTCCCCGAAGGGTTAGGCAGAGGTGTACCAATGTACCACCACAGTTTGCAGGTATGTTTATGTCCCATGTAATAGGGGGCGAGCCTATTGCCATATATGTGTAATTACTAACCAACTATATTTAAAATACCTACTTGAACTTTTAAAAATAAGATGAAATAATAACATTATCTTTTATCTTCATGTCAATAAACTGTACAAATGTCGAGGCCGAGAATCCGTCTAGGTAGGTACGCCTAAACGGTATTTACTTATTTTGTAATAAATATGCTAAATGCCACAATATATCATTATTGCCTACACTAAACTTCCAGTAGCTTCACATGAACACAGTAAAAAAAAACAAAAGCAACCATTTCAACTATTTAACCGTCATTATTTTCAATCTTTTTCGTCCCAGGACTTCCCTATTCTGTGCAGAGTACCAGTAAAAGTATGAAGTTGTAAGACACCCAACATCATGACGGATCCTCCAGACTCCATCTAAGAGACTCTAATGCTCCAGATGGAAGCTGTAGTCAAACTACCCAAAATAAAATAGCTATGAATGTACCTAAGTAATTATAAAACATAATTCAATTCCAATTTGTCACAAATAATTGCCCAATTTTAAGTTAATTTAGGCCCCTGAATATGTCTATACAAAAGTACAACCATAATTTAATGACAAACTAATAGTTAGGTAGCATTATAGGCTCGAAATACATAATTATTTGCGTTTGACGGTTTATGCCGATGATTTGTGGCAATTTTGAACTTTAATAATGAGACACCAACAGCAAAAACGTTGACGCTTCGTCAATAATTTGTGAATAATCGAAGGAATAAATGCGTAATTTTGATAATATCTGTCAAGCGTCAACTTATTTTCATAGCTGTAATGATCGCAGGTAGGAAAATGAGAGTAACGATGAATCATGACGGATTATCATAAGATAATGAAGCCCAGTCATGTCTACCTGTCTAATATATGACCCAATGACATTTAGAAGTTGTTGTATATTTTGCCGTTTTTTTTTTACCGATGGGAAATAATCAAATGACTTCCCCCCGACTGGGCGGGGCGGGAGGGAGTATCAGATTTTACTGGCTAAAACCCATCCATATTATGTTGTGTTGTCATGGCATGTCTCGTACGAACAACCCGCAGCCCCGGCAGTTGTTTTTTGCCGTTTGCGATTACCTATTTACTTTTTTGTGGTAATGTAACAACGCCACTGCAAGTTAAATATTGTTGAGACCTTTATAATTTGTAGCATCTAAAAAAGCAGACCCTATCTGTCAACAAAAACAAAGGTTCTCGTAATAAACACTACCACACTTACCAGGTATGGCCATTCCCAGTTCTAAGTACTCCTTCACAGAGGGGCTGAGAAATGCCGGCGGAGCCGGAGCGGTTCCTGGCTCTGGGTCCGGTGCGTCTAGAGCCTGCGCTGGTTCTCGGGACACAGCGACACTGTCAGCACGGACTCGCTTCACCCGGCCACCATCTTCAGACCCTCCTGGAAAAAAAAGAGGGACCCAGCAAAACAGTGTGTCAATTAGAAATTCATCAAAATAATAGCATGAGTTTGGGTAAATCGTTTTCGCAAGCAAGCCGACGCCGACGCCGACGTCCAAACAAATGGTAGGTAAGTAATCGCCGCCGCCAAAGAACTCGCAATATTCCCGAGGCAGCACTTAGAGTGCCTTTCTCATGTGCCTTTAATCACACCAACCATACTCTTCCAACAGAAACACTGCAATGCTATTTAGACCCAAATACTTACCTGGTGAAAATTAGAACCCAAAGCCATTGTTGATTGGTCTAGCTAGTGAAATCAAACGCGACTGATGCCCGTGAGCGAGGTACTGGCTTCAATCCCCGGGTTGGGTAGTTTTATAGGTATTAGATTTTTCTATTACAAAATTCTAATTTGCCGCCCGGGGACTGGATTTATTATAGATTAATGACAATAAATCACCATGGAACTTAAAACATAAATCATCTGAAGTGTCCTCCTCGTGAAAGGAATTCGAAGTCACAGTCAGGTCTGAAAGTTGTTGAGCTGAAGTGTTAATATTCCATCTATGGATATTATTATGCAGTCTCGATTTGTTATAAAAACGGAATTGACGTGTAGTGTTATTTTGTGACCGCTTAAAAATAAACCCTGATACGATAGGTAACTATTGAACATGATGAGGATTCGATATTAACAGCTACCTAAACGTAAGTAGCTATATCATGTCATAGTCCCTCAAAGTTGGACTGCAAGTTAAGAAACAAAAAAGGATGAAAAGGTGGGTTGCTTACCGGTTATCACAAGTAATGACAGCAACACTGAAGAAAATAAACCAAAAACCTTCTTCCCGTACATCTTGAATAAAACAATCGCTACTTATATACAAATTCAATCACCAAAACATATGTAAACGCATGTTTAACTCAGCCGTGTCACAATCGAAAAGACTTCAGCCGGCATTGAAGTAGATTGAAGGTCTCAGAAAAGGATTGACGAATTTCGTAATACGACTTATGGTTATTGTGGTTGATTAATAACCGCGCCGAACGCGAGTTTTGTATACGAGTTTATTTTTCTTGCATAGCGGTACTACGATTCGACGTGCGCTTTCGAAGCCAGCCGAGCGGGCAATGTTCATGCAACGCGCATATAACATGAAGATTCTATTCTAAGAACCATGCTGACCTCTAAACTTCCTCGACGACTTGGCGGCTGTATCACGACACCATGGGAATATTCTAAAGCCGAAAGAGCTGTCCTTGAGAACATTAAAATAATATTTTATACATAAATCACATAACATGAACAATGCATACACCTATTAGGTATAGTTTTGAACATAAGATAGCAAATCTCGAGTTCGCGGAATGAGGGTGTAAGCGCTGTATTTTTTTAGTCGGTACACTAAAGCCATCTAACGTTGAACGCTGAAGCGAAAGTTGCTATTTCCTAGGCATATTAGGCGGGTGCAAAGTTTGTGCTGATCAGATCGCGGATCCACAAGCCACCTTCATCTAAACTAAAGCTATAACAACCACACCAGCTCCAATGTTTCTCAAAACGCTTTGCAGCCTTCACCACCTTGAATTTTACTGTGAAAATCTTTTGCGACCATTTCCGCTTAAAATGCCTCATCTGCCTTTTAACTGCGTATTGTGTATGTTTGTCTCTGCTACGCTAAAGGTCTTGGGTTCGATTCTCAGGTGAAGCAAAAAGGGTTATTGGGTTTTTCTATGAAATTCTCAGTAGCAGCTCGGAGTTAGTATTTGTGCCCGGTTAATGGCAATAGGCCACTCCCCCTATTACATGGGACCTAAAACATGCCGGCGGACTGTGGTTGTACATTGGTTCACCTGTGCCTCTTCGAGAATTACAGGCGTGATGGAATGTGTGTGCCTCTCTAGTGGCCCCTAGCGACTGCTGAGCATCAGATAAATTATTAATTGGGTATTTTCATAAGGAATTTCTCTATAGCGGGCCAAGTCTGGATTCAGTCCCGTTGGTTAGCAATAGGTAATGTCTGACCGTTTTAAATCACTATCACGGGTAGCCTAACTGGGCTGCCAGTGGTCAAGTGGTTTGTGCTAGGTGCATAAAAGGCTTACAAAAAATTTTAATTAAGTAACCCCCGACAGAAAAATAGAATTCCCTACCGCAGCTAACAAAAGAGCTGATAACTTTGAAACCGATTTCCATCAAACATGGCTAAGAACACTCCAGACTAATTCACCATTCAAACAAAAACAAACAAAATCAAAATCGGTTCATGCGTTCGGGAGCTACGATGCCACAGACAGACACACACACACACATACATGTCAAGTTTATAACACCCCGTCGTTTTTGCGTCGGGAGTTAAAAACGGTTACATGATGTAGGTAAAATGACACTGATGACTTCCGAAGGATCGCTGAATACGACGTCTGAAGATTCCACTCTACGTTTCAACAACCGGCCCCTTTCTGTCTTTGCCAAGTTAATAAGAGAGGAGTAGTAAATAGTCCTGAAGGACCGCCCCTTCAAATCCTGCTCAGCAAATTTCTTCAAGGGGTTTAAACTTTACAGCATAGCTGTCATTAATTAATCTAGTCAACAGCAATATTTTTGTTAGACAAATGAATGGCTAAGTGACATACCTACTTTTTTTTTTCTGGGGGCTGGGAAATCATCAAATCAGGGCGGGAGGGAGTGTCAGACTTTTACTGACTAAAACCCACCCATGTTCCTTCTTGTGCCCTTTGCGTTCCGGGGGCGCGGTATCTCTTACGAACAACCCGCAGCCCCGGCAGGCATCGGCCCTCAGTGGCCCCTTCTCTATGCTGACATCTCTTTGAGGCGCGCGTGTCGTTATTTAAACGTAAGGACGGTGAGCTACCCATTGCTCACCGTCCACAGGCCCGTATCTACGGTGGCCGGGAGTCGTCTCGCGGCTCCCGACGTCCGGAGCGTCTACCGCGGCGGCTGGGACGCGAGAACCTCTGTCTCAGCCGTCCCGCCGCCTCCTTCTCTAGCATTACTGCCTCACAGAAGGAGGCGACTGCATCCCATTCCCTCTCGCTCCGGACCATGGCTTGCACCAGGGCCGGACGCGAGAGTTCGCCACCGCCGATGGCCGCCACGAACTACATACCTACTAATTTCGACTTTATGTGAATCGCCTGAAACAAGTATAAAGGTTAGGTTTGGTTTGGTGGTGGTATACCTACAGGGCGATCAGCTGATCTTACAGTAGGTAAATAGCTGCTTTCGCTACCAGAATCTAATGGCATTTTTAAAAGTAATAATATTGTGACTTTCATATGGCAATAGTAATTGTCTAACTAATCAAAATTTGATGTACATTTATCCGCTATTATGACATTTAGATCTAGATTTAGACTTTTAGTGTTTTCGTTTTAAAATATGCGTAACTTCTTTACTTTTTATTTTCACTGGCAGATATCTGATGTTATATTTTGGACTAACTAAGGCTACTAAACTCTAAAATAAATTAGTTTTCCGCACAAAAAAGATAAATCCCTGTGATAACCGACTATCACGCAAACATAGCGGGCATAGGCTAGCCTATGTTTGCGCGACTCCGTTTGCGCGATCTTATAAATTAGTATGAAAAGTAATACACGATAGATTTATTTTTCAGGAATATTCGTGTTTGTTAATACCGAATACTGACAAAAAAAAACATTACATTAACATCGTGTCGTCTAATTTCCCCGGCGGTATAGCAAACTACAAATTTTGATTTCCCTTTTTCCACGGGATTCTGGTATGTAAATACATAAACATCAAATTTTTGCTAACCTGTACTTGTGTATCGGTATCGCAAAATTATGTCTTCTTTTAATTTTTATATAGAACTAGGCTCTTGCCGAGACTTCGTCTGCGTCAAATTAAATTAAAATATAGCCTTATATAGGGAGACTGGTAATAAGTGACCGATTCTTAAACACATAATTGTACTCATGATAACAAACAACTTTCCTCTTATTCCTTTACTAGCTGTTGCCCACGACTTCGTCCGCGTTTCCGTCGTTTTTCGTAAAAAAAAAGTAGCCTATGTCCTTCCGTATTTCATGTATAACTTTGGTGTTTCTATACCGATTTCTATGATTCTTTTTTATGGAATAGTTAATAATGTTAACTTTTTAAATTAGGGATGACTGAGAGTGTTAAAAAGGTAAGAGTAGACAAATATAATCAGAAAGCTTCGAACTGCTAAGCTATCGAGAGTTACACGTGATATTGTGAGTCAACCATAAAAGATAGACATATGCTGTTGTGGGATATTTTTTATATAATTTTAAGGAGAATATTTCCGTGATATATGATTTCTGTGTAGCTTTAACCATTAAGGTTGCACACACGACGGAAGCTTAAAAAATGGAGTAACTTCTCCCGTTTTCCCAACATTTCCCTTCACTGCTCTGCTCCTATTGATTGTAGCGTGATGAAAAGTATACTATAACCAACTCAGGAGTATGAAAAATAATTGTACCAAGTTTCGTGAAAATCTGTCTAGTAGTTTTTGTTTTTATAACGGTTATACAGACAGACAGAAACACAAAAAATTTACTGATTGCATTTTTGGCATTAGTATTTGAAAAGGGTTTGATCACGCAGTGATCATGCCACCACAAAACTATGTCATACCTAAAAGGAGATTACAGATTCTCCTCGCAATGTTCCAAACCTACTAGAACGACTACCTACTACAGACTCTGTAATAGTCGCTCTAGTAGCTTTGGAACATTGCATCCTATTTAATCTCGAGACCCAATATATATATATATTATAGAAAAATACTCATATTCAGTCTCTCTGAGTTACGTAATTATTTGTACCGTGTCTCTTGTTTTTTTTAATAGAAAATTCACGTTAATTTTTTAGCGAAATTAATTGACGACTGGCAACACTTGTACCGATTGAAGCTAGGGATACCCAAAAATGTCTGTTGTATCGATATAACACATCGTAACCGTATCGAATGCGATTGTATAGATACTCGATAATATCGCATCCCTTTGTATCTATTTATACTTTATAAAATAGTAAACGGTTTGGTGAATGCTCCTGATCTTTTGTCGGAACTGAGGATAGCTGTACTTCGACTAAAAATTATTAGATCTGGTCGCGAAACCATAACTTTTGCCACCACTGCAACTCGTACCAACCTTAGGAGCACCGCACCCATGAACCGCCTGCCTTATGGGAAATTATAATAAAATCGCCATACGAACCAGTAGTATCGACATCTACTCTAATCCCTTTCGTCAATATCGTACGAGACTTCTAACCACCTCGGAGTCGAAGACGCTTGTGCGACATCAGTCACCCGCTAATCAATTGCATCCACTTCCATTTACTCTTTGATGTTTCTATGATGTTTCCATTTGTACTATTTTTAATATTATGTACTTCTTTTGTTAAACTTTTCCGTATTTTTAACTGCTTAGAGAACACATCCAATTTGTAATTTTTACTTTAATTTATTTTTTGATTCTTAAATTAATTTATTTTATATTTTTAATTTAATTTGTATAACTTTAACACTGCAAAGCCATCTTACTTGTCCCTTTATTTTTTCTGAGAGTGCTGTGTACTTCTTTAAGTGACGAATTCACTGTGCCTAAAACTGTTTGTTATTTTGATCTATGTATGTTTTAGTGACTAAGTCGTTGAAGTACCATAAAATAAATAAATAGATTTATCGCATAGTTAATTTTAGAAGGGACCGGTCAGGGCCGTTGTCGGGGTTGTCCATAAGAGATACCGCGTCCCTGGAACGCAAAGGGATTAAAAAGGAACTATATCGCACAAATTTGTAAATATAAATGGGTAAATCGGAGGTAAAATAATATTAATGTATGTCTTTCTTTAATTTTAACCATATCTTTTAAATTATAAAAAGTGAAGTATTATTATATTTAAAAAAGGTTGAATAAAACTAAATCACATAAATGCGATATTTTTTTGGAATACAACATAATTTGAGGCGCATCCTGTGGCCAAAATATTGTATTAAATATCGATATATCGTAAAGCACTGTATCGATATTTCGACATATTGTATTGGGTGTCCCTAATTGAACCGAAACGAGTCTTGAGAGTTAAATCTCTTCCCTTTTCGTCTCCCTCTCGTCTCTCTCTGAAAGCTTTGGCTTTCAGTAGTTATGTCCAGATTAATTGTTTTTTA
Organism: Caradrina kadenii; assembly: GCA_947462355.1. Lineage (NCBI taxonomy): Eukaryota > Metazoa > Arthropoda > Insecta > Lepidoptera > Noctuidae > Caradrina > Caradrina kadenii. The sequence continues at coordinate 9,156,544 of OX381683.1, read as the reverse complement.
GTTTTTGAATCTCGAATTCTCAAACGGTTATAATTGGAAGACGGATTTACTAGATGTATAATTTTTTTTCTCAAGAAATTATAGGATTTCTAGAGGAGAAATAAGTAAACAATAAATCGACTCCAAACAAAAATCACAATGGACGACCGTTGGAAGAATACCTGTCCAAACTGTAGTCAACTTTACTTTATACAATGTAAGTACATTTTATTTCTTCGAAAATAGCATCACCTAACTAAAAAATAAATAAATAAGAAATAACAGTGGACCTTCGGTAATTCAGCCCCCCCTGTAATGCGACATTCATAACAAACAAACATTATTTTGACAAATCTTCGCTAATGTAAGACTAAGTCTATAGTATTCATGATGTTAATTTTATAATAAAAAGAAGGTCTCTATTGTGTTGTTTAAATTACTAAATCTGACATACATAAATGTAATGTAATGTGATTTGTAGTTTAGGTACAATCTTATTATTTTGATCAGTAATTTGTCGGATTACAAGGTGGTAATGTCTTTGAAGATAAAGTACGATAATACCATCATACCATAACGCCTGTATTCCCCGAAGAGTTAGGCAGAGGTGTACCAATTTAAAAACATCGCAGTTCGCCGGTATGTTTAGGCCCCACGAACGGACAGACAGACGGACGATAATGTCAAGATTAAAAAACAATGTAGCAGAGTTATAGAAATCGCTTAATCCTAGTCTATACCCTTTCTTAGGGTTCAAACTTACCCCCTCATCAAATTTCATCAAAATCAGTTGTGGTTTAGTTGTGAAAGGTCTTGGCCGACCTAAGATTCAATATTTCAGGATCTTTCTAAATAGGTACCTATAAGGATTGGACTATTTTGAATCAGTTGACACAATTACTTTACTAAGTATTTCACGATTCATCATCATCGTCATATCAGCCATAGAACATAAACTGCTGGACATAGGTAGGCGTCCCCCATGGATTCCTAAAACAACCAGTTGGAAGCTACCGGCATCCAGTGTCAAATTCATGATTACTTTTATCAATTACAATACATAATGAAAGCCATATCTTTTTATGGGCCTTAGACCAACTAATGTGAATTTCAGCAGGAAATAAAAGAATATTTAAAAAAAAATTGTTGTTTCTGTAAATTGTGTTTTGCCTATCAAGCTCTTTCATTTGATACCCATATCACATGCCACCCCTACACAGGCAATCTGGATCACAATGTATTGATCGAGATCAAGATTAAATGTGTAGGCTCAAGATCTCATCAGTCAATGCTGTGCACTATTTGAAAATGGACGCTGATGACACAAGCTCCTCGCTGCCGCCGACTATACCAGCAACTTCACCTTCGCTACCCTAATTAGAAAAAGATTTTATCATCCTTTTGGAAACCTTACCAGAACTATGGCCAGCATGATTACTATACAAACAAATAGAGTCTGGCTGACTAAAGTTGTGCAAATGAAACAGTGGCAAACTGTATGGTAGAGATTTTTTTTATGTGAATTTAAAAAGGAAACCAGCAGAATAATTCCAAGTTTTTTTTTTTTTTTCAAATTATTTTTTTCTTTCTTAATTTTTTATTTATTCAGTCATTGTCTGTATTACTTAGCTACAGATTTTTAAAATAATAATCTCTAATTTTTACCTTCTAATTAAAAAATCTGATTAATAAACAAATAACTTTAAATATTTGGATGCATTTGGATGACTGGAAATTGATACTAAAAAAGCAAAAAATAAATTCTTTTTTAGAAAATAAACATCCTTCAAAAACTAAAAACTTTTTTTTTCTGTTACGGATGGGAAATCATCAAATGACTTCTACCTTGAGCTTGTTGACTTCCAAAGCTATGGTTATTTTTCACTTTCTTGTTTTTGAAGGAGGTTGTTTTTTTTTTTTGTAAAAATACTTTTAGTTTTCGCTTTTTAGTATCAATTTATTGTCATCCAAATCCATGAAGTAACAGTAATACTATCGTAGTCGCCACGAGTCGTGGGCACAAATGTCAAGTTAATTTTTCGGGTTTCGGAGTCCTTTTTTGGGGCGCTGGCGCTGCACGCGATGGGTCCAACTGACGGACCAATATATACGTGTATTAAACAAGACACCTCTTAATATTCACAAGAAAGCCAAATACGCAAATTCATTTACTTGGATAACATATTTTTCAGTTATTTATTTCTTTTTACCAAACATCTATACCAATTCCGATAAAATGTATATGGGACCACCTTTGAAGTATGACCTATCAAACAAAAATAGAATCATCAAAATCGATTTATAATTCGCGAAGCTATCGCGTAACACATACAGACAAATTGATAACCTTCTTTTTGGAGTCTGTTAAAAGTACTTAATCTGACAATTTTTTTATTCTCAGGGACATCATCGCCAATGGTACGAAATTTGCCATTATTTATAAAATGTGGCCATACAATGTGCGAGAATTGCATTCTCAATATAACCAAATGCATGGAACCATTGGAGTGCAAGGTTTGCTTCCAAAATGTTGATGTCAAAACTAGTGATCTGACTAATCCAAATGAGATTATCAATAATAAAACAAAGCTGTATGAAAACTTTCCTATAAATGTTTATATGATTGGTGAACTTGCTATGGAACTGATAAAGGTAAAATTAATAATATTTCATTATTATTAAAAAAAAATATTGTTATGAATTAAAACAAATTATAATGTATTTTTATTGATCTGTAATGAAACCAATATCAACTGAGTTTGTAAAATTTTATAGGAGCAAAAAGCTGCTGAAAAGAAAGCAGAAGAAAATAATTTTATTGATCTTGAAGCATTGCTAAAAAAGGAGTCTGCTCAAGGTAATAAAATAGAAAATCAAACTCAATTGTATTATATTTTCTGGTTAAAAACATTTAAGTTTTTTTTTTTCACAGGCAAATGTCTAGAATGTAGTTCAACTTCATCTAAAATGTGTAAGGAATGTAACACCATATTGTGTGAAGCCTGTTTCAGTAAAACACATAAGAATTATGTTATATTCAAGAACCATGTTCTTCAAGATACAGGTTTGTATAAAATTCACAACAGTATAATATAAAAATAAGTAAATACTAAAACAAAGTTTTTTTTTTTAGAATGTTATACTCAGCCCATTACCTGCAAATTACACATTGGAAAACCACTTGATTACTATTGCAAAACTTGTAAAAAGGCTGTATGTACAGACTGCATGTTACTAAGTGGTGAACATTCTTGCAAGAACCATACAGTTGTATCTTCACAAGAAGTTGTAAGTAATTTGACATAATATGTTTAAGTTTTTTAAGCACAAGCCTACATGTCTTCATGATGTACCCAGTTTCTAACATTCCAATCATTGTCTACATTTACATTCCTTCCATTCTGTGTGATGGGTCTTGGCTAATATAGCCAATCTAACTCTCCCCAGAAGCACAAGCTTCATGGACCTCCTACTATCCTGAGGATTAGTGTACATTGAGAAATGGGAATCCACAAACTCGCATTTTAGGATGACACTGAAGCAGCCTCTGCAGAGTGGGCAGACTAGTCTAGTCTGTGGGCTGTTATGTCCCTATCATTATTCTAATGTTGCTATAACAGTTAGGCTGCTTGTACATACACGTTTTTTTTGGCGTAAAAACCTATGGTTAATTCGCGGCACGGTTGTCAGTGTTGTATGGATCACTGAGCTTTGCCGTGCCATGTACAAGCTTGCACGTTTTGTTAACCATACGGTTAAGAAAACGTGCCGTGTACAAGAGGCCTTATGGTTGGTTTTCCTAAATAAAAAGTGCAAGCACCTGTGACTTGATTTTGGTTGACATATTTTATAACAATATATGTCATTGTATGGCAAACTATCCGACAGGACATCTAATGTTAAGTAGTCACCGCTACCTATAGACATTGCAATACCAGAGGCCTTGTAAATGTGTTACCATCCCATAGACAAAGTTGAAAAGTCTCATGTGCCTGTAATTACGCAGGCACACATACTCTTTAAACCAGAACACAGCAACGCTGCTTTGCGGCAGAAATAGGTATGGTGGTAGTACTTCCCTGGACGACATCCTTCACAAAGACCTCTACTACTACTAACCATATGAGGATGACAATGGCCTTTTAAACCCTTTTAGTAATAAAAAATCACCTTTTTTGCAGAATGAAACCTTATTGGAGGATTTAACTGATATATATCCACAAGTGGATGAAATATTCAGAAGACTCACAAAAACAGCTGTTGTATGTTTACTCATTACATTTTTATAATTTTTTAGTTAATTTATGCATGATCTTATTAACCATGTTACGTTTTTCTTTAGGATATTGGATATTTGCTCTGTAACTTTGAAAGTGGCACAGGATCAGGTAAAAAGCTATCCGAAATAATGGCTAATGTTGATCAGCACTACTCTAAACTTTTTTCTGAAATACAAAGACATAAGGATAAAATTATTAACATAATTTTGAACTCAAAATTCACTGAAAGGACCTCTCTACAAAAAGCTAAATCTGAAATTGCTATTTCTCTTAAGAAAGCTAAAAATATCTTGAATATGATAACAGTTGCTACAAATACACAAAATAAGATAAAGGTAGGTTATACTTCTAAATTTAATGTGGCAATCTCTACTAACTACCATCCTACTAACATCTTGATCAGATCATAACATTATTCACCTCCTGACATTATAATTTTTAACAAATTTCGCACTATTTACCCATCTTTTCTATTCCTCTAGCCATCATTAATGTACACCAAAATACGCACTGAGATATAAGTTGCGCATGAATACCTGAACCGTTTGCTGCCATCCATACTATTTTATTGCAAGACCTCAAGTCACTTGTATATTTTCAGATTTCCCCTATTTGCTGTTTGGCTTTAGATTTAGAGAATGTCATCTCTGTCACTCGAATCATTTAGGCTGTTTCTTATATCGCTCGTCTCGCTCGATATGTCAGAATAATCTGGAACTCACCTTCACTAGCTGAGTGGTGGTGGGTGGTATACCTGGGCAGGAGCAGCCAGTACCTGGTGACGGGGACTATTACCAGACGCTGCCCGCCAAACAATCGTTTTAACACTAAGCCTCACAGACAGTCCTTTGTACAAAACTTGCATGTAGGCCGATGTAACAACCTGAGTTTAACGAAGTCTCTTGTAAATGCCTTGAGTAGTCTGAGGACTAATCTAATTCTTGACTGGCTGGCTGGAATTACTGTCACGATCTCTCACTCACATAATAGTCAGCCACCAAATAGTAAGTGAGGAAACCAAACCCCGCATAATAGATAGATATCAGAATAATGCCTCTACTGTTTATGTAAGTTGCGTTTGTATTTATTTTAGCATGATTTGCCAGCTCTTTTAGAGGAAGCTAAAGAAGTAACAAATATTCCTTGGTATCTAAATAAGAATGAAACAGACAACGATAAAACAAATGAAACAGACCAGGAATCTATAAAGTAAGTCATTATTATGAAATTCAGTCTATTACACTATGATTAAACAATATTAGGAATTACAAATCAGTCTTTGTTCTTAATTTACAGATATATTAAACAGCTTATACCTAGTTATAACTGGTTTAGGAATAACAAACATGGTTCTTATCATAAAATATTGCTTTTTGATCAACAGGGTGACAGTTAAAGAGGATCTATGTTCAATGGTTGCTGACTATTTGCATTTGGATGAGGATTTCAAGTCTGTATACAAACTGTCCTCAACGTCGGAACTAGGTGATGATATAGAAATACCACCTGCACCTACCTCTCCTGTCTATCCCCCGGAATTACCTAAAGGTAAAATACTACTATGTTTTAAATAAGCTTTTATGGTTTTTATTCCTGATACACGTAACTCGTCAAGCTAAATGTTTTGGTAACCATATCCCAACATTATATATATATTTGAAAGTAGGTTTCCTAGCGATGGTTCTTAGATATATCAAAATCGGTTCAGCCGTTTCAAGGCTATCAGCTCGTTTGTTAGCTGCGGTAAGGATCTTTTTTCTTCTATCGGGGGTTACATATTTTTTTTATTTATTACTTGTTACTTCATAGTATTTTTATTCAGAATAAATGTGGCTTTAGCTTAAAAAAATTGTTACTTAAGTGACTGGCCGTGGTTACCTGGGGTGGTAACAACACCCATATTTTAACTATTTCAAGCTAGTTTCAATGCGCAATAAAAACAAGTAATGCCAATGAATATAAACTTAAGAATGTATTATAGTAACTTTACAGTCAAAAAATTATCGCAACTATGTACTTACGAACTCGGCGACCGACAGTTCTAAAAAGACGGTACTTGAAAAGGTTTAATCTGATCCTTTCGTAAACAGTCGATAAAGACCTTACCAATTTTTTTTTAATCAATTATAGATGCAAGACTATCAAAAAAATCTAAAGAAGAAAAAGATTATTATAAATGTCCAGCTCTATACAAAAATGCTCCTAAATATCGTAGCAAGAGTGGATCTGTATCTTCTTTGACTTCTATTGGCAGTGAAACCTCTAGTAAGAGTTACATCACCCCAAGTAAGTTATTATTTGATTGCATTTCGATTTAGAGTGCTATTACTTACAAGAGAATTACTTAGGCATTTAGTCTTCATTATCCAAATACTTTGACTCAAGTATTGTGTTAAGGTAAGATGACGAATGTGTACTTCTAATACAATTCAATGTAGATTAATGTGTTTCAAGTCCTGGTTTTTGTGTCGTTGATGTTAACTAGCTGCACTTCTAAAATGAATAGATTGTGTGTACATATGTTAAAAACATTTAACATTTATAATTGTATTACTTAGTTTATGAACTTGCTCTTTCATTCGCTATTATTAACTATCAATGTTTTTTTAGATATCTGTCAGAAACAACCTGTTGTCCAACCGGTTGCACCGTTTCTACAAAACCAACAGCCACAGCAACTATGTGAAGGTATTTTAATGTTTATAAATAAAAACATAAGTATATATACTTAGTATGATAATAATTTCATCATCATCATATCATCCGACAGACGTCCACTACTGGACATAGGCCTCCCCTAAAGATAGCCACAATGACCGGTCCTGCGCTGCTCACATCCAGCTATTTCCCGCGACTTTTAGTTCTTTTGCGAACCCCTCCTTTCTGATTCGATCTCGCAGAGAGATCCCGAGCATAGCCCTCTCCATCGCTCTCTGGCAACACACACTGGTCAAAGACTTTCGTCTTGAGACACTGCGGCAAATGGGACGAAAATACACCACGTAGCTTCCCGAACGCGGCCCATCCCAGCTGGATTCGGCGATTGACTTCTCAAAATGACACATCAAACTAAACAAAATCTTCCAACTTCGTGGTTGGATGATTTGTCCTAGATAAACGTAATGGTCAACAACTTCGAGGATATTGTCTCCGATTGACACGAGAGTTGGTACTAATAATTTGGAACATTTAAATTCTAGGTTCTCAAGAGTTGATTTACATTTCACATATTGTGGATCCTCACAATTTCTTTGTGCAAAGAGCGTGTTCTCAAGGGCTGGTGAAGGATATGTTACGAGACTTCCGAAATGCTGTTTCGTTTTCCAAACCGTCTTTCAGTCATATTAAACCTGGTAAGCATATTGCAGAATATAATATAATGTTATATTATTTGAAATGTGAACTAAGCAGTTCACATGTAAACTGCTGACTTCTACAGAATACAATGCATGTACTTTTGATCAAACACATTATATTGTTATCATTATGCAGTTTATATATCACAGTTTTGTAATAATGTGCTGTTCTGTGTGCAGGCAAACCATACTTGGTTTTCAATGAAGCTGATAATATGTGGCAAAGATGCCGGGTACTTAGTGTAGACATGATGAAGGATAACAAAGCAATAATTCAAGTGTTCTGTTTTGATTTCGGAAGCATTGAGTTCGTTCCTGTGGATAGGTAAGTCTTCTTTTGACAGCTCCTTACATTATTGGAACAATACAACAAATTAATTTTTCAATGCGCGCTTTTCAGTTTTGGAATTTGGTAGCAATACAAAACAACTAACAGACCCAAATCCGCCGACTTCCAAATCTAAAGCTATTTTTCACTTTTTAGTTTTTGAAGATGGTTGTCTTTATTGTAAAAAAGGTTTTTATTTTTCGCCATATAGTATAAACTTCCTGTCATCAAAAACCATGACGGAGCGGTAATACTGCGTAAATTAACAAGACACCACTTTGAAGTCCCAAGGACGCAGAATATGCAATTTCGTTTATTTTGACGACATATTTTTTCTCACTACCTACTTCACTGTTTAAAAAGTAAAAGTGCTGCTAGTTTGTTTAAGAGTATACAACATTTAACTTGTATTTCTCATAATAAGATTTTTTTTTTAGGAAAACAAATTGTTAAACCGTTAATAACAAATCTCATTATTACCGATTTAAACAAGAACCCGAATCCAAAAGTGTGTTTAATTACTTTATTTAATAAAATAATTATTTTTTCTGTTTTAGTTTACGTCTTTTGCCGCCATCACATTTACAGTCTCCGTATCCGCTCGCCATTAATTGTACTTTGTTTAATTGTGTACCTAAAAAGGGCAGCTGGACAAGTGAAGACTCGTTCTTCATTCAAAATATTATAGACAAGTAAGTCGTGAAAACATTTACTGACTACAGGTAATTGGAAGTATGTAGTTGTACGTCAGCCGACCATTACTAAACTTACTGAAAAGGGATTTTCACACTGATTAAGTGTTAAGTTTTCCAATACTTGATAAGCATGCTATACATATAATATACGGCCGGATACTATGAAGTAACGTAATCATCACCTATTTTTTTACTAAATCATAAACTTTATTTGAATTCTCTTGTAATTGCTGCATGATTTCGTTATTAAAATTGAGGTATTTTATTTTAGCAAACAGGCAGTGATTCATATTCGCCGTATCATATCTACATCTAATGTGGATTTTAAGTTGGAGTGCGACGTCACCACATTCGAACACGGAATCAGTCTTGCTCACGCTTTGGTGTTCCACCAACGTGCCAAAATGTCTAATCCAAGACTACCGGTAATGCTTTCTCCTATATAAATAATGGCAAACAATGTACTGTCAATAACATTAAAAACTTTGTATAATTTATTTCTCAGTATCCAACAATCGCGGGCGTAAAGGACAAACTCAAACTATACACAAGTCACAATGAGTTTAAATGTGACAAACCAGAATTGGTATACATTACACACATTGTCAGTCCTGACAAATTTTACGTGAGAAAAGTAATATTTTTTTTCTATATTTTATTCAAATATCTTGTGAATGACAATTGTTTAGTTTTATTTATTATCTTTTTCAGCAACATCTCAAAGGCGTTTACGAGAAACTTTCGGAAGATTTGGAACAAGAGTATGGTCTCCCTGGCACTGTTGGAACAGTTTATTTACCAGAAATAGGTATTAACTAAATTCCTATAAAATGGTAGGCTTTTATCAGACATTCATCGCCATTTGTTTTTAAGTAGGCATGGCCTTTGGTTTTTAACAGCCCACCTATTTTGTCACTCCGATAACTTTTGAGCATTTATCAACATTTAAAAAATAATATCAGGGCACTCACTGCCAGATATAAAATGGTCCATAGTTCATAGTGCAATTGGTATCAATGTCTGTCCAATGTAGTTAAAAAATCTTAGATTATTATTAAGTTATGGAACACAAACTCAATGTATGAACAAAGAAAGTTTAACATCCGTTAGAACCATACTAATTCTGCGTAGAGTTCACCCAACTCTAATAAATTAGTTTTGCGATTGAATATTGTGATTATTGCTAAGTTTGCGATGATTATACAGGGATGGTATGCGCGGTAAAAGTGGAGAGCAATCAATCGGCGGCTTCTAAAGTGAAGTGGGCGCGCGGCGTGGTGTCGGAGCTGCCGGGGCGCGGCCGCGTGCGCGTGAGGCTGCCCGACACCGGGCTCGTCGTGCTGGTGCCCTGGACCGCGCTGCGCTACATACATCCCAAGTACACCACGCTCAGTGCACTTGTGAGTATACTATTCATGTGCTGCTCTAAACGTGCGCCATTTTTTATTTAAATAGGATTATGTGTTTTTTTATACAGGGTTATTTGTAACCTCTCAGGACTATGTTACTAACATCATAATCAACAACTTTTGTTCTGTGACATTTAAAAATTTATCATATTTTTTTTCATCAGATTTTCATACAAAAATAAAAACATTTAAATTGAACGCTCTAAATGTTACGAAGTCTGTGCGAAGCAAACGAAAGCGATAGTAAAAGGCGAGGGGAGCGGGGTTAGGGCGGCGGGGGTGTTTGTACTTGACCTATTTACAATTTTACGGAAATCCTTCAGTCGGTTATTCGCTACGATGCGCTTGCGTTGCTTGATTCTGTAAAAATTCATAGAACAAAAGTTGTTGTTTATGATGATAGTAATACAGACCTGCAAGGTTGTCACTGTTTTACAAATACCCCTGTATATAGGTACATGGATGTTAACAATAGAGGTCATAAATAATTTGGTCTTGCACTATGTTTTGCCATTAATGTCATACAAATATTATACACATAGGGAATGCTATCCGGACTATCCGTAATCCGAAAAAATCTGATTACCGCACATTTTTACTCCACATCAAAATTCGAATTCGAAAATCGAATCCGGATTTACTCAATATAAGAAATTGTAATTCAAGGGTTACATTATCGCGTGAATATTAAGTGAATATAATAGTAATGTTTAATCATTTGATAAGAAAATTAAAAAACGAATTTAGATAAATTTGTAAATCTTCATGAAAATTCAGTAAAATCCGAATTGAACCGAAAATCCATCCCTTAAAATCCGGATTTTAAAGTAGAACGGATTTGCATCCTATATACACAACAAGATTATTATTATATAACGGCCTCGTTGGCCTAGTGGTCCTAAGCGCGACTGCTACGCTAGAGGTCTTGGGTTCAATTCCCAGGTCGAGCAAAAAGTGTTATCGGGTTTTTCTATGAATTTCTCAGTAGCAGCTCGGAGTTAGGATTTGTGCCCGGTTAATGGCAATAGGCTCGCCCCCTATTACATGGGACCTAAAAACATGCCAGCGAAATGTGGATGAACATTGGTACACCCGTGCCTAATCCTCTGGGGAATACAGGCGTGATGGTATGTTGTATGTTGTTGTATTATTATATACTAGCTGTTGCCCACAACTTCGTCCGCGTTTCCGTCGTTTTTCGTAAAAAAAAGTAGCCTATGTCCTACCTCACGGTTCAGTGGTTTTGATGTAACAGACAGATTAACTTTCATATTTTAGTAGGGAAATATAATATGTCAATCTACAATACTGTTGAAAAATATCGCAATACGGAACCGCACAATATTATTGTTGATAGCTGTGCCCGCGACTCCGTCAGCTTGTAGTAAGAGTAGACAAATATAATCAGAAAGCTTCGAACTGCTAAGCTATCGGGAGTTACACGTGATATTGTGATTCAACCATAAAAGATAGACATATGCTGTCGTGGGATATTTTTTATATAATTTTAAGGAGAACATTTCCGTCATACATGATTTCTGTGTAGCTTTAACCATTAAGGTTGCACACGCGACGGAAGCTTAAAAAATGGAGTAACTTCTCCCGTTTTCCCAACATTTCCCTTCACTGCTCTGCTCCTATTGATTGTAGCGTGATGAAAAGTATACTATAACCACCTCAGGAGTATGAAAAATAATTGTACCAAGTTTCGTTAACATCCGTCGAGTAGTTTTTGTTTCTATAGCGGTTATACAGACAGACAGACAAAAATTTTACTGATTGCATTTTTGGCATCAGTATCGATCCCTAATCACCCCCTGATAGTTATTTTGGAAATATATTTCATGTACAGAATTGACCTCTCTACAGATTTATTATAAGTATAGATAGATAGAATAAAATTATAGACAAAAAAAAAAAACAATAATAACAATTTTAAAAGTAAAACAAAATAATGAAAATGTCTTTCTTTTTAAATTACAACACTTTGATTTTGTTTTTCATGTACAGGCGACAGAGTGCCATCTCGCAGGCATCACACCATTCAATAACATATGGAGCAATGCCTCTGTGGACCACCTTCAGAAATACATGGAAAGCTTATTAGAACTTCAGGTGGAAGACAACCATAACGCATATAATCGCAAGCGAGTATCTGTTGGCGTTACTCTTTATGACAAAACCGACGAAAACAACGTGGTTAGCATTAACTACGAGATGGTCAAGCATAAATTTGCTTTTCCGTTTGGGTAAGGCTTTTTCTGATGTCTGTCTACAAATTCACAGTTACCGGATAATAATATCTAATGAATCGTGTCTTTAATTCGCAATAACTGCTTACCTTTTTAAAAATAGTAATTATAACTAAGATAGCCTGGGAAAAAGGCTTGAGTTTATGTATGTATAGCCTGTGTATGATAGTGTTGAATTAAACAGTAAAAACATGAGTTCCGATTAGAATAAGTAAACCACACTCGATGTCTGCGAATAAACAACTACCATTTTTCTGTCTTATGTGACGACATAGTTAAAAATTACTTTCTTTTTGCAGAGCCTACATATTCAACGAAACTCCTGTTGAACAGGATTTGACAAAGCAGTCGCAGCAGCGTAAACCTAAACCACCTGCTCCATCGGATTCGAAAATAACAATTTTAAAGAAAAATATGACTGAAAACATAAACAGCGAAGATTTACAGGCAAAAGATAAGGGTCCTCTAAGGCTGGAAGTTAAGATACTAAATTACGAGTCACCCTCACTGATCTATGTTTCGTTAGTGCATCAACAAAAAAAATTTAATGACCTGTTTGATGAAATGCAAAAATATTACTCCAAGAATAATAAAAACATACCTAAAGATGACTGGAAGGTTGGCGACAAATGTAGTACATTATGTATTCAATCGCAGACTTGGCGCCGTGCTGTTATAATTGAACTGGACAATGATAACGCCAAAGTGTTTTATATTGATTTTGCATGTATTGAAACGACTACAAAATCCAGTTTGAAAGAACTGTCTTCCGAGTTTTCCATGTTTGGTGACGGTGCTATAAAATGCCATCTATGTGGAATTAGGCCGGCTGGGGGTGAAGAGTGGCCTCTTATTACAAAGGAATATTTAAAAGAAATGCTTGATGAGTATAACAGAATTTTTATCACTAAATTGGGCAACTTTAAAGATAAAAGTATGCCTATCCAACTGTGGGTGTATCATACAGAACAAGGTGGTGCTTTGGAACCAAATAGATCGACATGGCGTTGTTTGAATCGGAAAATACTAGATCAAGGCCTTTGTATCCCTGATCAATCGCAAGTGGTAAGTTTCATTTAGCAACTATTGACACAGGGCCAGTGCGCGTCTCGCGCGCCCTCTATGCCAAAACACCGATTGGTTCCGGTTCTAAAACTAACGTTTATCGTTCTTTGTGTGCAGGTTACAACTGAAAGCAAAACTGAAGACAATACTGAGGAAACATTATCTTTTTTAAACATCACAGGATCTGTCAATCAATGGTTACAATTAGATCCAATGCCTATGGTACCCCTGAACTCAGTTAAATCCGAAGGCAAAATGGATGCTAATCTGCCTTCATCGTTCCTCGAGGAGGGTCAACATCCATCGTTTAGCAAGGCCCCAGAATCTTCAAATGTTATGTATATAACTGACTGGTTGCCAGCTGAACCACTACCTTGTGAGGAGTTTACGGCAGTGCCAACGTAAATATTTTAGATTTTTTAAAGATCTTTTTAATAAATAAAGGGTTATTTAAAACATTTAGACATTTTAGATTTCACAGGCCATACTGAAGGAGTCACCTTAATTTGATTTTTTTTTAAATTGTAGGTACATCGACAACGATGGTGTGATCTATCTACATAAAACATGCCAACATAATACGTTAGAAATTATTCGCAAGGCACTCAATGTTCGCTTCAAAGATCCGGATCCAAAAGCGAAATTTACTAAATGGAGTGTGGGGGAACTATGTGTCGCATTATTCTTTTTAGACGAACGCTTTTATAGAGGCAAAGTAATAGAAGTCAACAATGAAACATCTACGTGTAATATCCATTATATTGATTATGGTAATGAAGAAGTTTGTTCCTTTGCAAATATGAGAAAAAGCGTCCCACTCCATCAGATACCCACACAAGCTCACAAATGTATTTTAAATCGTGTACGTCCCCTTGGCGAAAAGTGGGACAGCAATACATTAGACTACTTACATAAATGTATTGTCGAAAAACAATGTTGCATAAAAGTATGTGGTGAACCAGTGAATGGCGTTGTACCTATAGAATTAAGCTTCGATAAGCTCTGTATAAATGATCACTTGGTAGAATTCGAAATGGCGAATTACACAGATGGCAGTCAAGCCCTTATTAGGAAATACGCTCCAGTTGAAGAAAAGAAAGAAGAAGTTGAAGAAGTCAACAAATCCGATTCAGGCCCAGATTATATAGTGGTTGATGATGCAGACAATACTACTGAGCAGTTGTCAACCTCTCATGATTCATCTGACGTTATCTCTCTAAGAGGAGCAGACTGGAACAAAATAATAGAAGAAGAACAATCATTACTAGATGGAAATTATATCGCATACCCAAAAAATACAGAGGACGAGTTCTTGTGTAATATCACAATAATTAATGCCATTGATACATTAGAGCTTAATATTATTTTTGATGATGATACCACTGGAGTGTACGACCAAATGTTTGAAGAATTACAGACTGAAAGTCTAAATATGTCGCCTCTAAACGGTATATTCGAGAATAAAGCGTGTTTGGCAGTATTTCCGGATGACGGTCAATGGTACCGTGCGTCTATTTTGCAATTTAGCGAAAAGAAAAACAAAATTAAAGTAAGGTATGTTGATTATGGCAACATTGACGTAATTTCGTTAGCTGACGCAAGGGAAATTCATGAGGAGTGGGCAAAACTTCCACCTGCTACTGTAACAGCCAAATTATTTGGAGTGCGACTAAATCCTGATATTGATACCAAAGAGGTTACAAAAGAATATGCTCAAGTAATTTTGGATCAAGGACCATTTCATGCTAAGGTTATCAGTTACGACGGTTCAATGCCTCTAGTAGAGTTAAGAGATGAAACGAATGAATTAGTATACAAGAAACTTATAGATACTAATATGTTTATTCAATATGAATAACTGTTAAATTACACTTAATTGCTAATTGTTATTTTTTTTCTTTCCATGTTTCAAGCAATCTTAAAAACATTTACTAGTTCTTAGTTACAAAAATAAGTACCTCATTAAGATGGCAACAGTTTTGTTAACAAATTATTTTAATAAAACTATAAATGTACTTTTTTTTTTTTTGGTGGGTGGGAAATCATCAAATAACTTCTCCCGCCCTGGGCGGGGCGGGAGGGAGTGTCAGACTTTTACTGACTAAAACCCACCCATGTTCCTTCTTGTGCCCTTTGCGTTCCGGGGGCGCGGTATCTCTTGCGAACAACCCGCAGCCCCGGCAGGCATCGGCCCTCAGTGGCCCCTTCCTTTTGCTGACATCTCTTTGAGGCGCGCGTGGAACACGAACGCGCCGTCGACACGGCCTGTCGTTATGCAACGTAAGGACGGTGAGCTACCCATTGCTCACCGTCCACAGGCATAAATGTACTTGGTTTTAAACTTTCTTCGCCTTTCACAACGTTTCTAAGTTTTAGTAATAATTAAATCTCAATGGATCATTTATGTATGGGTTCTTACTTATAAAAAAGAACCGGACAAGTGCGAGTCGAACTCGCCCGCCGAGGGTTCCGTACGTTGGATCATTATAAATTACAGAATTAAATTAATAGTTTATTCAAATAAATAGATAGATTTATTTACTAAAATTTACTTAGACATCTAGGTATTAGGCAAGTATAAACTCTGACTCACCCTGACCTGAAAGCGATTTCAGTTTGTCGTTAGCTAGTGTCAGGTGTTCGAATTATTACCTACACTGGTCACCGCATTGGAATACGAGCTAACGACTGCGAGTAATTTGAATTAGGTCGACTACCTCCGCCTTTTTTTGGAAATGACGAAGCCAATCGAGATAGTCCGAAAAAGGGCGCACTAATCCACGTTCATCTATTTAATACTAACTGCTGCCAGCGACTTCGTTCCCATGGTTTTTTCCACCCGCATTAAGTTAGGTCTTTGGTTACTGCTCCTCTCCCTATGTCGTAGCGTAATGTTATATAGCCTTCCTCGATAAATGAACTATCCGACACCAAAATAATTTTTGCATAAAAGATTTACATAATCTAAAATCAAAGAGATTAATACTACTTACTATAGAGAGGCTATGTGAAGAAATGCCATAGAAAAAGTTTGATCCCTTGTCTCAGTAATGCCATCTAGCATAATATAGCAAAAGAGCGGCTTTTGGGAAAATCTCAAATGTCAGTAACGTCATTTAGTTTTGAATAGCATACTAGAAACTTGTGGTAGGGATGTTATCATTAAAAAAACAATGTATCGATAATATTGATAAAAGTTACTAAGACTATTTTTTGTAAACATTGAAAAAGATTAAAACGAATGCCAAAAAATTTGGAAATCAATAAAATTATTAGTAGTTTCAATATTTACAAGTTATTTATTTTTTTACACTGAGTTAAACAAATGGGGAAGCTAATGTCATTACCACGCGTCTTAAAATGTTTAACCAGTATTTCAACGCGACGACGTAGCTTTGAAACTGATAGGTAAACATTTAAAGTAAACCTATATGTGTCTCACTCATAAAAATGGCGGGAACAATACCGTCGCTAAGTTAAGACAAAGATAAATACAATGACGGGTTGGTGTTGTCTACCATCTGAAACTTTACCCAATAAAACACAAAATTAAAAAATTTTAGTGACCCCGACAGAAAAGTACCGAAGAATCTCTATCGCAGCTAACAAAAGAGCTGATAACTTTGAAACCGCAGAACCGATTTCCATCAAACATAGCTAAGAACACTCCCGACTAATATAGCCTTCAAACAAAACTAAATCAAAATCGGTTCATGCGTTCGGGAGGTACGATGCCACAGACAGATAGACACACACAGACACGTCAAACTTATAACACCCGGTCGTTTTTGCGTCAGATAGCAAAGTCAAGCGAGTAGTTAGGAATATAAGCAGTGTACTATTTTACTATGAATGTAGAATGACTAGGAAAAATCAAGAAACGTGCAACTTAGTTCACTTGAAGTACAAGGCACAGATCCAGACTTTCCAAAATAAATGTCCCTTATAAAGTGCTTTGAGCATAATTTTGATGAACCGGATGAAAGCCAGTTTTCTTCTCTACTGTCTATTTCTACTTTTCGCATTCTACCTTATTTACATGCGGAAACCTGAATTAACTATCGTGATTATGTTCAAATAGTTTCTGTTATTTATTAATTACCTTATTAAATATTATCGATAACAAAACCGATAAACAACATCTCATCTCTGCAAGGCAGTAGTAAAGCTATTTAGCAATAGAGGGCGTTTATTATAAAATTAGCAAATGTTCTAGAGCTATTTATGAAAATTATTTAATTCTAATTACTGAATAAAATCTAACGAAAATAAACCGAAGTTAGGTCGAATCGTTTTACCATAACAACATTTATAATATTGTAATGCGCAACTCGGCATATTTTCCTAGAAAATATTTTTCTTTTGATCGGCTCGAATGTGACTTGACACGCAGGCGTGTCACACTAGACTGAACGACTTATGACCACTAGGACAAATGTATCGGACGACGATTTTGTTCGTTATGTCCCGTCTATTGCATAGTATAATTTAATGTCTTTGTCTAAAATTTACTTCGTACCTATAGCTTTATTGGATAGGTATAGCGTTTATATATCCGAAAATTATTACGTCTATTGTTTAAAATAATATTGAACGATGGTCGTTATGGTTACGCCCTGATTCAAGGGCATTTCAAAGGGGCTCCGTTGATGTATCTGTAGGCAGAGGCTAAATAGGTTGTATGTGTTTTGAGTGGTATTGGTATATTAAACGATTTTATTTTTTATTTAAAATAATAGTTATTTTAAAATTATTTATTACTTACCTATGAACGCAGAGGATGATAAGATATGAAATGATGAATAATACTATAAAAATCTCTTGTAAATAAAGTAGTTGTAATATTAGGTTTCTCTATTAGCAATAATTATAAACAGTATGCATTTTTACTAATCTATGGTTAATAGGTAGTGACAGTACTATATATATTGTCATTGTCATCTTGTTCAATTCCCCCCCGGTTCCCCCCTTGCTCCCTTCCTCTTGGTGCGGCGTTTGCGTGTTTGTTTGATTCATGATTTTGATTGATTGTGAATGTCAAAAACAAGAAATAGTCCGTTGTTTTGGTTATTTTTATTAAAATTATTAATTTAAAAACTGATGTCTTTAATGAAAAAGACTAGAAATGATGCTATTAAAGCTGCGGTCACTTCCTACTTAGAACGTCGGAATTATCCTGTAAGTGTTACATTCACCTGCATGTAAATATTACTAGATTTATTAGTAAAAGTGGTAGGGAATTAACTGTAGCTATGGTATTGTATGCATTTCAGGACATAGACGTGTTTAGCAACAATAATAATCTAAGCAGAAGTGCGGAACAAATGGCTGTGGCAACGATAGTTCAATGCGAAGCAAGTCGTGCTAATTCAATCTTATTTTCTTGCATCAACAACGACTCCGGTCAATATGACTTACAGTATACAAGGTAGATATTATCGTTGTTGTAAACAGGGCTCTCGTAACGTTACGTTACTGACAGGTTACCTGAAATTTTTAATTGCTCATTTTGCCTTGGAATATGGCCTAAATGGAATGATACTTTGTTTGTCAAATAATAAAAGAATCAATTACATGGATTTGGTTCATTCAAGTTCACTCTACTCTCACACTAATTTCAGATTGGTTAACTTCATCAAAGAGATCAAGCAAGAAAAAGTGAAAAATGAACTTCTTGGGTTGCTGTGTCCACTACTTTGTCATTTATATTTAGAAATGTTACGAGGCGGTCATGGAGGCCCTGCACAAATGTTCCTGAAGAGGCATTCAGCCACATTACCTCAAAAGGATTTATCTTATCACCAACCCATTGATGGTAATCTTCCATCGGCATTGTACAGACCGAATAGCTTAGAACAGCTTTTCAATTCCTTACAAAACGGCACAATTGACAATGAAACACCTGAAAAAGACTATATGAATCAAATACTAGACGATATTGGCTCCATTTATACTTTACAAGAGGTTGAAACTAGACCATCTATTGCTGCATTCAGGTACATGCAATACTTAAACTTTCCCATTATAAAATAGGTTGACTTTCCTGCTGTTCTGTAAAAAACTCTAACAATTTTCCTTTGGTAAGTACTACCTGACTGCCCCAGAAGTAGACCATGAATAAATTACATAAATTTTTTTATGTTAATGAAAAGGCCCATAGCTTTTTGAGGAATTATCAAAATGGTTAATTGATACTTTCTGTGACCCAAGGACTGACTTTTACCTTGGCTTGAGGCTAGCATTGCCATCCAACATGGCAATGATTCCAGCAGGAGAATATTTGTTACGTGCGGGAGTCGAACTCGCTACATGCAGCCCAGCAGGCGATCGCTGAGCCTCTGCGCCAACAGTGTCATCATTTTCATTGTTGTCATTTGTTGAATGCCATTTTGTTTTAGTTTCCTTATAATTATTATTCTTTTTTTTAAGGTGTTAAGCATTGCGATGGGAAAGTGATGCTTTACCCTAATAAAGGTTTGATTTAAATTTTAGGTCATGTAAATATGATATAAATCTATCTCAAGATGCCCTAAATATGTTAAAATCATATTTAGCTAAAAATGGACATGTTCTTCTAATACAAGTTCTTCAAACATGGTTTCACATTGATATTAATAATGACCCTAATAGGAATGACGCTGTAAGTATTCAACATTTTTGTACTCAATATCTTTATTGCTTTTCCATATGTATACTTAGGTGGTAAATTATAATTAAGATCATTATGGACCCTGTAGGGCACAGCAATATAGGGTTAGGAGAGAAGAAACCACATCCACATACCATCACACCTGTATTCCCCGAAGGGTTAGGCAGACGTGTAACAATGTACACCCGTAGTTCGCCGGTATGTTTAGGTCCCATGTAATAGGGGGCGAGCCTATTGCCAATAACCGGGCACAAACACAAACAACAAATCCTAACTCCGAGCTGTAACTGAGAATTTCATAGAAAAACCCAATAATGCTTAATAAATAAACTATCCAACATAAAAAGAATTTTTCAATTCAAACCAGCAGTTCCTGAGATTAGCATGCTCAACCAAACAAACAAACTATAATATATATTAATATAAAGCTGAAGAGTTTGTTTAACAACAAGTAATCGAAATAACAAGTAATCTATACTAGTGTATAGATTACTTGTTATTTTATCTTAAAAGAATATTTAAAATAATTGTTATCTCTAAATAGGTTTATTTTTAATATACATACATAAACTCACGCCTTTTTCCCATGGGGGTAGGCAGAAACCACAGAACGCCACCTGCTACGATCCTTACATACTTCTTTCGCCTCGACCACGTTCATACATCTGTTCATACAAGCACGCCGGTTACGAGTACTGTGCACACGTCCTTTCTGAAGAACCCCACCAATAAGGTCAGGGTAGGTCTTTCTAGGGCGTCCTCTCCCGGCGTTGCCACTCACATCTGCCATATAAATCCCTTTCGTTAGTCGCCTTTCACTCATCCTCTCAACATGACCGAACCATCTAAGCATACTCTTTTCTATTTTTGTTACTACATCCTCTTTTAATCCGCAACGTTCTCGTATTGTTTCGTTCCTCACTCTATCGTTCAAAGTTACACCACACATACTTCGCAAGGAACGCATCTCCACAGCATTTATCCTACTTTCATGCCTCGTTTGCCACACATTTTTAATATAATTTCGTTTATTATATTATTATACTTATGTACCTTATATTATAGTGTATTATTGTCATTAAACTATGCATTAATTATTTTTATTATTATATCATTAATATATTTTAACATTCATATGAATTATTGTGTATTTATGGCAAATAAATTAAATAATTATTAGATAATTAACTTTTAATTCCAATTATTTATGTTTATCAATTAAATATTCATTTGTAAAGTAACAATATTTGTTAATTAGTATTTTTTTTAGTTTATTTACATATATATTAAACTTTTCTTCTTGTTTTATTATGTCAGTGTTACATAATACAAAATGTATAACAAACTATGTTATATATTTTGTATTATGTAACATTGGATAAGACAAAAGAAACAGATTGATGGAAAAATGTGTTGGATTTTAAATGAAAAAGACTTAAAAAGCATTGTTTGGAAGCACATTATTTGAATGCAATTGATAATTTCTCATTTATTTATTGCACAATTTGATGGGTACTGATGTCTTTTACATATACAGGAAGATGATGAAGAAGAAATGGATGAAGAAATAAGCGTTACTAGAACTAGTTCAGAGGAGAAGATCACAGATGCAAATGGTAAAAAGTCTAAAATTATAATAACCAAGTACATTGTATTTGTTTACTAAAGTTGACATTGTTTTTTGATACACTTCGGGACACCATATTTTTTCAGATATTTTTGCTGAATGTAATGGTCATGCAGAATATATAAGTATTGATAAGGAATTAATGGAACTCCAAGATGCTATAAAAGGCGTCAGAGAATCTACAGCACCTCTAAAATTGTACAAAATAGCAGCTCCAGATACACAGTAAGAGTCATGGAAATATTATAGTTGTTGCAAACCATGAGCGCGCATTTAGATTATTTGTTGGTGCGTCACGCGTCATTGTGTAAACAATAACACTTCAGATCATTTTTCTGTTATTTACAGTTTAGTATGTGCAAAAACTGATCAGTACTGTAATATGTTATGTGGAGGGTTCAGTAATTCAGAAATCAGATTATGGGACCTTGGACAAAACAATGTCAACAGAAGAGTCAACCGAAATATCTCTGAAGTAGAATTGGCATGTTATGTACCACATGAACTGGTGCCCGATGATAATACTCTGTAAGTACTTAGTCGTTCTTTTTAAACAATATAAGTCTACAACTTGCGATTAATAATGTAGATATCTGTTATTTAAACTGGCAAATTGTGTGGTTTTACTTTCAGACAAATAGGTGCTGGAGTGCCATTAAGAGGGCATTCTGGACCAGTACAAGCTGTTAGTGTACTCCCACAAGAGGAATTAGTTGTTTCAGCTTCACATGATAACACCATACGAGCTTGGAGACTAACAGATTATTCGTGTGCCGCAATTTACAGGTAGGTATAGTGTCCGGCACGAGTCGTGAGCTTCAAGTTCATTTTTGGGTCTCTTTGGCAGGGGCGGCCATACTGCACGCGTCGTACCAATCGCGTGCAGCGTCGGCAAACCTTGATAAGTGAGACTTAGAAAACTGAGTGTGAAGCTTTCATGGTCTACGGGCCTGTGGACGGTGAGCGATGGGTAGCTTACCGTCCTTACGTTTAACACAACGACAGGCCGTTGTCGACGGCGCGCGTTCCACGCCTCAAAGGGAAGGGGCCACTGAGGGCCGATGCCTGCCGGGGCTGCGGGTTGTTCGTAAGAGATACCGCGCCCCCGGAACGCAAAGGGCACAAGAAGGAACATGGGTGTGTTTTAGTCAGTAAAAGTCTGACACTCCCTCCCGCCCCTCCCAGGGCGGGAGAAGTTATTTGATGATTTCCCACCCACCAAAAAAAAAAAAAAGCTTTCATGGTCATGATTATATTTTTTAAATAGAAAAAACTACACATAAATCTAAGGTTTTTATCAAGGTTTTATAAAAAGAACTTATATAGTCCAATCTATTCATATCATAATTTGAGAACTTGTGTACTTATAGTAAGATATCCCTGTGAGGAGTGAGATAAGTCGATAGGTCCTTGCATTCTTAGTTATTTATTCAGGATCTCTCATTTCTTTTTGGCTGTCTGTATGATATCGTCTTTGATACACTTTTATGAATGGCTTTTTAATGTTGTCTTGTTGCAGAGGTCATAATTACCCAATATGGTGTATGGATGTATCAAAGAGCGGACTCTTCGTCACCGGCTCACACGATAAGACTGCAAAGCTGTGGTCTCTAAGTAGAACTTTTCCAATAAGAATATTTGTCGGTCACATCGCCGATGTCACTGTAAGTATCGAGTCCAGTTTAAAATAGTATTATATACTTAGTACCAAGGTATACATTATTATTCCAAGATTGTTCTAAAATTAACCAAACTTTCGATTCGCTTTATCTTTATGGATATTGATCTTTCGCTACCTCCATAAGACATCATACCTTACTTCAACGGTTTTTGTTTCAGTGTGTAAAATTCCACCCAAATGAGGCATACATAGCGACAGGCGGAGCAGACCGTACCGTACGATTGTGGATGGTATCCGATGCCCGACTCGTGCGCATCCTGTGCGGACATCGCGGCATTGTGAGGACACTCGCCTTCTCTCCTTCCGGGGCTCATTTGGCCAGTGCTGGTGATTATTTTAGTTTATTTATTTTGATTGCAGTTCAATGAACTTAATTTTTTATTTTAATTGGTAACCTAACAATAAAATATAATTCCGCCTCCCAGACTATTTGGTTTATTTTAGAGAATGTTTTGTTTAAATACTAGCTCTTCACATGGTATTAATACAATAATAATGAGCCTACTGAAATAGCATTCATTATATTTAGCTGCATATTTCTTCCAGGAGATGACAAGAAAATTAAAGTTTGGGATTTAGCTGCATGTAACTGCATTCATGAGTACCGAGGACACCATGGGAAGGTTACTGCACTAGACTGGTCATCTGTAGGCAAGCCCAGTTTGACTAACAGGGTTCTGTCAGATCCCAGTGACCCATTGGTTGATAATTCTCTGCTGTGTTCTGCTGGCATGGATGGCATTGTTAAAATGATGTCAGATTGTAACTCTAAAAATAAGTATGTTTTCTTTTTAAATGACAAAAGATTTACTTGATCAGAACTCTTTTAAAAGAGAGCCAGTAGGTACCTCACTTTATACTGAATCAGGAACTCTTTTATTTTCAGGCAATTATCAAGCCAAGATGTCCAATCATCAACCTACAACACAAAATGTTCCTACCTGGTAGATGTCCAAGTTCATCCAGAGTGGGTGGTGGCCATTGGAACGAAAAGATGAAAAAACAAATACCCACACTGCTATGTTATATTTAATGAATTAATTTGTGAACAATAAAATAAAAATCTAAATGTTTTTTGTTTTATTATACAAACATAATTGGATCAAATAACTAATACATTATAATATTATGTTGATGAAAGAACTTAGTAAAGAACAGAATTACATGATTTTTTATGGTCCAAAATACATCTCAGACCTTCTTAAAAAAGTTGTTTATTGTGGGCTGTTTTCCTTTTTTTGGTGGTGACATCTTCTTACTCTTAGTTTTCTTTGGTGATGACTCAATTTTAACTAGTTTCACTTGTTCAGTATTTTCCTTTACATTTATACCATCTTGTTCTTGTTTAACATTTTCTTTTTCTTCTTTACCATTTTCATTTATTTGTTTGGCATTATCTTTTACTTCTTCCTCATTTTCTGAAAAACTCTCATACACTTCTTCTTTCTTTGTTAGAATATAACCATCTTCATCTGTATATGTTTTATCTACAATCTTTCGCCTTTTCTTAGGATTGACTATACCTGATGTTATTTTAACTGTATTTATGGTTGGGGTAGGAGGTATTTCATCTTCAGATTCATGATCAACATCCATTTCATTGGAATCGAAAGGATCATTTTCCCCTGTTTCACTCTCGCTATCTGAGACACGTAAAAGTCTCTTGCGTTTCTTATCTACTTTAGCATTCTTCTTTATTTGTGTGAGAGCTTTATTATTATTTGCTTTAGCTTTTGCAGTTTTTAATGACGCATTTGTTACTAGTGATGTATCAGTACTTGTTGGCTCAACTTTACTATCATTCTCCACTTTTATCTTAGGTTCATGAACTTTTTTGGATTTTGAGGAATCGCCATTGGTTTTGCTGAAAAATCCTGCAATGCCTTTAGCAGCAGTTTTACCATTGCTTGCTTTAAGTGTTTTTTGATTGTTTGATGTATCTTTCTTAGGAGATGGGATTTCAGATTTTACATTAGGTGCTGCTAACTTGCCTTCACTTACTGAGTCGACTTCATGTTTTTTAACCTCTTTTGTTTTATTCTTAGGTTTCTGTTGAACACTTGTTGATTTAGGAACATTCAAAATAGCATGATTTTTCGAAATCAAGTTTCCTATTTCATTTTCTGTCCTCTTTGAGCAGGAGTTAGCTTTTATTAACCCAGTACATAAGGTAAGATCTTCGAATTTGTTTATGGCAGTTAAAGCAACGCTATCCACAGAGTTTGGTCCTCGACTGACGCTGTACACATGCTCATAAAATATATTTTTTAATGTTTTCTTAAGATTTTCTAAATCTCTTTCCGAACATACAGTAAGACATCCACTGTTGTTATTTAGTAAACCAGATATCACATAAGAAACACTAAGGTCCGTTTCTGGCTGAGATTTTCTTATGACTTGTATTAATTCATACAGTAACAATTTTGCTTCATTCACATGAATACACAGCTCCTTGCTAAGCGAAATATAGGTAACTAACTTATACTCATCTAATACTAGTTCTTTTAGAACTTTCAAATTCGCATTTATTGTTTCCATTTTGCAAAATATTATTCCTCACGTTGCGTTGACTAATGACTGACGTTTACTCATTAATTCATTGAGTGTTGGTTTGGCGGTTCACCCCATAGAGTAGGTAGAGGTACCACAGAGTGAAGCACGTTTTGTCTATGGGAAGAGGTTGATAGTGTTGTTGAAATTAATTAAAATTCATTTCAACAACACTATGAATGAATACCATAGTCATAGTATACCGAGCCGTACAGTTACAACTAAAAAATAGTAATGTAATCTGTGTCGTTCGTGTAGTCGTAACTATACGCGTGATAATTGGTGATAAATAAAAGTTTTGGAATCAACAAGAACAACTAATACCATCAAAATAACTTAAAACAAACCTTTGTAATCTATGTAAGTCTTTTAGTAAATGTTTAATATTGGTTTTGATATGACTATTTTCGACATCGTTACATCATTTTCTATTTGTATCGACCAATGGTCGACACAGATGTCTACAGTTCAGGAATTGTAGCAAATTGTAAAGGTAGATCTATACGTTTAGGTTTATTTATCCATCCTATTCTTCTTTTTGACAGAACAAACATTGAAGATCACGTAAAATTTATACTATAGTAAACAGTTGAAGGGGAAAATGCCAGGGTAAGCTACATCTGCAATCGTGGGAGGGAGTGGTTAACACATAATTTTAGAATACCTACCTTGATTGCTCATCATAAGTGGCACCTCCACATGCATAATAATTCTTATCATACTCTAAAAATAGCACAGCTCATTACTACAATCTTAATCATTCCTGACCTAGATCTTAGTTTATACCTAAATTTGCAAATGTTTGTAACAAAAATTATTAAAGGCAGGTAGCCTTCAACCATCCTTCAACATTCATGACTCATGTTTTTTATTTGTATCTCAATAACATCCAATAATTTAATACAACATCAAAGGAATTGTAATATAAATAAGTAAATAAAATGTAAACTGAAATTCCTCTGATGTTCAAATTAGCAACAAGCTTGACTAAAAAATTAAAAAATGTTTTACCTGTTATAATGGAATATAAAGGATAATAATAATTTACGCTATATTTTGAAGAGACCATATTGTGCAATTTTAGTATGAAATAAGTCATCAACTGAGGAGAATTGAACATTGTAACTTTTGAGGTAAATAACAATACTTTTGGGGTTAAAAGAACAGTAAAACAAGAATTAGGTACCTAAATAAAAGTACTTGTTAAATATTTGTTGCATTATGATTCCTTTATTTTATGTTATGGGTCTAGTTGTGCAGGATAGAAAAAGAGAACGAGTTTTAGAATAAGTACCTAAGCCATCCCCGGCAGTCACTATTCACCTTATCCACATGAACTCTAAGACAGAGCTCTTAAAAAGTACCTCCTATAGCCCAGTAAATGGTGACATCAGAACAATCTTGTTGTATGTGGGCTGCAGTTTTGCCACCCTTAATAATGGTTTTGCAAGTCTGCATAGAAGGCTACACAGAACTCTTAACACAATAAGTTATTTTCAAAATAACTAGCTTGGAAACTGCAACTATATAGCTGTTTTGAAATCAGTGCAAGTATTACTATGCTTGGTGAAGGTCTTGAAGTGAAAACCTTAATAAAACTTTGCTTATAATATATCTGTTCAGATGGAGATTTAAAATCAAATTTTCCTTCCTCTATAGCATGGCTGGCATGGCATAGTCATCTTCAAGCAAGATACAGCATAAAATAACTACATAATAACAACACTAGTTTAAAACTCACACCTTTTTTGCTCTAATATCTGGCTTGATTAACTAAGAATATCTTTAGTCTGGTGCTGTAGTTCTCAGTTTAAAAAAAAAAGCACATATTAATTTATAGTTTATATTATATTTGATGTGATTATAATTAACCTCTCGTGTGCCGGAATGTAGATCAACGCTCAAAATAAGCCAGTGTTAGTCTGCAGGAGCGTATATCTGTAATTATGTGACACTAAAAAATTAATTCTGTACGTGTTCGCCCGGCATACGAGCGGTTAAGTCAAAGATAATTATTGACACCTATAAATTGATATTTATTTACTGAAATGAAGTGCAACTGGTCTTTCCTTTTCTGAATTTCCCAAATGCAACTGTAGCGTTGAGATAATGATTTCGTTACACATTAATAATTTCGTTACAGATTAGCAACAATGTCTCTGGACAACATGTTCTGCACCCGCTGCGGGGATGGCTTTGAACCTAATGAAAAGATTGTCAATTCCAATGGAGAACTTTGGCATACTAACTGCTTTGTGTAAGTTTCGCTAGGGTTCTTTAAAAATAATATTCACATTGAAACAAAACACAGAGTGAATTTTTTAAATAAGTAGTTAGCCCAATCAAGAAATAATGAAAAAAAAAAACTCGAAAACAGTTTTGCTGCAGAATTTTAAATAATCGTTTTAGATTGGCTATGCCTACTTGAAAAGATCACCAGCCTGTTTATTAGGCAATGTCATGTGCACTGCCGCTTTTAAGGGTATTTGGCAATTTATTTCATATTGTTATTTTTCAGGTGTGCGCAATGTTTCCGCGTATTTCCTGAAGGTATATTCTACGAGTTTGAAGGTCGCAAATACTGTGAACGTGACTTTCAAGTACTGTTTGCGCCTTGTTGCGGAAAATGCGGTACATATTTAGTTTTACCTTAAGTTTAGTTTGGAATTTTTTACGGAAAAATATCGTTATTTGTACTACATTATAATCGAGTATAAAATTTGACGATGACTATAATATATGACTGAGACAACAAGATTTCAGACAACGACAATCTTTTTCAAAAATGTCCTATAACAAGTAACTAATATGAATGGCCGACGACCTGTTTTATTGCCTCTGGATCCAGTGGACTCACTTAGCTCACAGATAATAACTATCTTACTTTTGTTCTGTTTATCTGGTAGATAATGTCTATCCAGATGTTGTGAAACATCTACAAAACTTTATTAAAAAATACCTTTTGAACTTCAATAGTGCTCTGATAATAATGTACTGACTTGGTTTCAGGCGAATTTGTGATTGGTCGCGTGATAAAAGCGATGAATGCCAACTGGCACCCTGCATGCTTCCGCTGTGAGGACTGTAATGTTGAACTTGCGGATGCAGGCTTTATTAAAAATGGTGGGCGGGCTTTGTGCCACACCTGCAATGCACGCATTAAGGCCGACGGTCTGCTCAATTACATGTGCCATAAGTGCCAGTAAGTAAATCTATTTTTTTTTTATTTATCGATCTTATCCTGAAATAAACAACTTATTGAATATCAAGGTAGGTATGAAATAAGTCTATGAAAATAGTAATAAACATAATATATACGGGGTGTAAAAAAACCTTACATAGCCATAAACTACTCTTACTGCCAATCAAACTAAATAACATTCAGCAGAAATTATTGCTGGGAAACAACTTACTTTGTGGTGTGACAAATCAATCCGTATCGTAGTGCGCAATGCAACGCTGCAAAACATTGTGCTTTCGAGTGCATACAACAGTACAGTGGTCGTCTGTCGTGGGGGCTATTTAAAGTCTAGTCATAACATTTCAAAACTGGTTTTCGAAGAAAATCTGGAAAAAAAAAATAACTTTAACATTAAATATCTCAATAATGCAATGTTGGGAAGAATATGCAAGTTTCAGCTTCGTAAGACTTTTCACACTCGTTATGTATAAACCTGCAAATGAATTTCCTGATTGTTTTGTATAGTGGTGTTATTGACGGTGAGCCCTTGCGTTACCGTGGCGAGGTGTACCACGGTTACCACTTCACATGTGCGACATGCGGCGTGGAGCTTGATCATACCGCCAGAGAGGTCAAGCATCGCCCTGGATACGCTGCCAATGATGTGGTAAATATATTGTTATTTGAGGTTAAACACCGGAAATTAAAGCAGTAACAAGTACAAAAATGGACACACCATTTATGTATTTGCTATTTCTTTAATTTTCTAATATGAATACTTAAATAAAAACTAGCAAAGTGAGAGGCGGACCCACACATCAAGGATTCCGTAACCTTTGTTAATATAAAAGGACAAAATAAAATAATTGGCAAGTTTTCCATGTTCATTCATTTTATTTATATTTATTAATTGTTGATTATAAACACTGTTTATTTTTTGTTTTACCTAAGTGTCGTAAATTTTATATAACTAAACATTAATTGCTTTAAGAATCCATGGCATTCAAAAAGTTCTTCTAGAGATTTGTTACAATAACATGATAGCTGAATGATTTTCATATCATAATTATGTCGTAAATATCATGACAAAATATTTGTGCATTTCAAAGCTGACTAAAAATATTGTTTTGAAGAAGTGTGGTCCCAGTCTCTATATTTATAAATGCTCCATCAGATCATCATCATCTATGTACTTCAGATTTTTCGTTTTGCAAATTTCAAGAGAAAGAACTTTTTAGACATTTTAGTTGAAAACTTCATAATGTGTATGATTCCCAAAAATAAATTATAATTTATTTGTTTGTTTGCAGAACAATCTCTTCTGCTTACGTTGCCATGATAAAATGGGTATTCCTATTTGTGGAGCTTGCCGGCGTCCAATTGAAGAGAGGATTGTCACTGCCCTTGGAAAACATTGGCATGTTGAGGTGCGTAACTATACTTACTATACATTCTTTTTTTATTAAATATTTTTCTTAACCAAGTACTGCCCTTTTTTCAGCACTTTGTGTGTGCCAAATGTGAGAAGCCCTTCCATGGTCATCGCCATTACGAGAAGAAGGGTCTTGCCTACTGCGAACAGCATTACCATCAGTTGTTCGGAAACTTGTGCTATGTGTGCAACCAAGTGATTGCTGGTGACGGTAAGCATTTTAAAAAAGCTAACTCTGCTACAGCTTTTTGTTTCGTGGAACATTATCTTTTAACTTTTTCTATTTTTCGTTTAGTTTTCACGGCCCTGAATAAAGCTTGGTGTGTGCACCACTTTGCTTGCTCCGTGTGCGATGCAGCACTAAGTACGAGAAGCAAGTTCTACGAATACGACGAACGCCCCGCTTGCCGTCGCTGTTACGAGAAGTTCCCGGCAGAATTGCGCCGCAGACTGCGTCGTGCGCATCACTACACTATCCGCCGTTAAAAACACTGTATTAGAGAAGGTGAAAAATTTAATTTCTAAAAACATTTTTAACAAAATATTTAACCATCTTCACACCCTGTAAATGACCGGCCACACGCTCAAGTAGCTCGCAGGCAAATCCGTGCAAACTTTATTTGCGCAGTCCAATCCTCAGCATGTCAACGATTGCACAAGCCTCGCTTCCGGGGCTGTGCGAGCTACCGTCTTGCCGTCCTCACGCTCGCTCTTACCTGTGCAGGCATGCTCGCAGGCAAGACGGAGCGTGTAGCCGGGCCATAGATCAAATCCTGAAGATAATCTACAAATATCTATTTACAAATTAAACAACATTTGGGGTTTATCTTTTGTTAAAACTTTGACTCCAGAAACTGGTAAATCTTAATGTATAATATAAACTTGAATTTGTAGGTAACGTATACACAAACAATGACATTTAATTCACCTCCGGTCTTTCAGGGGGTGGAAGTACTTATATGAATATGAACATCTTTTATATATATTATTACTTTACCAGTTGACCCAGCAAACGCTGTTTTGTCATTTTTTAGGCTTATAAAAACAGATGTTGGCCGATTCTCAGACTCGGCAGTGAATAAAATGTCGGCCTATAAATAAACAGTTGAAATGAGAATCTCCCCCTAATTGGAAGCCTGTTAAAAAATAAAGAAACAGTTGTTTGTATTATGAATGACAAGGAGAATAAGTACAACATTCATTCCCATCTTTTGAAAAGCAAGAGTGCTTTTTGCAATAAAGCTCTTAATTAGCATTTTTAAGGTGCCTTTTAGCATAGTGATTATTTATAATAAATTTAAAAAAATATATTTGTATCTTAATTTTACATGTGTAATATTTAATTTAGTGCCTTACAATATATAATGTATGACGTGCCTACTAAGTAGTTAACTTAGTATTTTAAGCTTTAAACTAATAATTGCATTAATGTTATTTTTTTATTAAATTACTTTTTACTTCTTCCATTTTTTAAAGATTTGAAAGTAACTGCCAATTTAAGTGGTATTGACTAAAAGTAAATCATGTATACTTATAATATTTTTGTAATACGAATAGTTAATGAACAATAAAAAAATTACTAACATTTTTTTGTTTTGATTCATCCAGAATCAGCTAAATTATTTTGGCTGGAAATCTTAACTAGAGCCACAGTCGATTGTACGACGTGAGTTCTAACATTACTCCGAAAAAAAACATACAAAAATAGCCTTTTCACTATGGCGTAATTCGGCAGGATTTTTAACCCCCAACGCAAAAACGACAGGGGTGTGTATCTGTCAGTGGCATCGTAACTCACGAACACATAACCGATTTTTGATTTTGTTTAAAAGGTGAATTTGTCCGGATTTTTATTGTTGGGGGTTACTTAAAATATTTAATTATGTGTTTTTCACCCTTCCAAAGCTACAATGATCCTAACTTCATAGTAGCGAATTGTTACCCGTGTTGGGGACAATGCGTTGAGAAGGTTTCAGACTTTCAGCTTTTATACTAAGACGTAGGTCTAGCAGTCACGAGCTCTTGTTCTATGAATGATTAGCGAAGTAAATGGGGAATATACATGAACTTTTTTAATCGCATTTATTAACAAAATATCTTAGAAATGACAAAAAGTGAAATTAGAATCAGTTAAGAAATACGACCGATATAAGCATTTAAACCAATACGTTTAAATGGTTATATCAGTCGGTATTTCTTGGCTTGTAATCAATAAATTACACAACGATTAGAAAGAGGGATCCGACATGAACTGTGACGTCACAAACACTACGGCCATAAACACAAACTCCGTGTTAAATTTCGTTTTGCTAGAAAGAGATAGAAGCAGATCTTCGATGGCTTATATCTTTTTTTCAGTTTCTTAGTTATTCGAAAAATAGTTTTATTAAACTGTTTATTACATGAATAAGGATTAATTTTAAACAAAACGTGATTATTCTCTATTCTTTACTTCCTACCCACCCCTACTGCGTGATTTGTGCGACGTTATACGATAATTAATTTCGTCAATTTATTAATATACACGTACATACCATCACGCCTGTATTCCCCGAAGGGTTAGGCAGAGGTGTACCAATGTACACCCACAGTTCACCGGTATGTTTAGGTCCTATATAATAGGGGGCGAGCCTATTGCCATTAACCGGGCACAAATCCTAACTCCGAGTTGCTACTGAGAATTTCAAAGAAAAACCCAATAACACTTTTTGCTCGACCTGGGAATCGAACCCAAGACCTCTAGCGTAGCAGTCGCGCTTAGGACCACTAAGCTACCGAGGCAGTTTATTAATATTACAGATTTTATTTAGAAATTTTGGCCAGATAAATGAAATATTAAGTATTATATTACTTGTCGGTAAATGGGCACCTATACGAATAAATAAATGACATCATACAGGGAATGTATTTTATTTTCACCAAATCGTAACAGTAACTGGACTACAATGTACATTACTCACACAGATCAACGCTAAAGTTGTAAACATTAATAAGCGCAAGTGCTAACTTATAACGGTATTTACAGAAATGGTTGAATAGAACACAATCATATTTTACATTACATTTATTTTCAAACAATTATTTAAAAATCATAAATAACAGTAATCTGTACAAACAATGCTGGGTGCCTCTTGTTTTGATAGACTACAGTGTATGTTATTGCACAAAACTATTTAGGTAATTATAATCTCTGTCGCGAAGCAAATAGCAACAAATTTATTAACTTTATTTACCTTTAGCCGTACATAATTATATTTTCTTGATTTGTAAATAAATAAAGGTTGGCTTTCAATTTTTTTTTACTTTACAACTAAAATAACACTATATTACACATCACTCGTCAAGTTTGAAATAAATACAGAATGTCAACGAAATTCTGTTCAGCATCAAACCTGTTTTTGTGGAACTTTTATGTGATTTTTCTGGTTCCATAATGTAGACAAATTGGACTTCTAAAACATACAATACTGCAGTTGGAACTTATTTGGTATTGATATATAAGTTCTAAACAGACTTCAGGATTTAGTTGTCCTTCTTCATCCTTGTGCTTGTCATCCTGTAGATGATGGAGTCTCTGCCTGGATCCATATCCATAAGGGCATAGACAATTGCGATTAGACTGAATGCCATCACCACAACAAACCATAGAATAATGTTGAAGATCGCAGGGTAGTCGGCATCGTAATCATCAGTGTCGTTATCCTGAAATTTAAAATATTTACTAGCATGTGATAGTTTTTTGGAGCAAAACGACTAAATAACCTGTGGAAGTATGAGAAACAAGGTGTAAAGTTTCTCATCCTCCCTTTTCAGTAGAGGATGAGAAACTTTACAAGGATCCTCCGTCTAGACGGTTAGACCTCCCTTTTCAACAGAGGATGAGAAAGTTTACGCCTTGTTTCTATTGTCTTTTCCCTCTTGTGTCTGATAGGCAGCTACTGCCCGGCGGTTTTTGTCCGGATTTTGTATGCTATGGATATGCTAACATAGCGGAGAACGTTGATAGCGTGATGTAGGGAACAATCAATCAACAACAGGAATCTACAAATACGTTTTAATTAATTTCCAGGTGGCGTAAAGGTTTTGAAACGCACCCTATTATACTCTTAGAGCTCATGGCAACTAATATGTACATTTGTGTCATTATGGGTTTTAATTGACAAATTATAATTGTTGCTTTACTGTGTCGGCCATATTATGGTTCAACTTCAACTGCTCATCAATGGCAGATCATCATCGGTGGAAGAGACACTACAATTTCGATATAGCTTAGCACAGACGCTTCAGTAGTCAATTGCCAGTAAAGGATAAAAAATTACCCCCCCTATACATGGGAAATTTTCGGATTCGAATTTCGGATGAAAACGGGCACTATGATAAATCGAAAAGCAGCAATATTTTTTGCAGGGTTCATTAACATAAAATACAGTGATACCGAATTAAAAAAAGCTTTTTTATTCTTACCACTTTATATTCCTTGACATTCCATTCATAATCGACTCCTTGACTGGTAGGTTTTCCATCTGTCCCAACAGATCGAACGGGACGACGTGTATGAGCGACATCTGTGGTGACAACGGTGACTAATACGGAGCCATCGTAAGCTTTGACAAATGCCTTGCTGAGTTCTTGAAGGGTATCACCTTTATAACATAAAGTTAGTGTAAGAAAATCAACCTAATCATAACGCGGTGCCCTGCGTGAACGACGAATGCGACGCGACGCTGCGAACGCGACGAACGCGATCAACTCAAAGGCATACCCTGCTTGCGTCCTATATGGCAGTCTGCGACGAGACGCGACGTAGCACGTATTTGTTTTGAGGCGACTAGGCGCAACACGGTCTGTTCAAGGTTTATTCTTATTAACCCCGATTCTTTCGGTTCTTGATAATCTTTGTGGCGCGGCCAGAAAGTACCACGCCACAAACTACAAGCAAAATTGTACTGTACTTCTCAATGATTCGAGAAGTAAAGACTAAAATCACGTAGGACACTTGTCGCGTGTAGCATCGCGTCGCGTCGCGTTGTATTCGTCGCACACGCAGGACACCGCGTAAATGTTAATACTAAAACAACATGACTTATTGTATTTATTTCCTTACCTAACAGTTTCTTAGCTTCTTTGGTTTGGAGGGAGTTAGGACCATGGTAGTCGGATAAAGCATGAAGAGAGCGGAAACGGAAATTGTAGAAATCAATTATGTTGTCTGGAACGATAGCTCCACTCTGGACCTGTAAATCATTTATAATACTGTTCAACATACTATATCGTAAAGTGGCTTTTATTGCACTGCTTTTAAGTTCATTGCAGCTTATTAAATACTTGTTTTGACTTTATGCCTCACTAGGGTGGGCTTATGTAAAATAATGCTTGCAAAACAGCAAAATTTACCCTTTTAATAACAGCTCGCAAAGTCTCAAGCTCGTCTAAGAAATTGTTGTCCTCATCTACTGAAGGCTTCAAGTGGTTAAGGTTTTGTTTCGTAGTTTTGCCATATGTGACTTCTCCAAAAACACCCGATTCCAGCTGTAAAATTAAATTCAAATTATAAACATTTGTTATCCCAAATAAAGTATATTTTAATGGCTATTGATAACTAAAACATTTGGTATAATAATGTTGCTTAGTTAGTAAACGCTATTGTTTGTATTATGACTTGTGTTGCTTGTGTTGCAATGGCTCAATAGTGTTTCTTAAGATAACTGTTTTTTCAAAATTTAACTGTTTTTTTCAGGGGGTTTTACTGGAGAGTATGCTCTGTGACATGACCTATATTAAGCTATAAAAATGTACATTTTATCCTGTAATAGTTATTTATAATAAAGTGACAGTGGATCCACCCTAGAGAACCACATAAATCTAAAAATGAAATTACAGTAAGAATTAAAAACTTACCTCATAACGATTCGATAGTTTGATGTTCACAAGTTTGTTGCCTCCGCTCGTAAAGCGCTGCTTAATTCTGTGTTCTACACCTTTGAAGGTATCTGGCTCATATTCATCTACAGTTACCGGGTAGGTTTTAGACTTTAATCCAGCCTGCAAATGATAAGTTTCTATTGTAAAGTATCCCCATCCACTTTGTATAATGTTTTTCTACTGGTAGCATCAAGCTCAATATTATTAATGACTATTCAATTAATGTATTGTTCAAACTGGACTTTAAAGTATAATTAGGTATTGCACACTCACATTTTCACCAAGACTGCAAACACCATCAATGTACACCTCCACAACAGCTTCAGGGGTGTTGAAAGGGTCTACGACATACATGCCTTTCCATTCTGAATTCTGTCAACACAATGCATTGATAAATATTAATGTCATGTCACACACAATAGATGCTTTATGATCATGAGCATTAAATATAAAACATGCATACATTTTCCTTAAACCACTTTTTAAATGACATTTATAATATTTAATAAAATCAACACACCCTAAATTTCAAATTTCTACCCTCAGTGGTTTAAATTGGGTGAAGCTGAGTCAATCAAAACACTCCACTTGAAGAGTCAAACAAAAAACTGATTAAATACTCAGTCAGTGAGTTGTATTAGGGGTGAAGCATATTTGAAAAAAAAAAGGACTCATTTTAGAAGACTTACGTAAAAATGTTTGGTTGATTGTCAAGTCAAAAATTTTTACTGAGTTCATTAAATAGATTAAATTCTTTTTCTAGCATCCTCTTTCAAATTAAACTTTTCATATCAATTGACAAACGGGATATCTATGGCCCTGTCAATTCTTTACGGGTGACCAAAGTTACTGAAATGTGCAAGCAATTATAGATGAATGGGAAACATTTTTGAGTTGGTGATTGCACATGTAACACTCCCTTATTTCCCGTGGACTAGTAAAATTTCTGTTAATCCTAAATAAGAAACCAGAAATGACCATTTCAGAATTTACACCTTACTCCGCCCCTTAGATGATACTAATACCCTGAGGTAATGTGTAAAAGGTATGATACATATTTATGGAGGACTCAATATAGATGGGGAAAAAGATTGGTGGAATGCATTCATGCTCGTTTGCCTGGGTCTATCAAATCGAGATCAGATACCCGTAACTCTTGTACTATAGTAAAATGGCCACAGCACCAGCAAGGCCACAGCGAGCACAATTCCTGTAAATACATACCTCTTCAACGGAGAGTCCGAGGGCTGCAGAAAATATCTCTTTCAGAAGGCTCTCCAACGTTTTACCTGATCCCGAAAATTTAAGGGAGTCAGGACTATGAAGGATACTGAATTCTCCGGCGGCATTAGAGCCTAAAATTTAAAACAGTCCGATATAATTAGGATAGGAAACATTTGTTTTAAATATCTATTTAAAATATACTTACCTATTACTGATATTACAAGAGAAATCCAAAACAGAGCCATGGCTACAGCCATTTTGTTCGGAACTATAAGACTGACTGTCATATGATTTCTGTATTGCCATAATAGCATTTACTACCAACCACACGACAAAAATATAAGTAGATTTTAGTCTTTTTCCACACATTCTAATAGTATCATTTACCAGAAAACTGTCTGCTAAAAGAGAAACGGTGATTGCACCCGACTGGATAAAGATATTTTTAGTTTTTGAGAAACGAATGTTCCATAATATTTTCAAAATACAAATATTTCAACGGATTATTATTATTATTCTTAACTAACATTAACCATACGGTCATATTCATACGATTTTTTTGGCTGTAAATACGATGTACGATCGAATAATCGAAATCGTATGCAAAATATACAACGTTTTCAAACCTTCAAATCATCATAACAAAATTAATTTTAAAACAAATTAAAATTAATTTTGTCCACATAATAAAATAAGTTAAAACGTAAGGTTGGCAAGACTGCGACAGCTGCGCTGCCTGCGGCAGGGCCCTGTCTTTGTTTCTTATTTACACTACACGATCGACAGCGCGGCATCGGCAGGGAAGCAGGGAGATCGGAACCACTCGATCGCCCTGTTAAGGGACCCTGCCTCCCCGTTTCTTATTACACTACCCTCTTCCTGCAGGCAGGGCACAACAAATCATGTAATAGGCCTTTAAGGTTGATTCATAGAATGCAAACCACATACCTACTGCAGTTATATCTGGTAACACCTAATTTTCTATGATTCTTGATTAATGTCACGTACGTCACGTGATCAATGGCTTGGCGCTCGGCGCTCGTTATTCGCTGTTCGTAATAACGGCACGTCATACAATTTATTTTATCTGTGTACGGTGCACATCGAATTTGTCTATCTGTTAAATTGTCAATGTCAATTGACTTGTGCTTGTGTCATTGTCAATCATTTTCAAATCGATACCTAACAATTTTTCAAAACAAACTGACGAGTGTTAGCTAGTGGCAAAATTGTCGTGAGACACCACATTTCAAAGTGTTTGGAAGACATAGTATGAGTAACGAATAAAAATGATGTCTCATAAAAAAAATGCACAAAACAGTGATCTTTTCCCTAGGGAAATTGATATTGAAGTATGTTTGAAAACATTAAAAATTTATCAAAAAATGGAGAGAGACGTGAATTGCATGGTGTGGGATGCAGCTCTGGTACTCGCTAAATATCTTGAAAAGATTTGCCAGGATCAGCCCGATTTTCTCAGCGGTGTTAAAGTTTTGGAATTGGGTTCAGGACTAGGTGTTGCTGGCTTAACTGCTGCCACATTAGGGTCAGTTTTATTTTATAAGAATATAGATGTAAACACTTCTTACTTAAAAAATATTTTGCTAACCCTAAGCCGACCGTCTGTTCTTTTAAAGTAGGCACTTAATGTAAGTATTTGTATGTTATAGTGCACAAGTAACACTAACGGATTTGCCAGAAGCAATACCTTTACTTCAAATGAACATCAATGAAAATATAGCAAAGATAGGCAGTATGGGTGGTTATGCAATAGCAGAAGTAATGATATGGGGAGACAACAGTTCAGTAATTCTAGATGAAGAATTTGATGTGGTTCTTTTGGCTGATTGCATATATTATGAGGAGGTACTTTGTTTAATGTAACTATAAATATTCCCTTAAATTTTTAGATTTCTCAGGGTACACAGAAAATTTCCTTGATTTTTTTTCCCACAACACAATACACAACATTTTTGATATTTGAAAAATGAAGGCCCAGCATTTAATCTAGCAGGTACACATTTGTTCTGCACTACATATTCGTCAAGCTCTTCTCAAATGTTCAGACATGTCATGACTTTGGGTTCAAACCTTTACTTACACTTTCATCAAAAAGTTTAAAACAAAGAGAAGTAATTATCACCAAGGTAAATAGCTCAGACTGAGCTGCCGACTATAGCTTTGTTGCAAATTAAAACAAAGAGTAATTACTAGGAATGACATTGTGGATGCTGTGGTAACTTTTGTGGAAAATTTTATTGCAGGCCGTTGACTCCCTTAATGAAACTCTAAAAAAATTAACCAACTCCTTAACAAAGAACCCAGTTCTGTATTTAACCCAAGAATTAAGAGAATCTAGTTCGCATAAGGAACTTTGGACTTCATTTTATAATAAGCTTCTGGATAGCTTTCATGTGGAAAAAATACCTGAAGAAGAACAACATGTCAATTACAGAAGTTCTGACATAGTTTTGTTAAGGTTGAGGAAAAAATGATAATAATGTATAGCAAAGATATGGGATCCTCTACCAGCTTTAGGTATTTATTTTATAATGTACTCATGCCAGCTGATTAACAGAAATCAAAAATGACCTAAGTACAATTATAATTTTATATTGTTATCTTATACCTAATATTTATTTTTAGACAATTGCTTGCAACTCCTTTATTAAGAGAACATAATTTATGTTTGTTTTAATTATTATGCATGCATGATAATTCTAATTTTAGTAGGAACTTGCAGTCTAAAATATAAATGAAAATTATCTTTACTGTAGAGCATAGCATGAGCATGAGCGTAGGTACCTAATGTAAATTACGAGTATCTTATGTATGGTCGAGACGGTCAAGCCCACTTGACAAGTGTACGCGGTAAACTATTAATATTTGCTTCAATCACGTATAATTGAAGCGAATATTGATAGTTCACCGCGTACACTTGACGATACCGTCATGCGATCTACGACTTGATCGGAATTGATAGAAATTTTGATTGACGACATTCCATACGATTGCACTTGACGGGAATTGACAATATTTGTTTATTTGTAGCCGCAACAGCGAAGATGGCGGACGACATATAGGACCTAGACTTGAACTTGGCGGGAGGCGCCGACATACTTAACGAGCGGGATTTTTTTTTGTTTGTAGAGCTCTTTGCAATTGTTCATGGGATTCACACATGAACATTGATACGATATCTCAATTTATACCATTTCTAAGACAATCGCCTCATTTTTTTTTAAAGATACCGCCAGGTTTATGGCACGGAATGCCATATCTGCGTTGAAAATCATTTTTATTATTTTTGCGACGACTTTCTTGGGCAT
The DNA here is from genome assembly GCA_947462355.1 of Caradrina kadenii. Classification (NCBI taxonomy): domain Eukaryota; kingdom Metazoa; phylum Arthropoda; class Insecta; order Lepidoptera; family Noctuidae; genus Caradrina; species Caradrina kadenii. The sequence goes on along the minus strand of OX381683.1, from coordinate 9,115,585 downwards.
ATATCGGTAGTGGAACCGTCAATAACACTTGAAAATATACGCGGTAAACGATCAATATTCGCTTCAATTACTTTGAATTGTCAAGTGGACTTGATCGTTTCAGGGATACATTATAAAATCACCTAAGCACCTATTAGGTAGTAGGTAAAATTATAATGCAACCTAAACCATGCCTATGCCTATTTTATTCATGTGCGTATTTTTAAGGGCGGGAGGGCGTTGCGATGCTGCCTCCTTCTGCATCCAAACTAATAAATTTTAAGCAAAATGTAATATTGTACAGTAAACGCTTTTAGTCGCCACTGTACAAATGGACGATACGCAGAAGGATATACATATTGTAGTTGCAAACATTTTGTCAAGATATAATGTCTTGCTCGCTCGACTATTCAAAATATACACGCCTGATAAAGAAGAATGAAGAGAGCTGACCCCAAATGAAATAGGATAAGGCTAGTTTGACTTCGGAAGGTAGGGATTATGAATGTTGAGGGGAGAAGAGTTGGTGTCGTTATTTTTTAAATGTTGTCAGCCTTACTTGCACCTATGTACTCACATGTAGTTGGTAGGTAATGGTATGCTCATTTTAATTTATCTTGGTAGGTACAGCATACTCTCCAGGTGTGCTATAGTTAATAGGTGTTTACTCTTTTCGTATACTAATAGGTATACTATAAATATACATTATATCTACAAGATGTTTTTAAAAGTCACTTACGGTTTCTCCAAATTTACTTAATTTTAATTTTGCTATAAAATATGCCTCGATACAGTCTCCTAGTGGCAAGGCTCTAAATGTTTCTTCATTCTTCGAATCACTCGAAACGTAGCACATCGACTCTACGAGTGTGGAACCAAAACTGCACATGCAGATTTAAATCTTTGCGCTCATGTATTTCCTTGGAAATGTTGTAAAGCAAATCACGATTTCCGGCATATAGTTTTTAGATTTTACCAAAGGCTTGTCCTATTGTATTTTTTGTTTAGGAATTTTTCCTTTACTGCAGCCAATTAATTATTAAAAATAAAAATAAGGGAATAAAAACGCTGACGAACGTCAAATTATTTTTGATTCATTTGACAGTACAGACAGTGGCATTGCGTGGGTTTTCACCGCCCTGGCCTGACCAAAAATTCTCTTATAATTGGTCCGTCTGTCTAACCAATCGCTTGCAGTTTCGGCGCACCAAAAACGCAGAAACGACCCTAACAATCCAAAAATAAACTTGACGTTTGTGCTCACGACTCGTGGCGGCTAGTATACCTATGTATATAAATTGAAATATACCCAAAAATAACTCCGCAATTTCTGCATGAAAGCATACCGACTGATAGCTGTCCTGATATCAAGAGGGAGCGCATTCCAAAGATGAATGAAGCCTGAATATGAAAGGAAGAAATAATGAAATCAGAAGTATGAGAAGGACAGTTAAGTAGAAGATTATTAGCAAAAGCAGAGTTCTCATGAGTAGAACAAAGATATTGAAAATGAGATGGGAGAAACGCGCGCAAACTTCTCTGGCGAATGGATAAGCAGCGGTAACCCGATAAAACTAATCCAGTAATGTCTAAGTACTATCTCTAGAGGCTGAAATCCGGTGTTACCCTGTCAAGTGAAGATCGGACGAAAATATCCGGTCTCAACTCATTTCGAAATTGGTAGTAATTCAGTCTACGCCGCCGTATGACAGTATTCCGATTTTATATGACGCTATAACATACGTTCATTTTATTTGGTAGTTTGCTTGTGGATAAAACCAAATATTGAGAATCTTAAGGGTGAGATGACAGTTTAAATCAAACCAAAAAAAGTAATCGTTTGGTACATCTATGTTTGTAGTGTTAGGTAGATTTTGTCGATGTCATATTATTATTATGCAAAAATTATTGAGTGTTTATAAATAAATTAATATTAAAATTATATTGTGTTTAATCATGATCAATTTCCGCAATTTCTCAAGAATGTGGTGTATACCAAAATCAAGAAGAAAAGTTTTTGTAACACCTTGCGACTATTCGAAAATCCGACCAGTATTACCCCAACGCACCTTACGTAAATTTGATGTAATCTAAATGACTACCTATGATTTAAATATACCTTCAGGGCACTTTCCTTCCAGGGTGGAAAGTTTGCCGCCCTGACTAGAAAGTGCCATTATTATTGAAGCTAGCAAGTTTCGCTGAAAGGAAACATTCGTGTTTGCAGCTGTGAGAGCTCATACAACGACCAAACGAAACGTTCGTTCGCTGATAAAGTACTAAAAGTTTTAAAACAAATTTTTAGCTAAAATACAAACTTTTTGAATTAAACGTAAGGTTATTTGAAAAGTACTTACCTACTAATAAAATGCTGACAAGAAATATGACTGAAAGCCTCAAAATAAAATAGGGTTCTACTGGCTTGATAAAAGTTTTGCAGATGCATTCCTTATTAAATAATAATAATTTTGAAATTAAACTAAGGTATTTTGAAGGTACTAATACACCGCTAAACGGGACCATAGTTATAAAATTTGTCTATAAACCTTCAAACAGCGGAGGGACCTGCTAGATAATTTATAATAATTTAAGATTTCGCTGTAACAATTAAGATACTATTTTTTTACTTATACATTCGGCAGGTACTTAATTCTACGCACGATAACATTTAACTTTCAATCAGATTAAACTTTAGGTTTTGATGAGTATATTGACACCTCTGAGGGGAATCAAAACTCATAGGGTACTTCCCGTTGACCTAGAACTATGAAACTTGGCAAGTAACATCGTTTATAGACCACAAATACAAGAATAAATCTCAAAACTATACATTTGTAATTACATCCTAAAAAATAGGTCTATATTTTTATAATGGGTCGGAATTTCAAAATGAAGCTACTAGTTCAAATGGGGTATCATATAAAAGGGCTTAATATATTACAAAACATATTTTATTTATTTTTTTACTCTTTTATACTTATTGCATAGGTTTCTTATCGAAATCATAACGCACCTAAATACTTAGAAGTATTTTGAAACCCGGTTTTTGTACCAGGTATTTATCGATACCCATACCTTAAAGGACGGGGATAGAGATTAGCAGGTATAGATATACCCGTCCTTTACTAAAATTTACTTGGATATCTAGTCTAGTCTATCTTAGTTGAAGAATAAATATACTGTTTATTTATTTTAATAAAATATTTATTTAATTCTGTAATTTATAAATTAATATCCTATGTACGGAACCCTCGGTAAGCGAAACCGACTCGCACTAAACTACAACTAAACCCAATGCGTTCATATATTATTAAAGTCAGCCAGAATTCCAGGAATCGAACCATTCTAAAGGTCATCAATAAATTCACCCGAATGGTTATCGAAGGGGATACTTGGTTTAAAAAAACAATTAAATCCTTTCAGCAAAAAATTTCGGGCCGACGCATTCAGTTCGGCATTTTCAGTAGGTATATCGTTATCAAAGGTTGCATTGCGGTTGTATATGCCCTAGACTAGCAACAATATTGGTGACTGGCTAATATTTTTACTACGGTACTTATTGTAGGAGCCATTCTTAGACCTAATTTATAAGTAATTCGTAGCAATAAGAGATAAATGTAAAACCAACATCTAACACATAAAAAAGCAATTACATTTTCTACCCTCAACGCCGAGCCAATGGTCGAAAATCCAACAGTTCAATAATATTTTGGCATTATCTACATTTATGTGCCACCTAGTGTTGGTGAACACGCTCTAAATTACTTGTCCTTCTTCGTCCTCATGGTAGTCATCCTGTAAATAATAGAGTCTCTGCCGGGATCCATATCGAAGCAAGCATGCATAATTGCCAACAGAATAAAAACATAAGACACGCCCAACCATAGTATGATGTTGAATATAGCTGTATTGTCAGCTAGATCATTTATCTGAAATAAAAAAGTAATGTGTAAGTATTACAAGCTCATCTTGATGTTATGATAAAATAATTTGTCTTTTTTTTTTACAAGTTGCGCCTGGAAACTTACTGCCTTATTTATTACCAATCGTAGAAACTAATAATAAAACAATGTGTATGTGTTTGAGATTACTAGTAATAAAGTAGGAAAGTAGTTAATTACTTTACTTTGATTAATTTGTCGGACAGAATGGAACATATGAAATTCTATACCAACACACACGTCCTACAAAAAGTCGTTCTCAGAAACTGTGGAATTACTTACTGAACGGTCCCACAATCAGTCTACAAAAACTCGGACGTGGGCGGAGGTTTATAAACGTACATAGTATAAAACAATGTCGCTTCTCGCTTCAGTCCCTCTGTAAGCTAAACTACGCAACGGATTTTACTTTATCTTTTTTACTTATATAAAAATAATAACGAAACAAACCAACAGTAGGTACTTACCGAAGAGTTTGCATTTTGATTTGAATCTTCTAATCTGAAAGAATAGTTTGAGTGCCATACGACTGGCGGTTCCTGCCACTGATTGGGAGGGACTGTGAGTGACCGCGCAGAACGACGTGTATGAGCGACATCAGTAGTGACAACTGTGACTAATACAGAGCCATCGTAAGCTTTTACAAATGCCTTGCTAAGATCTTGGAGAGCATCACCTTTATAAAGTAATATTAGTTTTACCAAAAACTCTAAGTATATATTCTTAATAACAACGAACTGTAAGTACTTATTTCTTTACCTAAGAGTTTCTTAGCTTCTTTGGTATGGGGCGAGTTAGGACCATAAAAGTCTGATAAAGAATGAAGAGTCCGGAAACGAAAATTGTAGAAATCTATTAAATTATCAGGAGTTAAAGCTCCTCTCTGGACCTGTAAATATCACTAGTAGGTAAGTGACATAGTGACAAATAAATTTACCGTTTATAATAATAAGTAGGTAGAGTGACCTACCTATATCTATAGGTCGACACAATAAGTGAGGCGTGTCAGTGTCGTAAAATTTTGTCCACGCAAAGAAGAGAGGAAATCCCTAGTTTCCTACTCATCGCGAGCATTTTTGCTTCACAATTTTTTTGAGATCATGATTCATTGTTGAGCTTTTATTACTTTATTTAAAGCACAATGTACACAACCAATTTTACACCGCTAACGTTCACAGAACGCGATGCCTCCAGCGCCATGCTATAAATGTATAAATACACAGTAAACACTAAATAGTAGTGATGAGGGTATCACCATATCGATGAATGAGATTTGTAGGCATCGATCACTAATTATAATTTTACGAATATAAAAAAACAGTAATTATTTAAACAAATATGTTTTCTATTCCCTCAATATATATATATATATATATATATATAAAACATACTATGTATACTACCATCACGCCTATATTACCCGAAGGGTTAGGCAGAAGTGTACCAATGTACACCCACAGTTCGTCGGTATGTTTAGTTCGGCCCATGTATTAAAGGGCGAGTCTATTGCCATTGCTCGCGATGAATAATGGTTTTAAATCAAACAATTGCTTTTTCAGCAGGTAGGAATGTTGAACCGATGACACGCGTGCCAGTGCAATTTGGTAAATAATTAACAACTTTATGTATTTATTTGAATCTAATTTGCAACAGCCGCAAAGACACTAACCTTTTGCTGTAAATAAAGAGTCTGAAGTTACCTAATAGTTATTTTTTTTTCCATTATACCATGCTAATGTTTATTTTTATGTGTACAGATTTGTAGTACACTCTATCTGAGGGTGACGTTCTGTACCCTTGCATATGATCACGTATTTCTTGTACACGTCTAAGTATATTATGAAATAATCTTACTACTAATATAGATACAAAAATTTGGATAGATGCAAAACTTTGTTAGGTACTTACCTACTCAATCACACCAGAACGACTGAACGGATCTGGATGCAATTCGACACAGATATATTTTATACCTAGTCTAGAACTGGAATAGCACAAAGGCTGCATTTTATACCGGCAAAATGCGGCTACCTATTAATATTGACTCGAATGAATTCGCGGGCGGAAGCTAGTACTTATAACTTTCAGTAATTGCTTAGTAGGTACTTAATATGCTATTAGAACAAAATAAACAAAATTACCCGTTCAATAACAGCTCGTAAAGTCTCAAGTTCACTTAAGAAGAGCTGGTCTTTTTCTTCTGTTTGCTTCAAATGAATTAAATTGCGTGGATTTATTTTGCAAGATGTTGTATCATCAAATATATACTTAATTGTATTGACCTAGAAATTTAATTTATTGATAATTAGGTAAATAAAATTATTACGTAATAGACCAGCAGCAGTTATTAATTGGTAAGTAGGTACACACGGCTACATATCGAGCTATACATTTCCAGTTTATGCTGATATCTTATTGTATGGAAATCCTATACAATGAGAGGTTAGAATGTGAGGTTTACAAATAAAGAATATCTTATCTTAGCTTATACTGGCAATATATATAAATATACATTTCCAGTATAAGCTGGCCTTTACATAGCAATGTACGGCTACCTACATAGTAATGTAGCCGTGCGTACGATAAGAAGTCGCATGAAGGTTTTGCTCTGACACTCGGCAGCAGCAGTGCAGCATTTTATCATTGAAAAGTTGTAGGCGAGCGAGTAAAGAGGGAATTGTGGAAAATCAACCATTAGGAACAAAGGCTTGTAAAGAAGGACTGCAACCCAAAGGAGGAATTTTACTTACCATATTTTCATCTGATAGTTTGATATTGACGATTTTATTTCCTCCGTTATCAAAGCGGTGCTTAATTCTGAGCATAACACCTCTAAAGGTATCTGGCTCATACTCGTCAACAATCAGGGGAAAGATTTCAGTCTTCATCCCTCCCTGAAATTTATACTTAGTTTGCGTTTTAAGTGGTTCCTAATCCCAGTAGGGTGTGGAAATAAACAGTGAAAATCAAGAATTATTAGTACAATCGATATATAACCACGATTTTGGTTGCGCCCAGGGTTTCAAAGAATTTCGTTGTGCACAATATGGTGAAACTAGATATTCGGCAGACTTCTTATTTGGGTGGGTTATAATAGACTGGTTACTTGGAGCTTTAGTAGAACCGCTGCCTGACCTATTAATCTAGCATATGACCTTGCGAAAAGGGGGGTAATATATTCTGTAGGGAGGAGTCGAGAGATATTCTAAGGCTATCGGGACAATCCTGAAAGCACGGTCAAGACTCCTAAATACCAACATCTTACTGTAAGTAATACTTCAGTCCAGCATGTGTGCTCTTGCGTGTCGCCACTCAGCGATGTTCCTCGTCGGTGTTTCGTCGTTCGACAAATAAAGGCAAGCCAAAGATATAAGAGAGGAACAGGAATTTTCCCGGGAGTTCCGCGCTATGCTGTCGATAATGCTCTTAAGCTCGCCACAGACTATCCTGCGGGTTTATTATAATTGCCAAACAATCCTTATAACGTGTGACTCACCTTTATTTCACCAAGCGTGGAGACACCATCAATGTACACCTCTACAACAGCTTCAGGGGTGTTGAAAGGGTCCATGACAGACATGCCTTTCCATTCTGAATTCTGTCAACACATGCAGTAATTAATAAGAGTGTTTAGATAATGTCACACAAATGATGATTTTATGAAATTGTTGGAAGAATTCAGAATGGACACGCATTCTGGATTCTGTGAACACATGTGATAACAAATACAAGAATAAAAACATATTTGTTGTGGTCTACTAATTACTCGAAAACGAGTCTGAAGAGATATGAAAAAGCTACAGTACGGCAGACGTATATTGGCGGTCCTGAAGTCAGCCGATTAGCTGCGCAGTAAACAATTTTGTTCCAAAAAGATTCATTGCGCACCCAAACAGCTAATTTCAGGATCGCCAAGATACGTCCGCCGTAGTTACTGTATAACTTTCGGTTAGAATTTCTGGAACTTGCGCCTAGTAAATGCGCACGAAATTGATCCGTTAAATTACAATTTTTTGTGTTAAAATTATGATATAAAGGTGTAGTAAGAGTCACTGTATTTACAAGCAGGTATGTTGTAAAACCTAACCTGTTCAACAGAGAGTCCAAGTGCGGCGGAAAATACCTCTTTCAGAAAGCTTTCCAGTGTTTTATCTGTGTGTTTGAAGGCTACAGAGTCTGGACTATGAAGAACATTGAACTCTCCGGTTGCGTTAGAGCCTAGAATTAATTACAATAATTAAGTTGTTATCGTTGTGTTAGTAGTGATAAAATGTTTAGATAATCCCGTGCCGCATGCCGTTGCAACCGAAGCCGATTTGAAAGGCGCAGCGCTGTGGTTCGTCACTCGTTGAAATAGGTTACATAGCGTTAGTGATTTTACTAAGAAAACCTAGAATTCTGGAGCAAACAAACCCTTTGATTTATACATACTTATAGGTACAGTGCTCTTAATTAGGCACCTAAGGCAGTAAAGTGAATACTTATAATAATTAAAAGAATCTCAAACCTACCTTCACACTGTTCGTGTTTGTTTTTTTTAATTTGCAGACGGAAACAGAAACCCCACGAAACATGGCCCGAGCCTATCGAAAAATATGTATCACTGTTGTGATAAATAAGGGAAAGAGGATGCCCTTTTTATCAGCTGCTGTTTCGTCAGTGCTTCTTCCATCTGTGCTCCACGACTCCAGACGCAGAGCGCCCGTAAGAAATACCCATGTGGAATTTAAAAATACGCGAAGCATTTTTACCAATAATTTAAGAGAAATAAGTTTAGGTTCCATTATTATTTCGCACAGGTGTGTTGAAAAACGTTATTCAGTCACACTCTCGGTTCCATTACGGCCTCGTCTTGGGCTCGGGGCCCGGCTGCGATCCAGTCTCGAATGTACAAACCTAATTCACTTGAATCTTACGTAGGTACGATTGAAATTTTATTATGAGCTTCTAAAAGAATATTGAAGTGTTTGCTATTTAGGAGCAAAAGGCTATATTCCAAAACATTTTTGCTATCGGTCGGTAAGCAATTTTGCGATTTTTAGCCACAGGCGCCGCTTGTTAGGGATTTTCCAAATATTTTATAAAATTTGAATAAAATACTTGCCAATTACTGTTACAACAAGAGTAATCCAAAAGAGTACCATTTTATTTATTTAAAATTCAAAAGCGTCTATTGCCAAATAATTACACCACCACAGACGTATGGTATCTATATAGACGCGGCGTTAGTAACACCCCACGTGTGGTCAAAATGACAAAAAGTTACAATAAATTAACAAATTTTACATAGAAATACAGAAGGAATTATGACAAAGGTCATATGTATTTTTAAAGCATGGAACTCTTAATTACTAGCAATATTTTTCGTTTGACAATTCAAAGCCACCCACATTCTTTTTCTTACGTGTGTAAAACTGTAGTGGTCTCTTCCACAATTAAGCTTCCACAAGTAGATATATCACCTGTTTTTTTAGACCATGATATCATCCAAGACTACTCAGCATAAACAAAACAATGTTCTCTGTGGTTGAAGCTCTATTGCTCTTTGATTGAGTATTGACTGACATTGACAGTAAGTACACTTACAGAGTAAACGGATGTCTGAAAATCGGGTAAAAATTATGTTTCGATGTGGTGTTGCAGTGGGTTAAATAGGTACCTACTCAACAAAATTAAAGTAACAAAATAATTTACAGGTATTTTACAATAACATGAATGACGAAAGAAGAAATGATGCAAGGCGCACAGTTACATCCGTCGGCAACTCTTGGATAGTATGCAAATCTAGATCACATCCAGGATATGTTTACTATTTCAACAGTTTAACTGGAGAAACTGCCTGGAATTTAAGTGACGCAGAGGTGATATTAACTTATTTTGATATTTTTTTGTGAGAACTGAATAATATATTTTTTTATTGTTTTCCACTAATAACAGCGGGACTACACTGACTGTGGTTATAATATCCCAAAGGTTGATTGGTAGAGAATATCTTGTGGCATCAAGTTTGTCGATTTACCACTGTATATAAAGAATAAATGAATAAACAATAATATAAAAAACTCATTGCAAAAAATACAAACACTTTCAAAAACTACACATACCATCACGACTGTATAACACCTTTCCTGACCTGGGAATGGAACCCGGGACCCCACGCTCATTAGTCGCGCTTGCGCCCATGAGACCAACAGGCCAGTTCCCATTTAATAGGACATGTTTATGTCCTATGATATGTTTATATTGGAAGTACATTTTTACACCTCTGCATAACCCTATGGGGAATACAGGCATGATGGTATTTTATGTTATTAACATTATTATTTTAGGTATTAAATAGAAACAGAAAACAACAGTGATTAAAATGGTAGACTATTTCAAGCACTGTAATACCAATTCAGTTTTTATACAGTTTGACATAATATTTAATATTATTGGATATGAGGAATTGTGGATTCAGTTCCATTTTCTGATCAATAATAGTAAAATGAGAACAATCACACTAAGAACATTTGCATAATGACACAATAAACAAGCTAAAGAAATCTTGTAAAATAACCTGTTTTTAGCTTAGAAAAGTTATAAATTGTATGTAATAAATTTTTCATATATTTATGATCTTGTGGGTGATAAGAGTGTATATTTTTTACAGATCGAAAAAGCAAAACGTAGAACAAAACATCTTGAAACCCTGCCAAATGCTCAACCCACAAAATGTCCAGAACCAAAGGACAATCCACCTATTACCCAATTTAGTCATTTAAAACCCTCTCAGACACATTCTAGCGATCAATTTTTAATTAATAGAATTTCAGAACAGTCATCAGTTTTAACTTATTCAAATATTGCAAATAGTAATGCAACTTTTTGTTCTCCGTTTAACCCAATATCAAGGGTTATGCAAGGCAACCAGCTTAATAATTCCTCTTCAATAGAACCTGTATGTAGCTTAAATTCATTTAACAATTCTTTGAGTACATATAATTTAAACCCAACACCTACATTCTACAATCCCAAAGTGTGGGATGTTCCTCAAACACCGGTTTTCATTGCACCTCCTATAAGTCCAATAGTGAACTACAGTTCAGGTCCCATAAATGTCGGCTTCAATAACTTATCACAAACTATGTCACAACCTGCAACTGGGCTGGTTTTTAATCGTTTTGACAATGGAGGGACACAGCCATTTCTTCCGAGGGACTTTAATCATGACAATAGCGTCAAGGAAACAATACATAAAAATGTTGGATTTAAAAATATTAAGGATTTACGGCAAAAGTTATCATTTAAGAAAAAAAATTATAATATATCCAGTATTCCAAGAGGTATTTATTTTCTTTGTTTTATTTTTATCCTCAATTTTTATAATTCTTGTAATTATATTACTGTTACTGTTTATTTTCAGAATCTGGAGTGCTTGAAGCTAATTTAAGAAAAAACGATATTGCTTCTCATCTTGCTGGTCAAATTGAAGAAAATGATTCAAATAATTTCAGTACTGAAATGGTATGTAAAGGCTACTTAAGTTGATCCAGTATTTTAATTTAGCACTAGACCTTAAATAGACCACAGCTCGTAATCAATCAATGTTGTTTATGACACACATAAAATTCAACTGCTAAGAATTAAAGGGAATTCGTTTAAGAAGCACTAACTGGATTGAAATCAATCCATCAGGACTGAATTGGTCGAATTTCAATTCTGTATTACTTGATTTTAGAGCTGGATTGGGATACTGTATGAATATTAACTATCACTGAGTACTTTCTGTCCACCGTAATTGTTTGATAATGTATTTATTTCTTTTTTAGGATAGCAGACGTGGGGAGACAAAACTACATGAAACTCCCTCTAAGATTGATTTGGGGCCCTTGAAACATCTGTCCCCTTCTGATGCCAATTCAGATGCTTGGTTTATTGTTGTTGATCTGGAGGTACTGCTACATGAATTTAAATTTCTGACTACATTAACAGATTCAGGTAATTAATTAATGAATATACCGGTAATTGTAGCCTTACACCTAATGAGTGCTAGTTAACTGTTGAGAGTTATGGACTAAATACGCTGCGGGTTGTTCGCAAGAGATACCGCGCCCCCGGAACGTAAAGGGCACAAGAAGAAACATGGGTGGGTTTTAGTCAGTAAAAGGCTGACACTCCCTCCCGCCCCGCCCAGGGCGGGAGAAGTTATTTGATGATTTCCCACCCCCCAAAAAAAAAAAAAGGGACTAAATACGCTTATTCAGCTCCGTTCAGCTTTTGTCCATAGAAAACACTATTCTAGTATAGAGATGCGTACGCATGCGCTCAGCTTTCCGCGACTGAACGGATGCGATATAAAATTAGCGTTTTCTATTGACGAAAGCTGAATAGAGCTGAATAAGTGTAGTTAGTCCCTTATTGTGGGTGAAGTGCACAGTTTTATTATTTTTTGCAAATATAGTGTAAATAATCATTTGGAGAGGTGTAGTAATTTAGATTTAGGTTATTATCGCGTTGAACAATCATGGCGCCACGACTGTGCACTGCGCAGGTCCACCTATACAACCTACATAACAACCAGCCTTTGCACTCCATACATTTCTAAATTAAAACGTATTATCTTTTTATATGCATGCTTGATTTATTTGCTAGCTTTAGTGCTCTAAAATGTTTAGAATGCATTTATAATTCTAATTTTTTTAAATTAATTATTTCAGACGAAAAATGCCACCTTATGGTTCCAAAGCGGGTCATTGATGAACTAAAAAGTTATGTTATTCACACAGAAAATATTCAAGCAAAACGCATACTACGATTTTTGTCCCAACAAATTGAAATTGGTTATGCTTATATGGGTAAGATAATAAAGCTCTAAAGCCATTACACAACTTAAAAAATGTCGACAACTACATAATTTAAAAGAAAAGCACATACATCTATCAGCTGTTTTAGATAAACCAATCAGCGTTTAATTTTCCAATTGTCCTAAACATATTGTGTTTTTTTTTAATGATCCTGGAAGATCCATATAATCTATGACATCAATATATAAAAATATATCCTTGTGCCTTTTAGCGGAAGAGCCATCTAAAGTGGAAGATGACAGTATGGCAGAGGTGATACATAGAACATGCACAGAACTAATAAACATCAATTATCACTTGGTGAGTTAGAAAAATATGGCTTTTAGACTAAATTATGACTAGTTATGCCCCAATCTCCGGCTACAGAAACGCGGTCGGCGTTCATTCTGTACAAACGTATTCCCCTCTGTATCTACAAGCTGTAATGTTTCTATGATTTTGATGATTTCCATTAATTAATTTTAGAAAAATATATAAATAATATTATAAAAATCGCTGAAGCGCAAACTATTGGACATATGTATTCTCCTCATCTTGACATACGGTGCACAGACTTTGTATTTGTCTAACATCTAAAAGTCCAAACTCAAGGTTTGCCAACATGCTATGGGGCGCAGCAAACGTGGTGTTAAACTAACAGATCACTTTCGAAACACCACACTGCGGTCGAAAACACAGTTCATTGACGTAACAGTAAATGATGATGTGATAGGAAATAACTAAATCAAAGTGTTACTTGTTTTAGATTCTTCTTACTAATGACAATGAGTTGTTGAATAAAAGCACGTCAGGTATAAATATGTTTAGAATAAATGAAATTAAAAATCTTTTAATGAAAAATCCAAACAAAAAACCTGTGTCATCTGGACCTAAAAAGCCATTTATGACACATGAACTCCTTAATAAAATCAAAATTACTGTGCCAAATGATGCCTCACAAAACACGGCCACAACCTGCCCTGTAAGAGATACTAAAAGTAATGACCACATTGACAATATTCCTACAAAACAAAATAATACACAAGAAAAAAAAGAAGAATTGGTAGTATTAAAATGTACAGCAGATGCTGGTATTCAAACTGACTTGGAAGAAATCAATGCCAATATTAGTATAACGAATGTGGTAGATAAACAAACTCTTACTGCAGTTTCCAACAGTCCTGCCCAAAATACCATAGGGGAAATAACAAAGCGTTCTGTATCTTTAAATGTTCCTGATAATAGGAGAGAAATAAAGCTTAAGCGCAGTATATCATATCAGCCACTTGAAAGTACCATCGAGAATCCAAAGAAACGATTTAAATGGCGTCGAAAAACAAACGCAACACTTCAAGTCAATGAACAAACCCCATCCCATAATGACCAAAATATGAATACGAAAAACGTCGAATCTCTACAAACCAATACGGTAAATGAAATATCTAAACTTTCCGATCAAACACTGAATGCTACATTGGAATCTAGGGAATCAAGTATTTCTGCTGATCCAAAGCCTTCCACCACAAAAGAGAATGTTACTATAGAAGAAACTTCAACGTCTGGCATAATTTCTAATACTGAAAGCAATGTTGATGCGGATAGTATCTACTCGATTAGCTCAATAAATCAACAATCCGTTGGCAATAGTCAATCCAATAAACCCATGTATGAAATTGACAGTATTACCATGGAAAAGTATTTGAAAGTGAAATGCGACGAATGGGTTTCAAGATTTATGCAGATAATGGAAGAGGTCTTGACTCAGGTATTACAACAAGAGCCATCATTTTCACATACTGCCATGCCGCCCCCTTGGACATTACATGAAGCAGCGCAATGCATTGCAATGAAATTCCGTGGTAATCAGTGTATTAATACAGCCACTAATAATTTATCAGATATACTCTCTCAAGTTAGTGATTATACAGGTAAGGGATTTTTATTTAATTAGTACAATTAATCAATTGACTGTATCTTTAATAATTATTTTTTTAATTTGCAGGTAAAATAAATATGAACATGTCACCGTATCGATATATGCAAATGTATAGTTACGGTGTGCATTTGCTTTCTGCAATCATGGTAAATCACAAATACGTGAAAATATAATATTGTTGTTACTTTTTATAAATACTTATCATATTCTAAATCCTTAGGAGGTCACAAACAGTTGTGAAGATATACAAATTGCAGTGGAGTCTTTAAGTAAACTATTACACGATATCAGAAATCCGAACATAGAAAGCAGTACTAACGATGCTTTTAACGATAATAAACGCGGCAATATATCAAACAATGATGAGTCATTTCATTCAGGTAATCCTTTGAGTTACATATATTTAGGACCTTTTCTTAGCGTCCGTAGGTCCCAATAAGTGTCACTCTGTTCATTAATTTAAATCAATGGTGGTAAATTTATACGAGCAACTATTTTAGAGTATGATATGATTAGTAAATGTGGGGTACCACCATTGACTCTACGGTTCCGTTATGCAATGCCATTGACTTGTTCGCTAAAGGACATTAATTTACAGGCTGGAAAAGAATGCTATACAGATTTTGGTTACCGATATCGGTGGCGTAATGTATGCTCACGATTTATAGGAATATCATAAAATCCATTATTTGATAATATTATGTGGGAATTATTAGAAGGGTAACTGTAGTATTTTTAAGAACGTTCGCATTGTAATCTCTTTTCCAATCTGCCAAAAAAATTCCTATATTTCCGATAAGTCTTTTTACACACAATGAGGACTGATCAATAAATTTTATTGATCCCCTACGAAACAGCAGTTAGATCACACTCCCTTGTTCTTTCTCTCTCGTTCACCCCCCTACCGTTCTCTCGTTTTCTTCTCCAATCTCTTTCTCTTCCCTATCTCTCTCGATCTGTGTTTCCTATGGTTTTGTATTTGGACCTGTGAAACTTTTCAGATTTGCGTGATAATAATCATGACAGTTCATTACATGAAGAAGCAATGTTGTCTAATTGTACTCACATGGAAGAAACACGTAAAGATGAACCGAAAATAATAAATTCATCCGAAGTAAGTACTATGAGTAAGCAATCTAATAGAAATAAAAGTTAAGCTTTATACGACATTCAGTATATAGGAATAATACAAACCTGTAAAATATTATCAGAATCTGCTGTCTGGCTGTGACGTAATATTATGTGGTCGGACGGATTAGAGCCGCAAGTGTGACCCAACAATTTCCAAAAAGACACCAGCATCTTATTGCCGATCCTTTCTATCGATTTCAAACTCATCGCTACTTCCATTTTTAGAAACACTAAAATATTGTGTGCTACATATCCTAATTCTTTTATTTTATTTTAGGAGTTACAGAAACCTGTTAAATTTATTCGAAATATTGATATACCATTTTCATTATTTAAAAGTTTCCTTTTAAAAAGCAATACTTTTAATAAGGTTCACTTGCCAGTTCCATTGTGTGAAGAACAAAGTGCAACTTTACAAATAAAAGAAGGAAACAATCCACAAAATGCCAATCTGACTAATGCTAACCCATCAAATATTATAAGAAAATTCAGCAAATGTCCAGAATTGGAAGAAAAACTGAAAATAATGAAAGAAAAGAAAAAATGTTTATCAACACAGACCAAAATGAATTACAATATGATCTTTAATGGTGATCACGATGACAATTTAGATATCAATGAGAGCCATGGTGCACAGAACGCAATTACAGTAGATAACAGTCTGGAAGACGAAAATTACGATAAGAATTACCATTATACGAATGGCATTCTAACTGACGAGGGGTCAGATAAAAATGAGCACTATTGCTTACATAAAAGTCCAAAAGATGTTGATTCACTTTTAGGCGACCAAAATAATAAAAAGTTTAAATTAATGATGTATATTCTTTTACAAGAGGTGAGAGATGCTCTTAAGCAAGTAAGAATTTTATGGTAAGTAACCTGACACGTTTGATCTTAATGAGTACCTATATGTTAATTGTATTAAAGAATAATTCGGTACCAATATTTATTTTAATAGCGACCAGTGTTACAAAGAATTGGAGAATCCAAAGCAATCAACGCAGTTGAAAAATCAACTACAAGAAAAGGTAGAACGAGCACATGTATATAGCATACGTTTATGTCGATCATTACAAAGGTAAATTAATCAATACTTACTTACATTATTTGATCATATTAATCAACTTGTTTCTCACTACAGTTCCCATTAAAGTAGGATTTGACTGTTAGACTACTCAATGCGATTAATTTGATTATTTTGGAGGTCTACTCTCCTTCCACTGCTCTAGATCCAGAGCTACTATGGACCAATCTTTGCCCAAGAAGTCCAGTTCACTGCGCCATCTTTTTTCTGTGGGGCTATAGGGCCCATTGGGTCGTTAGATATTAGTTTTTTGTTTCATTCATTCAGGCCGTTGAATTTTCTTATTTTTCTTGGAATCGTGTGAAGTGAAAGTAAAGTACAATGCCTGGACATGAAGTCAACACTCGGTCAGTTAAGCGCCAAAACACATCAGATGGAAACTACGTCGCTGATTTTCCGATGTGTAATGATGATGACATGACTCAATCACTCGGCGTAGGTACACATTTGACCGGAAATTAAAAACACAATACCTAAAAAGGCCTGTCCGGGATACACAGAATTTTTAGTTATCATGATATGAGTTTATTCTTGTGGTGGCAAAAAATATATAAACAAAGGAGTCAGAACTAAACATTGCAACACACGTGGCACGGGTAGCTGTCGGGTTGCTGGACAAATCATTTCTTTGTAGAAAAATATGCTGCTTTTTTACGAGTTAATGGGAATTTTGGTGCGAAATACGTGCATTTTAAATTCACTGGGAGCAATTTGATTACCGTACTATGTTAACGTTTGGTATGAATGTAGATATTATTGAATAAATATAATACCTTCAAGAATAAATTGTGTGAAAGAAACGCGTGAAAACATAACGGTTTTTGGCAGTCGGGTAATAATGGTGATAATCGCTTAAAACGCATAATTGAAAAACCAGGATTAGTCTTTCAATAAATTTTTGAGTGACCTGTTTAATTGTTTCATTCAACGATGTTGTTGTTTTTTTCAGTATGCTTGACCATGAGACTCAAAGTCCTCGAAGTATGTCTGGTTTATTAAAGCAGGTTGATATTGACATCCAACATGTGGACGCTGGGCTCCTGTTACAATATAGGTAAGCATTTAGAAATCTAGCGAGCCCCCTGTTTCACGAGGGTGACTTTTTTTCTACAGATGTGGCTGCCTGTCAATACATCAAAATTTCGTTATACATAAAGTAATATTACGAAAACTATGCGGAATAAATCCTATAAAGGATGGTGAAAAACCGCAGCAAAATCTATTATGTACCTAGTTTAATGGAACTTAGCGCGCAGTAACGCGGTTTTATACTATTTACAGATAACAAAAAACCTTTAAGAATGTAAATCGCTTAGCGGCTTCAACAATTCCTACTATTACATGCAAATCGTTGAAATGAAACAGTTTGATCGTTTCGTGTATGGAACCAACGAATCCGGTGAAATCGATCGGATAATTATTGATCTGTTTAGTTTTTTATCTTAGTCTATGAAATTGTTACTGTTTTTATGAAAATGAAGACATTTTCGCATTCTCATTATTATGACATAGACCTTAATATGTATTGAATACAAGATTTCAACTAAAACCTGTGTTTAGTGATCAGGGGGCCTGCCACCATCTCTTAAAACAATAATTAATATTAATTTGTAATTTCAGTTGTTGGATTTGAACTCTCCGCGCTGAGCCGACAGTTGAAAATCCAACAACAGAAACTACAAAGTAATATTAAAATGGTACTGTTTTAAGAGAAGGTATGGTAGGCGCCCTGTAATAAAACTGAAGAATTCCTTTATTTTCTAAAATGTATATAATTGTTTCAGAATTACTATCGAAATGTGCAAGGCTGACGCTGAAGTGTTTGTTAGCACAACTCAGAATATAATTTCTGATTTTAGAAAGTGATTTATAGGGAAGAGCTAGCCTTCCATGGTTCTTCATGACCTAATGTTTCAATGGAAGTGTATGAAATTAAATATTTTAGTTATTGTGTAATTTTAAAAAGATTCATGAACATTTTTTTATAACGCGACGTTATTAAAATGTAACAGGCGCACATGCACATCGGTGTAGCAGAGTTGCACTGTAAAAAGCTAGACGTGTTTCATGTTATTTTTATTTCCCAAAAACTTTTTACATAAGTAGTAATTTGTTCTGTTATTTTACCTTTTATGTTCATAAATGTTAAATACATACTTAAGATGAAGGTTGTCGTTTTTAATTTAACACTAAGGATAAGCATATTAAAACTGTAGATAGGTACATAACACACACCATCTATATTTATGTAGATGAATTTAAACAAGATGTTCAATGAATTAGTAATTATATATCTACATAATTACTAATTCATTGAACATCTTGTTTTTATCTGTACCTACAGATAACGTCATAAATTGGTTACCCCTCTTGGATTATAAGTCGTTCGGAAAGATGGTAACCATTTGATGACGCTGTCTGCACCTGGGTAGGTTTTAAAATTTCGCCCCGGGTCACCTCTGCATTTCCTTCCACATTACAGTACCTACTGAAAAGCAGTCATGGATCGAATGCCTATGTATCTCTTGTTTTTTATTAATTAAGATTAAAATAAAATTTATCAGTGTTAAATCTATTTGCATTGCTAGCAGCGTAATAAAACTATCTTGTGGGATTTTCTTTTATAATTTATTTGAAAAAAAAAAAAGAAATTGGTCTAAACATCACATCTGTGTCTGAACTAGATAAGGAAAATATCTGTACTTCAGACATCCGCTTCTTTCTTATACTGATCATTAGGCTGCCTGTCCACGGAAGCTGAGCGACGACGCTGAGGAGTGGAAAACCGCAGAAATTAATATTAACCAATAAAATTGCATTAAATCTTCGCTCCGCTCCAGCTATGCAATCCTATTGGTTAATATTTCTCCGTTTCCCCGCTCCGCAGCCTCGCTCCGCTTAAGTGGACAGGCAGCCTTATACAACTAGCTTAGTCGACCAAAAATGAGTTGAAAACTTAAGCATTTTTAATCTCGTGGTTTAATTCGTGACGACACGGTTGGCGCAGTAGCCGAGCGATCGACTGCCGAGCTGCGTGTCGCTGGTTCGATTCCCGCACGGAGCAAATATTTATTTGACCTACTGATGGTTGTTCCGGGTCTGACTGTTTGTGTATGTGAGTTTATATGTTTGTTAACGCACACATGATACAGGAGAAAATGCTAGGGTGCGGCCGGTTATTTACTAAAAAAAAATTGTTAGGTACCTCGAATATCTACGATTGTTACGTTTGATGCTTCGGTATGTAAGTGCATATCTATATTCTTATCCAAATTTACAAAATAAAAAGTAATTGAATGCAGACATCGCTTTATTAAAATATTATAGCACTTTCAACATTAATTATTGTAGGTTGGCACCGGTTCCCACAAAATTTTATTTAAAATACGTATTTACCTACTAATTGATATATTTTGATCTCAAACAGAGCAAGACACATAGGAGTCGATAGTTGGCAACAAAAGTAGTTGAACATGCACGTTCCACCTTCCACAAGTCCTTAACATCGTAAGCAAAAAATGTTGCTGAATACTTAGGCTCAAAATTTATATTTTAGTTCCTTCTTGTTTCGAGACTTGTCGAATTGACGTGTTCAGGTCATTTTGTAGGGGTTTTTGAAACAATATTTACACTAAAAACTAAGATGGTAGCTACGTCCCAAATATTTGTCATGTGTAT
The DNA here is from genome assembly GCA_947462355.1 of Caradrina kadenii. Taxonomy (NCBI): domain Eukaryota; kingdom Metazoa; phylum Arthropoda; class Insecta; order Lepidoptera; family Noctuidae; genus Caradrina; species Caradrina kadenii. Next base: position 9,095,008 of record OX381683.1, on the reverse strand, counting down.
AAATGATACACATGACAAATATTTGGGACGCGTATTTGGGCGTAAACCTTGGAAATGTCCAAGGTTTTCAACGATGCGCGAACACGACCAAATTTTAGGCATTATGGACCCTCGAAAACCATGAAAACGACACCCATGACGCAATATTTTGTAAAATGTCATAGCCGCCATCTTGGAGATTCCATTCACCTATAACCACTACAAATATTTGCGTAATAACCGCCGTTTTGTGTGAAAGCTAATAGAATTTTGTAGTATCGACGTTTGCAGTTAATATTAATATTGTTATAAGCCGATCACCGACATTTGTTGACTTATCATGTTCACCGTATTATGTGGCCCTGCGTATTTAGCGACATTTGTGTACGGTGTCAACATCAATGTGGAACGTCACATGCCCAGCGTCTATTGTCGTTGACTGTACAAGTTAACACTAGGTACCTAACGTTAAAACACCGTTCAGAAGATAATCCACACCATTCGATTAATATTGTCATTTAACTAAATCCTCTTCCCTCTATCATCGATTCAGCACAGTATCTTGGAAATTGTACCAGTAGGAGCAAAAAATCTGTGATAACCTGCAATCAAAGAACATGTTATTTATAACTACTAACGATATGCCGCGGTTTCAACCGTGTTAAGTATTGACGTCTTTGGTTACGGCTCCGCTCTCATGAGATATAGTGTATTTTTTCAAATCGGACTTAAGATTTGTTCCAGTTCCTGAGATTAACTCATTCAAACAAACGAACTCTTTAGCGTTATAATATCTATAGAAATAAATAAAATTGAAGTGACTGTTTGTAATTTCAAATTAACAGCTTTCGCTAAATGCATGTGAATAAATAAACGGTACTTACATCCAAAAAAACATTTTATTTTATTTTTGTTTGTCTGTTCCGGCTAATCTCTGAAACGGCCAGATCGATTTTGATAGGTAATGTTATAAGGAGTAACTTAGGCTTATTTAAAAAAATAATATTTTTATAAAAATGAGAGTTAGGCGAAAACAAAATTAGTATACATTATTGACATTCATTTATTTCTAATACACATTTAATAAATTTGTAAATATTGATATAAAAATAAAAGCATTATTATTAATATAATCTTAGGTACAATTCATAACGCTAGGTCACATAGGGGTTAGGCAGAAACAGTATTCTTAACTAAACAAATTATCAGTATAATTTGTTTAGTTAAGAATACTGTTTCATCGTTGAATCGAATCAGTATTCGATTTGCACAAATCTTTTTGCAAATTAAGGATGTCCCTTTAATAAGAACATTGTTATGTTTTATAACCACAACGCGAACGAAGTGGCGGGCAACAGCCACTGTTAAAATAAACAGTAACGTTTTTACGCCACTGACATGAATATTCGCTCGATCTGTGCTCGATGTGCGCACGTTACCAATTGAATATTCGATATGTCAGTACAGCGAGCCGAGTAGCTCGATGACGAGCTCCGAGCACCCAAACGCGCCACGTCGGTTTTTTGGATCCACCAAAAAACCTGCCCTTTGAATGTTACACAAGCCAGTCAGTGTCGCAATATACATATTTATACTGTACTCTTTCTCTTTTTTTTTCTTTCTTTCTCGACTGCTACGCTAGAGGTTTTGGGTTCGATTCCCAGGTCGAGCAAAATGTGTTATTGGGTTTTACTATGAAATTCTCAGTAGCAGCTCGGAGTTAGGATTTGTGCCCGGTTAATGGCAATAGGCTCGCCCCCTATTACATGGGACCTAAAACATTCCGACAAACTGTGGGTGTACATTGTTACACCTCTGCCTAACTCTTCGGGGAATAAAGGCGTGATGGTATGTCTTTGTCTTTGGTCGGTCAGTCGCCAGCGCGAGCAATGTCACGAGCGCACGTGTCTGTTTAAGCTTTCGCTTATTAATTGCTGTTTATATCGTCGTATTTTTTAGAATATTCATCAAGTCCAATCCTCCATCTTTTTTTCTCGTTTGTAACAAATTGGTTGTCCAAATACGCTTTCTTTTCTTTTTTAAATAGCAATACGGGATTAAAAGGAACGCAGCACACATAATATAGATTACAATAAAAACTACCCTTCGTGCTTTTGCAGACTATCTCTTTCTATTACGTACTATATGTCAGAAGAGAAATTGTTTTATGATAAATAAAAATTATGACTATTAAGTTGTTATGACAAGCGTTATAAGTATAAATTTAATAGTGCAAGTAAATATTATGAAGGTACGATTATGGAAAATAATAATAGTACAAATTATTTTATGGGAAACAAGACAATACCCACAGACACACTAGTTACGGTATGGTCTGTTGCGTTACGGACTTACGGTTACTGCGGGGAACTTGTGGAACAGGCGGAACTGTTTTTTCAGTTTGAAGATATCTGTTGCTATTTTTAAAAATCTGTTTTCAAAATAATATAAATAATAATTTAAAAAATATATATATTAATTAAATAAAAAATAAATAAGTTTATTCTGTATTCTTTTATCATTCTTTTTGTAATTTTTTTAATTCTAGCTTTTACGGTTAAGTAGGTTTATGTAAAGACGGACCTGGGCGATCGCTAATTATTCGGTAACCGGTTTTAATGGACGTAAAAGACATGAATAACGGCGGATGCTGGACGTAGCAATGGTTAAACTGTTTCGATAAATACGCCTCACTCTTATAATGTATACACTTATTAAATTTGAATTTTTCGTAGGTATCCAACTGGAATATACAATATATAGGCTAGTAACAACCTGAAGGTATTTACTGGCCTTTATTCTTATTGGCTACATTTTGTCGCCTTAATTTTTGCTACTGCAACTGTATTACTTACGAATATGTAAGTACCTAATTACTAATTAAGACAGAAAAACGAATTACTTAATAACCGTACAGCTTATTCAAAAATACTCACCGTCATGCAATCACAACAGACTGTGAAGGGTATGAGAAATATGTAAGCTGGAGCAACGAGGTTAGCTATCCAAAATGATATAAATATTAGGATTAAAGCCCATATTATCATAAAACAGAAGTTACCCATTTTCTGAAAAGAAAAAAAAACACATGATAAACATGCCTAATGACTGCCTCATTAGCCTAGTGGTCCTAAGCGCGACTGCTATGCTAGAGGTTATGTTGGGTTCGATTCCAGGGTCGAGCAAAGTGTTATTGGGTTTTTCTATGAAATTCTCAGTAGCAGCTCGGAGTTAGGATTTGTGCCCGGTTAATGGCAATAGGTTCGCCCCCTATTACATGGGACCTAAACATGGCGGCGAACTGTGGGTGTTCATTGGTACACCTCTGCCTAACCTTTCGGGGAATACAGGCGTGATGGTATGATATGTCACATGATAAACAACATTATCTACTGACCTCGCGAAACAAATAAATCTATGAATTTTTGAGTAATACTCATCATAATATAGGTAATATATGTTTTTGACAAATTGTTATTTGAATATAATTATGTACATTTAGGTTGTAGTGTACTTAGTAAAGTATAGTATTCGCCACGAGTCGTGAGCACAAAATTCACCTGCGCAGAAGTTCATTTTTTGGTCTCTTTGGCGGAATGAAGGACGCGGGGGGCGTCGATGCCGCACACGATTGGTCCGTCCCTGTCCGTCAGTCGATGTTCGTCGTCTATTGGACACTCGATGTCATTCGGCTACTGTTCATTTATGTGCAGTTTTAATGACTTACGTTTTGGATTTTAAAAAAAAATAATAAATGTTTTTTTTGTATTTATTTTTGTTTTCATATAGTTTTATGGACTGTTTCCGGAAGGTTAAAAAATAAAAATAAATTATTATTTCTAACTAGATTATATTATTTTATTGAAATATGTTTCAGTCACGAACACCTACAACATTACTGCATCAAAGTAAAATTATAAGTACCTCTAATGTTGTACTTATATTTGGTGTACTTACACTAAAATTATTGTTAGGTACCTACCTAACAATAATTTTAGTAAAATCGGTACTAATTAATTTGGCCGAAAGTGTACATGCGCGAGGTTATCCCCACCACTGTCCATCTGCGCTTACGACTCGTGGCGGCAATTTTACAGAAGCCTTTTTCTAAGTTTTTTTTTTCCGTGGTGAAATCCTCATAGATGCCCTCCATTTGAGGTACCGAAACGGAGAGTTCTATCGGACTTTTATCGACCAAAACCCCACGGTTCCTCTTGTTACCATAAATCAGGAGCCCGGTATCGCTTGACGCATGATCCGCGCTCCCGACTGGTATTAGACCGCCATTGGCGGGCCCCTTCAGCATATGCGGCCGGTCCTGCGACCGCTCACTCCACTACAAATTATTATTTTTATGCGCCCTCTGGCGCCCCGCTGCCCTTCTGATGAGGGCAGAGTGAGAGATTCGCTCCCTCTCCCACTCCGCCGCCTCCTTTGCGTGCATCACCTCCTCACAAAAAGAGGTAATAGCATTCCACTCGTTTGAGCTCCCAACTATGGATTGGACTACTGTTGGAAGCGGCAGATCACCCGCACCAAGTGCTGTAGCGAGGTCACGGCGCTGTCGACCCCAAGGTAGGCACTCTTCTACTGTATGTAGCGGCGTGTCCTCGGGGCAATCCACGCAATGATGGCAACAGGGCGTTTGCTCCCGGGCTGAGTGCCGCAGGTACTTTCCGAAACAACCATGTCCAGTCATTACCTGCGTCATCCGGAAACTGAGGGCTGCCTCTCCAACCACTCATCCATAACGGGCCTTACCGCCGCTATTATGGCGTGCCATTAGTACTTCTACCTACATATATTATCATCATCTGATTTATTCAGATGAATAAAATCAAATCAAATCAAATCGTCTATTTGTGATACAAGAATTTAATCAAAAAATACCTAATATTTGATGCTAACTGTATAGGAAACAAGATAGGTATGTGCCAGACTTAATAAATAACAAAAAACAATAATAATACAAAAGAAACTAAAACTAAATGGCATCAAAAATTCCTCCGCATCGCAGTCACCTGGAAATGTGCCTAAAAGACTGGCGGCATTGCCACATTGGATGATAATGCTAAGCTTATAGCTAGCCAGGGTCACGGGAAGTGTCATCAAAGCGTTTGGATATTTCCCCAAAAAGCCTATGGGCACACGGATCCCACGACCTGCGGGATGCACTTCCAAAAGGCCCCAAAATATAGTTTCCAATAAGAGTACCTACTACACTTCCGCCGTTTGAGACCGTTTCTGTAGCCGCAGCAGTACAATACGTCAAACTAGGAAGATGGGATGGCACAAGAGTACAGGTAGCGCCCCACAGTAAAGGCCTACCATCTTCCAAGGACATAGAGACGTGCCGTTCAGTCTCTTGCCAGAGTCGTGTGCCAACGTTGGGTTCTATAACAGCCGGAACGCCGACGGCGACATAGCACGTCGAATAATGTCATTAACATTCGCCTGGCGCGCTATACGGCCCGTACTACGAGTGCACGACAGGCTGTGGCGTCGAAAGCTCTTTTAACAGCTTGTCCACAGCCTCTAAACGTAAGGAAGCAGTGAAGCGGAAAGTAGTGTCGTCGAATATAGTACCTATGTTGACGACGATAGTGCCAGAAGCCATATAGACCCGATTCCCACTTAGCCACAGCAAGCAGGCGGGCTATGTCATATATAGGTTATTCTGTACTACCCTGCAGAGCGGTTCGTACTACGCTCTCTGGGAGGATGGGTTGTCGGGTGGATCAGTATTCGGGCAAGCGACTTTTTAGGCATCAATAGCCTCGATGAAGCATGGCACTTGAAAATCAACCAGTGTGGGATCTAAACTATTCCTGTTAAGTTTTTCAGTGCAATGGACCGAGGATATAAAAGAAGGCAAACTAATAGCTACTTGAAGTTTTTCGGACGCCAAGAGCTCCCATACGAATAGGTAGAGAAGCTTGGGCACAAGCTTGGCCAAATTTAAAATAGAAGTTTAAAGAATGCGGATAATTTGGTCCATTTTGTCTAAAAGGTGCTTCCCATTTGTAGAAACATAATTACCTTTTAGACAAGCGTAAAGAGAAAAATTTTAATTAGGCCCAAAACAACAGTACCTAACAAATTGTTGTCATGGCCGAATGCATGTGAACGGAGTCGGAGTCTCTAAAAATGTCATTAAAATTTTGTATTTTTCCTCAACAAAATCGGGAAAGGAATTTTTGCAGGTTGAAGACCCATGGGAGACGAAGAGAACTTTTGTCTATAATTTTGATGTCATTACCTATTGCGGCACTCTTGATTGCATCATCGAGATACCAAATATTAAATTTAGAATTTAACCGTCGAATAATTGGATGAATGGCTAGACTGAAAATCACTGGCCCAAACGGGACCTTGTTGAGAACCAGCAGCGGTTCCGAAAATGTTGTCCCAATACAGTAATTTTGATGGATGGATGGATTTTCTGTAGCAATTAGCATTGCCGAACGACACTAAAAATTTGGGGTATTTCTATTTTAGTTTCTGCAAGGAAGGTGTCCCTATTTAATGAGTCAAAAAAAGTCATGTTCAAAAAATATGCGTCGTTGCCCTGAGCCATATTTGTTTTCAATATTACGTCGAGTAAGAGATGGGTTGGCGGGAAACTCGTGTCTGGGCAAACAGACCTCTCCGCACCACAGTCGGGCAACGTACTTTGGTGAAGATATACGCGTTAACCCAGCTGTACAGGCTGAATTTTTTCCGAATCCTCACCATAGATTTTTTACAGTATAGTTCCTACGGCAACGTAACAAATGCCGCCATCCTTCTTGCGCAGGGCACGTAAGTTGGCACCATACAAAACATCGATGATAGCCTCGTTTGGACCTTACCGGTACGACTAATTGATCAAAGCCCTTTAAGAGCAATTTACCAACATCCCCCCGGCGCTCGAAAAAAGAACTTCGTTTAGGTATTGAGGAGTTAGCCGTCGAAGCCGTCGGCAGAACTGCTCCGAAAAGTACAGACGGCTGTGATCAAATCTTGACCAGTGAGAACTATTTGTATTATCGTCAAAAATAGTAAGTACCTTAAACAGCTATGCTTTTCTGCTTCGAACGTTTTATCTCGTCATAAGCTCTAAAGTTGGAGTAGATGTGAGGGTAGGGTGGTGTAGATACATATAAAACACTTGTCTTCAGCCAATGCTACAGACAAATTACTTTGTCAACACAGTAATATATTATGCCTCTTTATGAGTTTGTCAATGCCATATTTTATAGACCATAGATGAATTAGTTGATTATTTTTGATACTACGTCATGGAAGTAGTAAATAAATATTTCATTGTACTCCCGTGTATTCAGAAAATTATTCTCCAGTCTCGAGCTGCGACCTCGTCTGCATTTAGGTCACCAAGGTATACTAGCATGTACCTGGGACACGGATTTCGATATGAAATTCTAGAGTAGGCTAAAGGATAGTCGGCAACGCAGTCTACTTAATCTGAATTTCTGGTAGGCAGCTGTTTTTTGTACTAACTTACTTATGTACTGAAAAGCAGACATGGATCGATTATAATTATGTATTTTTCTTTAAAATTAATTTAGATTTTTAAACATAACAATATAAATCTACTTGCATTGCTGACCGTACAATAAAACTATATTTTTAACATTAATATGTACTTATTCGCTTTTACTTATTAAAAGATGATGCATGATAGAAATAATACAACTTACATAATAACATTAATATTTGAAATCTCGTCAGTTAATGGTTGCCGCGGATAGATATCTACGATTGTTAGGTTTGATGCATCGGTACATAGTTATCTTTATTATGTATCAAGAAGTATTGAAGCGTGCAGCAGGATTTTAAATTATAAACAAGTGGCCCACTCTTGCTCCGCGCGGTTTTTACCAGTTGACGTAACATCGAGATTTCTTAATGGTATGTATAATAAATTGTGAGAACTGAGAACCTCAGAATACATTAGGTTCCACCCTGTTTAGGGTGTGAATCAAACAGTGACGAAAAGTGACTTTGTTTTATACAAATTTATAGATTATCTAGATAGATCATACCTACTCATATTCACATTATTCTTATATAAATCAAAAATTATTAAATGCTACTGATGGTAGGTAGGTTTATATTAGTAAGTGGTAAGGCCATGAAAAAAAAATATTAGAAAATTATTTAAAAGGCACTGATTCTGTTGTGTATCTATTGAACTTAATTTAAAATAGATACCTACCATCACCCCATCCCACCATATCTTCTGCTCTCACGCAGAGCAAGACCCACATGAGTAAGACTACAAGTTAAACAGGTACCGAACGTAAAAACATCGTTCACAAGAGAATCCACACCATTCGTTAAAATGTTATTTGACTAGATTAGTGCTTATAAATATTATCTAATTAAGTCCTCTTCCTTCCACCATTCCTTGAGCACAGTATCTTGGGAATTGTACCACTGACAGCAAAAAATCTGTGAGCCCCTGTAATCAAAGAACATTTATTAAGGAAACGAAGATCGTCGTAAAGATCAGTCTAAATAAATCAGAATAACCTGAGCTAGCCGGCTTCAGGACAAAATACGAAAATATAAAATACCTAGTAGAAAAAAGTGTAATTTCAGTTTAAGGACCTGATGTTTCTTTTTTAATTATTGTTCCAACGTAGATTTATACCTATAGCAAAAAAAATACAACTTTTAACCTAGGTTAAAGTTGTAATTTTTTTTTCAACTACCCCGTTGATCTTGTGGTCGCAAGCGCGAGTGATGAGCGTGGGGTCCCGGGTTTAATTCCCAGGTCGGGCAAAAAGTATTATTGGGTTTTTCCATTAGGATTTGCTCAGTAGCAGCCCGAAGTTTGGAAGTTGGTGGTGTGACACCCTCATGCCTCGGAAATCACGTAAAGCACGATAGTCAGAAGCTAGGAAGTCTGACAACCAGTCTAACCAAGAGGTATCATGTTGCCCACTAGCTGGATTGTGGAGGTCAGACAGGCAGTCGCTCCATGTAAAAACACTAGTATTCAGCTGCATCCGGTTAGACTGGAAACCGACCCCAACATAGTTGGGAGAAGGCTAAGCATATCTGCTTATAAACCTAGGTTCTAAAGTTAGTAGTGTATTTTTTAAGGTACCTAGGTAATATAGAAGTAGTATATTGCTTAAAAATCGTGGTGCAAAATACTCACCGATAACGCTTCTATACAGACTGTGAAGGGTAAGATAATTATGTAGAATCCAGCAGCAATACCAGCTACCCAAAATGCTATAAATATGAGGATTAATAGCCAAATTATCGAAAAGATGACGTTGCCCATTTTCTGAAAAAAAAAAAACAAAACAAATATTAGAGTCGTTCTCGTTACATATGTAAAACCTTATCGGTGTGTATCGTGTATCCGTGTAAGTTTATGTCATCATCAGCGTCAACCCGGGAATCTGGATTAGTATTGGTTGATGGTAAAATAAGCTAATCCCCTAATTTCTCGAACTTAAACTTTTAACTTAAACCAATTGGTAAAATGTGGGTTTTCTTTAAGTCTCTGCCTAATACTGGCATGATGTTTTGGATAATTTAATTTGTAAACTATGTTTTATAAAAATACACGGAAAATACCTACGAAATCAGCGTTTTAAATCAGTCTCTCACTTTTCTAATGACTACGTAGTTATGACTTTTTAATTTACATTTAATAACCAGTTAATTTATTCCTTATCAATAGGTAAAAATTAAGATTATATGTTTTAAAGATTATTATGTTATTATGTATATTAATTTTTTTTTCTTGTGATGGAAATGCTCTTTAAAATAATTGGGAAGGGATAATAATATATTATCCCTTCTATTTATTACGCCCCTTATCGTTGTCATCTCCAAAATTTGGCAACCAGGACAAGACGCGTGAAAAACCCCGGATTTTAGAGCCGAGAACCCGGACATGTCAACAGCTTTTTTTAAACATGTATAATATAAAACAGTTGAAAATGTCATGAATTTTGAGACCTTAAAATTAAATTTAGTCATTTTTTATCATCATTTTAAATGTACCTTATTATTACAGTTTGTTACAAATTGTTTTAATAATCATTTAGATTTTTTTTTAATCCTTAAAATAAAACACAAATTATTAATATACTCTGTTATGGAAACAAAATCTTATTTAAAATATTAAACTTAACAAAATTCAATTAATTTTTTTAATAAAAACTAAAAGTACTGATATCATTTTAGTATTTTGTCTTACAATTTTTGAGGTAACTCTTTGAACTCAATAATAATCATGTTTAATAAATACAAATGAAACCCGGATTTAAACCCGGACTACAACTGAAATCCCGCCCGAACGCTCCCCGATGCCCTCTAAACTAGGACAAATCCGGGAAAACCCGGACGCATGGGTACCCTAGTCTTTCTACACATGTATCTACAGTTACATGTTCGTCCTACCATTGCGATGATTTCTTTGTTCTGAACCATATCTGGTTACGGAGATATTATAGTTCCAGCGTTTTCGTATTTTTTTAAAACTTTGAATAGGTACTCCCACAGCTCCTGTATGTACTGTTGCTTGTAACTATACAATGTTTTGCGTGCGTTATAATGCGTTACCATAAACAGTGTTTTTTTTACCAGAAATAAAATTCCCAGTATACAATAAAATGCCTCGGTAGCCTAGTGGTCCTAAGCGCGACTGTTACGCTAGAGGTCTTGGGTTCGATTCCCAGGTCGAGCAAAAAGTGTTATTGGGTTTTTCTATGAAATTCTCAGTAGCAGCTCGGAGTTAGGATTTGTGCCCGGTTAATGGCAATAGGCTCGCCCCTTATTACATGGGACCTAAATATACCGGCGAACTGTGGGTGTACATTGTTACACCTCTGCCTAACCCTTCGGGGAATACAGGCGTGAGTGTACAATAAAACGTTTGTTGATTTTTAGCAGTGAACTGTATTTCCAAAATATAACACCCTGCAATTATTTTTGCTCAAAGTAACTTAGTTCGATGGACAGCATGCCAATGCCGTATGCGTAGTTAACAGCTATGTGATGTGTTTTTTTATTCCCGTACGTAAATATTACGCGAAAAATAAAAAGATGACTGTAAGTAGCTCAGAATTATTTAGATACTTCGGCAGTCGGGACATAAGTATACCTACCTACACTATTTAAATTTGGTCCAAGTTTGAATGACTTCTATTGCTTCTATGGTGTTATATATGTCATAGATTGATGTGACATTTTATTTGTGTGGAGGTAAATACCAGTCGGTTTTTACCTACCTACCTACAAAGAGACGATCTGCTTAGTGTGGTTACCTAACACCCACACTAATCAGTTCTGCATTGTTTTCCATCAAAACGTTATGATCGACCTCCATAAAATTAGTCTTCACGATTGTTCTACATGATGTCACGAAAAATGAGGTCAAGAAGCTGAGGTGGTAATTGGTTGATAAATGGTAGATAACTCCCTTTTCTAAGACAGACAATTTAGTGGCCAAAAACGTGTCATCTTTTGCTGTACCTGTATCTAGTTACTAATCTTACTTAGTAGATGTAAGTATCTTGCTGAGCATAGTCAGTACTTCTTAGCTAAGTACTAGAACATATGGTTGTAATAATAACAGCGTTTCAATACATAGCTACTGTACCTATTGTATAAGTGCTAAGCGCAAAACAGGGATTTATAGAAGCAAGCGTGCAAGTTACCCAGCGGTTGTTTGGGTAAATAGATTTAAAATTGGTCTAAAAGGGTATATTTTCAGCTATCTCAGCCTATTTCCTAACGCAATGTTTCACGCAAAACCAACGCTTCCGTAAAACGTAACATAACACATTTTTGAACGTGGTTTTAACATTGATTTACATCTCTATTCTGTCATCAAACTGTGTCGTGGTGGGCCAGTTTGAATGCGTCTGCCTCTCTTAGATGAGGTTGCGGGTTCGATACCGGGCAAGTATCAATGTAACTTTTTCAATTCATATCTGTACTTTCTAAGTTTATCTTGGCCATCTCTTTCATTGGTGGAGGAAAACCCCGTGAGGAAACTACACTACTGGACTATGAATTCAAGTCTGAAATAGCCAATCCGCCTTGAGCAAGCGTGGTGATCAATGCTCGTGGTTTCTCTTCTGTGTATGGGACGAGGACTTTACCATGCAGTGGGACAATAACATATTTATTATTAGGTACCTACTATTATTCTGTCATGACCTCAACATGGTTGCTCGCTTCGAGCTGCTCGTAACGTGGAGTATGTATGACGCAGTGCAATAGATAAAAACAATAGTTTTCCACAACGATAAAAATCGTAATGAACTCAAGTTATGATGCATGCATGAGTAAGTAATATGACCCAATGAGAATTTAGCTTATAAATATACATACATATATACCTATACATATAGCACAGACGGTAGTAATTTCATACCGGCTGAAAACTATAGGTAGTTATTAATTAGCGTGTAGTATGAGGGCCACTTTGATCATTAATCAGTTCATTAAATTTGTCAAAGAGACTAACGGTCAGATGAACTAAAGTCTTCGTATATTAGCGAGTTTTTATGATGCTGCAGTCGGTCTTTTCTCCTGTAAATAATAAGTGCTACTGTTCCTGTAGGTAAAAAATGCCTTTTTTTAACGAAAATTACATGTTCCTTTTTTAACGGTCGATTATTCTTTTTTAAAGGTTGAAGATGATTCGAATCTGGCCTATGTCATAAGTTTTAGCGTGTTTGAAATTACTTTTATACCTAAGTTTTTCTTGCAACTTTGACTTAATATAAGTAGGTCTCCCACTCCCCCCGGGTGAAAATTCACAGAAAAACTTCCTGTGGCTAAGCCACATTAAATAAATAAAAACATAAATACACCTTAAAATTGAATATATGCCGGGCTGCGGGTTGTTCCCAAGAGATACCGCGCCCCCGGAACGCAAAGGGCACAAGAAAGAACATGGGTGGGTTTTAGTCAGTAATAGTCTGACACTCCCTCCCGCCCCGCCTGGGGCGGGAGAAGTTATTTGATGATTTACCACTCACCAAAAAAAAAAAAAATTGAATAAGATATATGGTAATTTAGAAGTAAGTTTTATATTGAGGAGATAAACCATGACGTGAATTCCTAACAAACAAACAAACTTCCTTCTCGGTTGTTTATCTACGCTGCGTTATCTGTATTACATATCAAGTAGGTATTTTCGAATTATACAACTATTTTAGTCGACGAACCAACCTACACCACCCATTTTTATTGGGCTTCTTATGTATACCATAAGAAGCCAAATAAAAATAGGTTCAGAGAAAGTTATCCAACAACTTATCAACACAGCACACCCACTTAATTATAAACACGGTACAAGGTCAACGAAACTATTTGTCCGTAGTTTATTTATTCAATTTTATTCTGAATGATTTTATAAAAATCAAGATGGCTATGGTTACTCAATCAATTAATAGTATTCGTTACCTTGTAGGTTGCCAGGTAAAGGACGGTAACTTTTGAACATTTACCTAATTCATTATCAGCACTTAGATAACAGATAATTGCGGCTACAGCGGTAGGTAGGTACCTAATTTTCTTAGGTATTGTTAATTGTTATTCTCATTTAGGTATAAATAACATACGTCTCGTCTCCGCATCAATTGATCAATTTTAGATTTTACCCACGTAGTAATCTTGCAAAGACGACGTCATAATAAAATTGAAATATTTTTAAATTCTCAAGTATACCTACATGGTTCCCGCGAACAAATTTATATGTTTAATAAGTATATGTTACTGTACATATAAAACCTACCTTCCTAATTAGGACATAATTAAGTACCTACCTAGATTCAGACTTTCCCATTAGTAGTTTTTTACCAATTTCAACGGATCAACATGTACCTATACGATAGCTGTACTTATTTCCTAACTGATAAAATGCTAACAGTAAACAATATTCGAAATGATATCATGTAGGATATGTATTGGAGGGCGTAGGTAGAAAGGATAGTTAGGGAGGTACCTACGCATAGTTCAAATAAAACACCTTGTGAATGAATTGTTGGTGTGTTAACCAGTTATATGGTATAAGTACCTACTCACTAATAATTTAAAATCAAGAATGGATAGGTAGTTGCTATATGCCTATTTGTCAACAAATATTTATTGTATGATATCATCAAAGTAACGTACTGTAAGCAATAAAAATGTTACTATTATTGTAAATTACTCATTTGATATTGTAATAACCTTGTCACGAATACGCTAAAGTAGTCTAATAGAACGAGTCGAAGTTTCTGATGCGCGATATTTTAAATAGAACATGTACACAAACATCTTACCGGTTAGTGTAGCGAAGCGTACAACACAAAATTTACTGAACCAACGACCAGGGGGCCTAAAAAGGCCACATAGAGCAATTCTGCTAAAAGTGAATCACTTTCTGAATTCCCGGCAGATCCTAAACAATTCCTCTATTTTTCGTAAAATGGTACCCAAATAAGCAGAATCTGGGCAGAATCATACACAAAGCAGAATCATATTTAGGGTAAATGTCGCCGCAGGAAAAAAGTATAGATCGTATTTTTACCGGTTATTTTTTCTTTGCAGTTTTTATTATCTGAGTAAGTTATTTATGCAGAATTTCCGCGATTAATACATAATTAAGGTATTGGAAGCAAATAATCAACAAAATATAGCAAATAAGCTCTTAAATCTAACTTATTAACTTGGTAGTACACTGGCAACATTCATATTATAAAAATAAATAAAATAGATTATCGGCAGCTTGTCAATGTCATGCGAAAGCTTCATATTATTAAATAAGTAATAATTAACTATGTTCCCATGTCCGTCAACATTGACTTAAAATTAAAGAGTTGTGCAATGTTAGTTATTTCAAACATAATCATGGTTTCGAGTGGTTTTCTACATATTCAAAAATCCAAGAGTTTATGCTTTTTAAAAAACACTGATTGTGCTTACGCCACTTGTACATTTCGTGAATGAATATCTACAATGCGTACGACTATTTCCCTAGTGGATTTCGTGAGAGAGTGAGAGTCCTGAAATAGGCCACATAGAGCCTTCCCATTGACCCTTTGCACTTTTGGATGAAGGTGGCTGGAGTGCTCCATGCTGAGAGAAGTGGCACAACTAAAAGTACTAAAACTCCAAAAGAATGGTCCATTGTAAGTATTATTATTTACATTGTTATTTTAATGTCATTTAGATATCATCTTTTAAGTTATAAATTTTGTTTGCAGTTTATTAGTAACTATTAAAGCAAATTGAAAAACAGTTTGCGGGTTATGTTTTTTTGCACTACATTAATGCTAGCAAAATAAAACATAAAAGTAGATAACAAAGTAAAATAAATTTAATCGAATCCATCATCTTGTTGACCAAAGCCACTGTACAAGACCATTTTTCATTGCTTTACCAGCAGCTATGTGGTGGTTTCTTCGTGATGCAGTTTGATTCAGGGTAGTACCGCTGTGTATTGGGCTTTGTGTCCACTATTGGTGTCATCAGTATCAATGTTAATGTATAACCTACATCATCTGAAACAAATTCCACCGTCAAAACACTTGAACTCATTCATAATTATGTTTTCAATTTAATTTCTATTAAAAATGTTGTTTTATGATACTGACCTAAAACCTTACTGTTTCATTTTCAGCTGGTGAAGCTCCTCTAAGCGGGATTTGAGGATATGGTGTTACCAGATAAAGAAGTCATGGTCATGGAGGGGCACTCCATGGCTAGCATCCACACTTAATATATTCAAATCAGAGTCACAAACCTAAAAGTAAATGTTAGTTTTAGGGTTTTTTCATATATCAATGGTTTTATATTAAATTATTATTAGTTATTCAGTTTGTGACTTTTTATTTTGTATTACATTAATTTATTTGTTATAGTTATTAAATATTGATATAAAAATAAAAACATTTAAAATATAATAAAGATTGTAGCCCACTTATTTTGTATTATTATTGTTTAAAAGTCTTTTCTAATTCAGACTCATTTCGTTATTGAGACTTGACATTAGTACACCCTCAATATAACATAGAGCTTTCCTTATTACCTTTATATATATTTATACCATCATTATTGTACCTGTGTTAAATAAATGGCTTATGACATAGGACTTAAAATTGTTGTTAGATTTGCCTATGTGATTAAAAATTTAATAAATTACTTAGTAAATACTTTTGCCTAAAAATACCTATTGTTTAATTGAAGTACTTAGCATTCCCTGGTTATATGGTGAGTAGAATATTTTAAACGGACCTTTAACAGCAATGTGAACCTATATTAATTATGTTTATGAGGGCAAACACTGTTGTGTTTGAGGCAAGTACCTATTTACTATTTGAGTGTTTAAAAAGTGAAATTGTTTTCGGTTAAAAAACCTCTCTTCATATTCTGAAGGTCTAACGACCGCAGTGTGAGTTCCATCAATACTGCCCAATACCCCAGGCATTCCAAATTTTTAGTAAAAGCTGAAAACTTAAAACAATTAATGGTCAGGAACAGCATGGTTATATTTGTAGTAAATGTATGTATGTGTGTGGCATGTAACCAAGCAGTCTCAGCATTTGCCTTAATGTCCACAGAGAGTGCGATGTTTATTCACTGGGCTGCTACCGCGTATTTTAAATATATCAAAGAATTTATTTAACTTACCCATTTTTAATGACGCTCCGTTTTTTCCAAGTTTGTGGAAAGTGGATATATTTTTTTTTTTTTTTAAAACGTTGCCCCACACTAGGAGTTTCTCCTGTATCGTGGGTGCGTTTACAAACATATAAACTCACATACACAAACAGCCAGACCCGGAGCAACTATCTGTAGGTCATACAAATATTTGTTCCGTGCGGGAATCGAACCCGCGACACGCAGCGCAGCAGTCGATCGCTCGGCCACTGCGCCAACCGAGTCGTCAAAAATATATGTTTGCAGATGTGATCATTGTTTAAAGCTAATGTGACAGCTCTCACATAATTAGATACGCTTACTATTTCCAACTCATGTATGAGGTGACGACACACTTTTATTTAACCGATAAGTATGGTCCAAAAAATTAAATTTCAATCCAATTTCCGAAGCGCTACGTTTCGGCGGCGATATAAAATTCCAGAACTACCTCGTTAGCCTAGTGGTTCTAAGCGCGACTGCTACGCTAGAGGTCGTGGGTTCGATCCCCGGTCGAGCAAAAAATGTTTTTGGGTTTTTCTATGAAATTCTCAGTAACAGCTCGGAGTCAGGGTGTGTGCCCGGTTATTAATAATAGGCTCGCCCCATATAACATGGGACCTAAAACATGCCGGCGGACTGGAGGTGTACATTGGCACAACTCTGCCTCACGCTTCGGGGAATTTAGGCGTGATGGTAAATAATTATGTTATAAAATTCTCTCCGTAACATTTGCGTGCTCAAGGAAATTTTCGTAAAGTCCTAAATCTGCCATTATATTATTTTTCTTCAAAATATCTACGAAATGAATTGAAAGATGTTGCTCTTGACTAACTCCGTATGATTCTGCTAAGTGACACTAAAGCAATTCAGCATTAGTGGACCATTTTACGAATCTTCATACAAAACTGTCAAACAGATGAATTGCGATATATTAATTGAACACAGCTCATATTATGAATTGCCAATTTGTGACCATTTTACGATTTGCAATACGATTCATATTATTATCCTAATACGATTCTGCCAAAGTGGCCTTTTTAGCCCCCCAGGCTCGTCACTTTCCACTTGAGAACTGACCTGACTGACTGTGACGACGTGAAACGAATATACATTTGAGTAACACTTCGCACGAACGGGGCAGGAGTACGTACCTTATCTGAATGACGGAATGTTGGTTTTTACTATGTGCTTTGCTTTACGATGACCTGTTGTTTTGTGTTAGTTGTAGATAGTCGCCTACTTCTTAGTATAAGATAAGTAGCTGAAAATCCTTATATGTTTCCAGTAAAGCCAAAAAATATCCCTTGTACATGCAAGTCTACCAATAGCGGTAAAACTAAAAATGCGTAAAACTTGTTTTGGATTCGTTAGTTTTTCACTTATTATCGCATTTGGCATTGAGATAGGTATTTATACCTACCTATTGTACAAAAGTATTACTTAATGGCTTTAACTGAGTACCTAAGTAGGTGTAGATTAACTGCCGATGAATCAATTTGCATTACATTCAAAACATTGATGTATTTCTTTATTTCTTAGAAGCGACTATCTTTTAATTTTTTTTTAGTAAAGCATGATAAGTTTAACCGGAAAAACGTTTTTACAAAAAGGACAACCTTCTTTAAAAACTTAACAGTGAAACATAATTTTAGCTTTGGAAGTCGGTGGCAATACAAAACAACAAACAGAACCAAAGCCGCCGACTTCCAAAGCTAAAGTTATTTTAAACTTTTGAGTTTTTTGTAAAAACGTTTTTATTTTCCGCTTTTTAGTATCAATTTCCTGTCATCCAAATCCATGAAGGAACAGTTATACTACGTAAATTAACAAGACACCACTTAAAAGTCACAAGAAAGCAGAATACGCTAATTCGTTTATTTGGATGACATTTTTTTTTCAGTAATTTTTTTTTTACCAAACTACTGAGCCAATTTCGTTTAAATTTATATGGGACCACCTTTGAAGTATAATCTATCAAACAAAAAATAATCATTAACATCGATTCATAATTGGCGGAGTTATAGCGTAACACACATTAAAAAATAAACATACCTACAGACGAATTGACAACCTCCTTCTTTTTGAAGTCGGTTAAACATAGTCAAAGTCAAAGTCAAAGTCAAAACATTTATTTCAATTGGACCATTTACAGGCACTTTTGAATTGTCAAGAAGTTACATTTAAAAGTTGAAGCTAGTTGCTCGTTTCAAAGTGTAGGTCTTATGGAGAAGAACGAGCAAGAAACTCCACGGACACTCTTTTCTTCCAATTTGGTTTAAAAAAAAATCTTGGTTACAATATTCTTGTTGCTTCTATATGTGAAAACAATGAAGTTGAATATAAAACAATACAAAAAAAAGTACTAAAGATGTAAGCCATGGCAGTTACGAGATGACAAGTCCCAACTGACAGCGCCCGTTCACGAACATGACGCGTGCATCAGCACCATTTAGCTCAACCATCTTGAAGGGAGCCGAACAATACTGTGATAAGTAACTAACTATAACATCTAGCCAATAAGCTTTAACCATCTAGCTTTCTTTTATGGAATGGGAGACGGTACTGCACTCGTACGTACACCGCAATAAAATTGGTACCTAACCCCTCTTGCATTCAAATTTGTTCGAAAAGCGGGTTATCAGTTGATGACGCTGTTCTTACCAACAAGTAATTTCATACCGACTGAAAATGTGTCTAATGAAATCAAACTACACTATTAAAATAATAAAACGCGTTATTTTATTAAACGCACAATATAAATCAACGTAACTAAGTACAAGTTTAGAAGTTAGCGAAAACAATTATCAATTACTCTCGGGGTTTGAACTATGTATTACGTAATTAGCAATATATTGCTCAAAAAGTCTTTTATCCTCAGAGAATCCATGAAAATGTAGTGGAGTGAATATTTGATCATACAAATATAGGTAGGTAAGTAGGTACCTACAGTGCATAAGTACTATTTTAATGATTCCACACCATGTGGTTTTCCTATATGCGTCAGTTGGTCCAGGAGGGGTCCAATGAAAATAGTGTGTTCTAAGGAACACAGTATAACAGCATCCATTTTCTGCTCCGCTTCTCCCGCGCAGTATAGGTAGCAGCAGACATGGCAGCTATACCGAGTGGGCCGTTTCTCATTGCGTATGCGTATAAATTGTACCTATGCATGTGATTCACGTAATTATTATCACTTACATATTCCATTTAGGTATGCAATCTATACTAGTGTAATTAGAGTCTACGTAGTGGTAATTTAATTAGGTTCGTTACTGTTTTGTGAATGGATGCTGAAAACTAGAAAAAGAATTGGCAATTTTTTGTCGGAACCACAATTGAAGTTTGAGCCTCTATTAGGTAATCTCAACTCCAACAAGTGCTGAATTGTTGTGAACACTACAAAGAGAGTTGGACTTGGTGTACAACTTTTTTTTTTTTTGGGGTTTGGGAAATCATGAAATAACTTCTCCCGCCCTGGGCGGGGCGGGAGGGAGTGTCAGACTTTTACTGACTAAAACCCACCCATTTTCCTTCTTGTGCCTTTTGCGTTCCGGGGGCGCGGTATCTCTTACGAACAACCCGCAGCCCCGGCAGGCAACGGCCCTCAGTGGCCCCTTCCCTATGCTGACATCTCTTTGAGGCACGCGTGGAACACGAACGCGCCGTCGACACGGCCTGTCGTTATGTTAAAAGTAAGGACGGTGAGCTACCCATTGCTCACCGTCCACAGGCCCGTTTGGTGTACAACTACCATATTTTTTTCAATATCATGTAGGTTCTGTGGTCGACTACTGATTACAACTTGACCTTCGAATGACTAAATATCGAATTCATCCCGAATCGTCCCTCTTGATTTTCGGTACGTTCAGGTCAGGCTCTCCATAATTTTATTAGAATGCTAGAAGGCGGGTGCGCTTCATAAAATTAAATTTTCAGGTCGCAGTGAAACACTTTTAATACAGGGCTATTAGTAAAAGTAGACTATTTGACTATGATTTATTAAGTTTAAATATTATAATATCACGTATTTTATTATATTGTAATAGGTAATACAGAACCTTTGGTCCACCAATAAATTACAATAAAATTCATGGGATGTGTGGAGGAATTCCCTCGAAAAAGCATAAGTATGAGATGGGAATCTCCGCGAAAAACCATTTATAAACAAAAAAACACTGTACAGTTTTAACCACTGATAATATTCCCACCTCTATGGTTTTTAACAGTGTCGCTAATGTCACTCACGTCACTGTCAGTAGTGTCAGTGTATGTACGTCACTTAGGCCTATACACCTACTCTCGATCGATTAACAATATCAATAACTCATAGTCATACTCATTCAAATCATTCCAGCATATTAGAGGATTTTATTACGTTGGAAAATACCATAAAATTTAAAATAAATAGGTATGTACACGCTTTACAATTATTTTAGTTCCAATTTTAATACGTTGTTTGGGATCTCCCACACAGTAATACTAGTTTATTTTTAAGTGATTTCTCTTCTCGAATATTGTTTTTATTAGATTTTATCAGTTAAACATAAGAATAATTAGGGGCACTGCATCGTCTGTAATCATGTTGTAACAAACTTGTTTCAGAGTACAGTTATATTTTATAGTGATAACCATATTAATAAAAACTGGTGTTATAATGGCCGGATATTTTGAAGAAATGGGATGGGAAGAATTGCAAGATGGTCAGCAAGCAAACCATTTGTTAGATATGGCCAGATTCCTCATAGACTTTGGTTTTTATAATGAGGACATAATTGGAGAGTGGCCTAAGTAAGTTTATTAACTTTGGTTTGACTGCCCTGTTGGTGCCGTGATCGCTGGCAGGACTACTAAGTGTGAGGTTCTGTATTCGAACCCCAGGTTTTGTAAAATTTTATTGGGTTTTCCTATTGGAAAATAACTCAGAGTTGAAAAGCTGGTGGTGAGATATCTGCATCTTTTGAGAAGGTGGGTTCAGTGTGATGGCAATCCCTCAGATAATGTGAGTAAGGGGAGAGAGAGTTCATCAGTGTTTGGGCAGACACTTGTGCAATATAATATTTCTTAGGTATTTAGTTACGTTTCTATTGAGATTAACCATTGTGTACAAAATTCGATTGGCACTAACTACATCATTTAATTAGGTATTATTTAAACCAACAAAGTAAGAACCAAACCACAGTCCACTAACTATGGGACAAAATGACCCATCAGTTCCAAGTGCCATACCTACAAGTGTCACCAAGTCACCATTTGTGATCTGCTCTAAAAAGGTTTTAATCAATCACTGCTCATTGTTACACTATTGTTTAATTTGCTTATACCCTCATGGTAAATTTTGCATAAACTAGGTCATGACTTTGTTATGTTTTACTTTTTCTTTTAATTTATGTTGTTGATGATTCATATGCACAATAAAACTCTAATGATGCAATGTTTACATCATTTAAAATCTATTTTTGAACAAACAAATAATTATTAAAAACAAATCAAAACCATAGCTAAGATTTAATGTTTGTTTTTCCAGGCTTCCCCCACCAGCGTCAAGGGAAGCAGTTTCAAATTTACCGGAAATAACCATTGAAAGTGATGATAAAAGCTGCCCCATTTGTTTAAAAGCATTTAGTGTTGGAGAAAAAGTAAAAGAAATGCCATGCCATCATCAGTTTCATCCAAAGTGCATATTGACATGGCTTGACAAGGTGATTATTTTTAAAATTTATGACAAAATCTACCTCTTATATGCACATCCTAGCAATACCACTTGATATTCTTTTAACCTTAAAAATCCCTTACTCTCAAGTGTACAATTTTGCTTTTTCTTCTTTATAGACAAATTCATGTCCTTTTTGTAGACATGAACTGCCCACAGATGATGAAGCATATGAAGCCTATAAAAAGGATAAGAAGCGTAAGGAGCAAAGAAAAGAAGATATAGAAACACTTCATAATTCAATGTTTAGTTAATAATTTTGTCAATTTGATCCATTGTTTTATATATATAGTATACATATTTTGTGATGGTTAAACATAAATTCGTATTCTTTTAAAGAACCCCTATGTCAAGATAATGCAATTATGCTGTTTATTTTTGTACAATACTGCTGTGTCAATGACTGCTGCTGCACTGGAGCAGTGCGGGTGTCAGGCTGCATACAGACAGTTATCTTTTCTTTTATTAACTCCGCCCGGGGGGTAAGGTCAGCTCCGCTCCGCACGATTGCAATAACGTTTCCACAAACCACCAATGTAGAACCACTATTAGAAGTTACTCTGTACAAGTGCGGATCCACTGTTGTGGGCAATGTGGGCATGCCCATAACCCTAATTTAGTTAGACATCGTTGGCGCAGTGGCTGAAGCGATTAGCTGTTGCGATGCGTGACGCGCGTTAGGTTCCCGCACGGGACAAATATTTGTAAGGTCTACAGATAGTTTCTCGGGACTGCCGTGCCGACTGCCGTGCATGTGAGTTAATATATTTGCAAACGGACCCACGATACAGAGGAAGTGGTGTAATGTTTAGTAAAAAAGAGCTTGAAGTTACTAGTAAGCTCCAAAATAAAATTATTCAGTGTAAAAGTACCTACACCAATTTTTAATCAAATCTGATCTGATCTCATGCTGTCCAAGTTTTATTAAATCAGTTCAATAGTTAGTCTAGATGTGATATTCCATAGTTTATAGTCCAAATCACACTTGTGTAATTTCAGGTGACCACACCCTTTTTGGAGGCCTGTGCTAATATGATCGTTATATTATACGGCCTTGAACAGTGCGCGGCCATAATAATTTAGAAACATTCGGTTTTCTAGAGTGTTGTCTCTATCACTCTTATCTGTATGAAGAGATTAATTTTTAAAGCTCGTTAAGCCATATTAAGACCCGGATACTTTAAAATAATATGTATGGTGGAGTAGACACTAAGACACATAAATCAATAATGTATTTATCATGAATATAAGTAAGACTTAATTTATAATATGGTGTAAAGGAAGGAACTGGGTATTATTTGAAAGTTAATTTAAATACAATTTATTAAACAACAACAATGTAGAAGTTTTTTTTATAGATACTATCCCTAATGATGTGTAGGTAAAGCTGAGACTGCTAATTCTATTAGGTACTAGTTGGGTTTTTTTTTTTTTGGGGGGTGGGAAATCATCAAATAACTTCTCCCGCCCTGGGCGGGGCGGGAGGGAGTGTCAGACTTTTACTGAATAAAACCCACCCATGTTCCTTCTTGTGCCCTTTGCGTTCCGGGGGCGCGGTATCTCTTACGAACAACCCGCAGAGGTACTAGTTGGGTAAGAGTTAGCGTTGAATTTGTACTAGGCACAGGTACTAGCATAGAGTTGCTTTCAATATAAGGCTGTGTACAGACGTAAGCGCTTTCTATCGGCTCTGTGTCGCCTCGGAAATCGGAATTGGCGCTTCCCGTCCAATTTATGTGCCTCTTTGCATACCAGTGTAAAATTAATTTAATTCGGTGATTGCGCTTTCGCGGTGTGATTATGACTCAGTCTATGTCTGTGTACTCAGTCTACGTGGTTGCGGCGTATACCGTGTACGAGGTATGTAAGCGTATTCATAGAAAGCAGACCTACTTGATTAATTTTTTATAAAATTGATATATCTTGAAGTTGTCACATAGACGTCTTTCAACCCAGACATTTTTTTCTTATTTCGATAAAATATAAATTTACAAAAAAATTTAAAAGTTTAATAAAATGAGTAATAAAAAAAAGAAGTAAGTGCAATTTTTTACTTACAATCCAAAGAAATGTTATCAAAACTTAAAGTAGTATGGTTTACAAAATCAATAATAATTACTATACGTACCTCTATCTATGTAGTGATACTAAGAATAGTGTGTTGCTACCAGTTTCTGTAATTTTTTAACAAATTTTGCTATACGTTCATTTCCAGATGTAAATGTCCAGCAGAGCTGCAAAAATTTTGTAATTTACGTCCAAAAAAGGGAAAGACGACAGAACCCAAAGATGTTACCGAAATTATTCAAGCTCTTGCATTTGAAAACTACATTGACAGTGAGTATTTAGAAAGCCCACAAGGAAGATCCTTTGTTTGTTTCTGGAGAGCAATAGTATAATAGATAAAGGCACAACTGTAGCAATAGTTTCGTCTCCAGAACACACGCATGCACTAACAATGAGTAGAAATGTAGAATCTAAATTTATTTATAAATAGAATAGAACAAAGTCTATTTTTGTGTCTGTCTTTAAGGCCTTGTGCTTCTAAACTAGGCAATGCAGTTTGATGTTGTTTGGTTGTTTACTCGACTACATCAAAACGAGGGTAATGTTTTTTTTTAAAGAATTCATTCCTAAAGAGTTATAATATGTGAATTGTGTAATATAATTAGGTACTTTTAATTTGGATATTATTGTAGCACATAAAGTCAAAGTCAAAACATTTATTTCAATTAGACCATTTACAGGCACTTTTGAATTGTCAAGAAGTTACCCATACAAAAAGTTGAAGCTAGTTGCTTGTTCCAAAACGTAGGTCACTATGGAGAAGAACGAGCAAGAAACTCCATGGACATTCTTTTCAAATTGGTTTTTACAAAATATTGGTTACAATGTAATATTATTGTTGCTTCTAATTGTTGAAACAATGAAAGTGAATAATAATAAAAAAAAAACAATAGAAATAATGATAATAAAAAAGTACTTAAGCCATGGCAGTCGAGATACGACCAATCCCAACTAACAGCGCCAATAATAAATAAATTTATATTTTTATCATAAATCAATTTCTTTACACATTCGTTGATTGCACCCAGACATAGAATGAGCTGGTCGCTAGTTTAATTATGTATATCGTTATTCATAATTATTTAAATTTCTGCTACCATTAGCCACCTTTTGGATACTTAGGTACTACTAACTATAATATTTATGGCAAAATTATTATTTTTCTACAAAATGTTGTGTAGTTAAAAAGCTTGCTTTTGAAATGGAACTGCAGGTCGAATGTTAAAACTTTTTTAGTGTATGTCCAATAGTAAAGCGTTCTCTTTATTTCAGGCTGTAAGAAAAACAGAAGGCCAGGGCCACCAAAATTTAAGCTTAAAGCGTTTGTACCTCCGCATTTTAGGGACACATGCGTGCCAATGAAGCCTTCAATGCACACAAGGTTAATAAATAATTTGAATAGTATTTGGATATACCTAACTAATTGTAGAGTAAGTTTTGCATACATTAACATTGTGTAATTTTAACCTCACGCTGGTATTATCTTCTCTTTCGTCAATATGCAACACTAGCAACGTTAAATAATAGGACAGGGTAAGAATAATTTTATTGGCCTATTGTTATTAAACAAAATATAAATGACTAGCTTTTACTCGCGACTTCGTTCGTAAGAGTCGGTTAACTATTAACTACCTCCATGCCAAATTTCATATTTACACGTCAAGCGGTTTTCGATATTTTTGAATGAGTGAGTGACCTTTCGCTTTTATATAATTAGAACATTAAAAGGTACTTAATATTATAGTTTGCTATTATAAATACTTTAGTTACGTATCTGTATATTTATGAAATGTGTTATTACCTGTACGGCCGTCTCCAAACTAGGCAGCACCTGTATCTTGGGGGTCAACGCTCATCGCATTCTTCACCATCCATTTTCAAACCTGAGGTATATCATTTACCTACATAATATGATAGTAATAGAATTGAATTGTTACAGGTTAAAATACATTGGTCATTGTCCTATAGAACCAGAACGCTTCGATGAAACTGCTAGGTATGTTTGATTTTGTGGTAGATACCTATACGTACCTATGTAGTTTGAATGTAATTCTCCACGCTTCTTTTAAAAATAATTTTAAGAACCTATCTCATCATCATCCGCTTAGCCTTTTCCCAACTATGTTGGGGTCGACTTCTAGCCTAACTGAAAGCAGCTGAATACCAGTGTATTATATGGAGCGACTGCCTATCCAACCTCCACAAACCAGTTACTGGGTAACATGATACCTGTTGGTTGGACTAGTTGTCAGACTTCCTGCTTCTGACTATCCGTAACGACTGTCAAAGATCTACGAATCACAGCCGGGACCAACGGCTTTGCGTGCTCTCCGAAACACGGGGGTGTCACACCACCAACTTCCAAACTCCGGACTGCTACGGAGCAAATCCCAACCCAATAACATTTTTTACCGGGCCTGGGAAGCGAACCCGGGACTCTAGGCTCATCAGTCGTTCTTACGACCACAAGACCAACGGGGCAGTTTAGAAACCTATCGGACTTACAATGAAGGCAATAGTCTGTATATTAAACTTGATTATAATTTTAATTAAAATATTATTTCAATATAAATACTGAAATCAGAGTATACGTAGTAGCGAAGGGCAATGATGGGATTAAGACCTCTGTAACGAGCTCAATAATAACACTTCATTTTTCCACCTATGAGTAGGTAACTAAAATGCTGACCAACTTATGTTATTTCAGACAAACATACTCCAAATTTTCCTTCCCTTCGTCATCGGGAGGAGGATCGATAGAGGACAGTCATGGTGGAATTATACGAAAGGATCGTAAACCAAGTGATAAGTACAGAAAGCGGGTCCGGTATTATGACCTGATGCCAGGCGATATATTGCTCCCTGCTCCCTGCCCTGTTGTTAAGCACTCGCCATCGAATAAATCGATCTTAAGTGTAAGTGTCGTCTGTATTTGAACCCTGTAAAGCTAAGCCTTAGAGGCTCATCCGAACAGTTCTGCGTAAGTTTGGTCTAATTGAATATTTCAATGCTTGAACATACACGGACTAAACAGTATCGCCATTTAGAATATCATCATTTTCAGCTTGTAGCAGCCCACTGCTAACGAGAGGCCCATATGCAGCCCACTGTTGGATATGGGCCTCGTTATACCCATTTGCTTAAAAGTATTAAACCGATTTTCTACGGATTATTATTACAGGAGGCGAACGTGGTAGATATGTGTTAGAAAAATAAACAAAAATGAAACTTAATCATCTATAAGACTGTATTAAATTTGTAGGTACCTAGTCCAAAAACAAGTGGCGAAGTCATACGAGCTGAAAAGGCCACCGTCAAACCTGCGCAAATGAGACCACCTCTACCCCCAAAATCTGGTCACGAGTAAGGAATCGAAGCACATTTATTACAAAATATATTTATAATTTAATTTTTTTTTTTTTTTTTTTTTTTTTTAAATGTTGTTGCCCCACACTAGGAATTTCTCCTGTGTCGTGGGTGCATTTACAAACATATAAACTCACATACACAAACAGCCAGACCCGGAACAACTATCTGTAGGCCATACAAATATTTGTTCCGTGCGGGAATCGAACCCGCGACACACAGCGCAGCAGCCAATCCCTCAGCTACTGCGCCAACTATGCCGTCAAATTAATCATTATATTTCAATTAAATATTCATAATTAAATAATATTAAAAATCATAAATTTCTTATGTTATATCGGTACCTAACAGGTAACGCCTGCCTGCGCGCTTGATGCTAAGCCTAACATGTTCCAACTTCTACGCCTGTATTCCTAGAAGGGTTAGGCAGAGGTGTACCAATAAACACCCACAGTTCGCCGGTATGTTTTAGGTCCCATGTAATAGGGGGCGAGCCTATTGCCGTTAACCGGCTACAAATACTAACTCCGAGCTGCTACTGAGAATTTCATAGAAAAACCCAATAACACTTTTTCTCGACCTGGGAATAGACCTTAAGACCCCTAGTGTAGCAGTTGCGCTTAGGACCACTAGGATAACGAGGCAGTTATAATTAAAATAATACAGATATCATAATTGAAATTTCAGTGTATTCAAGCCGCACAGTGGGATTGTCCTCAATAGGGATCACGAGTTTGTTCCTGATGTTGTACATATACCTGGCAGTTCTAAAGATATGAAAAAGTATGTGTTTTCTTTATTTTATTTATTTATCTCTTTCTCGTTTTTAATTCGCTTAGACTAGAGACACTAGAGATGCTGCTTCTTTAGTATATCTTGATGTAAAGTATCTATCCCTTATCCTATAATGTTAATCCAGGTCATACCAAGCAGTGAAACTTTTACATTTACAATAGATAATTTGTGCCGCTTAAAGGTCGGAAATAATCCCACAAGCACGTTTTATCGGGATAATACGTACCTACCTGTAATAATATCAGGTTTTTATTGTCCCACTGTAGGGCAAAGGCCTCTTCTCATACAGAGAAGGCACGAGCATTGGTCACCACCACGCTTGCTCAAGGCGGATTGACGATTTCAGATTTATGACTTACTTCACTTAGGGCATAGTATAGGTAGGTCATGTACCTACCTATACTATGTCCTAAGGCCTAGTCACGGTTTAGCTATTTGCCAAATTTCACCCAAATAACTATTGTATTATTAACCGTACAATAATAGTTGTTAAGGCGTGATTGACGGTGATTGATTGAAGAACATCTGCAAAGTCAAAGTCAAATCATTTATTTCAATTAGACCATTAAAAGGCACTTTTGAACGTCAATTATATGTCAAATTAAAAATATTGAATCTAGTTGCCCATTCCAAAAGGTAGTTTCGTATGGAGAAGAACGGGTAAGAAACTCTATACATACTGTTTTTAAAAAAATGAATTACAATATGTTGTACAATTCCATAAAATTATACTGATGTCAAAACGATCTATTAAAAAAAGTCACTCAAAGTACTGCAATACGTACTCAGTGCCACAAATTAGAAATGAAAGCTAAGTTAATTGTAATATTAAATACATTTATACATTTCAAAGACAAGGAATCAGTGTGTGAGGCATACTCAAATGTAGAATTAATGTCGAAGAGAAAAATAATTAATCAAAACAAAATACTTATATAATTAAATTAGCAACCAGTTGATTTTGTCAAGATTTTCTGCCGCATTCATAAACATACAGACTTTCACATTATCTAATTATATTAGAAGTAGTGGGAAAGGATAATTTGTAAAATTATTTACATTTCTTTTTAATTAATTACAGAGGGAAGAAAGGCAGACCTTGCTACAAGGGGGGGTAAGTCTTTTGATTACTATTGCCTTAATATATTCAAATATATATATTAAGTATTTTTTTTAACAAAACATTTTTAACGATAGCTTGCGTTATGCCCGCTTCTTCGTTCGCGTGAATGCCAGTCATTACGACGTTAATGTCGCTTACTTTTTTTTTGCGCGGTATCCTAATTCTTTTTTTTAAATAAAAGTAAAGTAATGTTCAACAATAATGTAGCCTAAGTTAAACTCATAACATCCGCTATCTGCCGGTGGAAGATCAGTCATAATTAGTCCAGTCTATTCGGAGATTAGCCGGAACAAAAAAAAATTGCTTACATAATTATTTGAAAGGTCTAATCATAGAATTCACCTACACATTTAAAAAACAATTGAACGATGTACTCGTAAAAATGTTTTCAGAGTCTGCAGACGAAAAACATGCTCTAAAAAAAAATGTCGGTATGTATTTTTTTTTGGAATAATTAGTTATTATTATTTGACCTTTTGATAAAGTAAAAATTAAACAACCATTAATTCTATGTTTTCCAGAAAATATGCTGAAAAAATTAGGAAGAAAAAGACAGCTATGCGGATAAAAGCGAGAGGGTAATTTACTGTTTCCCATTTGTACTTATTAATAATAGTCCTATTTTTATTTGGAATTCTTGAAAGTGGTGCCGAGGGCGCACCCTGTATTGTCATGTATCCTGTTTACAGAAGCGGAGCGAGGCTGCGGAGCGGAGAAACGGAAAAGAAATATTAACTAATAGGATTGCATAAAATCGCGGCGTAGATTTTATGCAATCCTATTGGTTAATATTTCTCCGTTTCTTCGCTCCGCAGCGTCGCTCCGCTTCTGTAGACAGGCAGGCTTAACGGGTTTTCACCGACCGTGCCAGAAGGAGGGTTATGTCTTTCGAATATATATATGTATATTTCTTTGGCACGCTATGTAGCTTAAACGGCTCGATGGATTTTAGCTTGAGTATCATTATTTGGAAGATTTTTACCGGTCTAGATTTTTAAGTGCCCTGGTTTTCTTTTTAGTTTTTATTTAAAGCTCTCTTCTTCACACGGTTTAATTCCTATTTGCCGTATTCTTAAGCAACGGCAAGTTTACCGTTACACTAATTATGTGTTATAGGTGTGTGTACCAGCATTTTATGACAAAAGGGAAATCAAAATTTGTAGTTTGCAATACCAGGGAAATTAGACCATACGATCTTTATATTTTTTTATATTTTTCTTTGTCTGTAGTATTAGAACTGAATTATTTTCATGAGAAACAAATTAATCATGTATTATTTTCCACACTTATGTATTATTTACTAGCTTATGTCCGCGATTATTACGGGGATGTATCTTTTTTGTGTTAAACCCTAATTTATTTTTCTAAAATAGAAGTCACCAGAGTTACCTTGTAACATCAGTCATATGCCAGAGAAAGTCAAAAATAAAGAAGTTACAATTATTTTAAAAGGAATTAAACTAAAGTATCTAAATGGATCAACAGTGGTTATATCTCAAATTTTGATTATTAAAATCCATATTTATTTATTTGAATACCATAATGTGTATAGATATTACAAAAAGCTTAGGGCTAAAGTACAGTTATGGACCCTGGTAGGCCTCACCAACATAGTTTTAACTTAAGTTAGTTTTAACAACTTAAACAAGAGATTAGTTGTCAGGTATTATATTTTAATTTATTAATATATTTTATAATTATTTACAGTTGAGTTTATATGATCATATTATTTATTAGCATTACACAATTTTTACAAAATGGTTTAGACTTTAGAGCTAGATTAGACAAATCACTATTGCCATATGATAATCACAATATATTTAGTTTTTAAAATACGTCAGATTTTAGTAGACTAGGAGTAGTTTACCAAAATCAGACTTCTTGACCCTCGCTGCGGGAGGCTACCTTTATTGGAAACAATAATATTTAGTTGTATTCTTTAGAGAAGCAGGTGCGCCTTGTGGTGCCTCTCATGGCGCTACCGATGGAAAGCCAAGAGCGAGAGGAAAACAGAAATATACTGCAGACGATGATGATTCAGTCTGTGGCCTGGATGAAATACCTAAACCGGAACATGTAAGTTAGGTCTCGTATACTATTGTTTCATCCACGTTGCTGGAATGTCCCGCATCTCCATCTATCGTATTCATGTTAAATAAAAGATTAGCAACGTTGCGTCCAGCTACATTAACGTTGCGTAGCTATGCAATATGTCTTCTTTCAAGTTGCTCAGAACAGCGAGTCGTTGGCGCCATAATAATTTTTATTTTATTTTTATTTACCTCTAGGAACTTTACAAAAGCGTCTCATCAAATTTCGTCCACAATAAACTTCGTTCCACTTTTTAGTTAATTGCGCTTAACTATAGTTAGTACAGTATTGAGGCATGTTCCATGTTTCCATGATTTCTGTATAACTTTCTTATTCCAGGTACATATACCACTGAATTTAAAAAGAGGAACCATACAAACACATTCTCTTACTGTAGTCCCGTGTAACAAAGAGAAGAAAGGTGATATACACTATGGTATTTTGGCTGGATCGTTCAATATGTATGATTCTAAGTTCAGTAAGTTTTATTTTAATTCTTTGAATTTGTGAATTTCATATTTACTTGCTAATCAGCCGTTTCCACCCTTTTAGAGGTTAATATTCCTTAAGGATATTTAGATTTACGGATTGTAAAAAGACAGCACATATCCGAAGGCTGCCTGTCCACTAGAGCGGAGCGGAAAATTGGAGAAATAATTATCAATAGGATTGCATCTGGGTCAGTGGCCCATCTTAGGGAGGCGGAGCGAAGATTTTATGTAATCCTATTGGTTAATATTTCTCCGTTTCTCCACTCCGCAGCTTCGCTCCGCTTCTGTGGACAGGCAGCCTAAGCATGGGAAATATTATGGGCGTATTTGAAGTGTCTTGAGTTTGAATATATTCTATGTTATATTAAAGGTGGTAAATCAAGAGGTCGGCAAGCCCTAACGATGAGCGTTATGGCTTATTGTTTAGCATTTCATTACCACCCCAAACAATGGACCATGAAGTTAATCGACAACTTGGTGGACGCTGGTGATACTTGGTACAATTTCATAAATACTATCACAATAATATATAATTTGTCTTAGTTAGTTTTCGTCATTTTCGTAATAATTTAAACCTTTAAATAAAAAGGCAGGGCTTGAATTTGTTTTTTTAATATTTCCTCTCAATCGTTTTGTATCGTTGGTGTGTTTACAAATATATGATCTCACATACATAAACCAACAATTTAACCAAATCTGAATCAAACACGTGTAGGCCAAGCACATGTTTTGTCCCGTGCAGAAATCGGAACTAATTACCTAGCTAATATATTAGAAGAAGAGCAAAAGTATTTCATAGTCCCTATTTTCTTTTAGGTATATCCAATGTTTAGAAAAAGTCCACGATCATTCGGCAGTTCAGGGTATATGCGAAGTATTGCCGTTTGGGAAAAAGCAAATAATGATACTAAATGGGAAAAGAATGCAAGTTTTGCTTTGTGAGCCAGACATCGTAGGATACACGATGTCGTTAGATCCCACGGTATACAACTTGTGCAGAGGGTTGAAAGCTTTCTTCAAGGAGAATAGAGCAGGAATACTGTTATCAAGGTAAGACATCTGCATTAGTCTACTTATTATAACTATGTAACTATGGGTTTAAGAATTATTTGGGATTTTCTTTTGAACAGAGTCCTCAAATTAGTGATATGGAAAGACAGAGTGTGCTTTTACATTTTCGACCCAGCCGGAAGAGACTCAAGAGCTTATTCCAATTATGCTCGCGGTCAAGCTGCTCTTATGAACGTACAAGATGTAGTTTCAGTTGCTGACGTTCTTTTAGCACGCAGCATTTTACAAGACCAAAAGTTCGTGTTAGCTCCCATTAAAGTTTTAAAAATGGCTAACGAGAAGTGCGATGAGGATTTTGAATCAGACAAAGAACTCACTCAAGCTGAAAAGGCCATGATGGGATACAGAATTTTAAACGAAAACTGTGCTATTGTCAATGCTAATATGCATTTAGGGGATCGATGCTTTGAGGAGGCTAAATTTAGGCAAGCATTGCCTATGGCTATTGTCGCGATGACATATGCCAAAATATCGCCACCTAATACCTGGTTTTCAAAGACGCTTGACAAAATATTGCGACTGGGCAATAAGCTGTACGTTGATTGCATGCACCCGAAAGTGTTGATTGATATAACTATTGATAATATACCAAACGAAATTATGATAGGTCCCTATGCCTGTGAGATAATAATATACAGAGAAAGAGTGAAAGGACAACTTTTCACAACAAAAGAATGTTTGTTCAATATTAGGACGGGGCTCGCCGATTTTTTCAGCCACGAATATAACAGCGGTATATTGGAATTCAATAATTATACTCTTGCGGTTTGGAGGCAGAAGGATATGTTCTATATGTTTGATCCTTATCCGCGCACTAATGACGGCCTTAGATCGATGCAGCCCGGTAAAGCTTGCTGCATGATGCTTTTAAATCCGGATGCTATGGCCGACGCGTTTACAAAAAATTGGGATTATTTACCGATCACAACACAATTTTATGTGCATGCATTCAAAGTGTTAAAGTTGAAGAAGAAACAGCCAAAGGTAACATTGGGGTGTTGTTTTTATGTTATTAGTATTTTTTTTTTTGTGTCAATAGAGTAGTACTTAGTTAGTGAACAAATTAGCGACTTTCGAAGCATTTAATTATACAGTCAACAACAACAAGCTAATAGTGTTTGGTATATGGCTATAAAATGTGTCTTAATTTCAGATACAATTAATGTGTAAGCTGAGCGACAACGATTGGCCGAAACCAAAAAAGAAATCGCCCTGTAAGGAAAGCGGTGATTCAACAGAAATCCATTCTGAAGTTATGCCGATTGACACTTTCGATCCAAAATCACCTAAGAAAGTAAGTTCTAGTTTCCTTTAATGCATATCAACTAAAGTGAAAACTTTATGACTTGTCTTATTATTAGGTAAACACGATCTAGTGTCGATTTTGAGGCACATTACTGGTCAAACTTCTATTGCAAAACAGTTTTGGATTATACGTCAATCTAAATCTTCTTGCCGTGCTTCTTTAAAGGAATAAAATCACAAGCAAATATTCATAATAAAGAAAAATTTATCGTATGCAGTTACAGGAAGTGGATGAGGAACAAATGGGAGACATAATATCGTTAGTAGACAGTATTCAAGAGGATTACGTTCCAGCGATACCACTGAGACATAAAAAACATGTAGACGATCCTATGGAAATGAAAATGGGTCTGACTTCAAAATCTTATTTATTTATTTTAGCAAGGCTTATATACTAATAACATTATAATAACAATAATATATAACTAAATTGCTAGTTACAAGCCTCCACAGATAAATACAAAAAAATGATGACTTACTCACATTTCAATAAACAAAAGTTTAATAAGGGGACTGCACCGACAACTGCTCCATACTATTGAAGTAGTCTAGACATATCTTGGTGTGATTCGACTTTATAACATTTTGTAAGTAGAACACGGTTATTACCATCTAGGCTTGTTGGTAGTCAGTTTCCCACCAGTAATTTCAAAATTGGAATTTCGTCTGATCTTAAAAAAAAACATTTATTTCGTTAGTAAAGATCAGATTAACACGGCTCTGCTTTGACACAGCAAATTATTTGCCATTTAAATTAGGGCCTTAAATCGTATGCTTTTTAACATATTATGTAATGACAAGATATACAGGTTCTATTTTTAAATGGTATAAAATGTGCATTAGTTATGTATTCTAAATTTCAGCTCAATCGTACACCGGAAAGTTGATCAAAAACTTGAGAGCTTTGATTAAGTTCCTATGGCCACTTTTCGGCTTTATTATCAGACCAGCTCTGTGACGTCATTATATCGCAATGTCATATGCACATTGTCGCAAAATATCAGCTCAATGGAACGGGAAGTGGCTCAAACTTAACTTGTAAGATTTGATAAGCTACAGACAATGGGACAGATGGCAGTAAATAAAAACTTCGCTTTCAGCTAACGGTTGGATTTTTCGAGTCGGTGTGGTGCTGTTTTAATGTGCGATGACCTTTAGATTACATAACGCTAACATTGATACGGATGAGTAAGTGGCAATGGAATCAAAGTAACTAAGATTCTGAATTGGTTGTGTTGCAGTGAATTTGGACTCGCCCACGGTGTCGGTGACGCAGGTTGTCCCGCCATGGCCGAAGCCACGCGATAAGACCAACGAGCCCATCGAACCCGACCCAGATCCTGAACCTACCCCGCCCCCCACACCAC
The DNA here is from genome assembly GCA_947462355.1 of Caradrina kadenii. Taxonomy (NCBI): domain Eukaryota; kingdom Metazoa; phylum Arthropoda; class Insecta; order Lepidoptera; family Noctuidae; genus Caradrina; species Caradrina kadenii. The sequence goes on along the minus strand of OX381683.1, from coordinate 9,058,975 downwards.
CGCCTCCGATGGTGACCTACCTAATTATTTATTTAATACTTTATACATAACTATCAACTGCTCTTGTCATGATGGCCCAGTGGTTAAGGCATCTACTCTCGTGCATTTGCGTTATCGGTTCGATACCGAGTACCAATGTAACTTTGTCTATTTCATATGTACTTTTTAAATTTGTCTTGTATATCACTGACATCGGTGAAGAAAAATATCGTGAGAAAACCTAGATTTGTAATAAATATAAGTCTAAAATCTCCAAACTGCCTAGAGCAAGCGTGGTGATTAATACTCGTGAGTTCTCAGTATGATAAGAGGCTTTTTGCCTAGCAGTGAGACAATAATAAGAATAATATAGAATAATATTTTAAATTTAATTACTATACAATGCTAAACTAAATATTGTTTTTAATTGTATATTATTTATTTAATTTAAATGATCAATTAATTTATATTGTATAACCTAAATACAATCGTGCATGTAGTGTTAGCCTGTAAATGATTGTTGCACTCAAAAATGTATATTTTGCGCTACATATTAAAATGAATTGTGTAAACAATTGTAGGCTAACCTATTAATAAATAAATAAGCGAGAAAATCTACACAAAGTACAACTTAATATAGTCAACTTATTCTCACCAACTCAAATCCCTATATCGAAAATTTCATTTTCGTATCTTACTTGTTGTCCCTGGATCTATAGTAATTAATTAATTTGAAAATTAATTTTCAGCCCCCGGAGGGTGCAGAAGAGGTAAGCACATATTCAATTCTTTACTGTTTCTTGAAAAATTGCCTTTGTAATAATAATATTATATTGAGTCATCAGATGAACATTGTAGGTATGACATAAAATGTGACCTATACGTTTGTTTTCATTATATTATAGGAAGAAGAAAAGGTAGAAGAGGAAGAAGACGAGGAGAAGAAAGCTGAAGATGCTAAAAGAAAGGCGGAGGAAGAAGAAGCGCGGCGCAAGGCGGAGGAGCTGCCGCCCGCGCTGCCGCCGCCCCCACCCTCGCCGCACTCCGAGGCCGAAGTGCCGGTACGACTACATAATAAACAATTGGGTGTCATCTGTGACACTATTAAACAATAATTCCAAGACACTACTTCACAATAAATAGTTTGTGAATTGAGATGTCAAAAAAGTGACGTCATCATCAAGTATTGTCATACAAAATGTATAGGGGGAATCGCGTTTTGATAGCTCAAAAAAGTACGTCAATTAATTAGTAGTGTCATTTAAAGAGCAGGGTTCTAAGCAGAGATGAGATTCCGACTAGATTTTGAATTAGTAGAAATGGCCTTCAGGTTGTAGATATATTGACCAAAATATGATTATGATTCACGATAGAAACGTAAATGTATTTATAGAGTAACTAACAGTCTGCCGAAGATTCGCAGAGGTGTGTTATAAATAACGTATTATCTATTGTAGGATAACTACGAGCGCGGTAACGTAAAAAAAGACTATTTTGAATTAAAAATACAACTATCTTACACCATTTTGGATTAATTTTATACGAAAATAACAATTAGTACCATTTCTGTGCTACTTATACCAAATATTTATAATTATTTAAATGATGGTTAACACCGCATACTTATCCATTGTTTTCAATTTGACTGCTCGAAAAACTCATGACTTTTGATTGATTGCTATGATTAAATATTCTATAATTTAATATCGTTTCTGTCTCCAATGAGGTCCCTTCATACATTACGATATTAGCTGGCGACTAGTATAGTCCGGCTCAAACTTAATGGCGGTTTGAAACTTAGCTGCGAGTACAAGTTCGCGCAGGTAGTACAGTCAAGTCAATAATAATTTAGGCTCCGTTTATTAATTTTTAAAACACTGAAAGTTGTGTCAATGTTTAAAGTGCTGTATGGTACCTACTTATTTATCTGTATGTCAAGCACGGGAAGGGTTCAAGGAAAAACAAAATAAGATTTTCAAAATTTTTGGTATATTGTTTTTAATTTATATTTATGATAATGGCTGTATCCTCTCTATAAAAACTTCTTTACGATCAACGTTACGTAACTCACACAATACTCACATTATTAAGCCGTGACTCGTAAGAAGAGTGCGGGTGTGACCCGCCGCGCCGCCGTCCCCTCTTCCCTCTACGACCCGCTGATACCTAAAAATTTCGTTGTGTGCATAGCAACACACGATGTTCCTAAGTGTGTCGAAAATCTTTAAAAAAAATTGCGTTACTTCAAGTAACATAAATGAACGTCGAGTTGTAAACAAGAACAAGTATTCTTGTGATATGCGATGGAAGTTCGTATCGTATCTTACAAGCATCGTATTGTAAAAAGTCAAATCATTTATTTCAATAAGCCCTTTAAAAGGCACTGTTGAACGTCAATAAAAAAATAAAAAATTATCAATATTGAATTTAGTTTTACGGGCGTAAGGCCCTGCATACAAATCACGACTAAAACACATTTGTCTCTGCCATCTGGAATCATTTGCTTGAGTAACTTGTAAGTAAACCTAGTTGTGAGTAGTTAACATTTGTACTCATACGTACTCTCGTTGTAGTTGGCGCCAATGCACCCACCAGCAGATGAGGAAGTGCAAGCCCTGCCAGCAGTCAACGTTGATCGCCGCGTTCTACTCACAGAGGACGCTAAGAGACGCTTTAAACTGCGACAAATTCGAAAGAAGATTACACCGCCGTTAATAGAGGATGATTTAGAGGGTACTCCCGAAGATGAGCTTGCGAAGCCGAGCAACTTCAAGAACTTACCAGATACTTCACAAATTATTAGAGGAACAACCAGTGTTTCGGTGGGAGCAACTGAAGAATCTATCGATAGGCTGCCGTTTGGTGCAATCATGGCGATAGTGACATCTTACAAATACTCGATCCATACTTGGACACGCACTATAGTGGATTTCGTTGTAGATACCGCTTCAAGGCTTTATGAAAACAAAAAGCAGAAATTTCAACTTGCTCCTGTACATGTTATACCTAAGATTGCGCTTGGACATCAGGTTCGTTAGTACTTTAAGTTAATTAACGAATCGTTTGTAATACAATAAATACTGTGCAGTAATATGCAGACACGGTTATTTCGTTCATATTTTCAGGCATACCATGCTACTGTTGATGTGGTCGGAGAAGGTGCTAGCTGGCAAATGGAAGACGTATTGGCTCGAAAATTCTTCAGCAAATATGATAGAGGCATGATAACAACTGCTTTCTACAGTTGTGCGATTTTCAAACGAAATGGACTTTATTACCTATTCGACGGTAGTTCTTGCAACGCTATGGGTTTGAGAGGAGATAAAGATACTGCGGGAAAAGCTTGCTTTTTACGATTTCGAACATTACGTGACCTTGTGAGCAGGTAAATACTATTGTTTGTTTTATGGAACTTTTGATGTGGCGTTAGTGGCAAATGTAATACCCGCTTTTCTTTTCCCGGATGGGAAATCATCAATTTCCCCCGCCCTGGTCGAGGCGGGAGGGAGTTTCAGACTTTTAGTGACTAAAACCCACCCATGTTCCATCTTGTGCCCTCTGCGTTCCGGGGGCGCGGTATCTCTTACAAACAACCCGTAGCCCCGATAGGCAACGGCCCTTTATGGCCTTTTAAAAAATTGCTGGTATCTCTCTGAGCCGTCGACACGGCCTGTCGTTATGCAATGTACGGACGGGGAGCTACCCATTGCTCACTGTCCACAGGCCCGCGTATACGGTGGCAGGAAATCCCAGGAGTCCCGGGGACGCCCGGAGCGTCTACTGCGGTGGCTGGGAAGGTAGACTCTCTGCCTCAACCGTCCCGCCGCCTCGTTCTCTAGCATAACTGCTTCGCAGAAGAAGGCGTCTGCTTCCCATTCCCCCTCGCTCCGGACCATGACTTGCACCAGGGCCGGACGCGAGAGTTCGCTGCCGCCGATAGTCGCCACGTGGACCAGCGATGCTTCGCCCAAGCGGGGCAGACCGCCACGGTGTGCTTCACCGTGTCCTCGGGGCGATCCTCACAATGGTGACACCCGGACGTTTCCTCCCGCCCGATGAGGTGCATGAATCTCCCAAAACACCCATGTTCAGTGAGAACGTGCGTGAGGCAGTAGGTGAGGGCGTCGTGGCGCGTCTCTAGCCACTCCTCTAAGAGAATTTACCGTCTCTATTAACGCGAGCCCTGCACGTGGAGTCGCTCTCTTCCTGTCGCCGTGAGATTGAGCCGGAGGTTAGTCCGCAGAGCGGCGATTTTCCGCGGTATTGGACTCTCCCCCGGCTTAGTATCTCTGCGCGCTATTCGTACAGACATACCGCTTAGCCTAGTAAGCCGTAAGCGTCAGAACCCCTGGAATGAACCAATAGAGATATTTATTATTAAGAAAATACCACAATTTACTACACTATTCTGATAACTGACTTCAAACATTTTGTACTTCGACTGTCAGCAAAAATACGCGTAAAGAAAATGGTCAGACATTCTGACATCAGGATGTCTGGACCACTTTCTTTTTATAGTTTGAGACAACACAATTAATTTATAACTGCCTCGTTGGCCTAGTGGTCCTAAGCGCGACTGTTACGCTAGAGGTCTTGGGTTCGATTCTCAGGTCGAGCAAAAAGTGTTATTGGGTTTTTCTATGAAATTCTTATTAGCAGCTCGGAGTTAGGACTTGTGCCCGGTCAATGGCAATAGGCTCGCCCCCTATTACATGGGACCTAAACATACCGGCGAACTGTGGGTGTACATAGTTACACCTCTGCCTAACCCTTCGGGGAATACAGGCGTGATGGTAATTTATCTCTATGTAAATATTTATTACCCTTTTAGTACCTCAACTATTTTTTTTTTTTAATTTTTGGCATATCAGAAAAGTGTTGCGCAAGAAAGACAGCAGCGAAAATAGGCAGCCTAACCTTACTACCCTACTACCTACCTACCTACCTTACTAGCCTTCTGTGAACAGGCAGCCTTGGCTACGAAAATATAGCTCGGTTGACTGAAATCAGCTGAACTTAATTCTTCAACTAAAGTCAATTAGTAATTTGTTTAACTAACCACCAAAACAGTAAAACTTAAGTAACAAGTAATGTGTTATTAATTAATTTCACAGAGTCAATTACAATAAGGATGGAACTGCAGATGATCAACAATTTATCCTTAGTAGATTATTAGTCAGGAAACTACTAAAAGACGCCCGAACCAAATTACCTGAAGATCATGACTTCGCAACTGGAAAACCTAAGTCGGCAAAGTCTAAACAGACTATTATAGATTCTGAAAAAGACCCAGCAGGTCGCAAATTAGATATTAAAGAAATACAGAGTGAAACTGCGATCGGCTATCAAATTATCGATGGCATTTACAGAATAGAAGGAACTACTGCACTGACTGATAGATCTCCGAGCCCAGAAGTCAAGGCTTGCCACTTCGTTTGCCTAATCGCAATGTTAATGGCAGCGATGCATCCCATTAGAACGTGGGATCACGTCATGGTTGACGTGTGTATCGAAAAAGGTTTAGAAATACATCAAAAAGCTACAAATTTAAGCGTTTGCGAGAAGAGGGTAATCAAAAATGTTATCCTAGACGGGAAATTCATAAATATCAACACTAAAAAGATTTTAGTTGTCAATGAGAACCCAGAGAAACGACTGGAGCAATATTTAAAAGCAGTATTGAGAAGACTGCGTTACGTCATAATAAGATACCCTCAATTCAGTTCAGTAATATGTCAAACAGAAGGATATTTTCACCTTTTCGATCCTTATCCGCCACCGAGTGACGATGTCAAGGAAAGAGGTAAGAAGGGGGAGGTGAAACCTTCCAAGAAAGGAAACGCAGTGGCGACGTGGTCATTATATCGTTCCATAGATGCGATAATTAAACGAATAAGGAAAATGTTACCAGGAAAGCAAGCTGATGACCCCGAATTTTACACATTTGAATTGACTTCCGTAAAAACAGCGCCACGGCATTCTGCTCTCAACTATAGATTAAGTCCACTCTTCAAACCGGACGTTAATCCGAACATACCATTTTTGAAACGTAAAAAACAACGAGCGAAGACAGTAGACGAGAAGATGTACTGGTTAAATATAAGCGCAGTACCATGGTCGCGAATGAGTGCCGTAAATGACTTATGTCTAGATAGAAATACTCCTCAAACTAAGTGGAAAGATTGGGACATTGAATTTCCAGGCGACCTGTATTCCTTATGGGGTTCCATACATCCATTGGATAAAAGATTTGATGAAGCTGCTCGCGGTAAACAGTATCTTGCATGCTCCGTGATTGCAGCTTGTATGACCCAAGCATGCAACATTACCGCTTGGACGCCTGGATTCCTAGATGGAATAGTCATTGGCGGTAATAAATACCACACCAAGTGTGCGGCAAAAGTAGGAGGAAGTCCTAATCACGAAATTGTACTCACTGATTTGGATACCAAAATAGACGATATGTATCCATTTTTATTTGACGTTAAATTTGATAAAATTATATTTGGATTTGTATACAACTTGTATCCTGATCGATTCAATTTAAGTAAGGCATTGATTTACTTTTTTGAAAATGAAAGTAATCAGATTGGAATACTAACAAGTCCCGGTAAAAACTTAGCGTTTGGAAAGGCTAAATCTTCATATTTTATGTTTGATTGTCAAAGCTTTGGCGCACCTATATTTTGTCCTGGTCAAGGATCTGCATACATATTGAAATGTGAGAGTCTAAATAGACTTATTTACTGCATGACTATAACTTTAAATATTCGAAGACATGGGCAACAATTCCATTTGTACAAAGTAGCTATAAAAGTTGGTGAAGCAAAATCGAAATAAAGTTTTGTCATACACTTTTGGTACGAGTTATTTACTCTGAATGCTTAAAACAAATATTGAAGTAAAACTGTAACTAAATATATGTAATAAACAGAATATAATAAAATATTAATTTACCGAGTGCGCGATTTACTGAATTTACATGAAGGATTCTCCATTTAAATATAATATACCTAGTTAGTTAGATAAAGCCTTGATTCATGTCCGTCTGCGGGTATATCTCATCCATATACTTATAATCCCCGACTCAAAAAGGTGTGCTAAGTTTAACGTGTCTGCGTGTTTGTCTGTGGTACCGTAGCTCTTAAACGGGTGGACCGATTTCAATGCGGTTTTTTTATTTGAAAGCTGGTTTCCTAGCAATGGTTCTTAGATAATGTTTTATCAAAATCGGTTCAGTCGTTTCGAGGTTATTAACTCTTTTGTTAGCTTTTTTTTCACCGTTGGGAAATCATCAAATAACTTCCCCCGCCCCCTTAGTGTCAGACTTTTACTGACTAAAACCCATCCATGTTCCTTCTTGTGCCCTTTGCGTTCTGGGGGCGCGGTATCTCTTACGAACAACCCGCAGCCCCGGCAGGCATCGGCCCTCAGTGGCCCCTTCCATTTGCTGACATCTCTTTAAGGCGCGCGTGGAACACGAACGCGCCGTCGACACGGCCTGTCGTTATGAAAGCCTGGCAAGCCTACTAGTGTTGTGCTTCGCTCTGCACCTATGTTCCCAAACCCACAAACAAAAGGACACTTCATACCTACCGACAATTTTTTTTTTCGCTAGGTGGTCGCACTGCTAGACAGCGGCCCCAAACCCTTTTCTTGCACCACGTCCGGTTGTTGGTATTTTCAAAGGGCTGCCATCGCCTAAATTGCCAACCCCGGACATAAACTTCAACCCAAGACATTTGGGTGAAATTAAGATTCTTTCTTCCTGACGCCCCTGAGAAATATATTTTAATTACAATAAAAAAAATTGTTTTCGTTGTAATATTTTTATTAAGTAAATTTTTTACTTATCTTTATATTTATCGAGATTCCTTCCAAATATACAAATCCTCTTTCGAGCTTAGCACTACGTCTTGCTAGCTAACGCGGTGTCCTGCGTGAGCGACGAATGCGACGCGACGCGACACGATGCTACACGCGACAATTGTCCTACGTGATTTTGGTCATTATTTCTCGAATCATGGAGAAGTACAGTACAATTTTGCTCGTATAGTAGCCGCCTCGAGTCGTGAGAACAAACATTAAGTAACATTTTTGGGTTCTTTTCCGGGTTGCCGATGCAGCGGCGGCGCCCCAAAAAACCCAGACAGGAACACAAAAATTTACTTGACGATTGTACTCACTACTCGTGGCGTGTTAGTTTCTGTTAATATCAAGAATCGGGACGATCGGGGTTAATAAGAATAAACCGTGAATAGACCGTGTCGCGTCTGATCGCCTTACATCAAATACGCGCTACATCGCGTCTCGCCGCAGACTGCCAAATAGGCCGCGAGTAGGGTATGCCGTTGAGTTGATCACGTTCGTCGCAGCGTCGCATTCGTCGCTCACGCAGGATACCGCGTAAAGATACTGGTGTTTGTATTGAGTGCGTAGAACATGTACATTCTGCAAGCCGTCGCCGCTCGGAGCCTCGTCCCGCACGACAACGCTTCGGAGTCACTGCGCCGGACAGCCGGCGCCGCGGAGGTCAGGAGGTAATGCGTGTGACAACATTCGGTTCTTCTTCTACATTATTATACGAGGGAAGGGAATTTACCGGGATTTAATGAAGGACAGAGCAGCTGTTGTACATTAGGCACCTAGCTACCTACTCTGTAAAAAAGCACAGCAATCTGGTTGCTAGGCGAGCAACTAAATTGTAACTTGTTATACATTGATAAGCAAGCCGCATGTAACCGCAATATTATCGACCAAACCACAGGGAGGGAATTTTACCAAGTTAGGTACTTACGACCAAAATACATACATCGCGAAGCCACATCGTAGCCCTTATATAGTTCCAATCAAGGCAAATGTTAAAAGTAGTAATTGTCTCACAATTACAACTTAACATTCGCAACTGGTAAAATGGGATGAATTCAGACAAAACTTTGAAAGAGATTTCAATATTGAATAAGAATATGTATTTTATTAGTAGGTAAAAAAAGATACTAGATCAGCTACGTGGTAGATATATGTTACTCCATTATTTATCGTTTCTTTCATTCACAATAGCTTGTGACTTTATAACAATTTTTTCTTAATACCCTTCTATCTTATTATTGGAATAATAATCAGAACCCCATTAATTAGTATATGTAGAAATGTAAGAATATTTGCAGTGTGCTCTCATTGTTTTGGATTTTGTTAATTGATTTATTGTAAGGAATTTATGATGATCCCTTCCTTTTTGGAGGTGTGAGCAGAGTTCCAAGTTGGGTCTCGAGATGTCATTTCGAAATGCACATGTTTACTTTTTGATCTGTTGTTACTAACTTACTGCTTAGTCACTATATTTATTTAACTACATACTGAACTATTTGAAGTAAAATATTTATAAGACAACAGTAAATTTCAAAGGGTTAGCATCGGTATCATTGAAAAACATTGTGCTACTTAACTCTTCTTGAATATATTTAAATTAAATATTTCCTAGCTACAGATTAAAACTTGCTAATTTGCTTTGAAGTAAAAAAAAATGTGTGTTACAGAGGCATTGATCAATGATTAAAATGAATGTAACATGTTCATTTTATCAGTGATTTTATTATAACTGTAAAAACCTTATACATAATGTACTTTCCATGCGTTAAAATATAAGTTTCATCACTCTGGGGGTGTTATTCAAGATCAGGTAAGTTTTCATCATCCGAGTCTGTTTCTAATTCATCGAACGAAGGTTTTTCAGCCTTATCACCTCCGCCGCCGCCCATAGACCGGAGCATCTCTTCTATGTCATATGAGTTGCCTCCACCATTCTCGTCTTCATCATCTTCGTCTTTCCACTTATTGAAATCCACCTTGAGGTAATGAGGTTTCTTTTTATCCTTTGTTAATGATGGCCAGTAGGAAGAATCTTTCTTTTCCTTGCGAAGAATCATTTCTATGCATCTGCCTTTATTTACGAAGGCGCTTGTTTCGGGAATCACAGCATCGTATAATGGTATAGTTACTTCATGTACCTTATTATCTGACGCATTGATGCCTTTAAAGTAAACTGAGTCCTTTTCTATTTTAACAATCGGGTTTTTGGATTCGATGCTAAACGTGAGAAAAACGTCTTCTTTGCGTTGGGCCCACAATACGGGAGGAGGGACAGATGCTTCGCTAGACATGTTTGTGGCACTGTAAATATGTCGTGCGAAGAAATGTAATAATCTTGAACTTCTAGACTAGATTCACTATTCGACTCACGAAAATTGATAGTCTTTCTATGCCGCCGCCTCGCCGCCGCACCGATTCATTTATGGAAGACGGATGCACAGATTAAAAATATGACTTCCGTTATTTCGTGTTTGAATATCATCTGTGTTCATGAGACATTCGACTAAACCAACAATTTTTAATGACATTTTTTTATTAATAATTTAATGTAACATTAATTACATAATAATAGAATTTACCTTGTCTAAGTACATTTTACTTCCAGCTTTCATTATTTTTAGGACCTACAGGCCACATTATATTACGCTAATATGAGTATGGTTCATCTTTTTCTAGTGAATCTGAATAATAAGTCTCTCTTGTCTAATATGTTGCGGGCAATGAATTAATCTGGGTTTACCCGGATATCTATACTAATATTATAAAGAGAAAAGATTTTTTTGTCTATACTAACCTTATAACCAGTAAAGATTTTTTGTTTGTTTGTAACGAATAGACTCCGAAACTTCTGAACCGATTTTAACAATGTTTTCACCAATAGATAGCACATAGATAGCTACATTATTTCTGAGTACATACATACCATCACGCCTGTATTCTCCGAAGGGTTTGGCAGAGGTGTATCAATGTGCACCCACAGTTCGTCCGTATGTTTAGGTCCCATGTAATAGGGGGCGAGCCTATTGCCATTAATCGGGCACAAATCCTAACTCTGAGCTGCTACTGAGAATTTCATAGAAAAGCCCAATAACATTTGCTCGACCTTGGAATCTAAACCAAGACCTCGAGGGTCGCGCTTAGGACCACTAGGCTAACGAGGCAGTATTTCTGAGTAACATAGGCTATATAACATCACGCTACGACCTACGGGAGCGGAACGGTAACGGAAGACTTAAGTTAAACAAGCCACGTGAATGAAGTCGTTGGTAGTATTTTATAACCACAACGCAAACGAACCAAACACGAACTAATCAAACTGCTGCGCTGAGCCGGTACCGGCAGTATAGATAGCTATAGAGTAACGCGGCCTCGTGTGTTTTTGTAAGCCCTGGCTGGAGGCCTTAATTGTTGAGGCATCCACAGGAAAGCCCGGTTAAGCAGTAAACAACCTCCTAGGTTGAACTGAGAGATGCCCTAGCGAAAAAAAAAAAAAGCGGCCTCGTGTCACAGCACACAGCATCCAGTAGTGTATTAAAATCGAGAAGAAATAATGTAATAAATAAATACATATATGCAAACAAATCACTAATTAACAAGTTTACACCTCTACTAATTCTATAAAAGGTCAACCAGAATCTGATGGCATTTTAAAAATAAAAATATTGCGACTTTCATATGGCAATAAGAACTGTCTAATCAAAATTTGACATAATTAAATTATACCGCTGTTGACAAAAAAATATACACATACTTTTAGTTTATTCCTTTTTTAAATATTAGATTAGATTGTACTTAACTTTTTAGTCACTATAATTTTATTTTTATTAGGAATAAAACTATTGATACAGTCACTAAATGTTGCTTTAAAAAACTGCAAAATATTTTTTTACGATGAAAAGATTGCCTATAGATATTTGGCATTTTTTTTACATTACTTTTTAATGTTTTTGGTGGGATTGTAATATTTATGTTCCGTAGAAAATATTTTTTTAATTCTACCCACGCTCTTATTAAAATGTAGCTAGCAAAGTTTCTTTCTTGAACATTAGTATTTTTTCGGTATGCCAAAAAAATTCGAAAAATATATGTGATGAGGTACCTACTAAATATTATATTTAGAGCAAAATTAGTTGTGTTGTCTCGAACTATGAAAAAGAAATGGTCCAGACATCTTGATGTCCAGAATGTCTGACCACTTTCTTTACGCGTTTTTTCGCCGTCAGTCAATGTATAGTAGTTGCCACGAGTCGTGGTGAAGCGCAGACGCTGCAAGCAATCGGTCCAACTGAAGGACCAATCGCGAGCAGAAACGGCGACCCAAAGAACCCAAAAATTAACTTGACGTTTGTGCTCACGATTCGTGGCGGCTACTATACTAAATTTTTTAAGTTAGGTATCAAATAAGAAAAACGTAGCTTTTGGTATTTTCTAAATATCAAATATATCAGGGGTCCTAACGCTTACAAAATCCACTGATCCGAATCCCGCAACTTGGTAATCGGATCTTCATAACAAAATCAAGGGGAAAAAAATTTACAACATGAAAACTTTTCTTCTATTATTTTTAATTGAGTTAATTTAAAATATTTTGAGTACACACTTATGCATGTACTTACTAAGCGATCATCAAAAAACGTTACAATATTAGTTACATTAATTACATCTAATATACACACTCCCGGACAGTCCCAGACTCCAAATCGAGCCACCCTCTGTGCATGTATGGAAATGCATAAATCATGGAAGTGTCTAGGTATAGTAGTCGCTACGAGTGGTGAGCAAAAATGTCAAGTACGTTTTTGGGTTATTTACGGGGTTCTTGGGGCGCCGACGTTGCATGCGATCGGTCCGACTGACGGACCAATCGCGTGCAGCGTCTGTGGCCCAAAATACCCAGAAAGAAATCGAGAACTTTACTTGACATATGTGCTCACGACTCGTGGCGACTACTATACTTACTCATGGGTTTACCAGACACGAGCATTTAAACATGTATACACACTTAGCAACATTCTAACGAAATTTCCTCCCAAGGCATTGATTAAAACGCAATGGTGTTTCGAATGTCATATTCTGGATGCCATACTAATATGAAATCGGTCTTATCTCAACATCCATACATGTTTATGCTCGTAACTGTAGCTACCTAAAGAGGTCTAGCCCTGCCAATGCCAACAGAAGAAGAACGACGGTCCGCGTCTATATAATAGTTTACTTAGTTTGTAATTTTACAAGTCTAATTGAAAACTGGAATTAGATATCAAACGTTGTATCAATCAATCAGTCGATCCGTATACAAATAGATTTTTCAATCGTCACAAATTTTGGTCCGAGGTATTCCTCGGACAAAAACTAGTGACCTAAATAAATCTAAACATAGCACTGACAGCGCTCTAAAGAAAATATGTCAAACCGTTGTCGTGTCGTATAAATTATTCTTCCGGTAAAAGCAATTGAAAAATTCTCCTTAAAATAAAAGAAAATTGCTTACATATTTAGCTATCACTATCATTAAAAATAATTAAACACGATGTCCATGTCTAAGCCCACAATGTTTAAAATAAAATAAAAATATTGTAAGGTGGCTCCATTCTTCCATACGGGACTATATTTATTATCTCGCAAGTATGGGCACCAGCTGTTGGGTGCCGGGAATATTGTATGTTTTTAGTATACTTACGTGGTTTTATTAAATTTTAAACTGGATTCTTAATGGATCGGAAAATAGGTTTTGAAGTCACCTAATTAATTAGAGAGTAAGTTCTAAAAATAAAATCGAATTAAGTATTCAGAAAGATAACATTAGGTAATGCAATTCCAAAAGCATTTTTCAATTCGTGTTTTTATTGAGCATTTGTTAGCAGCAACGCAATTGTTAATGTTTTTCATAACTTCACCATGTATTTTAAAATGCAGTAAGGAATAGGGTACCCTAGTTAGAGCATTTAAGGAATTTTAAAACAAGATCACAATTTTCAAAAATCTCTATATAGGTAGTAAAGTTTTGTTAAAATTTTAAACAATCATCAAAACTAAGTTTAGATGCAATAATAAGAATCTATCATAAATATTTTAGTCAAGGCGCGTACTTTCTTATCCTAAGCAATCTTTTAATTATGTTATTCTTACCTGGCAGTTGTTAATGGACATTTGGGGATATTATCTAAAGGTATTTTAATAAAATGTAGTATTATACAGCTTACTAGCAATCATACGAAAGCACTACATTTGGAATGCATTTAGGATGCTATATATTTTTTTAAAGATCCTACCTACGCTCTATAGATAATAATTCATTCATGTAAAAATTAGTATGAACTTAGATGTGGAATGAAAAGGATATTTACTGATAAAAAAGTTGTTCATTATTAAAATCTTGTAAAATAAATTGTAAAGATACTTATGTCTTAAACATAAATATAGAAATATGTTGATTAAAAAAAAGGTAAGAATGAATAAGTAATTCTCTTATATACTTATCTGCTATACAATACGAGAAATAACAACTATAATTATTGACTTTAGTAAACATCTATAAATATTGAAATCATTGACAATAACATCCTAATGGAAAACACACAATCACAGTAGGTACAGAATAATATCAGTTAAACTTACTAGTTAACTGTGACAATAGAATTACACATCTTAAAATTGCAAAATCCTGTTATCATCTTTGGCCAGCCTTTTCTCTACCGTTTTATAAACTCCTGATCTTGCATCAATCTCATCTCATTAAAAAGCAAACGTTAATAATGCAGCAATGTAAAAAAATAATCTAACAAATGCTCATTTTAGACGACTTCAGGTTGGAAGACAACAAATTCCTTTACGAACGTATCCGAAGATTGCCAGCAGCTTTGCGAGCAGGTGAATATCAGAACAGATAGGAAGTGTAAATGTGCAAGAGACGTGTTGGTTGGTAATAAGCGAAGAGTTTCAGCAAATTCCGGAACTAATTGTAATTCGCAGGATAGTCTGGCGCCGCAACGGTTGCAGATGGTTGGAACGCTTGGCGACTCCGGAGTGCTTGCTGTACTTGGCAGGGGTGCTCCAAGAACTGGAGGCTCTTCTCTTGAATACCTGCATATTGTAATGTAGTCAACCAATTATACATGTATGCTTTTAAAATCATTTAGGTTTAATTTGTTTCACTGTAGGTACAATGTAAGTAAATTGCTTATTTAATACCTGAGTATTTGTCCTGGGTGATTGCGGAGTCGCGTCAAAAAAGCGTGAAACATACGGTCGCCATGTAATGGAGCCGCTTCCTCGTAAGGTTCATCATCAGATCCGCCACCACCTCCAACTCTATCACCACCGCATACTTCTATTTCTAAAATAATCAAAATAAATAGTTGAGTATCTGATTGTCATAGGTATGTGAAAACCATGATTGGAGTAAGTAAAAGTAAGAAATTTATAATCTGCTCAGCCTTTTTCCCATGTATGTTGGGGTCGGCTTCCAGTCTAACCGGATGCAGCTGAATACCAGTGCTTTACATGGAGCGACTGCCTGTCTGACTTCCACAACCCAGTTACTGGGCAACACGATACCGTCTTAGTTATACTGGTTGATAGACTTCTTGGCTTCTGTCTATCCGTAACGACGATCAAAGTTCAACGAGTGACAGCCGGGACCAACGAAAATGTAAGTAAAAGTAAGAAATTACAAACACAAATCATAACGAAAGTGTGTGAAGACATGCACACTACAATATAAAAGCATGTTTTATAAAAAAAATCTAAAATAGAACTTGTTTGTATTTCTTTCATAAAGATTAGTAGTGATTAAGCTGCTTAGATAAAAAAGTGCTTGCCATTTTCAATCTTATATTTGTTGAGTAATTCATTAGCTCTTTCATCATTGGCCATTGATTTTTTCCATTCTTCTTCAACATATATAAATTTTGGGACAAATTGTAACGGCCCACACATCAGCCGACTTCGTAAATCAGGTGGCAGTTCTGCAGTCTGAAACAAAGAAGTAGGTCAGCTCACAAGCACTGATTCTCCACAAAGAAGACACATAGTATAATAGCCGCCATTAATCATAAGTGACAACTATCATCACAAGCTCTTATAGCTCTCTATAAGTGCAGGTTCGCCAGTTTACATTGACCTCTGTCAAGGTAAACAGCTGAGCTAGTATTGCCTGATCAAATCTCTGTGCACAAACATACAGAGGGTACTGAAGGCTGGTTAAAAATGGTGGAGCCTAAGTTCTGGTCATGATTAATTTAAGTTTGTTGGTATGCAAGGGTCTTTAGAAAGCGACAAAGGAATGGTTTTTAGAATAGCAGCATAATGTATTCTACCTGCTGATAATAATGAACATTGATGATCTTTATGCATTTGGTGTTAGGAGAAAAGCAATCAGAAGTAGATGCCTAATGGATTATGTTAGCTGTATAGTTGTACTATGGTGTTGTACTGGTCCTCATTTAGTTTTAATTAAAATACATAGGTACTTGGTGCAGCAATGCCTCAACATCATTAGTGGGAGCTGTGGGTGTGTCCACAGTAACCATGCCTGGTTCATCTCCCCCCTCTAGCTCTGCTGCTGCCACTGGTGCTCCGATTGCACCCATGGCTCCTGTAACATGCACCAAAGAAATAAATGTTTAAATATTTTGTCTACACAAATAAACATGTGGTAGGTAGTAAAGGATTTTGGGCATGATGGGCGTAAAACCAACAGCATTTAAATATATTCAGTTTTTCAAAATTACTCAGGTAGAAACAATATTTTAATACATAAGTAAAAGCTAACGAAAATGAATTAAAATGGACTTTTATCAAGTTTTCAACGCAATGTCAGCTCTATATCATATTTCTTATTTGCATTATAAAGATTCAGAGAATTTAAGATTAGTTAGGTTAGGGGTAGGTTATGTTTGGTTGGGATGGGCATGTTAGGTTAGTTCATATATCTAGCAATGCTTTTGTTTTTTTGAGTGACTTAAAATCCTTAGTGAATTTCATCACATTCTGTGCTTCCGTTCATGACTGGGGTAGTCTATAAAGGTGAAATACATGAAAACGTTATTTACACATGGAATACTATACATTGCAACAGATTGGGTTTCTGTTGGTTTTATGTCCAGCCTCAATAGAAAAACGCCCATGATCCTTTGTGAAGTAGAAAATACCTTGTACGGGCGACATATTTGCATTGTGTGCATCAAATACTTGAAGATTTCCAAAAGCTTGTTCCACATGTTCCAATTCAAATGAGTTGCTCTCCTCATCTTCATCAGAGTTTCTGTTAGTAGTAAAATATATTTAATTGATCTCAACACATACCTAAGTGATTGGAAAACCTACAGGCAATCTATTTGTAACCTCTGATCATGCCATCATATTCTAGTTTAAGACTGTCATCTGCAAAGCAGATATCATATTGTAATACTTAGATGCTATGAATCATAAGTAAATGTGAACAGAGAAAAAGGTTGTGTATCAAATTTAACAAAGTAATAATACTGAGGTTAGAATTAAAATACTCACACTAACTTTATTCTTTTACCGTTGCAATTAATTAAGAATTTTAGTTTCTACGGCATAAATAGGTGTTACAAAATGTAATTTAAAAAATAGATCTACTACCTACCTTTGCATGGCATTGTTGGGACTAGGAGCATTATCAACATTCATAAAGTTTCCGTTCGCAGTATCATTGTCATTCTCATCCCATTCATCAGCACCCTGGCACCAGGACAGTGTAGCATCGGCACTAGGTATGGCAACAATAGCCTTTGATTCCTTTGATGAGTTCTCTTGGCACTGACTTCGAACACATAACCAACTAAAACAGTAATATACCGTGACAATATGGTCAACTTCATTAAAAAAAAAAAATTATAAAAACAAATTTTTTTAAGTGTATTTTACAGTTTATTTCATTACATTATATTTATTTACCTTTCCGACTGGATCCAACAATTTGGATTTATACAAGCGTAAACGTATAAAGTACGATGATAAACGGAATTTTCGAGGGGCGCGTAGCATTGTACGATAAGCAGCCTGTGTAATCCACAGAGAGGACATTTAGTAGAAATCTGTAAATTTTCTAGAGGCGGCCAGTCCTGATATAAACAAACAATTATTAAGTCTTAGAACATAATTTAAAACGTGGTTTCTAATTAATAAATTAATAAACTTACCGGTAGTCCTCCAATTTTGTTTATTCTATAGTTCACTAATGTTTGATTTTTGTCAACTATTACTTCATCTTCATACCCTAAATATATTTTTCCCTGTTGTTTTGCCATTATTTTTATTCACATTTCCAGATCAATACATACGATGCGCGAATCAGAATTTGGCGAGTTGCGAAATGTCAAAATTGACTTTTTCATTGAAAAATCATAGATTTGCTATGTGACTTGCAAAGGTAACTAAATAAACAGTCAAGTACAATTTTCCAAAGTTGAATAATAATATTTGTTGTTTATTTCAGGCATTAGTACCCATAGAATTACAAACATTAAAATTTTAAAAAGATTCAAATGTAATAAAATAAAACAATAACCCGCCCCCTCCCTTTTTCACACTTAGGGAACCAAAACAATTGCACCACGATAGGTAGGAACATTTCATTTTAGCTCCCTCAGCAGATTTACAGAATGAAAGATAGCAGTAACAAGTCTATTGTTACTTACACCCACTCGTGTATGTATAAAACGATGCTCTTAACTTCTTCATTAGCCCAAAGAAGTCCGCAACTTTGTTCTCAGCGAACATGTCAGTCGCACTATACCGCCAGGGCAAGTTGAGCATGGCCCGGAATGCATTATTGTACTGTACACGAAAAGTGTTGTAAGCACTCTTCGTGTATTTGTATCAGAGTTGACTGACAGTAATCCTTGAACAGAGTTACTTTTATTTGCTTTGAACAAAAGAAAACAGTCAAGAGCTCAGAGCGCAGGACCAAGGGCTTTATGTTGCACGGGGATGTCTCACCACATATGTCCAAACGCTGAGCTGCTACTTAGAATTTTCGAATTAAATATATTACACTTTTTGCCCGTAACAGTAATTAAACAGGACCCCACGCTCAGCAGTCGGGCTTGTGAAGAAAACATTTGTGTATAATGAAATACGTATCAGTAGTTGAGCAATATTATTTAATTTTGGACGCGCATACCACCCCCCTGAAGAAGCACAACGGGAAACTCCGTAGCCCTAAGGAGTCCACTGTAGTTGCCTGTTGTACTTAAAAAATTATTACACATAGCGTGAAAAAGGCATATTTTCATCACTATACGCACCGTTGAACTTAAGTGCTCTTTTCGTAATAGCAAATCCTTTTTAAGTGCAACAGTCATCAATTAAGCAAGACGTGAATCCCAAGACCCACATGGTACCCATTTCGTAAACATGTAGGTTGATTTACCTACTTTATTCAAATTTCTTCATCGCATCATACGATTTTCAAGGACATACGTATGGTTATGGTTATAATATGACCCATAACCTTGCAAATAGTCACAATGATGATATAGATAGAGGATGTATTCCGGATTCGATGCCTCAAAGAGCATATATAGCGGAGTTTCATATTTCTACATAAGTAGGTATTTTTAGAGAGGAGCCGTTCCGAATCAGCTTTGCTTTTGTAAGTAAGTAAATATAAATAGTTCATATTTTAAATTTGCACTTAGGTAGGTATATTTATACCTTTACAGGTAGGTACTTAATAATTCACTGATGCTTGACAAAAGAGCCAAGGCAAACTGGGCGACAACAACGATACGACCTAGGGCTTAAGTATATATATCTATCCACTTGTGTCCCTCTAATCAATCTGTCCGTCTAAATACTTATCTTGATTTCACCTGCTCTCATTAGTTACTTGAGACTGGTAACGGCAACAAGCACAGCACGTTATTATCTTCCATACCTATATCCAAATTTTATTATCTTGGGTTACTAGAATAAAATTAATCTTATTGAATAAAAATATTTCTAGAAGATTGTTCTCTTTATTGTAAGGACTTTATAAAAAAATTGAATTTTCTTAAAAGGCGGGGTCATTGCCTAAGCATGTAGAACTCACATTTCACATTTGCGTGGGGGCTCCCGATTTTGTAGTCAGAATACGGTCAGTGTTACACTCAGACACGAGTCGGACACATAAGCGAAAAGTGTTGCATTTGAACAAATTAATTATTATTCAAATATTTTGAAAAGTGTAAAAAAATGGACGTAATTGGAAAATATCTCTTTATTGTTGTATCTGTAAGTTAGAATTTTAAATCTAGTGCCAAGGTTCCTATCTAAGAAAGAATGTTAAGTTTGAAAATATCTAATATCTTTCGTCTTTTAAACAGATGAACGCAATTGTGGTTGAGCTGGATGCTGTGACAGTCAATCCATCATTATGTCCCACGAACAAGATTGCTCCTCATCGCCGGCAAGCCAGTTGGGAGCCCAGCAGACCTCGGACTTTTGGGCTGATACACGGTCTACTTGGACCTGGAAGGCCACATAGACCACAGTCGGATCCGCTGAATGATTTGCAAGAACAGCCCCAAGAAGACGACCAAGACGACTGCGGTGAAATAGAAGATTATGATGAAACGGACCTTAGCTCTGGTAAGTACTCATCTTACCTTCATACACCATTTAGTATTGATCAAATGAATCACGCCCTAACTATATTTAATCTAGGTCCTTTAGGTGTAATGTTAGGTACTTACGCTTGACAAATTGTCACTAAATCTACATAGGTACCTACTTAGAGTAGGTAATACATAGGTAGTACTATTGCTACAACTACTATTACTATTTATAAACTGCTGTTGTGTCAGTGCTGCTCAGGCTTACCCTCTTAACGTAACATCTTTCAGTTTTCTTTCCGTATAACCTGTGGTTAATACAAAGCCTACAAGTAGGTACTTAGTCCATATGTAGACGAAATAATTAAGGTGTGTGTTTTCATTTTCAGTTACACAAAACGGTCCAAGGAGGCAAATAGACAGAAATGATCGTCATTTTTTAACGAACAACTACCATCATACTCATAACCCTGGGCCCAATAGACCACCATATGTGCCGCATCGACCACAGAGACCCACACGACCTCCATACAATTTTGAAGGTTATTATGGGCCTAATGGTTATAGGCCACCATCGCATCAATATCCAGGAGGTAACACTCATGCCCATATTTGTAAAACGTTAATCTTATTTATTAGCGATTCGATGGAAGTCGGCAGTACCTACCGAAATACTATTTGAAGCTCGGTAGTGCTGTGCTGTGGTATATGTTTAAAATACGAGAAAAAGGTTATACTTACTTACTATTTTATAATATCATTATATTCGCAGACCACGTTAAACCTGTGAAGGAGAATAACCTGGACCGTCCTCCGGAAGCCTACCGGCCCGGCCTCGTTGGTGGACTTCTCGGACACATAGTGGGTTTTCCGTCTGTGAGGCCTCCTACAGAAGACCAGCCATTGAGAGAATTGAACTCCCCATTTCGTTTCCCCGAAAAATATTCAAATACGAACCGACTTCAAAGTAAATTTCAACAGACAAACAAGTCTACAAGTATTATTGGATCATTCGTAGATTTGTTTTTCCATTAAATGATTTTATGATAGATACCTGTTTCTTTTTAACTTATACCCCTTGTTGTATGTTCTGATTCCTATACTGAGGTTGATTGAGGCACTGCCCCGTTGGTCTCGTGGTGGAAAGCGCGGCTTATGAACGTGGGGTGCTGGGTTCGATTCCCAGGTCCACCAAATAGTAAATAGTGTTATTGGGCTTTTCCATTAGGAATTTCTCAGTAACAGCCCGGAGTTTGGAAGTTGGTGGTATGACAGCCCCGTGCTTTGGAAAGCACATAAAGCCTTTGGTCCTGCGCCTGATTTCTCCCCGGTTACGTTGGATTGCCGTCACATCGGACTATGAAAATTAAGGAAGAGGGAGTGTGCCTGTGTTTGCGCATACAATAGTGCACTATAATATCTCTAATCTAATATAACTTGTGCAGTGCAATATATATGTATCTCTAATTTTAGATATTTCGTAACCAATAACGTTTCTAAAACATTTATTTGAAGTAAATAATTTAAATATTGTGGAGGTAATGATTAATTAATTAATTTAGTCTGACCTGCTACCATGGGTCTCAATATAATAGGTAATCCTATTTTGTACTGTTTACGATCGCGATCGTTGTAGCAAACCTGTCGACATTGGTTTTTTTTTATATTTTGAATTTATACAACTTCTTTCAAATTCACAATCATATTTTTTACCAATAACAAACAATTACAACATGCATTGTACAATATTATAACATGCTTTTATTCCCCAAGAGGTAGGCGAAGGTATTTGAAGCTTAACGAAACGTGGGATTTATCGCTACTTATGATTAGACAAAGGATTATCTCAATTTAAAAAGAAGTACTTAACGGATTAGGGAGAAGAATAAGGACAGGTTGAGGAAATTTTTGGGATACAGCGAACAGCTCTCACATGTCATGAGTGCTGTTCGCTGTGAGCCTAAAAGTAAGTAAACGTGAATTTGCAATTCCTTGTTGCACTTAACAGCCATGGTTGCCTGCATGTTTTATAAACGAGGTAATAGACGATACTCATATTATTGCTAGCCCCTTCTGGACTGACACAAGTACTTACTTTGCCATTAACACGCTAAAAAGTAGTAAAAGAACAGGGTGTATGGCGCACTAGCTGCTGCTCAAAATCATGGCCTCTACATATGATGCATTTAGCCTTACCAGTGCACTTACTAGTATCCTTAATACCTGTAATAGATAAAGTAATGTAAAAGCGTAAGTTACCTAGGTTTGTAATAGCCTTTTCATTGTATCCTTTACATTGATAATAAGCATTTTAGATTTATGTGCATATAACATACATTTGTTAACCCATTGTCTTTACGTGAAGGTAATTAAAAAAAACAAAGAACGTGTACTAGACTTAAAACCTGTGCAGTAGTAGTAGTTCGCAGGGTACCTATACATTCGTTGTTCACCGACGTAATTCTCTAATGAGAAGCGCGTGACATGCTCTAAAACTGCGGATATACAGACTCCCAACTCCTGTATATATCTAGCTATTTTTTTTGTTGATTTGTCTCATTAATTCATTAGAGGAATATAGGTACTATGATATCACCACATGGCGTGCGTTTAAACTGATGTTAATCGTTTACAAGTGACACTAAAGCGCACATGTGGATGATAAAAGTGGGTGTAGTATTTTTAAATTAAAAGCAAAATGAATTTATTTACAATATGGATTGCAACAACGCTTTGTGTTATGGCAGAAATGGTGTATGAAGGTATGCAATTTAATCCTAATATTTGTTCAACTCGCGGCAATTTCCTAGAAGGTTTTCTGAAGATTTGGAAGAAAAATCAAGGCGCTAAAGGCACTTAATTTAATAAGAGACGTAGCCTAGATTCGTTTAACGAGATGGTGTTTCAGTTAGAGAATCGCCTTAGTTAAAGGCAAGTATTTTAAAAAATAATGCAAACAGGAAATTTGTATTTTAGCTACCCGTTCCTAAAAGAAACCATTTGACTCGTATAGGAACTGTAAGGGAAGAAGCACTTGAAGTTGTTTCGGAGTTTATGGACTTATTGAAGTAGGTAGGCACATAAATATTTTACCATCACATACCACGAACCCATGCCTCAAGTATTCCCCAATTCCTTTGACGAATACCGTCCTATGTAGGTACATAGGACGGTAAGCTGGCTTCCTAATAAGTAGGTATTGCATAGGACGCCAGCTTATCAACCGGAAAATTGTTTTTTTTTGTAGATGAATTATTTTATGCAGAATTACGAACACATACCTACTTGTAAGTGTATTTTCGTTGCAGATAACTCTTATACAAGAGCTTTAAAAGGCAATAAGCAGTGGCATAACGTACATGGTTATGTACAAGTACGTCCAGGAGCACACATGTTTTATTGGTTCTTCTTTGCAAATGGAACACAAGTTAACGCAAATCGTAAACCCATCATAATATGGATACAAGGAGGACCAGGCTTTGCTGCAAGTGGCATAGGAAACTTCGCTGAAATGGGGCCTTTTAATATGGATATGCAGCCTCGCAATCATACTTGGGTAAGTCTGTTGATGATGTTCTATCAGGAGTAGGTAAATACATAGTAGGTGCTTACCTAATATATTTTTTATTGATTGGATACTTCTGGGACAGTAAGCATCATTGCTGAGTACTAAATTTGTATGCAATACAATTGAAGCATCATCATGCCCTGAGCAAGATGGCATAAGATGCAGTTTCGTCAATAAAACTGAGGACCGAATAGATAGACCAAAATGAAAACAAAAAAGTAAGCTGGTTGTACTTAGTGGTTGGTTAGCGAAAGCTAGTATTATAGAAACAGCCGATCAGAATTCGAGATATCGAAAGCTTGAGTAGAGATTATAATAATAGCTTAAGTATTATAATCTCTACTCAAGCTCTGCACGGGCAAAAGCTGGCGCTTTTTCTGATGTCTCGTAGGTACCTACTTATCTATCTGCTAAATGTCAACTTCATCGGTAAATTAGTTTTCGAGATTCCTTTAGTCAGTGAGTGAATGAGTGACCTTTCTGCTTGAATATATTTACATAGAAAATAATTTAATATAATGTTGTTAAATATGGCAGGGTGGCGAAGGTTGTTGAAATTATAATTTACGTAACTAACTAATTAACCGTCTATGGTAGATAAAATAAACGATCAATATTGGCTTCAATCATGTAGACTTGTCAAGTCGATTTGACCGTCTCGCGGACACATTACCAGTTCGTTCTGCTAAAGGTTTAGGCATCGTAAGTACCTGTAGGTATGATGCTTAGACAGAAAGTCAAAAATTTCGCGACTTTGTCACTCGCGTTGTCTTTGGTTATTGCTCCGCTCCTCTATGTGATATCTCGTAAGCGTACGTGATGTTATAATTGCCTATATTATTCCTCATGAATCTGGCCTAAACATACCGGCGAACTGTGGGTGTACATTGGTACACCTCTGCCTAACCCTTCGGGGAATACAGGCGTGATGATATGTTATGTGAATCTGGCTATCATTTACAAAAATAATTTTCCCAATTCGATTGGCAGATTCAGAGATTAGCGTGTTTAAACAAACACACAAAAACTCTTCAGTTTCGTTATTATAGCGTAGATGTAACAAATTCCTATAAAAACACCAGTAATAAATAAATATGTTTATCCCATATCATCTTTACGGAAGCTATGTCGCATCATGATGCTGCATTACAGCGGTAATGTAACACGATTCGCGAGGTAGGTACCTGAATGAATTTAAAGTTTATATTGAAAATTATATGCCGACCAATATGGCACGGTCATTAGTTTCAATGAAATAGGTACCTACCTTGTTTATTGTGATAAACGGCTTGTCATATCTCATAAAGAAACATACAAAATTAAGAATTTAACGGTATGAAAAAATAAGGAAAATTGCTCACAAAATATATTTGCGGTTTTTATTTCTATTTATAACAGCAGCATTAATTGGTGATTAATAAAGGAGCTTTTACAGATCTAATTAAAAATATTATCTGGGTAAGTACTTCGACTGCGGCTTCAGGGGATGGGGAGTCAGTCTCATCTCACCAAGTCACCCTGTTGGTAGGTATATTTGTCAGAAATAGCATTCCGGTTTGTTTGAATTGCAGGTCAATGGAAGAAACGTACTGTTCATAGACCACCCTGTTGGTACTGGATTTAGTTACGTAACGAACAGTTCACTATTGGTGAAAACGGACCGAGAAATGGGTATGTTCTTGAAAAGGAACTAAGTATTTTAATTTTATAGAAAACAAATATGCTTGTGTCCCGTTCTCAAGCGCTTTTTATGTTTTTTTTTTATTATTACAGCTATGGATCTAGCAAGAGCAATAAAAGTGTTTTTCAGGAGACACAAAGACTTCCGTAGGACACCAACATATTTATTCAGTCAAAGTTACGGCGGGAAAATATGTCCAAGACTGGCATTTTACTTACACACGGTATGTACTCGTAAATGTAGGTATCTTATTAAACCAAATAGTAACGGATTTGGTTTTTAAAGTGACTGAGTAAGTTTAGGACATATTGATGTTATCATACACAGTGTATGCACCGTGTTACCTTTGACGAATAGGTAACTAGGTAGACTAACGCCAGCTGCAATGTGCAGGTGTCTTATGGCATGGATGTATCCACAAAAGAAGAGAGCCGGCCGACTACAGACAAGGCAATATGGACGATTTTGGGAAAAGATGCATGATCCCACATACAACTTAGACCGCGTAGGACTGACGATCTGTCGCTAGTCGAAGACCAATGTCAGTGTAATGAGAAACGTTGCTGTTACATTAAACTGTATAGATTTTAAGTATACTGTTTTCAGGCAATTGAAAAGAAGAGTTTAAAAATAAATTTCAAGGGAATCGGTATTGGAGGTGGTTGGGTGGATCCCAAAGAAAGCGTTTTGATTCAGCCGGAAATTCTGTACCTCATGGTCAGTCTCATTTTTATTTGTGCTTACTCACATACTTATTGAGTATAAGTGATATCAATGTAATATCTAAATATTTTAATTTCAGGGGGCGATAGATCGAAATGTATATTTAACCTCCTCGAAACTAGCTAAGAAACTGTCTCGGTCTATAGAAACGCAAGAATATAGCCAAGCGGATCTTTTGGACGATATTTTGTATAGAACACTCAACGAACAAAGCGAATTAAATTTTAACAATGTGTATGCTCCCAGTCCTTACCCTGCACTTGATGAATTAGAAAACAAGATGAACCGATATGTAAAGCCTACTTTGGCCGCAGTGAACAAAACTATAAAATGGACGTATTTATCAGCTAGTGCTTACGAAAGTTTAAAACAAAGCTTCCTTGTACCATCTGTTTCTTTTTGTAAGTACCTACTTTACAGCTACTCGTATTCATTTTATACAATTTAACAATAAATGTATTTTATTTTCATAACAGTAGAAGCCCTTTTGGATAAAACGAAACTGAAGATAGCAATTTATAATGGAAACTTGGACGTAGTCACACCGTTGGGCGGTAAGGATTTATGTTACTTCACTACAGTTAACTGCACGTTAATGTTAACATTTGAACTGTGAAACCCGCCAGTAACGCTACGATGAATGCGGAGTTGTTATCAGGGACTTAGCTAGTATAAAAAAGTTAGTTAAAGAAAATGTCGTGTTGGCCCTGTGGATATGGCGCCCACCTCTAATGCCCACCCGAACCCACAAAAGTCATATGTGAAAAAGTCATATTGGTAATTACCAATATGACTTTTTCTATGTTATATGTACTTTTTAAGTTTATCTTGTCGTGAAGAAACCTGGACTTATTATTAATATAAGTCTGGAATCGTTAGCGTGACGATCAATGCTCGTGTCTTCTCTATATAAGAAGAGGCCGTTGCACTGCAGTGGGACAATAATACGCTGCTATTATTGTGATATTAAAAAAAATACCAATGAAGGTTTTTTTTGTGCTGGCAACTGCTTAAGAGCTAGCAATGTACATAGATGCTGAAATGAACTTACTTATCATGTCGGCTAGACACATACATAGGTTATGTAACAGTCTACCTTTATGCTTAGATAATATTAGCATAAAGATACGGATATCTTTAATTTCGGTTCAAACGCCTTTTAAAGCTTATTTAAATAATAACAAAATGTAGGTCAACGCAATATTCCTAATTCAGCTTTATTAAAGTTCAGCGCACCAATTTTCGCCATATATGTGTTATTCAAAAATGCTTATTGTACTGACCTTTTGTCTATATATTTTAATAAATGCCGCTTAAAATTGAGTTACTGAAAGTGTTTTACAATAAATGTCTACTTATTACGATTACGTACATTATTGATAATATCACCATTTGATTTTTTAAACTCCTTTTTGTGTTTTAAGTTTGTTTTGATTTCTTTTACAACATAATAAAGAGGGTCAGTCAGTATTTTTGACTAACATTTTCATTTCTTTGTCTACCACGGACTGGATGAATATTTTAAAGTTGAAATAAATATATCATCTCTCTTAGGTGCCTCCAACTGGGTCCACAAATTAAAATGGCATGGAGCTGCTGACTTTGCAATGGCCAGAAGACATCCGATACGTGGAAGTAAAAACGGATATTATAAAGAAATGAAGAGATTAAGTTTTTGGTGGGTCTTTGGCGCTGGTCACTGGGTAAGTAAATTTGATAGATGGTATACAATTTATGTAAGAAAAAATATTTTATGGGGTAGAACTGTAAAAGTGACATAATCGACGTAACTACGTCGTACGATTTTAGACGAAAAATGTTACAATTTTTGTTGGACCTTACACCTGGACCTGGTGCACCCAATAAATGGTCTTAAATAATATGTATTATTTTTTAAGAAGACTTCGAATTGTATCACCATCTCTGTATGAGTTTCGATTAACGATACTTACAGATAATAAATTAATTTCCGTACCATAACGTCTAAAAGTTAACTGATTATATAGCATTTTTATGGTATATTTCAGGTGCCAGAAGAAAACCCTGAGGCTATGGCACACATCCTGGATTACGTCATGGCAGAAGATTCAGAAGAGTCAACTTATTAAAAGATTTTGTACAACACACAATAACTGTATTGTATTGTACCTGGGTCAAGTTCATAGAAACAGTTGACGTCTCGTAAGGTAGTTATTGTAGTAGCTAACAGTAGTACATACTATGTTAAAAAATAATCGAATGTTGCGTTCTGATAGTACGAGCTTGAGAAGCATGTTGTGTGGATGATTCCGTTCGTGTATAACCGTAATAATTGTTATCTTCTAACTGTGTAAAACCTAAAGAATTAAATTAATCAGTAACTATTAAAAATGTTGTAGTTTCTATTGTTATATATATAAAGGGATTCTGTACTTATGAGTTGTATTGAATAAATAAAACATATTAAATTCGGTTATTTTTATGTCCAGATTACGTATTCATAATTATTTTACAAACAGTAGTATATGTACAATATTCAATTATGTGTATTTCAATAACATTTATATAGTAATATACACACTCATAATGACTTAAGCACCACACTAACAATAATTATCTATGGAAAACAATAAATTTTGGCAAATGATCTCTATACTTGAATTAAATAATTTAAACAAATTTAAGCCTTAAAGGATATTAAGTATGGCGAGTAGGGAAAGAAAAACAAAATATGTGCAGAAAAAATCCCACAAAATTGTTTTGAAAAGTTTGAAGTATTAATATCTGAATTGGTAATCGGGTAATTATTTAAAATTGGAAGACTTCGACAAATGTTTCCTTGATACTCCATTTATTATAGCATTAGACAAATAACCGCAGTCATTACTAGAATTACTGCATTATTGATGATATTTTTTTTTGTAAATGACTAAGTAATAATCTACAATGGTTCGTTTTTATCGTCAAATAACGAAGTTCTCTATACACTACAACTAAGTGCCTCGGTAGCCCAGTGGTCTTAAGCGCGACTGCTACGCTAGAGGTCTTGGGTTTGATTCCCAGGTCGAGCAAAAAGTGTTAATGGGTTTTTCTATAAAATTCTCAGTAGCAGCTCGGAGTTAGGATTTGTGCCCGGTTAATGGCAATAGGTTCGCCCCCTATTATATGGGACCTAAACATACTGGCGAACTGTGGGTGCTCTGCCTAACCCTTCGGGGAATACAGGCGTGATGGTTACTATACACTACAATTGAAGTAAAGATAAGGTTACAACGATTGTCTAATGTTATATTGAATGGAGTACAGTTCTAGTAGTAGTATTACAAATGCAATGAAAACTTCTTCTTCTTCCTAAAGCAGATGATGTCTTAAATCAAAAACAAATTTTGCGGCAGCAATTATTAAAGCAGTTTAACAGCTAATGAGAAGCAATCGTCATAAAAATTATTTCACAATACATTTTAGTTTCATTATTTAAAATTTGATCAAATTTTGACATTAAAAAGGTCTGATTTCTTCGTTTATAAATAACTATACAATTAAATCATTCTTACTAAATAATTGTAATAATATAAAATTAAAATTTTGGAAATTGAACAGTGTATGTTCAATTGTCAAAATTAATATTTTTTTATATTATTGTATTGTATTTTGATTTTTAATAGATTTAATATCACAAAAAAAGAAATAATAATGTTTTGTACTAGAAATAAAACATGGTCCGAAGATTTAGGCTTAGACCATGGACAAGAAACTTTGTTTAAGTTAATAGAATTTCATAACACATCATTTTATAATATCATCATTCATAGCTAAATAACAAAATAATTATATTATTTACTCTTTGTTCTAGATTACATAGATCTTGGGTTTCTAACTACATATTTAACCGCGCGATTTATGAATATAAACTTGTAGGTCACGATGTAATACAAACATATCGATATAGGCCACACAAACGCATAACGCCAAATCATTGAACAGAATTTAGTATGAAAATGGAGTATATTTCAATAATCCTATGCTTTGTTATATTTGAGCTAGCACTTTTTATTTTTATAATCATTTTTTGTTTTGATTGCATTTTGTATAAAATTACATTAAGTGCTTCAGTATATTATTATTCTACATGATTTTGTCGATGTAAATATTTTTAATATTTCAATAATTCGCAATATGATTTAATTATAACAATTCATGTGCTGAAGTTTAACATCAGTCTTATAAATCAGCTGTGTCAACGAGCAATCGTTTAAAATATTTATTATCATTTTCGTTGGTAGGTAAAGTGTACGAGTACACGTTCAAATTGCACAACGATTTCAATGACTTAAAAGTGTTGCACGTAAAAAAAAACATTATATTGAGCGACGAAATGCCCTATAGATCATTTGTTTTTACTTGTGTTGGAATACTCAATTAACAACGGCACCGGCTATACGTTAAATGTTGTAGAAAAAATAATTTCAACATTGTTTTGTTGCCAGATCAAATAAAATCTGTAAATTGCTCAATGTTATGCGTACCGAAGCTGACCAGTAGCATTTTATTGGTCAATTGGAATAAATCAAAGCTATTCTATACAATTGTATTAGCTACGTGAGTCTCACTTCAGCATAACAGGCGTCGCAAACTCGCACCGGCTTGGTGTTGCCAGCTAAAGCGACTGCCTTGTCGCTGCAAGACGCGCAGAATATATGTCCACAACGACGACAGTGGTGCTGAAAATGAAAACAAATACCATGATAATAATTATATCTTTAAAGTATGGAATTAATTTAAAAACATATGAAATCAACCCATACTTCATGTGGAGGTCAAGAAAGAGTATCAGTTTGAACGATTAAACTTGTCCATTTAATAAAGGTTTTAAAATCTCCTTCGACAAAAATCTCTTCCGAATTGTTTATTTTCAAAAAGTATAGATTTTATAGATTACTTTAATATTTCAGGTTTTTTATAAACTTACTTTCCGCCTAGCGATTGAGAATTCTTTGGCACATGCGGTACAAGCCGTGGCGTCTTTGTCATGCATCCACGTGGGGGTGTCATCAGCGGTCTGCGCTTGCGCCTCCCTCTCTAAGAGTTCTGCTAGTTGCAGTTTATTTTCACTCAGCGTTGCACCTACTTCTTCTAGAGTCTTCTGCGCTTCAACGTACTGTGTTTTTAATACGTGCTGTTCTTCTTGTAAGGAGAGGTATTTCTGTAAAACAGTGATGAAACATTAGTAACATTTTTATAAACGACAAAGTCGAACTATATTATAAAACATATCCTATGACACTCGGCAATAGTGTCACTTACTATCTGTGAAATACAAACAAACAAGATTTTCCTTTTTATAATATTAAATACAGATTGGGTCTCATGTGGGTTTAATGAAAATCTATGTATACTCGGTGTAGAAGATATTTTCCGGTTAGTATTAATACTCATATAAAATAGAATGTTAGGCATATTCAATTGTCTGTTATACTATCGGGGCATAGAATATGCTCTCCGCTACTCGTAGTAGTAAATCATTATGTATAAGTATGTAGATGTTTCTAGAATTTCCCCACAGAAAAAGACAGGAATTGTGGAATGAACGAAGACACTGTCCATTCCCATACTTCAGCAACCTGGCGCATAAGCAACGACTAGTTCTCTCAAGTTGTCATGGTTAAATATAAATAGCACCTAAGAACATAACATGTCATCACGCCTGTATTCCCCAGAGGGTTAGGCAGAGGTGTACCAATGTACACCCACAGTTCGCTGGTATGTTTTTAGGTCCTATGTAATAGGGGGCAAGCCTATTGCCATTAACCGGGCACAAATCCTAACTCCGAGCTGCTACTGAGAATTTCATAGTAAAACCCAATAACACTTTTTGTTCGACCTGGGAATCGAACCCGAGACCTCTAGCGTAGTAGTCGCGCTTAGGACCACTAGGCCAACGAGGCAGTTAGGCACCTAAGAACATATTTTACATAATACACACACATTGTAAATTAAAGCTAAGTATTTCCAGATTCTAGCCAATAAAAATAAATAGTTGACATATTATCACATAAAACTATAAGTGATATAAGTCTAGTAATTTTATATAAGTATTGTTTTGTTTACCTGGCCTATTGATTTGAGAGATTCCACTTCTTGTGTCAACATTGATATCTTATCGCGATCCCGCATCATGGATTCCTATAAAACAGTGATTATTAATAAACTGTACGAGGAAAATGAATTAAAAAGGTATTACTTCGCAAATAACGAGCGCACGTCATGCAATGCTTAAGTCATTGACATAAGGTTTAAATTACTGCGATTGATGCGCGTTAATGAAACGTAACCACGGTGAGAGGTTTATAAATTGTTTGTGGGGTAATGGGATTTGTGGTTTTAAATACGCATCAATGAAGATTTTGAAGGTATACGTTTACTATAAGTTAGTCATCTTATTACGTCACCACACATATTGCTGCGCGCTTAATACCTACGTAGTTGAGGGGCCACTGAGGGCCGATGCCTGCCGGGGCTGCGTGTTGTTCGCAAGAGATACCGCGCCCCCGGAACGCAAAGGGCACAAGAAGGAACATGGGTGGGTTTTAGTCAGTAAAAGTCTGACACTCCCTCCCGCCCCGCCCAGGGCGGGAGAAGTTATTTGATGATTTCCCACCCACCAAAAAATAAAATAAAAAATACCTACGTAGTTACAATAAAGAGCAACGACGCGCAAACTTCTAGTTTTACTCAAATAATAATTATAAAAACTAGTATTGAGTTTCGTGTTACTTTCTCTTCTGAACAAGTGGGCATGCCTTCTTTTTTTTTCTTTCTCTTGGGGACATCCTCATGGACTGCCTCCGCCTCGGGGAAAGCGGAGGGGTGTGTCGGACTCCTACCAACTAAAACCCCATGGTGTTCCTCGAACTACCATTGGCCGGGGCACAGGTAACGCGCTGAGCATTCTCCGCACCCCGGAAGTAGGCATGCCTGATGTTATTTATCTCTATCACTTTACGTTGTATTGTAGAGATAGCAACAATTCTTAAGAATTTTCTCAAATTAAGCTTCGAGAGTAGAACTATTAAAAATGTGCAGGTACTTACTTGTAAAGACACCCTCCACTCCCGTTCTATCCTAAGGTCCCCCTCTGCAGCCACGGCTCTTGTCTCTGCCGCCGCTGCCTTCTGCCCCAGCGAACGGGCACTGTCTTCTAGACTCTTCCTAGCTAACTTATCTTCTTGCAACCTATTCAGTGTGCAAATATCTTTAACACAAATTCATTTGTTTGTACAGCCAGCAACAAAAGAGGGTTAACTCTCAAAAGTTTCAGAAATATTTTTTTATAACCAGTTATCGAAGTATAGTTTTAAGAATTGTGATATAATTGAATCAATCATTGGATTCTATAATACTATTAAAATTCAGACATAATTTGCGGCTTTTAACGCTGACTGTACTTTTCGTACATGGGAACTCCACTGCATTGGCGTGGTTATATCTAAAGATTATGTGGTGTACTAGATTTACCAGGCATATTTGGATTTTTAATTCCTCTAAGTATTTTTCAAGTAATTATTCGGCATTACTAGCTGTAATGGGATAAAATATGAGCTCATTACCTGACTCACTTGTTTGACTTTTTAATCATCATATAATTTAAGTCGGTAAGAACTTATCTGTTTGTCTATGACTAACTGAGTCAAGGCTTCAAAATTAAATGAACATCTATTAAGTTTTGGCCCTAAGTCAACTCATATGCTATGCAAAGAAAAAATAAATTTGATAGAATTCCATCGAGTTAACTGGTGGTAAACATTAATGGCACTAACAATTGTCAAGTCATGACAACTGTGCGTGAGAATTGTATTAATTTTGTTTTCGACTGCAGGAACATACAGACGCTTAGTACGTTAGTATTTATCACAATGAAGATATTGTTTAGTCACACAAAGCATGCAAACATAGGAGTGAGATTGATAATGGCAAACCTACACAATAAACATAAAATTAAAACAAGCAACTCCGTTGGATTTCAAGTTCAATAAAATACAGAATGCGACTGAATATGCTTTATTATAAATAAGGCTTTTACACAACTACCGCCTCGTAATCACAAAACTATTAAAAAGGAAACGTCTAAATTATGTTTTATAACATTTGCTGCTGGTTAATGAGCACAATATTTGGATACAATCATAAAATTCAATTGTTCAAGCACATGTAGCTACCCAAATGAAATGAGATCAAATACCGTTTTAAAGTCATTATTAAATATCTCTATACAATGTAACTTTGACAATCATTGGAAAAGTATACAAAATACCACTTTTTTCATTAGCACTACCAAATCCTCACGCTCTCTATTCTACTAATACAGGTACCTTTAATTAGTTTTGTTACATAATTATCGAAGTAAATAACAAATACAACACAGTGATATATTCTTAATATTACCTAATAAATAAGATTTTATTTTGTGGGCAATAATTTATTGATCACCTTAAATTAACTTTAATCAAACAAAAAAGACCTAACATAAACTTAATGTGAATTAACAAAATGGTACAACTGGATATTTATTTGAATCACAGCAAGTAAGCAAAAGCAACAGTAGCATTACGTTTAACAATACGGTCATTATCATCCGATCATTATATTTTATCAAAATACTGATTTTTGCATTCACTAGGTTCATTGTGAGGGTTTGCCAATATCGAGCGAATGGAAAGAGTTGCCGCTAGTTGACAGACACACGCAAGCTGTGCATTGCTCACACCTAAGTGCGTTCGAGTACTGATATGTTAAGCGCTTAGTTTACATTCAACTGCGTAATATGTATATTATCCAGGCACTCTTTCGATCCTGTCGGATGAACGCAGGCCGTAACCCGCCTGATGCGATGTCATAGTAAAAATTTGTAAAACCTACTTCTCATCGAGTTGATGTATGGTGCTGCCCATTGATTCAGTCTTTGCTTCCAATTTGGCTATTAGCTCTGTTTTATGTTTCAAGGAACTTTCACATTCCTAAAACAAGGCCAATACAGTTTAGCTGAATAAAATGACAACTCATTTGAGCGGTAGTTAGATTATTTTTGTTAGTTTAAGCGGATAAGTATGAACAGATGCTATTAGGTTCATACCAATACATATAATTTATAAATTTGTTCTGAGGTTAATACATTGGTTTTATTTATTTTTTAAACACCATGAAAATCATAGTATAACATTGTAACCATTATATTATCCTCAACATCATCAATATCACCATAATATTAGAATGTGTTAGTAGGTAATACATTAATAATTTTCTAGGAAACAGGAAATACCACCAGAATTGTGGTATTGGAACAATTTCATTTACAGTATTGAATTAACGTCGAAGACTACTCTGGGATTTTATTGACAGTTTTGTCTCTCATATTATTCTTACGGAAAGGTGGTATTTCCTGGAGATTCAGTTTTTTATGAGGCGGGCCTTCATCCTTAGACTTTGTACCCTTTTGTGCTTTCAACTTTTCTAACTTTTCTCCTAAATTGCTTTCATTAGTTGTAGGAGACCTGAGAGCTTTGACTAAGTCATTATCGGGTCCTAAGAAGTGGTTATATTTCTCAAGGTTGTGAAGTATTTTGCCAATTTGTTCGGCTTTCCCCTGGAGCCTCGACACCATTTCACCCTTCTGCGTCAGTTCCATCTCGCATTCCTTCCGTACGACAACCGCGGCATTGTGAATACAGCATGGTATTAGTATGGGTTATATATATAATATTAGCAGGTTAGTTAATAATAAAAATAATGAACAAGACAAATAAGTAACTAAAGAAAAATAAAATATGAATATATACATTTTTAATGAGCGAAACATGTTACCATACGAAAAATACAATGCAAAGGTCGAAGACAAAGAGGCATATTATCAATTAATCAATTATGGTGAGATAATAAGAATGCATGGGCGGGAATCAACCAGTGTTAGATGGAGCACCCACGCCGTCGAGTGACCTTCGCGGGGCATCGTCTTTGTTACTCGACAATACCGTACACAAAGGTATCGTGTACTGTGTTTTATACCAGTTAGTATACTTAAACCGGATTAATTTAGATAACTTGTCAGTCGAAAGTAAGAGTCAGTGTCACAGTAATCTATCTACTTGTTAATCATCAACAGACCATGAAGTACAAATGAAGAAACTTCAGCAACGATTGACGTAAGCGCGAGTGATTGGTCAACCACTACAGACAGAGTAAAGGGTACAAAATCTTAATAGACAACATGCTTATTATGGTGCTACGAGTAAATAACTCACCTGTAATTTTTTGTACATCTCTAGGTTAATTAGTTTTATATCGTCCAGTTGCCTTCTCAGCGATATAATTGTGTCTTGTTTATCGTGTATATCTTTCTCTAGCAATTTCATAGCGACCTCCATTTCCGCTTTGAGTGAAATCTGAAGTGTACATTTTTAAGAGCATTATTAGAAATTTGTTATTAGGTATAGCGTCCAATGTGAAGATAAAACATTTCTGTAAGCTATAAGTTATTATTAAACATACAGGTCATTGCCTAATGGAATAAAAGTTATTGTGATCCGACTGTGACCACCAACCATTATTATTCGACCTTGACGCCATAGTGCGAGCAGACTGCCATAAAAAACGTAGTTGACGAAGTATTACCACTGATAGTATTAACGGTATACCTGCAAATCTAACTCCCTCTGCAGCTCCAAATACTTCTTCCTTTCTTCCTCTAAATTCTTGCTAGCCTCGCTATCATTTTTGGATTTATCTGAGGCGATGCTTTTCACGCTACGTTTTTCCTGTAAAGTGACACATTTTCTCTGAGTGGACGCTGGAGTGTTAATTTATTGTCGCTATTTTTAAAATAGCTCATAATGTTATTCTATTTCTATTTGGTTAAACCTCTAAGTCGTAATACTATTTTTGTTATGGGATAAAGACAGTGTTTTGTTTCCGAGTGTCTCTTATGAAGACAAGACGTAGTATTTTTCGCAATATTTGAAGTGATACTTTTACGATTATACTGTCTTATCGTGGGCTATTTAATCGCTGATATCATCAAAACAAGAGTTGAAGAATATTTTTAATCAACAGATACATATTATATATTTCAAGACGTGTTTTTACAAATTGTATTATTTTATGCAATAAATAATGCATGTAGAATTGAAACATACCGAATCTAAGTGGTGTGTATCATATAGATATTGGCTTTTTCGAGGAGGATGCTAAGTAAATTCCAATGGAGGAAATCCTGATGTATCATGACATTGAATTATTCGGTTGTTTTGATATAATTTGGACGTTAACTAAAATGTATGACAACGCACATTGCACTAATTTATGAGTTATTTTTTAATATAAGTTTAATTTTTTTTTATAAAATGTTTTCAGTAGTAATTTTCTTATCCGTAGAAAATGCAAAGGGCAATGTGAATAATGAAAAATATATAAATAGTTGATCTTACCTCTTCATCAGACTGCAATTCCGTCACTTTCATCCTCGTATCTTTGGTTATATCTTGCCCTGCACAAAAAATGCACACGTGCTTAGACATAATACAAATAAACACAGACTGCAGAGTGATATATTTACACTGGCATATAAATAACTCACAGGATTTGATCCAAAGAGTTTGTTTAGTTTGACTTTTTGTTGTGGAGTTGCCCATTAATGCAGAGTTACAGCGCATAACGGTTGAACGCCGTGGTTAAATAATAATTGGCGTTAAAATAATGACGCGGGCGTCAGGTCCGGTCGAGGTACTAATGTCTACTAAGCTATACAATAGCGACTGACTCATCACTGCAAGTAAGGTGTCTTATCTGTTGGATTTTCTATTAATGTTATTCGCGCTGTGTTTTCGATAGTAAATACGATGACCATGAGTAGTTCCGGCGACTACTGTTATATGTGATAAAGGGTAATGGCAATGAATACTTATTTCGGACGTTTTGTCAATAAAAAATAATTATTTGTGCATTCTTTTTTTTAATCTTATGTTATGCATAGACATGTAGAATTATTCCTCGATTTGCGTTTAATTTTTCATTAATGTAACAAAACCCTCAATGTAAACGAAACGTGGGTACAGTCAAATGTAAATGTTATGTTAAGCGTCGGAGTACTCACCAAGCGCATGTTTTAGTTGATTGTTTTCCTCAACTAACTGAATCATCGTGTTTTTGGAGATTGCTAAGTCCTCCTTCATGAGGGCATTGGTCGTTGTCAAGCTCTCGACCTTGGCTTGGAGGTTCGCTACAGTTGCACTAAAATAAAAGAAATTTGCATAAGAATACATGTCATAAAATGTCCATGTAATTTCCTTAGCGCAATGGAGTCGCGTAAATAAAATAATAGCAGTATGAGAATCGTAGGCGTTGGTGTTCCGAAGATTCTATTTGCTCCATAGGAAATAGGCGTGTAGTAAAGGATAAGGCAGTGATATTGACTTTGGTAAATTAAGTATTACCGAAGTCACTACAAAATTAGGCCGCAATGAATTACGGTAATTCCAGAATAATCGAGACAGTTAGGTAGACTGTTATGGTAGTTATAATTATCTCGTGGTATTTCCCGTTAAATCGTCATAGGTCTATGAACTGGGTTAATAAATATAATGGTAGCTCGTGACCTAGTATTTCCGAGTTGAGTTAACCTTCAACCAAACGATTTGTTTACAAAGCTATAGGTAAGAACTCAGCAATTGAATAAAATAGTTTTTTTAACAACCTATTAGACACATCTCATTCGAAACAACGTCGACGTTGGCAAGTATAAGATTATATGAAAATCTCTAAAAAGGAAAGTTAAATTGTACATTCAGTTCTACAGAGGCTGTAAAAATGTAAATAAACGATAAAACATACATTAAGATTGCATATCATTGTCGTTTCGAATATGGAACAGAAAAAAAAAAAAATAAAAATTATACATTCTTGCGAAGCGCAAGTAAGTTGATTAACGATGCCATTTACTAATGAGGCACGCACACTTGCGGGAAAAATCTAAATAGAGAACAATTCGGTAAAAGAAGACATTAAACTGCATCGCTAGATTAACGTGAGAACTTCAGAACAATAGATAATAGAATCGAAACTCACTTGAGATGTCTGTTGAGTTCCTCGATGTAATTCTTCTGGTCTAGCATTGTGTTAATATGGCGTTGTTTCGGTTCAGAATCACCGTTTCCATTGCCGGCTAGGTCATTGGACGAGCTACTGCCGCGTAAGTAAAGCGAGAAATCTATTACGCCTTGTTGACTGTCCAAATCTTCTTCCTGTGTGTATTACAATCGTTCAAGACATTTTATTAATAATATCCTCGTGACAGCGGCCTAACTTCGGCCGAGAAATGTACGGACAACTAAATTATAGAATAAAAAAGTACTACTTAGTATATCAAAAATTTAACATGTGGAATCGTTGACAAATAATTACCTTCACACACAAATTACAATCCACAACATTCAAGCCGACTAACAGACCAGTTATGATGACGGCTTCTTCATTCAGCATCAGAGCGTGTGGTTCGAAATATTCTTCCAACGTATCTTCACGGTGTTCTAAGAGAATACGTAGATAGTCGGCAAGTCTTTTCTGCATCAAAGCCAGCCTCAGCCAGGCGCGGGCACGACCCATTGCGGTCCTATAAAAATATTGCAACATTACACAACTGCTAAAAAAAATATTTTATTACCTGTCTTTATTGGTAAGGAAATTCTTAATCTTACTATTTCTGTGTAAATTATTTTGTCCGTTAAAACTTACAAGTGAATATGTCGACAAAACAATATCTAAACGAGTTTTAATACAAGTGAGGAAATAAGCACATTAACATTAATTTGAGAACATGTTATTAACGAAACATGAAATTAGTTCTTGAAGTGTCAAAGTGAATATGAATGCATATTGTTATCAGGGTTTTTCTCTTATTTTGGATTTTGTTACTTTTCCCTAAGTGTTTGATGATAATATAATATTCAGGGAAAACGTAGCTTCCTATTAGCGGAATAATTTTTAGAATTGGAACAGTACTTCCGGAGATTAGCGCGTTCAAACTAAAAAACAAACTAACAGTTTTCAATATGTTATAATAGATATATATATTTTTTCTATACCAGTAATGTTTACTGATAGGGAAAATATTATGCTTTTTTTACTAGAAAGACAGTCTGGCACTATCACAATCTGCCATTTCTATCAGGCGACTTAACATGTCACTATGGTGCATTTGGGAAAGCTAAATAGGTATGTTTAATCTAGCTGAATTATTCTGAATGAGGGTTAAATGTTCAGATATGTACTAGTATAAATATAGTAACTTACTTGACAGTGGGTAGATCCCTGACACTAGCCGTGATGTCAGCGGCTTCAGGAGAATATTTCTCCACCATTTGCAAGATGTCCCATAGCTCTTTTTTAGGTCCAAGCAATCCCTGAAAATGTTTTCATTATGAATAATGGGCTTTTTCTAATCGCGCGTTTCGTTGAATTTGTATAAAATGAGTGTTATTAAAAAAAAAGAATTAAAATTTAATGTTTAAAACGTTAATGACGTCTTAAGTGACCTATTTCACAATACAACGATCCTAATGAATAATATTAGTTCATTCCTTAAAATGAAATGACAAATTATTAGGTTTAAATAATTACCTTCTTCGGTTTGAGTCCATGACGCATCACATGCTCGAGAACAATGAAAAAGTGATGCAACGGCAAGTGATCACTATCGAGCATTCT
This sequence comes from Caradrina kadenii, assembly GCA_947462355.1. Taxonomy (NCBI): domain Eukaryota; kingdom Metazoa; phylum Arthropoda; class Insecta; order Lepidoptera; family Noctuidae; genus Caradrina; species Caradrina kadenii. Next base: position 9,017,859 of record OX381683.1, on the reverse strand, counting down.
GCCATATCGCAGCGATTGTTCGATCAGTTCCTTCACAATTAGTTTCGAGATGTTTACAAGATTGCTGCGTTCGATCACAACAGGATCCCGTGCTACAACAGATGACAATAATTTGTCTTTATTGTCATTTCTATTTACACTTACAGCATTGGTTCGGTGCACAAATTTACCCATCAACGTATTCATCGGATCGTCAGGCGAGGTCATGGTGCCTTGAGCAGGTGGGCGATGGAACGAATCCTGCATTTCCATATCGTGCAGTTCTTTCAGGCAGAGCCACTCGCCATCGACGGAAACGCGAAAATTGCACAGGTAGATGGTGTCCTGCGCGCCGGCCATATCACCGTCCGGGTTGCCGTCACCCTGATGTTGAATGGCCGATGGAATGCCTAATTCGGGCAAGGGATCCACCCCATGAACGGCAGCAAGCGAACGCATAATAAAGCAGCAAATAAACTATTAAGCGAAACAGTCAACAGTGTCGCGTAAATTTTGATCACCCCTTTATAATCATTTCACACGATGCGCAACTTTGAAGGTCAACTTAGTATATGTTTATCAATGAAATCACTTGTCGCAATACCGAGTAGCGTCGGTCCGTATTTAAAGATGAATTGGTAGGTAACTTTCTTATAATAATATAACTTAAGCACGAGAAATTTTCACGAACTGCTCTCTGAGCGGAATGGTTTTTCCCGTGCGTACCTACGTCCAAAATATTGATTTCCCGGCAAGCGCTACGGACTACCTTCAACGGCGGGAAAATCAATACTCGGCGCGCATACTGCCATCTGTTTGACAATTGAGGAAACTGGTAGGCAACACAACAGCCGACCAACAAGCACAGTTTTCAAAACAAAACCATACAAATACAGCTGTTGACGAAGTAGAGAAAACGTAAGTAAGTCGTGGCATACCCGGTACTTTTTCAAAACGGTACCTTAGACTTTATTATTAACGTCAATATTTTATCTGCACGAAAGAATACTTTGTTTTTGTTTTTATGCTAGGACAAATACATTATGCAAAATTATTGGGGCAAACGTGGTCAGAGTTCGCAAAAGATAGAAAGATGAAGTAAAAAGTGGGAAGCCTTTATCCAGCAGTGGGGAATTTTTGTACACAACAGGATAGCAAAAACTGCAAAAAAAAACTTGTCAGCGCATCTCATTTTCCTGCAAAATTATGTCTTCAGCTATTCATTTATTGTTATTATGTTTATAGCTACTTATAGGACTGGATTATTTCTAAATTAATAAATTGTAGGTTGTTCTGGCAGAAGTTTTGTTTTGTACAAATTAAATTGTCACTTAAAGGATTCTCTTATATGATATACATATTGCCAAATTAATTCTAGCTTGATCATGGTGGTTGCAAAACTGTTGAAATATTGGAAGCTGTCTTTGACAAAAAATGTGGAACAGAACAATGTAATAATATAATAATTATGTACAATATTTTTACTATCCCATAAGTGCCTATGGTTTTCTTAAGCCCTGCAACTCCTGAAACCCAGAATCAACAGTGGTGACCACCAGAAAAACTTTGAGGCAACAAACATCAACCAGTTCAGGAGAAATGGTTTAATCATCTTAGATGCTGCAATTAAATTAAATCAGAAAAGAGCAAAGGAGGATGAAAAAAAAACATATTATTCACCTTTAACTTTTGATGAAAATACAATGCCTGTGTACTGTTAATTTATTTATGTTCTAACTGTTTATTGATTTCATTTAAGAGACATAACATGTTTAAAAACACAAGTACGAGTCGGACTCGCTCACTGAGAGTTCCGAATGTAAGATCATTATAATTTACAGAATTAAATAAATAGTTTATTGAAATAAATAAATAGTAAACGAAATAAAAAAAAATTGTTTCACAGAATTTGGAGACCAGTATGTTTTTTAAATATTTTTCATTATAAGGCGGTTCACCCACTGGCAAAGCGTCCCGCCGCGGGGCGCCTTGCTCGATACAAAAATCCCGCGAGTAGGCGGGTCGGCAGTGTGTGGGCCTAGGCGTGTTTTCTATACAAATTGAAACTTTTGTATACGTTTTAAAATCTACCGCCCCGCGCCACGCGTCGGCGTCGGTGCGCGGTGCAGTGGGCTAAGCGCCTAAATAAGAAATGATGCGTCGGAAGAAAACAACAAAATATATTTTGCAATGTGCACATCAAGCCCTTTTAAATGATACCCCATTTGCACTAGTAGCTTTAATTTGAAATTTCGACCCCTATAAGAAAAAAATAAAGCCCCCTATTTTTAAGATTTAATTTTAAATGTATAAGTTTTGGGACTTTTTCTTGTACTTGTAGTCTATAACGATGCCACTTGTCAAACATAGTTTTAGGTCAACGGGAACTACCCTATGAGTTTTGATTCCCTTAATAGTGTCGAAATATGCGTTTTTTGCTGAATAACCGGCCGTATCTTTTTATTACGTAAATGAAGTTTGATTTTTTCACAACCTGTGTATACAGTTATAATTTCAACTTGATAACCCACGCATTCCTGAAATAAAGTGTCTTGACTGACAAACAGACAGACAACGAAATGGTCTTAAAAGGTTTATTTTTTTCTTTTTGAGGTACGGAACTTTAAAAATAAATGTTTAAAACAACATGTCTACACACACAATACAGCGCAGTCTATCTTTACAAAAGACCTTTTGTCATATAATATTAACAGATGTATTGCATTTTATTATGTTTTAATTATGTAAAAATATGTCATGTATTTAATAAGGTTGGTAGACACAACCAGTGTATTTAAGAAAAGTAAGTAAGTAGATGTTAAGAAAACATCTGATCAACAGACCATAACTTGCAGATATTTTCAAGGTCTTTTATAATAGCTTTATGCCTGTAAATATGTGTGTCATGAAACAGCATAAGGCACTTAGCAATGGTGTAGCTTTTTATCAGTAACTAAATTTTTGTAATTGGACCTATAATTTCAGAGATTACCTCTTGCAAACGAAAAAAAATACAAACATTCTTCTTTTCCTGATATAAAGAATCAGTTTCATTGAGACAGCAGTATGTACAACATACATTATTACAATGTCCAAGAACTAATATTGTGAAAAAAAAAAAATTGTCATGTACAAAAGATTGCAATAGTAACAGAATGTAAATAGTAACCTTTTTTCATACATAAAAATATCATTCTATATGTCAAGGAAAAAAAAAATTTAGAGGTCAGTTATTTCAATAGATAATGACTAAGTTAGATATTGGCAACAGGTTGAAGACATATTTTTAATCTATAGAATAATTTGCACTGGAATAATATTGATAACAACAACAAAATGCTACCTATATTATGTAAAGGCAGCGGTCACAGCTTTCAAACAATCTGCAACTGTTAGCTGCAAAAATAAATATCGCAATCTTTGTTTGAATGTAAAAACAAACTGCCTGTTACGTTATCAATGTAGTCAATGAATGTAGCGGTCACGCGATATCCACAACAACATACAAACATGGTATCGAACAAAACATGGTATCAAACAGATTTATATTGCTTTTAGTTTATTTGTCAACTTAAAACTTATTTAACCGTGAAGAATGCTGATTCTTCAAGAAATAATAATACTAAGTAAAAACTTACTTTTCGAGCTGTAGTAGTAAGATTTGTATGGCCTGGATATTAGAAGTTCCGGCCATTTATCCTCTCTTGACGATGAAACGGATGGAGATCTTTCAAAAAACGAAGATTTCACTGAAGATGTTGAAGTTGCTGGTGAAACCTCAACATCTCTGTCCTTAGAAGAAGCCATAATTTAGATTTTAGACACAATTAATTGCTTCCCACATTTCGACTTGATCAAGCAAAATACAACAAAAAGTAAACGCGTCAGTGTTATGTCACTTGTCATTATCAATATCAATAAATAGTCAAAATTGACAATGTCAAAAAAGTATGTCATAGATTAAAGACTATTTTAATTATGAAATAGGATCTAGAATTTCCAGAATCTCTAAATGGGTCGGAGCCGATTTATAATATGACACACAGTGGGTTACGAGCTCTATGGTGATTTATTTGATTATTTTTATTTTTGTGTGTACATGGTCTGCGTCAATAAACATTTTTTCTTTCTTTCTTTCTTTGCCACTGTGGCCTTCTTGTTAAGATAATTCCAGTTACAGTGTAACACCATGGAATTAAACATGTATCTACTTAGAAACGTGGCAGCCCGCAAAAAGAGTAGGTGGTACTTGTATGGACCTTATATAGTACTTGGATAGGAAAAAAAGTGATATTCTAATAACAAGAACGAAATAACGAAAACAATCTTAATAATTTATGGCTAATTTTTACCAATTTGGTTTGCACAAATGAATGATTGTGTACCTGCAGCTGTATTTCAAAAATTTTTAGCTCGCTGTCGGGCTTCGTGATGCCTGTGTCATCGCATAGGTGTCGCTAGACGACTATTAAAGTGGTGTGCTGCACAGTGGATTCTCTTCCTTTAATATGGGGCAATTTTATTCCTGTAAATCGTAATCTATTCGGTTTAATATGAAGCAGTTCTGAATCTGGGGTTGGGCACACCCATCAATCATTAATTGAACATCTTTATATTTTCAACCGACTTCAAAAAGAAGGAGGTTATCAATTCGTCTGCATGTTTTATTTTTCTCCGACAAGTATGAATCGATTTTCATGATTCTTTTTTTGTTTGTTAGTTTATACTTCAAAGGTGGTCCCATATCAATTTTATCAAAATTGGTTAAGTAGTTTGGTGAAAAAAAAATTAAATAACTGAAAAAAATATGTCATCCAAGTAAAGGAATTAGTGTATTCTGCTTTCTTGTGACTTTTAAGTGGTGTCTTGTTAATTTACATAGTATAACTGTTCCTTCATGGATTTGGATGACCGAAAATTGATACTTAAAAACGAAAAATTAAAACTTATTTACAAAAAAGACAACCTTCAAAAACTAATAAGTGAAAAATAACTTTATCTTTGGAAGTCTGCGGCTTTGGTTTTGTTTGTTGTTTTGTATTGCCACCGACTTCAAAAGCTTTTTTTTTGTTTCGGATGGGAAATCATCAAATGACCCTGAGCTTGTTGACTTTCAAACTTAAAGTTATGTTTTCGCTATTTAGTTTTCGAAGGAGGTTGTCTTTTTTGTTACTTTTTCATAATGAGTTGTAGTCGCTTTGAGAACCTCTTTGTTTTCATATTACAACGATATTTTGTAGTTTTTTCTCGGTATCTGTCAGACTTGTAGTAATAATAAAAAACTAGTGCAAGTTATTTACATCAGTAACTTATTAACTGTAAATTCTGTAACTGAATTGGAAACGGTAAAATATGAATTTTCAAACGACTCCGTTCATGTCTCCTCTGAGAGTTATGTTAATAAATCCACTGTCATCGGCGTCACAGTTAACTATAACTAAAATATTATCGGGAGCGATTTTTGGAAAGACTCAATTTATTGACTTGATAATATTAGTTTATGCTAATGAGACGAATCTAGCGCATGAATTAGCACTAGAGTTGAATGCTTGTGCTTTTCCGTGTACTAACACAATAAGAGTAACGTCGGATATACCTTGGTATGGTTTGTAAAATTATAAAGTTTCTTATTCGTCTGATAAAGTTGAAGTTTTTAGAGAAATCGATGAATGTTTTTAAATGAAAGGCCCATGGGCAACGCTGTATGATTCTTGGGCCCACTTTTCAACGTTGCTCAACAGTGATGAGGCACATGTCATATGAAAGCTCTTAATGAGTACTTCATTTCATTCTATGGCAGCTAAGTTCAGAAAATGGTGTTTTGAGTACTTGTCACTGATGGACAGTGTGGGAATCTTTGCCCAGGATTTACACGAAAATGACAGAATGTACAAAAACACCATTCTCGCGCTGAATTTGTAATTAGCCGCCATATAATGAAATAAAGAACTCCTTAAGAGGTTTCTTAAGACATGGGTCTCATCACTGTTAAACAACGTTGAGAAAAGTGGGTCCAAATTGTAGCATGCTTCTTTATATTTCATAGAAAATAATCTATACGTTTTAATAAACTGCAACTATATCTCACGACCCTGGTTAGGTACTATTCCTTTTTATTAACCGCCTACTTATTCTTTTTTTTTACTACATAGTAATTAAGCATGTTACTAATTACTTTCTTATTACTTTTTTCAGTTTATCAGACGCTGACGTATTTTGCTTCATGACAAACTTCTCAAATCCAAATTCATTTGATTTCGAGAACGTGGATTCTAATGAACAGTTCGATAATGTATATTTAATTATACAAATCGCTATTAGTTTTGCAAAAGCTTTAAATAAACAACCAACAGATCCAAACCAACAATCAACCGAACAACCCAAGCAACAAACAAAAGAATCTCGGAAACCTATAATTATTGCTGATGGTTTACTGGCCATTGACATTTTATTGACAATAGCAACAAAATTACCTCCTGAAATAATGTTTTTTAATACCCCTTTAAGGTCTATTGCAAAAATTACATTAAGTGACTTCCTCAAGGTTGTTATTTTTTTACTATTTTTCCTACACATTATTCTAATAATTTCAATTGAAGCAGACAGACAGAGTTACTTTCGCATTTATATTCTTAGTATGGATGGATTCTATGAGCAAGCAAGGAAAAATCAGTATCAACTGTATGAATTATCGCCTAATAAAGGAATAGACCCTTTGGGGGCAAGCAGGGGTGGTGTTATTTTAGGTATTTGAATTTCACCTCCGGTTGGTGTATTGTAAGTTACTGTGGTGGGTAGTGGGTACATTTTGATTAATTATCTAGAAGGAACTGTCTCTGTTTTTATGCGATGGACATAAACTGTCAGTGTCTTTCTGTTTCTGCAAACGAACCTTTAGAAATCCTAATTCTGCTATAATCCTACTAATATTATAAATGCGATAGTTTGTGAGGATGGATAGATGGATGGATGGATGGATGTATGGTTTGTTACTATATCAAGCTTAAACGGCTGAACGGCACTGGATGAAATTTATCACTGAGATAGAATGTAGAGTGGAATAATTATCATCATTATCAAATTTGACGCGGATGGAGTCGCGGGCAGAAGCTAGTGGTACATAAATGTTTTGCTTAGTTATATGTTATTATTCTTAAATCTTAAGGTAAAAAGATCATATCTGTTTAAGGTGAAATGTTCGGAGATCAATATCCCTTATGTTTGGGCTGCAAATGATGTAGTGTTTTACACCGATTTTGAAAAGCCTTATTTGAAGAACGATAGGGTAGTCCAAGAATCTAAGCATGAATGGGAAGCTGTTTCTCTTGAAATGTTGGATAAACTTAAGATGGGGCACACTCATTTTAACCCAACTTGGATGAAGAAAGATTTCATCGAGATGGTATCATTTCTTATTGTACTCAATCTGATTATTTGGTCACACGTCAGCCAGTGAGGCAGCATCTGTGCGACAATACTGAGTATGCGGTCGCCAACCCTTGCTTAGTTGGGTAGTGGGAGCGGTATTGATTAGGTCTCATCGCCACGGGTTAAAGTATCGCCTTATGAATATTTCTCTACACTGCGATAATCATCCCTGCGAGAATTTGATAATCAGTCGCCTCACCTATCGCCGCGGTACCCTCGACTGTGGAGATGGTGTGATGGTCTTGTGGTTAACCCGCTTCTCATGCATTGGGTTGTAGGTTTGAAAACACACAAATATCAATGTTTTTCAATTTATAGGAAGTACATAATTCCTAAGTTTATCTAGGATATCACTGATTTCGGTGATTGAAAACTTAGACATATAACTAATTAGAGACCTGCCCGCAACTTCGTCCGCGTGGCTTATTTCACCCGCGTTAGATTACGTGTTTCGTTACTGCTCCGCTCCCGTGGCCTGTAGCGTGATGGTATATAGCCTATGTTATTTAGGAATAATGTAACTATCTGTTGGTGAAAAAGATGGTTAAAATCGGTCCAGTAGTTTCGGAGCCTATTCATTACAAACAAACAAAAAATCTTTCCTCTTTATAATATTAGTATAGATACTAGCTGTTACCCGCGAATTCGTTCACGTTCGGTAATTCACTGATTACAATTTTGTTTTCTCGTTACCTTCTTTTTTTTAAATAAATATTTTTTTGAATAAAAGTAGCCTAAGTTACTCCTTATAACATTAGCTATCTGCAAGTGAAAGCCCCATCAAAATCAGTCCAGCCGTTTCAGAGATTAGCGGAACAAACAGACAGACAAACAAAACATTTAAAAATTGTACTTTTTATGTAAGTACCGTATATATGCAAGTAGTGAAAAGCTGTTAATTTGAAATTACAAACAGACACTTCAATTCTATTTATTTGTATAGATAGACTGTCGCCTTGAGCAAGCGTGGTGATCAATGCTCACGTGTCTCTATATAATAAGAGCTGAGGCTTATAATGTCACAATAATAGGTTGTATTATAAGTATTTTTTATGATCCTCAACGAGTGAAATATACTTCCTTATGTCCATAGAGCAACAGGCAAGTGTTGTGACAATTGCAAGTGTTGCAAGTCAACTAAACTTCTCTCGCTTCACAGAACTACGCCTCTACAGTTGAGAAATTGCCGCTTCAGTCTTCTTGCTGTAAAAGCCTCTCTTAGGCATATTACATGGCTGCGGGTTGTTCGTAAGAGATACCGCGCCCCCGGAACGCAAAGGGCACAAGAAGGAACATGGGTGGGTTTTAGTCAGTAAAAGTCTGACACTGCCTCCCGCCCCGCCTAGGGCGGGAGAAGTTATTTGATGATTTCCCACCCCCCAAAAAAAAAGGCATATTACATCACGATCCATTTTTAATTATGTCTGTATTCAAGCTGTACTAACCTATGTTTCCTTTAAGATGCTTCAAGCTTCTTCAACCAACCCGTACGGCTGCATATTTAAATCGGCAGAAATGGCTAAAACTTTGCACAGTATTTGGAAACCGCGATTGAATGGAGCAGATTTAAAAATTAGTGTGGGTGTCATAAGTGACGGTTCCTTGGGAACTATTAGGGGTAAGATTATGAAAATAGTACCAGTGCTTGACTTGTTGGCTAAAGCAGCATTGAAAAATAAGATGATGTGGAACATATAGGTAACCATAGCAGCTTGAGTGATGAGCAAACCTAGTGGGGGATTTTTTTCTTACTATCTTTACACTGCGCTTTGGTTCGTCAGAAACAGACAACAGTGTTGCTACGTATTTAATATGTAGAATCATTCATGCATACTTGGTACATACATATTTTTAACAATGTAAAGTCTAGGTTCCATATCAGGTAGGTGTAAAACACCTTTCAAGAGTTTATAGGTTCCTATCCTCTGTATTTCTATGGCACTGACATCAATGCACTTCAATTAAAATAGCAAAGATGCATCCATAATAATAGCTAAAACTTCGAGTAACAAAACATTTAAAAAAAAAAAGTTTTTAAAATTGTTCAGTCGGCAATTTCATAACTAGGTAAACCTGATATTGATAATGTTCCAGGACTGCCCTATGTTTTACCTTTGATCATAACAAAAAATTCTTGGAGTGTTGACCAAATACATGAAAAAACTAGTCATTTGAGGCAAGAAATCAAGAGAATGAACGCAGTGGCACTTGAGCACCATAAAAAAGTGAGATTACTTACCATAGCGGGTCTTATATTTTGTACCTGTAACACGATTAAAGCCGTGAATGGGCTTTTGCGTCATAATAATCAAATGTAAAAAAATAAAACTTTTCATCAGCCATTAACACTTGCAGCCGCTTTTAAGGAATTTTTATGGAAAATATTTCGTGATAATGTCAAGTATTTTTAATCCTTGACGTTCTTCAGGAAGCAAAAATCATAGAATTAAAAAAATAATAAGACACCTGCATTATTTAAACATACATAGGTATTGTAACGCCTGTATTCCCCGAAGGGTTAGACAGAGGTGTACCAATAAAAATATGCACCAACACCCACAATTCGCCGGTATGTTTAGGCCCCATGTAGTAGGATAGGGGAAGGGGGGAGGGAGTATTGCCATTATTTAAACTATTTTACATATTTAGGAGTTAGTCTTACGTAGATGTAGCAGAATCTTGAATGTATGCAAAGTTAAAAAAAAAATTACTGAGTAATTTTGTTTGTTTCAGCTGGTACCATATATCAAGAAGTTCCTGAAAGATAACGTTATTCAACTGGAGTTTGTTCAGAAATCCATAAGTGATAGCGGGAGTTCATCTTCTTATATAGAGCCATCCGAGCAATCTAGTTACAGCGCGGCTATTTAAAGCGAAAACGACTAAACAATAATTACGTTAATTTCACCTTTCATTTTCACGTCTGTTTATTTCTTACTGGCAAACTTTCGTCCGCGTGGCTTTTTTCACCGGCTTTATGTTACGTCTTTGGTTGCTGCTTCACTCCAGTGGGTCGTAGTGGCTTTCTATGGGTAAAAGAATTTTCAAAATCGGTTTAGTAGATCTGTTACCTTTACCTTTTTATAACATTAGTATACTAGTTGCCTCGTTAGCCCTGTGGTCCTAAGCGTGACTGCTACGCTAGAGGTCTTGGGTTCAATTCCCAGGTCGAGCAAAATGTTATTGGGTTTTTTTATGAAATTCTCAGTAGCAGCCCGGAGATAGGATTTGTGCCCGGTTCATGGCAATAAGCTCGCCCCCTATTACATGGGACCTAATACATACTGGCGAACTGTGAGTATACATTGGTACACCTCTGCCTAACCCTTCGGAAATACAGGCATGATGGTATGTATGTATGTAATATTAGTATAGATTATACTTATACCTAGTTATTATATTAGAACATTTATATATATATATATATATTAGAACAACGTCCGCGTGGAAGTTAAAAACCCCCCTTTAATTGGGCCCTGTCGCAGAATTCGTTTTGAGTTGACATCTTCTACCTATAAATTATCTGCCAATGAGATTCAGAGGTAAAATAGTTTTTGTCAATTCGGGTATAGTCAATAATTATAGAATGAGTGACTTTTTGTATTATAAAAGTGTAAAGTCACTTGAGATCTTAAGATATTATATTATTTAGATAATTGTAAATATTTATGTCATACCTAAAGAGAATGATATATACAAAACAGAAAGTTCTCGTAATTAAGTAGTTCTCGGTTCAATTGAGATTGTCACTTATTCACACTGCCAGCACAAAGCAGCTAAGGGAAAAACAAATAAAAGCGCATTTACTAAGCGATTAATATTCGACGGACTACGGTCTCGGCTCCTGACCGCATCGTTTGTTTAACCTCTTCTGTCAATTTGATTTCCGACCTCGGGGGTATGTAATTTCCATTACGGAGGCCAGACGCTTTGTTTATCTACGAGCAGTCCAATAAGCCTGGCGAGAATCTCTGTTTCATCTAAGCAAATCTTTATGTATTTTTATTTAGTTCTGCTTTATGTGAAGATGAAACATGTTTTTGTTGTTTGAGTAATTTAAAGGGGGTGGTAGCTATCTCGGTTTCTTATTTTATGTTTCAGTGATTATGTGAGGCTAACAAAATATTATCGTTAAATCTTATAGAATGAATGAGTTCCAATTACTTAAAAAAGGAGGTATCTATTTCATAATGAAATTTCTAATAGTTAAAAAAATCTTTTTTTTTTTTAATACGTAGCAGTTGATAAATTATGTTTTTAATCTAGTTTACCTAAGGAACAAGGTCAAGTGGATAAACCAAAATATTTCAGTATAAATTAACATAACATTGATCGTATTTCTTACTATAAAAATCCTGATTCTTATTTGCTTGTAAGTAGTAGTCGCGAGCTAGGAGCTATTCAAAGAGGGTGGCTATTCCCTGAGCGGCGGGAATTCGAATCAAACTCGTCTCATTAGCCAGTAAAGGAAAACTTGGATTAGTTGACCAACTTCCAGAAGTAGATTGCGCGGTGCGTTCGGCATGCGGACAGACTGTGTGCTGCAACTTTCCCCCTTAAAATTATAATTAAAGAACCATCTCAGGATTAAGACTAGGTTTAGAACTACTACTAATATGAATGTGGTGTCTCCCAGTTTTAGTTCGTATTTATCCGTCTTATATTTGGCAGGTTTTATTTCTATGTTCATGACCTATAATTTGTTGCGAATAGTGGCCAAAGTGGTAGAAATAACGTCAGTTTAAACCATGAAAAGGATATTTACTGCAGCATTTATTTAGCTGGGGTGGCCACTACCTTCAAGAGATATACGATTTCCGCAGGCAATGATTCGAAAACAGCAATTTAGATCAAAATATTTATACGCTTTTGTGTATCGATTTATGTTACAATTCCTAATGCTAGCTAGGGCGAGAAATAATTCGAATTAAATTTTGTCTAAGTAACTACTTTAAGATCACATGATGTAACTTAAATATCTCAGTAGTTATATTTGGTAATATATACCCATTTTGTATTAAAATGCAAAGCCACAAACAAAATCTAAGAAAAACTTTGGGACGGTCTACCTAGGTACTCAAGTAAATCAAACTTTATTATCTTTAAAATAAAATCTAAATATCAAAAAGTTTGTTGGTTGTTTTGTGTTTCGTTTACCCTTTCGAGTTGTAGAAGGATTAACATGGGGGGGGCGAGGCCGCGTCATTTTTCTGCCGCCATGGCAGCGGTGGTGTCGCGTCTCTTTTGGGGACATTCGTTATCTGCTCCAGCTTGCTTCTAGGATTTATTGACTTTTTTCCCTGCCTTAATTTCTAGAGATTCGGTCGAATGGCCCACGCCGGCACCGGAACATTAACGTTACCCTTGGGAAATATCTTTTGTTGTGTACTATTTTTTAAACGTGTTTAATGCTTTTAAGCTTTGTCTTTGCGGTTCTTTTTAATCCAATTAAACTGTAGGTAAACGTATTTAATTTTATTGCTAATTAATTTAACAAGAAATAAAGATGATTTGATGTGTAATTACATGTATTTATTTTTTCTATACCTATCTATTTTATATCCGTTTTTTGATCCTTGTGAACATAAACAGTGCCAAAATGTAATCAAGTATCAATCTATTTAAAGGGAATTATTCATGAAGGTTTTAATGGTGTAATAACGTTCTAATCCTATAACATAAAGTGGGTTCCTGGGCCTGGGCGGTGGGTCGAAAAATTTGTTTAAAAATTCAATACCGTCTATAAGAAAGTCTGTTCTGAGAACGCAACGGCCTGCGAACATTCCCATTTTCCTTTAATAACATGGGAGAAATTGCTCGATTAGTGCGGAAGGGACTACCTCTACCGGTGCTTTCGATTGCGATACGTAGACCGAGACGGAGCTTTCGATAAATCGATATTAAAGGGGCGCAGAAATAATCATCATATTTAATCACGATGAAACTTTCGCTCCTCCTTTTATAAATCTACTAACTTGATAGTGAAGAATGAAGACACTTAAAGTAGAATGATTTGCGAAACGACGAACGCAGAAAATAAATACTTAAATTAAAAATTCTGTAAAAAATGTGAAGTCAGTGAGATTTTAACCGCTGCGATTTGGGATCTCTTTAATAAATTGAAATTAATTAGTGTTGATACATCCTTTTTATTTGTCGACATACATAAAAAGATAGATGATAATAGATTTTTATTTCTTAGTCTAAATTGGAGCCATACTTTATTCTTAAACTTGCATTTATTATGAAACATAAAATGGGAAATTAAAATCCAATCAATTAGCTGTGTTTTCTTCTTTATTTTTATTTAATGAAAGAAAATTGACGAAATCAAACTTACGTCTACTATAGACCTCATCTTTCAATAAGTCCGTTTTTAAGGTCAGTCGGCTTTAATTAACTTCAATTCTTCATTATTTTTTGTGGAATCTTTTCACTAGACCCATAATTTTGGCGACATGCTGTTCAATCGTGATGTAACAACTAATTCTGATAAATTCATACTACTGACTGTAAGCGTATTCATAAAATTTTTTGACTATTTTGTACCCTGGGCACTGGTACTCCGGATACTGTGTTCTTTTCAGCCATTTCATAAAATGTGTTTCCTTGACCGTGTGGTGTGTGTAGTTCTGTTTGTTTAGAGTAAATAGCGCTACAGACTATCTACTATTTTATATTTACTATCGAAGCAAAGATGGTTGATTTAAAAAATCTTAGAATTCGAAGACGCCGCATACTAAAGCAAAATCCTATCTTAAGAAAAAAGTGGGGGAGTTGGCCGGATTAAAAGCATTCAATTTAAATATCCCAGACCTTTGTCCAGCGAGTTTCCGTAGGCAACCGGCCGTGAAATTTCATTTAATCGCCGGAGAGAAGTGCGTCTCGGCTAATGCAGATTGCGAGGCTCGCCCTCGGGGCCCGGTTAATTTATAGCCCAACAAATTTTTATTCTTTCTTGAACTGCTCAATCGTCCATTTTTTTCTCAAGTTAATCAACCGGACTCTTTAGATTAGTCGTTTTTATCAAAGCTGTTAAAGGGTAAAGTGGAATTACTTTCCTTAAACCGTTAAGTATCGCCGTTATCCATATTATTATTATCTCTAATTCTGAGTGGCTGTGGTGATAATTTTGTTTATTACTTCAGCTACATTTTTCACCAGTCGTTTATTTTAGTATAGTATACAGTCGTTGCTTTATTTAATATATACATATAACAACAGAGGCAGTATAGCAGTAGGCACCAAGATTATTCAAGATGTTTGCTGGATACGCAGTTGGCAATAGTAATTTATTTATTTAAGTAAATTAAAAATAATTTATTTAAGTAAATTTTAGTTTTTTTATTTAAGTACTATGGAAGACTAACAGCTACATAAGACAGAATAGAAAATAGCAAATGAAACTGACAGCCAATGACAAGTCCTTACTTATAAAAAAACAGAATGTCAAAGTTTGTGGGAACAACACACCACTGCCCATACAAATAAAATAAAAAGGAACGAAACAGGACAACATCAGAAGCATAAACTAGAAACAGTATAATCGAAAATATGCACTAGCACCTATATTTGCCGATGTGACAATTAAGCATACCTACATCATATTTATTAACAACTAGTTGACCCGGCAAACGTTGTTTTGCCATATAAATTACAAACTGTCTGTCACCGCGTGTTCTATTTTACCCGCGTTAAGTTACATCTTTCGTTACTACTTCGCTCCCATGTGTTGTAGCGTGATGTTATATAGCCTATGTTACTCAAGAGTAATGTAGCTATGTATTGGTGAAACAATGGTTAAAATTGGTGCAGTAGTTTCGGAGCCTATTCGTTACAAACAAACAAACAAATCTTTCCTCTATATAATATTAGTATAGATGATCAGAAAAAATAGACTAAGCAATAGTTGTAATAGAGTAGGTATGAACGTATTATAGGTTTATTTACATTATAGATAATAATGAGTGATACCTAATGTGGTATTACAATGAACGACTCAGTATCGATCGAACTTTCAGCTATGAT
The DNA here is from genome assembly GCA_947462355.1 of Caradrina kadenii. NCBI lineage: Eukaryota > Metazoa > Arthropoda > Insecta > Lepidoptera > Noctuidae > Caradrina > Caradrina kadenii. Next base: position 9,002,424 of record OX381683.1, on the reverse strand, counting down.
GTCGATTTGCGCTTGTTGTGAATTTCACATAATCCGATTGAAGCATAAGCCGCGAGTGAAGCAGGTTCTAGCCGGCTTTGTCGAATGGATGCGCTAAGAATTACCTACTTAGATGTCATTAACCTTACCTAAGTAGGTGCGTTCGCGGTAAAGCAGAACATTGGAATAGGAAGGTACATTGTTTCATTCCAATTTATGTTTCTCAATCAGTTGTTGCAAATTGTTATGATTGTTTTCGCTTTTTATGTGTCATGTCGAAGGACAGATAATGTATTTCTTTTTTTTTGCTTCTAGATCAACGGCGCTTTAGACAGGTCTTTAAACCTTAGACACAATCTCCTAACTTTAACAAATAACAGTAGTGTTAGAAATTAGTATTATCTCTGTGGACATTGGGTGTAAAAACAGAAAATAATATATAGTTAATAATAAATAATCATCATCATCTGCTTAGCCTTTTCCCAACTATGTTGGGGTCGGCTTCCTGTCTTACCGGATGCAGCTGAATACCGGTGTTTTACATGGAGCGGTTGCCTATCTGACCTCCACAACCCAGTTAGTGGGCAACATGATTCCTTTTGGTTAGATTGGTTGTCAGACTTCATGGCTTCTGACTATCCGTAACGTCTGTCCAAGATCTACGAATGACATCCGGGACCAACGGCTTCACGTGCTTTTCAAGGCACGGGGGTGTCACACCACCAACTTCCGAACTCTGGGCTGCTACTGCGCAAATCCTAATGGAAAAACCCAATAATAACACTGGGAATCGAACCCGGGACCCTACGCTCATCAGTCGCGCTTGCGACCACGAGACCAACGGGGCAGTCAATAATAAATAATATAGATATAATTATAAAATACATAAATCTAAATCCTCGGTTAACAAAGAACTTGAAAATGAAAAAAAAACACGAGTTTGCGGAATGTCCCCGCGGACTTGGTGACCTTTTCTTGTTGACATCTTTATCGAACGATTTTCAAGATGTGAAGGCGTGGAAAAGTTAAATAAATCCAAAGAGAACATTAGATAAGGGAATGGCTTTTGTAATGTCTTCGGGACGCCGTAAATGCAACCGATGTGCCATAGATATCTGTCGGGAACATATGTTCTAAATTCAAACATTGTTTGTGTGTATTGTACAGTTTTGAGTGTTGATAACTAGCTAGTAGTAATTTTAACGGATCATCTATTTCTTAAATAGATAGTAATTCGAGTACATTGTTGTGTTATATATTTCTTTTCAGTGAAATGAATATTTCTACTACGTTATTATTTGCATCAAGTGTATGATAATATTTAACTGTAAGTACCTGGTAGGTAACAGGTACACTTAGGTAAGTGTACCTGTTACTTGCCAAATGGATGAATTACAAATTCCTGAAACAAAATCATCCGAAAAATGTCACTGAAGTCATGAAATATTAACTCGTATTTCTTTGTTATAACCTGATAACATGACCGCGTCATTTTTTAACAATTTCCGTTCGGATATTATTACTTGCAAATATTTTAACGGCTTGTGTTCAATGCGCGTGTCGTCATCGGATGACTGCAGTGGACTCTGGAGTACAATGATGGAGCTATAAAACAACAGTGCCGGACATGCATCGCAGATAAATCACACCATTTGTATCTACACGCGTGACAAGAGGCGAGCCCCGGCGATTCGATGTTTTCATTGTGTCCATGCGAGCTAGTATTTTATTGTGAACACGTAGTTTTGTTTGTATGTAATATATGTGTATTGAACTAGGAGAGAATTGTGATTTGATTGTGCCAGTTTTATAGATTAAACAGTTTAGTTAACGCTATGCATGCAAATCCAAACGAGCGATCCGTAAATCCTTAAAAATTTTGTATACGTTTCCATTTCACAGTTTAAAAAAGAGCTGTGTGCCGAGCAGTTGGTACTGTTGGTTTCGAAAAAAAGGTTTTTGTTCTGCCTTTTTAATGCAAATCAATGAACATAACACACAAGCCGGCTAGATTTTACAAAAAAAAAAACAAATTTCTTCAAAGAAAATTTGCTACATACATGAAGATTGCTAGGTTTATACCACGGGAACTGTACATTTATGCGGCATAAAAATTATTCTTTGTGTTATTCCACGCTACAATCTATCTCAGTGCCAAATTTCATCCAGATCCGTTAAGTCGTTTAAGCGTGAAAGAGTAACAAACATCCATCCATCCATTCATCCTTTCATCCTCACAATCTTTCGCATTTATAATATTAGTCGGAATTATTAAATAATAATAATATGGCAATCGTTGATCGTAATTAAAATAAGTTTTTTTTTTATAATAAATTTAAAACTACAGAACAATCGACTGTATTTTTATTTGATTTCCTCAAAGATTTGTCAACAGTTTATATTAATAAATTCCCATCAATAATTCACTAAATTATCGTCATTAACAGAAAACTGCGCAAACTATCCTAAATCAAAACACAACTGTAATTCACGCTTTGAATACGAAATAGCCGTATGAAAAGCTGTGTGAAAATTCAGTGAAAACGTAGTCGGGTAATAGTTACCTACGCCAACGTACTGACTGATTGATGAACGAGTAGATAATGACTTTTATAGTCAAAAGCATTTGCCCAATAAAAATCTCTGGTCCGGATAACGGTTCAGTTTAAATATGCGCAAAAGTAATATTTATATTGCAGCAAACATATCTGCCCTTTCGGATTTATATGGAACTGACGAAATCACTATGAATAGTGTTAAAATATGTATTTTTTTTTGTTCGCCGTTAGTGCTGACAAGTCTGACAGCTATAAGTACAACCTTCATTGCAGTATGCCCCTATTACCCAATTTAAAAATTCATCAATGGTTCTGAAAAGCAAAGTAAGTTAGTACTTACTTTACCCGTGTTTGATTCCTCGTAACTCGCTTGTTTTTGCTCGTGTTTGGTAATGTATATTGCTTAGGAATCCAAAATTCTTCTTGCTAGGCATCCAAAATTGGCTCCTAAATATCGTGAAAATACGATTGAAATATGAAGCCATCGAAACGTCCGAGTTTTTTAGGTGGTTAAATATATAATTACTGATTCAATACAGTTCTACTCTTTTCATTTTTGCGTTACTGAAAAAAGAAGGAATGCTTAAATTTTAAGAGTATGCGATTGTACTTGATAACAGGTATAAATTATGATCACATTGATTTAGGTATAGTTAATGGAGACGAGCGATTATTTATGTGCAATGTTCGTCAAAGTCAGCTAGAGACGTGCGCAGCCCAAGCGACCGGCGGTAATACGATACTACGATAGAGTTGATGTCACAACACTATGTTAAATTGCAATCAGGGTTTACGGTGTGGGAGGTGGAGGAATTTTGGAGAAAATGGAAGGAGGATTGACGTATTTAAAGTAGTAATAGATATAAATACCTATATGTCATTATTTCTAGGTTCATGAAATTGTTTTATATATTGTTTTGAACTGCCCCGTTGGTCTCGTGGTTGAAAGCGCGACTGATAAGCGTCGGGTGCCGGGTTCGATTCCCAAGTCGGGCAAAAACTGTTATTGGGTTTTTTCATTAGGATTCGCTCAGTAGCAGCTCGGAGTTTGGAAGTTGGTGGCCCCCGTGCCTCGGAAAGCACGTAAAGCCGTTGGTCCCGGCTGTCATTCGTAGATCTTTGACAACAGTTACGGATAGTCAGAAGCCAGGAAGTCTGACAACCAGTCTAACCAAGAGGTATCGTGTTGCCCAGTAACTGGGTTGTGGGGGTCAGATAGGCAGTCCCTACATGTAAAACACTGGTATTCAGCTGCATCCGGTTAGACTGGAAACCGACCACAACATAGTAGGGAAAAGGCTAAGTGGATGATGATGATGAAATTGTTTTATAAACAGGCTTAATTTTGGTTAAAAAAAAAGTAGTCGTTAAATAAAAAAATATTAAAGGGGTATTCCGTTTCATTTATTTTTGCAATACGTACACTGTTGCAAAGACAATATTGCGTAGTCAATTTTAGCTACCTACTTTAACCAGCATTTTATCCTAAAATTAATATCTACCGGGTAGGAAATTGTGTAAAACATTTTATAAAAGTAAGTAAAAATTTGCGGTTGCACAAGATGTCACATGAACACCGGCGGCAGATTTCCACATCAGATACGCGCTGCGTCGTAGATATCTCGTATGCATTTCATTCGCTGCTGGTGCGAGATTATGCTTCTGGCTTTCCGCTAACAACATGTTTCAGAATATTTCGTGTCGAGTTCAGAACAAGCTTCATAAAAACTTTATGTACAGCGCTCATTTAAGTTGACACATACACACATAGTTTATTATTACATTTACATTTTAAAAGTAAGCGGTGATATCAATTTATACACATTGTAGACGACTGTCAATCCCATAATAATAATAAACAACTTATTTTTATTTTATTTTAGTAGATATATTTATATTTTGGTAGATATATTTTCAAAAGTGAGGGGGTGTAAATGTTGTGTTAAAACAAGTTTCAGATTATGGTTTTTCACTAAAACTTACAAAAATAACAAGCATTAATATTGATATTGAGTTTTTCAAAACAATTTTCATAAGTCAAATAATGTTAGTTACAGATCGCTTTACCTGGCCGTAGATAGTACGTACACATTTAAATGGCATCCTCATACCTGGTTAAATAAACGTATGTGTGTACGCGTGGAAGTGTCCAGCGAAATGGGGTCTCTCAAACTCAATGAGGCTGGCTTTCTCAACGGCGTTTACTGAAAAGGCTTCAAAGTAGGGGGCTAGGAGAGGGGTCCAGTTATATTGGTGGCTCTACGATGGACCGGTAGCAATTCGTCTCGTCAGTCTACCTACAGCTTATCGAGCAGTCCACACTCGGCCGGCACATGCTAACTGAAACTGATTTACGACACCGATGACAGTTTATTCAACAACGGTGATATTGTTTATTAATTGCTACAAGGCTTACATGATGAGTCACGTTGTTGTGGTCGTTCGTATGGACTAGTGCGGTTTAGTAATTATGATACCGTCGGTAATATGAAACGGATCTCGCACAAAGAATTTTTGCGGAGGGGTTTTTGAATTTAAATGTTCCAAAATTAGAAATTTAGAAGGATCAAAGCAATAACATTGTGAAAATTAAGAAAAAGGGGTGACAACTGCTTATCGTTTCCATCTACAACACCGTTATGGCAGTAGGGGAACATTTCGAGATCGCGATTGGAAAAGTAGCATGTTATAAACGCAATAATGATTACAATTGTCTGGGTCGGATTCAAGTTTCATTTTTGTTAAGCCTATATTAAAATTGATAAATGGAAACCACTGGCAGTGTAGGTTATATATACATCTCATTGTATTTAACAATAACTGGCGTGTAAAAACAAAAGAATAGGTGGCCGGAAGACTGGACGCGTAGATACTACATAGGTACTGGCATGAACTGGTTTGAAGCGGTAAGTTCCTGGAAGGACTTGGGGACATTTTTGCACAGCAGTGGGACAGCGTGACCTAGGGAAATAAAAACAGAAAATTGAATATTGATGTTCTGATTCAATGGAAAAGAGCTTATAAATCTAGGCTGAATTCAATGTGGAATAATTCTTGTTATCGACACCATGTAGCGTCCATTTTCATTAGCGATGATCTGCATGAAGCGGATATATTATGCACGACGGATTAAAAGCATTCTACGTGTCATGGAAATGTTTTTACTTACATCCTTTTTAACTTAGAACATTTTTGGTCTGAAAAAATACGGGTTATCATAAACAAAGTATTATTCTTACCATTTAGTAACGCTATTAAGTAACCTATTGAATAATAAACCTGAATACATTTTACTGTATTAGGTACCTATATAAATGCTTTTAAGCAATAGAGGGGCCTTTTTGCTTAGATGTAATAGAAAAGAAGTTTGTTTTAATCAACAACTGCGGGCAAGTTATTATAACAATCTCGAATATTTGTAAGCGACATAAACAAAGCAAACCAAGTAAAATCAAAAAATATAATAGCTCATGTAGCATACCTTTACTTGTAGTTGTGTGCTTACACACAAATAGCAATATCAATCATGTAATTAATTACGCTGATTGAAATGAGTTGCTGATCAACATTAATTTGTCAGTAATTGAATTTATATTGTTTTTAAAGCTACTTGCACACGCGCTACTTGCGATCGCCGCTGTCATTATTCGATCAATGCACATAACCGGTGGAAACTCGCTTAATGTATCGAAAGTGCTAAAAACTGACTATCGCCGCCATGCAGCGGTTATAAGTGACTTATGTGCAAACGTCTTTAGAGCTTGTGTGCTGGAAATCAAATCGTATTTCGTTTATTTTGATGATTGTTTGTATTTATGGTGTAACGATCCGCACATAAAAATTAGTTCGTTACATTGTAGATAGGTATTCTTCCATTGGTTTATGCACTAATTCTGAGTAAGACACATTAACAGTAGTTCATATTACAAAATTAATGAAGGTAGGTAAAGTTTCGTAGAAACGTAGGTACGCACTGTTAACAAGCCTACTTGGAGGTTGTTTTAGAAGCAGGTAATTTTCTTAATAATGAATGGATAATCTTATTCTAGGTCTGCCGTCTTATTACCTTTTTCTTGACGTTTTTTGCTATAGTTTTCGAGGTAGGACGTATGTTCTTACCTAGGTTCGACACTATCAACACAGTTGCGTTTTCAGTGCCTAAATTTCATCTTGAAGTTTGTCATGAAATTACGTGCTCATGTTTGAAATGTTGGTATAGCAGCTTATATTAATATTTTATCCTTACTAGTTAAAACCTTCTTACTAGCCAGTATTTCATAAAGATTTGATTGAAATTGATAATAGGAAGATATATCAATATGTCATTCATTTCAACAAAGAATAGAAAAGTATTGTAAGTAGTTAGAGTAGAGCTCTTGACGAGACCTTTTCAGACTTAATAATTATGTCATTTGAATTCGCAATCTTATACAGGGTTATTTGTAAAACATAGACAACCTCTCAGGACTATTTTACTAACATCATAATCAACAACTTTTGTTCTATGACATTTAAAAATTTTTCATATTTTAGTTCATCAGATTTTCATACAAAAATAAAAACATTTAAATTGAACGCTCTAAATGTTACGAAGTCTATGCGAAGCAAACGAAAGCGATAGTAAAATAGCGAGAGGAGCGGGGTTAGGGCGGCGGGGGTGTTTGTACTTGACCTTTTTACAAATTTACGGAAATCCTTCAGTCGGTCATTCACTTTAATGCGCATGCGTTGCTTGATTCTGTAAAAAATTATAGAACAAAAGTTGTTGTTTATGATGATAGTAATACAGTCCTGCAAGGTTGTCATTGTTTTACAAATAACCCTGTATATTTAGATTTGACAATCAAAGAGGTCTCTAAGTAGATTCTAAAAAAAATATTTCTTTTACTTTTTTATCCCTTATTCAAAACCAACCAATGCTTTTTAAAAGCACTTTGATAGATGAGGTCGCAGGTTGTCTACGTTAATATTGTAAAAAGTTGTTGTATAGTATAATTCGTGGTCGAGAGTTTGTGCGGCGCAATTTAAAAAAAAAACTCTTTCATATTCAGTCTAAATGGGTTATTGAAAAGGTTCTTTGTACAAATATTTTTAGTGTAACATTATAAGTTTCCACGTAGAAATTAGCAATTTCTATGGGCAAAGGCCGCGTAGAAAACGAAGGTACCTAAGTACTTACTTGTAACATTTTCTACCTGAAAATTTTCGTATTCGCGGCTGGCGAAAGGGGCAACGTACAAATAGATGTACCAAAAAGTCGTTCGATTAGATGGGTGTGAAATGAGCCGTAGAAATTGCATCAAGGGCTTGGGAAAGGTGCCACTATAAGTAGTTTCCAGGTTATATGTTTTGTATTTCAGGTAACAGCTGTAAAATTGCATTTATCAATCCAATATTTGAATGAGAAATATTATGCTGAACGTCATTTACAGAGCTTTTTATTAAAACAAATATGTCTGCTCGATGCTCGTATAAGTACTGAGGTAATTTAAAAATGGAATGATTAAGTAGGTACCTACTTATAATAAATCTTAAGCGGAGTGTGACATTTATTACACCCTCAAGTAATAACTAAGCTTTAAGGATCGAGCAAAAGAAATGAGATATCTTTTATCTCACGCCATATCTAATTATTTACTTAGACATTTTTTGATGCCAAAATGATTAAGCAAATAAAATAATTACTAAGTGTATTTAAATATTAACTAAACTACTTCTATTCAATACAACATTCAAAAATAATGTTACATCGTTACCGTAATTTTAATTTTAGCTCCGATATTTCACGATAAATACAAAAATAATAAAAATATCAATAAAATGAATATATACATACCATCATGCCTGTATTTCCCGAAGGGTTAGGCAGAGGTGTGCCTATGTACACCCACAGTTCGCCAGTATGTTTAGGTCCCATGTAATTGGAGATGAGCCTATTGCCATTAACCGGGCCCAAATCCTAACTCCGAGCTGCTACTGAGACTTTCATAGAAAAACCCAATAACCCTTTCTGCTCGACCCGGGAATCGAACCCAAGACCTCTAGCGTAGCAGTCGCGCTTAGGACAACGAGGTAGTAAAAAAAATTGAAAAAGAAAATGAAACGAAATGATTTTAAAATTGAGCCTAATAACTATTGCTATTTGGTCGCTTTTTTTGTAATGGGTTAGATACGTTTAAGCGATTAATGCACGAGGTTGCAGTTAAGTACAGCTAAGTTAAGGTACTTCGGCTTCATTCACTACTTCTATTGCCCGTTTCTTCAACCTTTTTTGTACAGCGAAACTTTTGAAGATTTTATCAATTACCTAATTGTGTGAGTAATAACGTGAAAAGATTTTAAGCAAGTTTTAGGTAGATGCATATTGTAGGTTGATGTTAAAAAAATCAATCAAACAACCTAAACATCGCTATGTATGTTTAGCGATTATAATGTTTTGGTGAAAATGCTTTTTAGGAAATTTTTATCTGACTATTTTTTAATATTTCGTTAAACCTTAAACTATTCGTTCAAACCCAGTTACTAATACTTAGTTCAAAAGGAAATAAAAATCGCTAAAATTCTTTCCAGATTACAGTAGACGTTTATTCCATTCTTTCATGAATTTATAACGAAAAATATTGAGACACCAAATCAACAATAACATTAAAATTATAATCACAAAAATCTAAAATTTGGTGAGAATTTTTCAAAATATAAAAGAAAGACAATTTAATTATAATCTCCTAAATATGAAAAGAAACCTATAGCAGGTCGTTCCATGGGCCACTTTGAATTTCTAATGAAATAACAATAGATAGATACCTTTGTGCCCTTCTATCTCTATGTAATCTTTACGTTTGAGCGATTTGAAAATGAAACAAAGAACGAAGATCAATATTTTGCTTATACATGTAGGTAAGCTAGAAGCCAGACGGCTCCACCAGCAAGGTGTTATGGAATCCTCTGGGAGGTTTCATTAACTGGTGATATTGCGTTACATTGTGCCGTGCCGAAGACAGGCGGTTCCCGTTACCGAGCTCTCTATGTTTTGACCTAATTAATACATAGCCGAAGGGCAATACATACACGACACTAATTTTGATTAATTGTTGCAAATAGAGCCGGTTTTGTTGTATTGTTTATTTGCTGCAAGGTGAGAAATTTTTGTGAAGAAGTTTTCTCTTCGCTTTCATACATAAAAATTTTTGCAAAATATGATGCAACATAACATATCGTCACGCCTGTATTCCCCGAAGGGTTTGGCAGAGGTGTCACAATATACACGCCGGTATGTTTAGGTCCCATGTAATAGGCATTTAATCTGATGCAATGACGTTTGAAATACTGCACTCGATAAAAAACCGTGGTTGTGATTTTTTGTAATGATTAGAGTGTGCATACTTTTTTGTTTTCAAAACAAACATAAGTCTTTTGAGGTCTTATTTACTGATGCATTTCAACCACAAATACACACAAATGTTATCCTAAAATAAACGCAGGTACAGAGAATAAATCTACCTACACCAGTTTCATTTAAACTGAATATTCCGCTAGGTAAACTGTAACTGAAAATTCAGGATTCACGTTAATTATTGTTAAAGGTACTCGTATCGTATTGGACTGTTTGGATACTGATAGCAATTTGCGATATAATGTGAATATTGGTTTTCAGACACGCATCAATTTAGTTTCATTTAATTAACAGCACTCTAAAAAACCAGATCATGTTACCGATAGTTTATTCAAATTTTAATAAAAAACTACGAGAATTTGTGCCTAAATGAATAATCGGATTTTCTCTAACCCAACTAATTTAAAGAGACTTTCAATTGCCCGAATGTCACTTAGCTCTATTACATTCAAAATGATAACGGCGTCTGTACAAAGCGTCAGAGTATAAGTTAGTGTGGATAGCTGGTGGATGGCACACATGTAAGTAATCCTATAATTACCTTAGTGGAGAGCGGCTCCATTTTCATTGGCCGTAAAGCTCGATGGTTCTACTACAACACTGGACCTCCCCTATTGCACTATAAAGTGTCGGCTAATAGGGATTACTACACTTTCATGTGCTAGATTTAACTTTGATACAGATTTTGGACACCGTACGTAAATGAAGAGGCTATGTTTTAGATGCTCTCTCCGAGTCACTTGTGTGTTTAATTCAAATAAATTTGTAGCGCCAGAAATCCTCCGTCTCTTGTTATTTTAGAATATAGGCAATGTAGGCAGCCCTGAAATGAAAAGTTTTTGTGTGTGTAGCGGTCGGCAAAATTTTATTTCTGCACTATTTGTAGACAAAAACTGGAACCAAAAGCAAGCAGTGTCGAAGAGCAATGAAAAAGAGACATATACTTTTTGGGTAGGTACTGCCGAAAAGCTCTCACATGAATTAAGAAAATAAATGAAACGATATGATGATGAATTTGATTAAAACCAACTACAAGTGTTTAGACTTTCATCCATATTTTACACAAAGTTAGGACGTTTCAGGAATTTACAAAGTTCTGAAATATTGTCGGGCGCTATTGAGTATTATAAGTGTAATCCCAGCATCGCGCGGCTTAAGGTTACATTATTGTTGGCAGGAGATCAGCACGTGAAGGATGAAGGTGCGACGCTAACTTTCATGGAGATAAAACTTGTTTGTTAGTTATGTCTTCGTATTAAACGAGCGCCCACACACCACACCAACCCATCCCTTATCAAAATTATGGATGAAAATGATTACAATCATTATCATCTTATATTTTACTATTATGAGAATGAAATTTTAAATTAGAATTAGGAGGGATGCAGTAAAAGTAAAATAAATTAGGATGTAAAATACCTATAAAACAGAATTAGCCGAAATAAAGATTTGCTTGGAAATTTGCTCCCTTCTCGTTTTCCGCAAGATGTGAACATAGGATACAGAGCTCATTTCCATGATCACGGTATAATTTGGTTTAAAATTGTTTCCCAATTAGTGGCGTATGTGTATTTCCGTTTAGTCACTGTCTCGTTCAAAGTGTGAATAGAAATTTCGTGGTTGAGGTAAAATTAGCGTGTGAGTTTATACGGGCATGTCCATTGCAGTGTTTGGAACAGGTCAGGACAGGCGGCCGACCGCAGTTTGCGCTCGCCGCATCGACTGCAACCAACTGGTTTCCCGGCGGACTGACACAGGAAATTAATATAAATTCCTATCGCATAAACTCGAAACGGGCTCACTATGACAGTGATGAGGCCTATTGTGTGAAAGTGATTCAATCGAACCTCACTTCCCTCGTTTATTCACGTTAGTTTGAATGTGAATGCGGTGTCAACTGGCTCACTAATATTGTGTTATTGTGTATGTTAGTAGTGTGTTCAGAGTTAGGATAGATTCTTGACTGTAATATTGTGTTTTCTGATATGTGGGAAAATTATCGGTAACTACTAGTTACGTTACGTTGGGTGTGTTCAATTTTTAAGTGTCTTCTACGTAGGTAAATCACAGTTACTTTAATAGGTAACTATGTAAAGGAAATGTTACAAAGGTACAGGCATTTAAAAGATGCCTCATTACAGTCCCTTTTTTCTCAAGAGCGTGAAAATGTCCTTTATTTATTTTAGGTATTTTGTAGTACAATAACATCCTAAAAGCTAACAAAATACCCATCTCATACCATGTTGAAGTGCACATAGTCAATTTTGCATACAGAGGAAACAAACAAACGTTTCCTAAATAAACACTTTACAACGCAATCCCGCCTACTTAGTGGCAATACCATCTGACAAAAGAGTAGAATTGCTCTTACCTTCAAAATGAAACAGTCGCTTTGTCGATTTTGCGGGGATCCTTGTAACGACACCTTTATTGAAAACGTACTGTGTGTGATTCGTGACTCTTTTTACGAGGGATGCTGTATGCGTAGGTACGTGTTTGGGTCACGACTTTTATTATAGGTACCTAACTATCTTTCAAGTATTTTTTGTTGCGTTTCACGTCACTGGAAAATTAAGGAGAACTTTTTCTACTACTTTGCCAAGGCTCTCCTCAATCTGTATTTAAATACCGAGTGTAAAATAAGGAGCGTAAGGTTTTCTTAAGCTTTCACTTGAACCCGTCTTGACGAAAAACTTCACCTATAAAATCCTTAGTCCAGGATTAAAAAAACACTTAATGGTAAAACTCTTATCAAAGTTTTCTTGGTGTTAAATAGTAGGCGGTGGGATTAAAGCGTTTATTGGCTTGCTTAACTTTGTCTCTTAATGTCTTGAGGTGTCGTATTTTAAAGTCGTTGTAATTGACTTCTCTTGGCGCGAAGTTAGATACACTTAACAGAGCTTTGTATAGTTACACGTTGAAATGCAAGCCGGGGAAACTCCGCTCTATGAGAGACTACAAAAGTTTTGGATTCGTATAGTAGGTACATCTACATGAATATTAAATTACGTGTTTATCTTTCCAGATTTGAACAGGAACAGGGATCAAAATATGTGATTGTCAAGTTCATTTATTTCAACGACGGGTCGGATACAATGGGATGTCGAGATTTTTTAAATGGACCCTTACCATCTAAAATGTAAAACCTTAATCGTTGCACATTAGCGAGAGTAACGGCGTCCGCTGGCCACGACCATCAAAGTCGCTTATTGTTACGCCACGGTTCTGTAAAAAAGATTAGCACATTTGCCGTTAACGATCCCGAAAACAGGGCCACATCAGACAGCATCGGGGCCGGCGAAATAAAACGAAATAGCAATAAAAGTAAATCGACGGGCCCGGCCCGGGGCCGCTCTACGTGCCGGATTAAATCAAACGTTATTCGTCTTAGCAAATTACGGTTCATGTTTTTGTACATTCCAGGACTTGATGCGCGGAAATGTAAGCCGGGTGGAAAGTAGATTTAAATGCAATTTAGCAAATCCCGTCGAAAGGAATTCCGATATTCTGTCGTGAAATGAATTAATACGGCTACCTGAAATAAATGTGAAAAGTTAATTCAGGATTTTTTGGTCTGGTGGTTACAGAAGGAATGTACATAGTACCTTTTCGAAATACCACTGAATATCTGTTTCGCGCTAACATTTAAACAGAATACAGACATAATTACGAAGAATGTTCTAGAGGTCTCGGGTTCGATTCCCAAGTCGAGCAAGGTGTTATTAAGTTTTTTATGATATTCTCAGTAGCAGCTTGGAGTTAGGATTTGTGCCCAGTTAATGGCAATAGGCTTGCTCCCTATTACATGAGACGTAAAACATACCGGCGGACTGTGGTGTACATTGGTACACCTCTGCCTAACCCTTCGGGGAATACAGGCGTGGTGATATATATGAACTGCCAGTCGGATTAGAAAATTCTTTTTGTATATGATAGCCAGATTTACCATGGCGGTACGACCCATGGGAGCTAAGCAGTAACCATGCGGACGAAGTCGCGGGCAGAAGCTCTAATAAAATAAAACTATAACAGCCGTACAACCCTGAATAAAATGCGTCCCTTCACGGGCTTGCCTATGGAAACTACCTACGTATACAATTTATAAGCTAACTATTGTATGCGCTTACTACGTAACTTCCAGCGACCGAGGTTTATACGTTGCGTTTAAGTCCTCGCGAACAATATTAAAGCCACGATAAACTTAAAAACAAGTTTAATCCGGCTTGCCGCGGACTCCATACCTTCATCCGAGGCAATCTGCCTGCATTGCCGTTGAATTAGTCTGCTTTAACGGTTGTGAGCTCATTTATTTATATAACTGTTGTCTATTTTTTTTTTGTTGGAAATGGAAGGATAGTTTGAAACTGACGGTGTAGAACGATACAGTAAAGTGTATCGTTCTTGTTGTTAAAGTATGTGTATTTCATCTCTTTTTAGGGTTTCGTACCTCAAAAGGAAAAACGGAACCTTTATAAGATCACTTTGTTGTCCGTCCGTCTGTCTGTCTGTATGTCAAGACCCCTTATTTCTGGAATGCGTGGAGGTATCAAGTCGAAATTAAAACCGTAAACACAAGTCAATTTAGTCCCATGAAGTTGTGGAAAAATCGAACTTCCGAGTGTATGTTAAAAAAAAGATACGGCCGTTTATTCAGCAAAAAACGCACATTTCGACACTATCAAGGTAATCAAAACTAATAGGGTAGTTCTCGTGGAGCTAGAACTATGAGATTTGGCAAGTTGCTACTTACCAAATCTCATTATTTAATTGTGTATGTTTAATAGAATATATAATTATTTGCAATTACAAGAAAAAGTCTCAAAACTATATGTTTTTAATACAATTTAAAAAAATATATTATTAGTCTATACTTTTATAGGGGTCGAAATTTCGAATTGAAGCTACTAGTACAAATGGGGTATTATTTAAAAGGGCTTGATGTGCATATTGCAAAATATATTTTATATTTTTTTCCGATGCATTATTTCTTATATATAAGTATAATGAAAAATATAAAAAGAAATACCGTTCCACTCTGTCTCCGAAGTCTGTGAAATGATTTTTTTCTTATTTACTATCTTACGTACGGAACCCTCGGTGGGCGAGTCCGACTCGCACTTGTCCAGTTTTTTTTTTATTCTTATCAGTCTTAGTTACAATGTTAACATTTTTGTTCTGTAAAAGTGAAGTTTCGGAAAGAGTCAAATTAGAAGATAGAAATTCGAATCGACACACTGTGTTCTAAAAACATGTTTAACACGGTTAATTTCGTCAATATCCTCGCTTTTAGTTTCCTCAATGTTTCTTACCAGAGATCACGCGGACGGACTCGCGGGCTAAAACTAAGTAGGTAAATATACCGCCTACATCAACTAATTTCTAAGCGTACGTATTTTTCCTAAACTAACTCCATTGTTGTTGTCCTCCACTAAGTTAGTGAGTTGAGTGTTTGTTAGAAGTTTTCGGGCATGCCGTTGTTTTTGAGGGCTCTAGTGTCTACGTGCGCGGTTACAGGTGATTTTCTACAGTTGAAGTGTTCGCGTGAACTTCCTAAGTATGAGCCGAATCGCAAAGTTTATCTTACTCGGCTTCATTGAGAAGTTGCATTGGCGATGTTTGCGCGGAGACAATGAGTTTGTCTTGGGACTTCGATATGCGTTTGAGACTGCGCTTAAACTATTTAAACTTTTATATAGCTCTGTCTACCGACAGCCTTTTAATCCGCAAAGTTACCATAGATTATATCAGACCATTTGTTCCCCTTTGTCTGGGGGTTGTCTTAATAAAAACTTTGATCTTTTGACATTTTTTTGATGCACCAATAGTTTTTTATTATCTTTGTTTTCGATTAAATATTACACTATTAGTTCTTCTGTTCTGTTTTATTGCCCAAATAAAGTAAAATAAAATATGAGTTTAAGTAAACATATCACGGATGGTCGGCAAGCAATTCAATGTAGTTGATTATGTAAAATCTCACACGAAAATATATTAACGTACCTAAGCCATTAAGGAAGAAAAAAGAATAGCCACGATCTTTTATGCATCACGCCACCTTCATAACCGACCAGATTTTAATGAAAAAAGTTTCCTCCAAAGACATTTTAAATGCAAAATATTAGCAGGATCTACTTGTAGCTGGATAGACTTATTTGCATCTGAATATCTTAATTGTTTTCTGAAACTAGATAGTAATGATACTTTTTAAGGAAAAAGGTAGAACGGCTAGTGTAGTTCGATGTCGATGTCTTACCGTTACTGTGTAAGCGTGGTTCGGTTTCCGATTGCATTATGGCGGCAGTCGCTAGACATTACTGAAGCCATTACCTTATCTAAAGTCCCTCTCGGATTTATTTAGTTTTCCCTCGCCGCAATTTATCGAAAACCGCTCGATAAAGTTGTCAACAGGAATGGATCTGGAGCCAATTTTAGAGGAGAAAGCACCGCAAAAAAATAAAACGACTTTTTGGTTCTACGTGCTTGGTTAAATCCTAGATGAGATTTTAGATATTTTTCTATTTTGTGTCTCTTCTTATATAACATTTATGTTGTATGCATTCACGCAAATACAGCGGCAGTGCTGTTCCAAGATGATATCGCTAGAGACTTCGGAGATAGCGTTTTGTATTTACCGTTTTATGTAATGTTTGGCGCGCACGGACCGTTGCTGTTACATGACAGAAACAATATTATTGTAAATAATCTATTGGGTACTTTGTTCACCTAAGCTGGAATCGAATTACGAGTAATAATATCCGCTTGTGTTCGGCGAAGGTCCGGACCCCCGCAGCGATTACGTTCTCAATTAATTATTTCCCAAACGTATTCAATATCAAAATAATTATTTGTGAATAGTGTAAGTGAGAAATAATAATAATATCAGCCCATTATTGTCTCATTTCAGGGCTTCTCATACAGTGAAGGCACGAGCATTTCTCAAGGCTGATTGTAAGTCCTTACGGTATTTTCTTAACTGATCACTGTCAGTGACGTCCAAGTTAACTTAAAAGTACATATGTATTGAAACAGTAATATTGATACTTGCCTGGATTTGTACCCACAACCTTATTTATGAAAGGCGGGCGCCTAACCACTGGGCCATAACTACAGTATATGATGTACTTGCTTTTGCTCGCGACTTTGTCCACGTAAATATCGGTTACCGCGGACGCACACGAAGTCACGGAATAAAAAGTAGCTTATGTCCTTTCTTGGGCTTTAAACTTACCGTCTACCAAATTTTATAAAAATTGGTTCAGTAGTTTAGTCTTGAAAGCGTAACAAACAGACAGACAGAGTTATTTGCGCATCTATAATATTAAGTATGGATTTCGAATAGTGCTAAGTCTACTCGACTTTTCCAAGTATGTATTTTAAGATTAATGTAGAGTAAAAAATGCATCAAACAGTATGAAGCTAGTTGTAGGTACATCTATTATGTTGTTATAAGCGAGAGAGCGAACAGTAATAGTGAAAACAGTTATGCTTTAGCTTGAGTGGTCCTGAGAACAAGAAAACTCGCGACAAAGCAACTCTATAAAGATATTGTAAATAAAAAAATGAAGCAATCTCTGAGACAAATGCTTTTTATTTTTATTTCTAGACGTTCATTATTTTTTTGTGACTTCTCTCCGTCTTACTGACGTATTCATTTATAAAGTTACCTTTGCTGAAATCATTAGTAGAAAATTAATTGGAGTACCTCGAACCTGATAATGTGAGGTTTAAAACGTAAAAAAAATCTTGATTATATTTATCTTTATCAAATGAAATGTAATATTTTGTCTAGTTGTACTACTGTTCTGCTTGTGCGCATGAGTTTTTGGCCAATAATGATACTATTAATACATAAAAAATACTAAGATTTTGAACGTGAAATAACTAAATAAACAAAATACAAAGCAATATTAATAAATAATATATATAATATACAATCACGTCCGTATTCCCCGAAGGGTTAGGCAGAGGTGTACCAAAGTACACCCACAGTTTTCCAGTATGTTTAGGTCTCATGTAATAAGGGGCGAGCCTATTGCCATTAGGGCCAATATGCTAACGAGGCAGTTAAATACTATAATAATTAGAAAGATAACTATACTAATTTATTCATACATAACATACATTTGGCGCAGTAATAGATTCCCTGGCTTCCAAACTCGGATTATTACCTGCGACTAGGGAGTCCACCAGTAATACATATTCAATTAAACTATGTTTAGAAATTGATAGCTATAATGTTCTCTCATTCAAAATTGCTCGCTTCCTTAACATGGCCAATTAAATATAATTATATTAGTCCATGCGAAAGGCACATTACTCAACGTATAGGCAATGAAATTCCTCGAACAAACTCGACGTTAGAAGAGTCCGTACGCAAATCCCTTTGGGTGTAAAAAACGAAGGTTTGAAAAGCCAAACTTACCGAAATGTTTTTAAGCTGTTTCCCGGAGATATTGGCGGTCGACGAGGTTTCAAGAGCATTTTTCACAGAGTCCCTGGATATCGGTTTGACTAATATATAACATCGGACATTTCGGACGCCGAAATTCGATTTTAGATTATGTGCACTAATTCCTATTGAAGCTTCGTGTAGCTTTGAGAAATGGAGCTCTCTAGATTCGTATTTAGGCTTCATACAGGTAAAGGTGGAGTGGCTTAGAGTTAAAGTTGGTTTCAAGTGCGACGAAACGATTGGCGCAGTGATTGGGGATGACTGGATCAGCTTCTGCACTGCGTGTCGCGGGTTTGATTCCCGCACGGAACAAATATTTGTATTGCCTATTTGTTCCGAGTCTACTTGTATGTGAGGTTGTAAATGCCTGAAATAGAAGAATTACCTAGTTTGGTGCAACGTTTTCTAGACTTACAAATAAGTGTTACGCGTAATTTAAAAAAAAACTGTAGTGCATCACTTTGTCAGAATGCCGAGAAAAACTTTTGTAAATTCTAAAATTCAACCCAAATGATATTTACAAAATTGTAGATATTTTAACAACCATGATTTTAACATTTACCTTATTTTTTTAGTGTACCAAAAAAGGTACAAGTAATAAATCATCAAATAGGAATAATAACAAAATGGAAGTAGAACTGAGAAAAAACATGATAACGTCCTTTTTAAGATATTACGTATGATGAAACGGTTACGTCAGCGGTATTTTCTAACCCTCCATTGAATTTAGTTGACCTATACAAACATAACTTGTGTTGGTTCAATCAAATTACCAATTGGGGTGTTGTTTGATTACGAAAATAATACAACCTTCAATTTTATGAGATTACATAATGCTACAATTTCAAAAACGATTGAAACATTTCCTTTATTTCTCTAAACGCCTGCTTGTGTCTGGAGTTCTATTGCAACATTTCTATTGATGTCGCTAAAAGAAGAAAGTGGTTTTACATCAATAATCCAAAAGAATTCATAAATATAAGATAAGCGCGGACGAATCCAAGGAGAAACGTTTCAAAGGAAGAAAGTATTGAATAAATAAAGAAATCGACACGTTTTCGCGAACTCTCAATTTATCTAAGAAAATTTTATTCATATCCGGCGAGAGGGGACGGCTTCTGAGGATCTCGACATATGGACACATGTTGAAGACACATAAGCTTTACTTATTATTTTTCCATTCTTTGTACCCCTCTTATCCGTATACCGAATACGCTTTGATCCGATAATTGTGTATGTAGCGCACCGTTTGTGTCTGATACGCAAGCTCCGCGTCTGGCGAAGTTGTTTTGTCACGAGTACGTATGTACATGTGAAAAGATTAAAAACTTTCTCCACAACGTCTTCCGAAGCTCTAAGCTCGCTGTCATAAGGCAAGTAAAAGCTCGAGTTGAAAAGCGGATTAGGCCCCTTAAGTTTGTTGCGAGGTAAAGTAATATTCTCGAAGACAACAACAAAAAAGAAAATCCTTAACCGTGCACTCCGTTCAGAATATTAAAACGTTACCACTAATACTTCTGATTAAGTTTTCTCTCGATGTTCCCCACTGCACAAGCCGACACGCTACGTTTTACCTACCACGATAATATTATACTTTGTTCAATTACATTGTAGTACATCAGGCCAAACTATTTTCTATTTATAGCTTTCAGACGGAAATTTTTGGATTTTGCTTTAAATATAGATCAAAGAAGTGAGGTGTACTCCAGAAAATATTGTAAAGAACAATGAAACTATTCACAACACTGTTTCTACGTAAGCCTTTTTATCCGAGGGGATTCTCTCGGAGGGTACGCCGAATCCGTGCCCTGTTCTTATAATTTCCTTGAATGGTGAACATTTGATTTAAGTACCGTCCCAGGGCTAACAACGACTCTCCGGGGACCGCCCCGACTATTTCCTTTTGTTTTTGTGCCGTTTTTTTAACAACTTTTTCTCAAAAGGATTCGCTAAGAGGCCAGTACGAATGCGGACGTTTAAAGCAAATCCCGTGATTAGAGTCAAACGATTGACGTTCACTATGGGATTTCGTGCGGAGATTAATGGCAGCTATCGAATGGTAATTACGGAAATGAAACGTGTAAGTTATGCAAATGGTGACCAGCGACCTTTCGTATTCGAAACTAATAGTTCGAAAGATCATTTCGGTTTAGATACGGTCCTCGAGTATGAAATTTTGCATTAATAGAGTGTTATATTAAGCAATAAAGCTCAGTAACATGAGTTGGTGTGTAAAGTTGCAAATGTTTTTGTTAGTTTATATACATCAAATATTGTGGTATTGGTTGCACATGGATGAGTAGGTACAATTGAGCGGATGCGAGTGGTACTCAGCACAAACCCTTAACAAGCCAACTTGCTCGGTTTTGTGCATACATAACCCCGCTGGTATTAATCGTACGGCGGCAAGTTCATGCTGAGCCCGCATTTACCTCGCGATTCGGCACTACATTGTTAAAACTACAGCACGGGAAACACCGCGCTGCAATTTCTTCTTACGTATGAGCCGCGTGAAACATTATTACGGAACTGTTGCTGTTTTTTAACCCCCGTTTTTAACTCAAAAAGGGGAGTGTTATAAGTTTGACGAGTCTGAGTGTCTGTCTGTGGCACCGTAGCTCTTAAACGCGTTAACCGATTTGAATGCAGTTTTTACATTTGAAAGCAGGTTTTCTAGCGAAGGATCTTAGATATTATGTTTTATCAAAATCGGTTTAGCCGTTTCAAGGTTATCAAGTCTTTGGTTGGGACCTTATTCTTCAGTCGGGGGTTACTTAAAAATTTTAATTTTATTACATGTATTAAAACAAAGAAAGCTTTTGTTTTAACCTTGTTTCAAGCAACCTTATTTACGAGAGAAACTATTTAAAAAAAAAACCAACTAGAAATCAACTTAATACGGGTAAAACCGCACTGTTTTATAAACCCGCATAGACCTATGTCAGGATCAAATACTAGAATAAATTCATAGCACGAAGTTTGTAGACAAACGATTTGGCAACCAAGCCAAAAACATCACGATTGTTTTCCATGCCAATACCCTGGATAAATGAATATTCAATAATCAATTATTACAACTTTAATTTGACAGTAATTTTTTATTGCTTTGTGTATACATCGATAGTTAGCAGTGGCTTTGGAATTATTTTTATAAGAAACTTGCAATACCTCGTAGGCCGTAGCGTGATGTTATATAGTCTATATTTTTTTACGATAAAAAGGCTTTATAACGCAAAAGGATTTTTTCAAATTAGACTAGTAGTTTCTGAGATTAGCACGTTTAAACAAATAAACAAACTGTCCAAGTTTGTACTGTATTGTGTACATATCGTCTTGTATAAATTACACATAGTTTCGCACAGCTTTTCGTAGTTATCAGAGGCTTTGGAGTTCTTTTTATAAGAAACTAGCTGCTGCCAGCAACTTCGTTCGCGTGGTTTCTTCCACCCGCATTAAGTTAGTTCTTTGGTTACTGCCCCTCTCTCGTGTGTCGCAGCATGATGTTATATAGCCTATCGCCTTCCTCAATAAATGAACTATCCAAACCATCCATCACGCCTATATTCCCCGAAGGGTTAGGCAGAGGTGTAACAATGTACACCCGCAGTTCGCCGGTATGTTTAGGTCTCATGTAGGGTGAGCCTATTGCCATTAACTGGGCACAAATCCTAACTCCGAGCTGCTGCTGAGAATTTCATAGAAAAACTCAATAACACTTTTTGCTCGACCTGGGATTCGAACCCAAGACCTCTAGCGTAGCAGTCGCGCTTAGGACCCCTAGGCCAACGAGGCAGTTGCAACTATCCAACCCAAAAATAATTTTTCAACTCCAACCGGTAGTTCTTGAGATTAGCGCGTTCAACCAAACAAACAAACAAACTCTTCAGCTTTATAATATTGGTATAGATAAATAAAAGAGGTGAGTGTGGCGCGGGCGTGCCGTGTGCTCACCGGATTTGTACCGGATGGTTGAATTTGTACCGATGTCGTAAGCTGCGAGTCCAGCGAGCCGCGTCCACGTGTGTGCGACCAGTTTATTACCGCAGATGTAAAGCTTACTTGTTAAGCGGAACACATAGTGAAAAACAAACGTAGCCGTCGTTAGCCTACCTGGCACACGGACTTTACTGTCCAAATCAAGCTATACTTTTTTGTCCACGACATGGCCAACGAAATTAGTAGATTTTTGGTAAAATGTTATAAAATATAACTTTGTACTTTGTGACTGTGTTTTAGTAACCGTCTTCGCATTAACAGTCAGGCAAATGACACAATAGCATCATCTGCACGCATGTTGTGACGAGATACGAGACGGCTCGACTGAGAGCGGTATTGGCTCGTGGTATTCACGTTTATGGTCCACTGACTGCTGTTCATTCAACCATTTGCCTATTTCGTCTCCTACTGAGAGAATTGCTGCATTTGAAATTCTCAACAGTCCGTACAACCATAACGAGTTTACTGCTTATATTGTAGGCTTGAAAATATTTTGATTCAGTAACAAATTGTCAATATTTTTTTGCAGGGTTCATTTTCTTTGTAGTATCAAAATTTTCAAATAAGAATAATTTGAAGCATGCAAATTTTTCTAAAAAGCCTTATCAAAAGCATATTTGCTACGGCGTAGCGCACAGGTCGTAGCGGTGCTACGAAAGCTACGTTGTAAAGAAAGCCGCAATTTATATGATTTTGTTGAATTTTAATTATTATTTTTTGAATTTTATAGTAACATCGAGTTTGAACCTTTAGTTTAACAATACTATTGATTTATAAACATTTAATATTTTTTTTATTTTTGATATATTGACACGTATTGAAAGGTTAAGTGCATACACCAAAATAAAATGCTTCCTTCTTCTAAAGCTATGTAGGAATAACAATTTACCATACAGAGAATCAAATACAAGCTTCAACAGAAAGTATTTAAATATTAAAGTTGTTTAGGTGCCGGTGACGAAATAAACAAATACATTACGGAGAAGGTGAATATCGATTGTGATTTTGTATTGAAGTTGACAACGGTGATTAAATATGTTGGCATAAATGTTCTCCATAAATCAAATAGAACTGTATCTAAGCTGTATTGTAAAAGCCGGTTATCATTTTAATATTTCAAATTCTGTAAAAACTGCCTCGGTAGCCTAGTGGTCTTAAGCGTGACTGCTACGCTAGAGGTTTTGGGTTCGATTCTCAGGTCGAGCAAAAAGTGTTATTGGGTTTTTCTTTGAAATTCTCAGTAGCAGCTCGGAGTTAGGATTTGTGCGCGGTTAATGGCAATAGGCTCGCCCCCTATTACATGGGACCTTAACATACCGGCGAACTGTGGGTGTACACTGGTAGTACACCTCTGCCTAACCCTTCGGAGAATACAGGCGTGATGATGGTATGTTATTTCAAATTCATATCTACAAGAATGTCCTTTGCAAGACAACCTCGAAGAGAATAATCATATTTTAGGGAGTGGTGGCAATAATATGGTGTAGCTTAGGTACTTGGTAAGAAAAATTGCTCGACAATTTCTTTGAATATTATTTCGGACTAATAAAAAGCTAAGAACAGGTTTGAAAGTACGTACCTTCTTTTTGTTTTCTCTAAAACCTTTTATACCCTCTTTGTCCAACGAACAAACGGTTCTAAATCTTTAAAGCTCACGAAAAAATTTAGCGAGATGTAAAAGTATTGTAGGAATTCATTCGCTTTTCATTGCATGCGGAAATTAATTAAGCTAATTCAACTTTGCGTGTTTATTGGCCAGTTGTTGCAGGTTGTGAACTGGCAGTCAGTAATTTATTTGCTTCATATACACTGTTATGTACATACTTTAGTGTAGATTCATAGCTCTATAGTTAGCGTATAGCGTTCTAATACTCGTGCATTTAATGACGATTGATACCTTTTTTTACATCCCACTACCATTATTCTTGTTTGTCACTCTTTCAACCTTGAGCAGCTAAATTTGTCCCACATATAGATATTGATCTAGCTTAACATATAAAATACGCATAAAAAATATATATTTTATTTTCCTGATCGCTGGGGTACTCAGTAGTTCTTTTAAATAATGAGAAGATAATGCTATAATAAACTTCCAGTTTATATTAGTTCAGTATTTTGCATCTATAATCTCATAATTCATAAAATTAATCAAGTAAAGTGCGTAGTACGTAATATTATGAAAATAGAACTAATTTTTCTGTCAATACTACTAGAATAACCACTATATAAATATAATAACAACATTCAATCATATTTTCCAACTAAAACCAACAATAGTACCTACATTTAAGCGTATTAAAAATAAACGATAGTAAAAGTAATGTATTAGGATGAATATAGCGGCTATTTATTTTGCAGACGGATCTGTACATTAAACGAGCTAAATTAGGTCACAAACGGGATGCGAGGGCTTACAAATAGATAAACAGCGAACATACAAAGTGGGTGAATGTTTACATTTTATTATTTCTAAGTTAGCCATTTATATTTCTGTAAGTAAAATTTAAGCGTAGTCTCTTCTAATGTTTGCTTTGGTTTCTTTTAAGAAATGTTTTTAACCCCCGACGTAAAAACGACGGGGTGTTATAAGTTTGACGTATCTGTGCGTGTGTATGTGTGTGTGTGTCTGTGTGTGGTGGCATCGTAGTTCCCGAACGCATGTACCGATTTTAATTTAGGTTTTTTTCTGAAAGGTATATTAGTCGGGAGTGTTCTTAGCTATGTTTGATGGAAATTAGTTCAGCGGTTTCAAAGTTATCAACTCTTTTGTTAGCTGCGGTAGGGACTGTTGGGGGTATCGATTTTTAATTTTGTGTTTTTTCTTTTAGCATTATATATTTAACTATATCTAAAGTGTGATCAGTTCAGGTAGGCCGATTTTAGAATTCAGAAATACTGCATTCAAAAATTTTCTTTCTTTTTCTTTTGGAACCTTTGCGGTTTTACTCACTCTTTGAAATATTTACCAAAGTGAAATATCGATGCTTCATAGTAAAAAAAAAATTAATTCTATGGCATTTTATAGATAATTATTTTTTGTAAAATGTTGTGTAAGATCACACTACCGATTTAGGATGATCTGTAATGTTAGTTGTGTTGTAAATATATTTATATCTATGTTCTATATATATAAAAATCAATTGATGTTCGTTTGTCTCGCTAAAACTCAAGAACGGCTGAACCGATTTGCCTAATTTTGAAGTCAATAGATAAAATGATTCAAGAGGAAGGTTTATACGTATAGAATATCACGCTGCGAGCAACGGGAGCGGAGCAGTAACCAAAGACGTAACTGCACGCGGATGACACCGCGGGGTATGTAGTTAGTAAATAATAAATATAATAAATGTTTATTTAAGTTATACTGTAAGTCATTGGAATTTTTTAACCGTCACTGACATTACTATTTGTACACAAATGGTAACTTTTATTTGTGCCTTCATTCGCACGGATTTGTGGGTTTCGAGTTGTGACAACATTATTGATCAGTTGAACGTGATTGAGAAACAAAGGGAAACATATTCAACAATAACATTTTCGGATTTATGATAATATTGAGGATAAACAGATTTGCAATATATGAAGGATTGGTGTGACGTGCTAGGAATAGTCTACGCAAGCTCGTCTTGGTGTCATGAAAGGTGAAAGATTCCTTCATAAGCAGTAATATTCACAAATATAAATATTCCATTTTAACAGT
This sequence comes from Caradrina kadenii, assembly GCA_947462355.1. Taxonomy (NCBI): domain Eukaryota; kingdom Metazoa; phylum Arthropoda; class Insecta; order Lepidoptera; family Noctuidae; genus Caradrina; species Caradrina kadenii. Next base: position 8,976,346 of record OX381683.1, on the reverse strand, counting down.
AAAATATTATCTGTAAAAGAACAAATAAACAAAAATATTGGTCACCTTTGTATTTTGGAGCGCACGACCATTTTAAGCAAAGCGGGTTTTACCCGAAGCCTGGGTTTAAAGTGGTCGTAGGTGTACTGCAGTAAGTTTATACAGATTTTAGATATGATAAATGGGTAAACCTGCTGGCAGTTCGGTATCCTATAATAGCCACTAGCAGTCTCCTGAGCGTGTTCACGGATGAGAGACTCTCCTCTGCTGGGAATCCAAACCAGTTGAGAATTATGTACCTGTTCCCTTATTGCCTACACCTACTAGTCATTAAGATATTTTGTTTATAGCAAATTTACCAATACATCATAATGTCATGTCAGAAATAAACACTTTGAATTTGAATATCGCTGGTCACAATTCAATCTCCTAGATATTATCTGTGAAGTTTGCCCTGCCTGAAATTACAATTCAGAGGTATGCGCAATATCATTCCACTAATAAAGCTGAAACAATGTAATAATATACATTGTACAAATTATTTACCAATTGACCGCGACTTTAGCGTGTTATTAACTCTGTGTAATTACTTGGCTGATCTAAATCGGGGGCTAACGTGAAACCGTAATTGCGTAATAATACAATTAATAATTTTGTATGCGCTACCAGTATTAAGTTTGACGTAGTAGCAACATTGGGATGCAAGCCCGCAGCGATATGCGAACCGTGTTAGAATTTCCAATACGCAAAAATTACATGATTCAAGTAGAATAAGTAGTACCTGGTACTCTAGTAGACTTGTCTAGCAGTGAGTGCCAGAAGACGGGCGTCATCGCCACGAGAAGCCTAGGGAACGCTGGCCACGACTTTATCCGAAATTTGACACATTATCCCACGGGAACCGGTATTTTTTTCCGGGATAAAAAGTATCCTTTGTGTTATTCCATACTACAATATATGTCAGTGCCAATTTCATCCAGATCCGTTCAGTCGTTTATGCGTGAAAGAGTAACAAACATCCATCTATCCATCCTCACACATTTTCGCATTTACAATTTTAAGTAGGATTTATGTTAAAAATATCTATGTGTAGCATTTTATTACCCGTATTGTTAATTATGGTGATATCGAAAATCATGCTGTTAAAAGCGTCCTTGATATGAGATTACTTATATGTAATTTTTATTAGCTGCAACAGATCTTGGATTATATTATGAGGTCCTTGTGTATCTTCTTTAATAATTAAAATAATTATAGGTATGGAAAGTAGTCTTTTTCGCACAACAACAGTTAGCCTTAATTGTTCTCTAGGGCCACATAAAAGGTACATATACGAGTAACCGGAGAATTAAATAGTGTAAAACGAATCTAAATACGTATAGTGCGGCGTGTAACTGGGTTAATTAGTGGTGTTTACTTGCATCAGCCATGTAATGTTACGGCACTGCTGCACTTTCCTGAATGAATAAATTAGGCTGTGACCTAAGTAGCACGTTTGCCTTGTCTAAAAATCTAGACAACAATAAAATTGTGCCAAATGTTTGTCGTTGGTGTTTAATTAAAATGCTATTACGTTGGCGGAAAAACAAAATAGTGAAGCAATTGCTAACTTATTTAACACTAGTTTTTGCCCATGACTTCGTCTGCGTAGAAGTCAAATACCATAAAACATGTCATATTCATATTTATTTATTTGTCCTATGACACTGTGAAAGATTTTTTTTTGTATTGGAACTAATACATCCTGAGATTACATCTTAGAAAAAAAAAACAACATATATACCATAACGCCTGTATTCCCTGAAGGGTTAGGCAGAGGTGTACCAATGTACACCCACAGTTCGTCGGTATGTTTTTGGTCCCATGTAATAGGGGGCGAGCCTATTGCCATTAACCGGGCACAAATAGGATTTCGGACTCCGAGCTGCTACTGAGAATTTCATAGAAAAACCCAATAACACTTTTTGCTCGACCTGGGAATTGAACCCAAGACCTCTAGCGTAGCAGTCGCGCTTAGAACCACTAGGCCAACGAGGCAGTAAAAAAAACAAATTTAAAAATTTATAAAAATAATAAATAATAAATTTAAATTATAATAAATAAATAATTGTTGTATTTTTAATATTATAAATATTTTTTTTTTTTATAATATTAGTTTCATATAAATATATAATAAATGAAGCTCAATATTGTAATATTAAAAGTTCCGCTTTCTATTATCTTAAAAAACGATAACTTGTACAGGTGGCAGACATTAAGTTGTCTCTGTAGTAAACGGTCGTCTCACCTTGTTACGCCCCTTCTAGTAGGTAGAACATCCGGCTAAGTCAGGTAATAAAATTTAGTCCGGCGAACAATTCAGAGGACGTTAGTACCAAATGAATGCTCTAGTTCTATCATAAATCACAACTTTTAATGGTTATTTATTCTGACTGTTCGAATCGAGCGATGGCAATCAGTCGGGAGACTATTTTTATGACCTGTACCGGATGCGCCATAAAGCGAAGCATAAAATCAGTAAGCCTCCGAGGGAGAAATATAAAAGTAAATAACACTTAGATTGGAGATTTAGGCACCGGTGCAGAGGGCGAGACATCCGCTCGCCGCTCCAATGAGCCGTTAACTCAGGAAACTCCGTATTACATTGACCCGCACTTTTGATCATTTTAATGTACCCGATGAGGAAAATATTATAGATATTTTTCCTGATTCCTAATATATATGAAGGTAAGTCCGGGATTCCGTCCGCTTCAACGCAGAATATTATTTTTGTGTCATACGTGCTTGACTGTCAAAGGTTATCGTAACTATGCAGGGAGACAGTAAATTGTTCATAAATAAATAATCATTTGTAGAAATTGCTTTCCTAGCCTCTAATTGTTTACTATGTAAAGCATTCTGTTTTTTTTAAATTTTAATTCTTGAAAATAATACTGTAGTACTAAAAAAAACCTTGCCAGTTATTATTTTTAAAACGCAGTAAACAAAATGACAAGAAGCATAATTTACGGCTTAGTACGCATGTTTTGTCTCTAACTTTACTGCCAACAACTGACCCCCGGGACAGTTCCCGTGGACGTTACAAACCCTATCATAATCAGGGCGCTAGTACCAATATGATAGTGAAGGTTCATATCAGTCTGATAAGCCGAATTTATGTGAGCCCCTAACAAACAAACAAATAGAACATCGATGTTTATAACAGCGTTGCCGATATCATTTCATAAACCCAATGGAGATAAAATGTTTTAAAATAAATTTAGAAAATAAGATCCCTTTGCTTACGACGTATTTCTTGGAATTATTAGTAAAATACTTAGCAAACGAATCATATTTCCAATCAAAGTTACTACCTACGTACTTCATAAATAAACCACTTCTATTTAATAAAGCCATAAAAGTACACGAATCTGTCTTCCGCCCAATTAAGTGGTTTCGTTTAACTTTGATATATTATGTATTCATTGAAATCTCACTGGATCTGTAAACGGCGTAATAAACTTCAAAACAGATAGGTATCTATTTGCCTTTGGCTTGTGGTAACCGATTGTAAATATCCATGTTTCCTCGTCTGTCATTGACATTCACGGCGTTCTTAATGGTTCGTTAATTCGAGCGTCGCTAAATGTTTGTATTGATCGGTTACATCGTTTTATTGTTTTGACATAAACTCACAAGTATTACTTGTAAATACTTGTCTATTTAAAAAAGTATTAAATACGAAAGTTTCATGAATATTAGATGAACTAACTCCCTAATATAGTGTAGGCATATGAGAAACCGGTACATTATGTTTGTTCACCTTCATTGTGTACACATTAGCGGTTCAAGTTTTCGGGACCGCTTGTCAAAGAGACGTAGATAAAGTCGCAGCGCGGATCACCTTGTAGGTACCTACATCAATCACCCTGACATGACTCCAGTTGTTCGCCCAAATGGATTATAGGAAGTCGGCGCCCCGCCCGCCTGAGGTGAGTTTCAGATTTGCCTCGCGTCACCTACATGTAAACATTATTTGCCAAAGTGATGCGGTGACACGGCTAACTTTACCGAAAGATATCTTTACACAATTTTTTTGGGTATCGTCATCCTTATGCGAGACAAGGACACGTGTACATAACAAATACTTGAAGCCCTTTTATTCATACCCTTTGTTGACACTTCGTCAAAAGAAAAGTGAACGGAACAAAGTTGTAAAGGTTCGTGGTTATTTATGAGATCATTAGCGGGCCACTCCATGTCTTCGAATCTTGATCACGTTTTCAAACGGGTCCCGATTGGGATTGGGATTCGAGGTCGACCAATTATCATAATAAAGTGGCGCATTTCCTTTATAAAGTAGGTTCGTGTTATTACCGGGGACAATCGTAAATTATTCAGTCTTCGCAAGGATGAATTCTTAGCCAGCCATGTCACGGGTTCAAGGTCTGCTGAATGTACATTTTCAATATTTTTCCAAACCCTGCGCAAAAAGGTATTTCGTTGAATGCTGAAAAACTCGAAAGATAAAAAGGTCTTACACATAAAAACAGTAGAAGGACTTATTGAAGCTTGTGTTTAACTATTGTATTGCTTTTTCCTTTGTTAGTCAAATGTTTCTGTCTTCAATTCTGTAAATTTCAAATATCCATTAGATAATTTATAATTTATTGAAATAGCATATATTGATATACAATGCAGCGGTATAGTACAAAGGCTATTATTTATGTAGATTGTACATATTAATCGCTGGTGCATTTAGCTGTCTGTACTTATGCGTATGGACATTTGTCAAAGCAGCTGTTAAGGCTCGCGCTGGCCTTGTGTCAGTGTACGTTAATAGCGAGATAGCGAACGGAACAATTAGGTACGTGTATAATATAATGGTAATACGTCATTGCAGGTTGTGTGATCATTAAATTGGTCACGGAACCAAATGAACACTCAAATCTATTTATTATGGCACATCCATTAGCAACATAGATTTCCATTTTCCCAAATTCTATTGTTCATTTAAGTTTTGACCAAAACCATTTCTGTATAAAATAAGCACACAAACAAATTAAAATCATTTTCAGATTTAGGAATGTAAACATCTCGGATCTGTAGTAAACTTCAAAGGCATGTTTGCATGGCAAACAAGCGCAAATTACACGGCAAAATGATAGACGAAAAATTATTTTCGAAAAAATTCAAAAGATCCAATTAGCCTCGAGCACTCGAAAGGGTTAACGGAATAGAACGAGCAGTGACTAGCGAATATGGACGACGCTAAAATACGGGACGAATTTATATCCACTGCCATAACCGATAGAATAAATTATCATGGGAAAACTTTTTCTGGTAAACCATCGTTGCCTTGTGTAGTGAAATTTAGGGATAATAAATATGATCCGCTCTCTACCCTTTTCATTGACAAGTCCCTTATGTACCAGTATATAAAAACTTGGCTTGAAACTGAACTAGGGAGGCAACTTCGATGACTACAATTTGTTAAACGATAATAGTTGTCCTCCGTGTAAGTAAAGTGTAAAGTTTCGTGGTTTTTAATGGTATGAATTTATGACTGAACTGTCTCGGTAGCCTAGTGGTCCTAAGCGCGACTGCTACGCTAGAGGTCTTGGGTTCGATTCCCAGGTCAAGCAAAAAGTGTTATTGGGTTTTTCTATGAAATTCTCAGTAGCAGCTCGGAGTTACGATTTGTGCCCGGTTAATGGCAATAGGCTCCCCCCTTATTACCTAAATATACCGGCGGACTGTGGGTGTACATTGTTACACCTCTGCCTAACCCTTCGGGGAATACAGGCGTGAATGTATATTTTTTTTAATGAATTTATGAGTCTTATATAAAAGCAGTATTTCAACGTACTAGTTAATTAATAGGAAATCAATTTTATACGAAGACAAAATGACGTTCGGCTTCTGAAAAACAACGAGTGCGTCGTACAGTACAAAGTCCTTCGTTTTATATAAAAGTAAATATAATTAACGTGAATATCTTACTATTTGTAAGCTCGATTTATGAGATCAGTTACAGTAGGAGCCAATCAATAATATATTTTATGCGTTGCATCGATAACCAGTTAGTGCACAATGGACACTCAACGAGGGTCAAGTGGCCGCGAGGGAGAAATTTAATTTACTGTCGGGAATAGGGATCCCCTGTCAGAGTTTCTGCCGCAAACGACTTAATTATTTTCCCATCTATGAATTACAATAATATCATATTGTTACTTGGCCGAGATATTTTCAATCTAATATATCTATTTTTACTGTAACTGCCTCGTTAGTCTAGTGGGCCTAAGCGAGACTGCTACGCAGGAGCTTTTGGGTTCGATTCCCAGGTGGAGCAAAAAGTGTTATTGGGTTTTTCTACGAAATTCTCAATAGTAGCTCGGAGTTAGGATTTGTGCCCGCTTAGTGGCAATAGGCTCGCCCACTATTACATCGGACCTAAACATACCGGCGAACGGAGGGAGTACATTGTTACACCTCTCTGCCTAACCCTTCGGGGAATACAGGCGTGATGGTATGTATGTAATATATATCTATTTGTGGAAAGATCGAAAGATTAACATATCTAACAAGTTACTACTGTCGTCCTAAAAATAGTTCTAAAGGTTATATTATTTTTAAATTGATTTATTATTTAAATTAGCTAAAGTTATAATACCTCCTACTTATATTGTGTCAATTAATAGAAACGGTTAATACAGAAACATCTGTGGGCGGTCTACGTGCCTACTAACTTGTCACTATATTGTCAAAGGTCAAAGGCTAATTGTTGTAAAACTTTATCAGACATTATTTACACGTTCATAGATAAACCCTCGGTGGATAAACCAAAAATAGAAAAGCAAAACAAGTGGACATTTTTGTTGTGTAACGAAAGAACAACATTTATTCGGACAGGAATCCAAGATGGTACAAAGTAGGCAACGTCTCAAGGGGAAACCCTAATTTCTACCGGATAAAAATTAGGGCTCCCTTGAGATAAGCAAAAAATCAAATTTGCGAGAACGAAGCCGCAAGCGGAAACTAATTATGATGTATATTTAAACTACTTGTTATCTGCTCCTTAATATTTCCTTGTGCACAATGTTTAAGGATAGCCTGTTGGCGTTGGTGGCAAGGAATAATGAAGACGGACGAATGGGATTACCTAATTGAGAGAAGGCAATAAAACGCGCCCTCCGATATTATGTAATACTCATGATTTATGTAATTTCTTAAAGGTTCTTAGAGAACAATATAGAGTTACGTAAAAAAAACATCACCTTATCCATGTTTGAGAGAGAGCACTGTAAGAAAAAGCTACCTATAACGAAACCTCGTATAAATTGCCTATACAGCATAGTAGAAGTTTTACATCGTTACCTATCCAAGCTATATCGAGAGAGATAAAATATATGCATCTGGCGAAGCTGCGGGCGAGAAAAGCGAGTGCTCAAATTGTGTTCGTACATTTCTAAAAGCCCCGTTGCGAATACGGCACAACAAAGTTTGTAGATATTTATCAAATCGTCTTTTCTGTTTCGACCAAACCGAAACAGGTACATTTTTGGTGCTATTGAGATACGGAGGGCATATAAATGCCGCAAAATGGAGATTGATTTATTTTCTGCCTTTTCTCTTTTAGGCCCGATTGCATCTTATACACAGATGTATAGTGATGAAGCTGGTACCATAGATTAACTATTTCTGGAAGCAATTTTATCTACAGTCCAATACATAAGTATTAGGCGATAGGTCTTTATTGTGCCAGCAAGGTTAAGCTGTGCCTTATGACTTTGAAAGGATGATAAGTTGGCTTTAAAAAATATTAAATGCTTTTTATTTTTGTTTTAAGTTATTTCAAATGTCATAAACAGTTCTCCTAAAATCACATCGTGGTTTTGAAATGACTGAAGTTAAAGTTTTGGAGTTTATTCACAGGTATAAAATGAAACGAACTAAACTACTTATGAGTTTAATGTTTTCATTGTTTTTATTAAATCTTGTTTGCTACAGTTGCGAGTAATTTAAGCTATAAAAAGTTTTTATTTTATGAAATATGTGTAGTGTGAGTGTAGTGGATTATTTCACTCGCGCTAAGTTACGTCTTTGGTTACTGCTCCGCCCCCATCTGTCGTAGCGTGATGTTATATAGACTATGTTACTCAGGAACAATGTAGCTATTAATTTGTTTTAAAAAAAGGTGAAAATTCGGTCCAGTACTTTTGGAGCTTATTCGATATAAATGTTACAGGCAATCTGTATGATCCGGTATTGTATATAATACCTAGGCAACGCATAGAACACCAAAAACGTTTAGGTAATGTATGTGTGTTTTCGGGTTCAAACTTACCTCGTACTAAATTTTATCGAGATCGATTCAGTGGTTTAGTAGTAGAAGCGTATCAGACAGTGTTACTTGCATTCATAATATTAAAGTATGGGTTGAACTAATAGAAGAGGTGGTTGTAAACCGAGAAATATTAGAAAAATTAATGTGACTGAATCACAGTTTATTTTTAAATATTTCCGGCGTATACTTTGCTTGTATATTTTGTTTGATTTGAAAGCACATCTAACGGATTTATTTGTTCCACGTAAACAACACGTGAAAGCACTTATCAGTATCTAAGGTGTTTTTGTTTATAACATATTTTATTTGTAGTATATACGTTCTATTCAAAGCTGGTGAACCAATGACAGGCGAGCCGATGGTGGCACGCTAGACAATAATCCAATATTGACAAATCTATGTATTTGCAACAGCAGAAATCTCAGTACCCTTTCTTTGAAACATACATATATACAGAATTGATTTTTGAGACGGGATAGTAATGTCAGGTAGCTTTACCGTTTTAGTTATAGAAGAACGTTCCTAGTCGTTTCAGATTTTTTTTGCTGACTGTACATTTTTTTCAAAACTTTTGAATGTAGTTCAGAATAATTCAAAAAGTTGAAGATGGTCTCGTAGGAATGTTTTTCTGTAACTAAAAATGATGGTTACGTGGCCTTACTGGGACGTCTCAAAAATCCATTCTGAAGAGCTTTTTTGATTGTTTTTGTGTGTTTACTGTGATGGCACGTATGTGCTTACTCCTTCCTATGTGTTGCAATTTGCTGAAGATCTTACGTGGATAAACACTAAGTATATATAGGCAAATCATTATATTTTTACTCTTTATTTTTTTTTATTTTGAATTATTAAATTTTACCTGAAAAAACATTGTAAGTTAACGTTGGCCTACTGTTGTTCGTCAAACTAATGGAATAAATACAAAATTATTTCATAAAAAAAGTATTAAGGTTATTTCAAACGTGTCAATAAATAAATAGTGTTATGAGTAATAGTCAATCCCAGCAAATTACAATAATAGGTTTTCTACAGCAGACGTGGCATGTGCTATATTCTAGCAAGTTGTCTTGACTTTTTTGTTTTTGGCGCTATAAATTACTTTTATATATTTGAATCAGGTTGCTTCGTGTTTTAAAAGCATTTCATTGTTCGAAGCGTGCAACGTAGTTACGTCGAGAAAATGGAATGGTGCATTTCGCTTCCTGTGCCTTGGGCTGCAAATGAAATGGTTACGGAAGAATTTTTATGTTCACATTGTTTTCTAGAACTAAATCTGTTTGTTGTCATATAATTTAAATGCAATTTTTTATTTGAAATTAAACTTAACTTACTCTTCCTAAAGCTTCTTTTTCGGGTAAATTTGCCATCGTATAGGCGTAGACAAACCGAGGTCTTACCTATCGCTTACCCTTTAGCTGATCGAAAGGAAAAAGGGAATACGCAATTTCGTTGTACCTACAAAAAAGATTTGATGTATCCTTGTTCTGGCTGTTACATCAATCACGCGCCACATTCTCGTCGCCGTCACTTGTGAAGCATAAATAAAGCATTGGAGGCTTCCGACATCCCTCGTATTGATGTATTCACAACACAAACTGGTTCCTACTTATTGTCAGAAACACCGTTTCTATAATGTAAAGGGATACATTAGATTCATCGCTTTCCGGTTACATTCATATGGAATTATTGTAGATGAATTTTTTTACGATCGAATTCTTTACTTAATAAACATATCTATGAGAGGTTTTTTGTTTATTATTTTATTTATAAGTAACTTTTCAACTCATAAGTTGTAAGAACAAGTTTATTCATAAATAAACTTGTTCTTGACAAATATTTTATTATTTTAAAGAGATCTGATAAAGTCTGTCGAAGTCAAATCATTTACTTTAGTTAAACCATTAAAAGGCACTTTTAAACATCATATTCAAGAAAATTAGAATTGAATCTGGTTTCATATGGATAGAGCTTTACGTACTTCTACGTATAAAGGAACTAGATACATTTTATACAATGAAACACATTTCTTTTCCTTTTAGTCTACTTACTACGATCATGAAAAACTGTATCAAAATACTCAACAATTATTAGAACACGCTATCACGTACTGTAACGTTATTCAGGACGAATATTCAAAGTAGAAATGATGCGAAACGGAATACTTGTTCAGATCGAAGAGTGGGCGAAGCGATCTGGGTAAGACTACGATTAGCAATACCGGTTTCATACCTGTACTGCTATTTCGTTTTGAATTTTCAACTTTAAGTTTAATGATACAAGGTACTCATTGGAATGTACTCCCTTTTCTAGTAGCTTGAGGCGAATATTACAAATACTAAGAATTTAAGTCCAATTATTTTGTACCTTGTTACTCAAATGCAACGTTGCGATGTTTTCAACTATATTTATATGTTATCCGATTTACCGGGGTCTAATTTAGTTGGAAAATGCTCATGTTGCTTGCTGTCAAGTAGGTATTCATTTCGCGGGCATTGACGTGAATGCCAAACATAATAATGAACTTGTTTGAATTATACGTTTTGATGTTACGATGTTATTATTCTTGCGGTAACAAAACACTTTGGTTATAACTTGGAACATTATAATTACAAAAGATCTTTGTTTGGCGTATCTGTTACGTGTGGCTCATGTAGGTTCAGTTAAAGATCCTAAAATCATGTGTTTACTTAACGATAACGTGTAACATTCATTTTATTTGTGAAGATTTTTTTAAATACTTTCTTCTTTCTTAGGTACTGAGTTTAGGGATTACATTTTGAATAAAAAAGTATATACTTGTAACTGGTGAGTTAAGAAATATTTGGTTTTTATTTAATGTAATGGTAGATAATTATTATTTAATTTACCGACAAAAGTTTACAATGCACTTAATGCTTATACTTGCAATTTTTAAATACCTAAGTACTTACGATTGTAGATTTTCGGTAACTACCTGAACTGCTGAAATTTTTCTTGTGACATATGCACTGAAGTGGAACAATAATCAGCAAAAATGAAAAGACAAGTAATACAAACAAAACTTAATTGAATACTGCTACCTCGCTAAAAGAAAAGAATCAATACAGGATTTCTGAGAAAAAAATAATTGATCGGAGAAAGAGGAAGAAAGCTTTGAGTGCCATACCAGACGGTTTTCGGCTTTTAGCATATTGTCATCGCGCGAGAAACTGGTTGATCGAATAGTTGAACCCTTCCATTTCTCACTCGTCAATACTACTATACTATAATAACATGTTGGAAATGCAAGTAAACATAACCTGTATTACCGAAAATGGCAGGCAGAAGTGGAATTGTTAAATTTGTTCACTAACATTAAGAGCCATAATAGAACGGAAAACGCACTATTAAAGGCAACTAATAAATTATTTAACAGGCTAGCATTACACAATTTCCACTGCAGCATAGGACCAAAAATAAAATAATAAAGCTGTAATGTTTATTAACGAATAAAGTTTTAACTACTTTAATAAAATCGATGAAAAGTTAATGAACATATTTCGCGGCATGAATATGTATGTCCTTTGAAAATGTCATGCGGTTGTGTTATTGGAGTTGCATGGTAAAGCTTCGGCTCATCTCACGTTATGAACACGAAATGAGTAAATACGAACTTTTGGGGGGCGCACAACAATGAAAATGTCACTTTATGAAATGGGCCCGCAGTTGATTAATGGAGTTAGAGTGGGGTGTTGTTCGGACCTTCTTACTTGTTTATTCATTCATTCTGGAACACCGCGTGGTGGAGCCGTAAATATAAATATCAACTATGACGCGGTACGACTTTATGCCATGTAATGTAAAGTAACGAATTGTTTCATAAAATGCATTACTTTGTTTTTGTGTTCTATCAAGGCATAATGAAACTGGGGCCTGTTCCGTTTTAAAGATTGTATTTTCAGACACATATTAGATGTAACAGATTAACCGCTAGGTGATATTATACATTGCATTGTTAAATTTCAGTTTAGCTAAATGGTTTATCAGTTTCGCTTTGTCAATATATTCAGAAATGTAGTTTCCGCCGGTTTCTATAAATTGAGAACGTTATTCAAAATAGAAACTTGAATACAACTTGCTTACATCAATTACTAAGAGCAAATAATGGAACATTGAGATTAGATACACAAATCTTAGTAAACGTCTTGAAAATATAGCAATCTATCAAGTTTCTGTTTGAAACTTGGGTGTTAGGGAATTAGCCAAATCTCAAACTACCCTAGTTTACAGAGATAGCAAAATACAACGGTCTCACTTCGTAGTTGACACGCTTATCTATTGTATAAATACTGTATTGCGCCTAAAGTTATGTTAAGTGAAGGAACATGGGTATCTTCTTCAGATTCGAATATTATGAATAAGAAATCCCTGTGTTCCCTTTAATCATTGATTATTTAATCACAGCGGGCCGGGACAGGACAGTTGCTATAAATGTCGTATGACGTGATAACAATGCGATAGACGGTTTATGAAACAGCTACCGACTTGATAAATGACCCGAGCTGGTTCGAGGCGGACGCACCAATTTATGCATAGCCGTCATCGCCAGGATTACAATGCTTCATGGTAAAATGACGTCGCGACGTACAGAGTTGGACATCGGCCTTTGTTTACAAAGAATTCTACATGAAAGAAGATAAAAAATTGCAAGAGAAAATTAATAAAGAATGATAAACTACGTTTAAAATCTTTTCTATTTCTAATATTTGCAACAACAATAGTAAGTAGTTTCAAAAACTAACTTGTAATAAAGGAAGCTATTATTTCTACGTATTTTCCCACGATTTTTATATTTTTGGTTATGAAGTCGCGAAAGGGGAGAACCTTTTGTAAAAGGGGACCTCGGAGGTTCATAACTCTCAGTGGAAGCGTCGAATTAAAAAAAAAGACCTCGATGGGGCGGGGAAATGTTGTGCTTTTCCATAAGCGGGGATTGGTGCTAGTTCCGTTAGAGGACCTTTATATTTTTTTTTTACAATATACCTCTATTTTTAGAAGTAAAACATACATGAGTATTTTTTAAAGTCTAGACTGACTTCAAAATAAGGCACATTTAAAATAAAATTTCAATGAAGTACACTACTAAAGATGATAACGAATTTATGATATTCATTTTAAATAGTTATTTCTGGATTACAACAAAGAGTACGCAATAAGCCGAAGAAGGTGTTTAGTTCACTACAGAATTAAAAAGGTTCAGTAAATATTATGACGGGTTGCTTTGAATGATATTGTATTTCAATATGACGCTGCAGAGCATTGAAAGTAATGTTTAAATAGGCAGCTAATCCCACCAATATTGAAATATCTGCGACAATATTCAGCCGGAGAGCTGTGATCCGCTTTTATTAAAACACCGTTTTATATGAGCAACGGTAGGAAAAAATATTGTCTCCGGTTTTTATGACACTGTTAACAATATATCCAACCTAGGTAGCGATTTGGAGAAAGTATGATTTTATTTTCCTTCTAGCAAAATGGAAGAAAAATATGCCATATACTTTTTTATTTATTTTCGTTATTAAATTATACTAGCAGTAATAAAATATTACAATTTCGTTTTGTCTACACTAAATCTAGAACAAATAGCTCGTCTATTGCCAAAGTTAATTTAACATTGAAATTTATATGATTGTGTAGGTATGTATTATCAAAGTAATGTATAACTCGACTGACAGGCTTGTAAATACGAATTTTGGATGAGTAAATATAATGTAGAAATTCGGATAATTAATCATTGTATTGAAGAATGTTCGGTGTGTGTTTAAATTGTTTATTATTATAGATATTTCGTAACATATTACGTTAATTAGTAGTATTATTATGTGTTGTTGCCTGTAGAACATAACCTTATGTTAATGTTATGTACAAATACAGGTAGTTCGGTGTAGTTCTGCCAAAATCATTACACGTCATAATATCTCCTATTTTCGAGGTATTAATAATGGTCTTCTGATATTAAGGTGTGGTTGGTTCATTCGAAATTAATTCTCGACATACATTTTGGATGTACATTGAATTATTATTCTTTGAGAGTATAGATGGAATAGATTACAGGTGTGGGAAGAGTGTACAGTAAGAGATTACAAATTGGTATGTTTTTGTAAAACTAAACTTAATTAATCATTGTATTGACGAGTGTTCGTTGTATATTATTATACATATAATGTTACTTGTTACATTTATATATAGAAACGTTGTCCTGCCCGAATGCTGGCTTGCAGCGCCATCTACCAGGTCCAATTATGAATCTAAACAATCGAGGGATGCACTCAAACACACAAAATAAATAATTAAAATCGGTCTAGCCGCTTAGGAGGTATTCAGTGACATACGCGCCTGCAGCAGAATGATATACATATATTACGATAATATATCAAATTTGATATATTATCCCATGGAAACCATACATTTTTCCGGGATAAAAAGTATCTTATGTGTTATTTCACACTACAATTTCTATCAGTGCCAAATTTCATCCAGTTATCTGCTCAGCCGTTTAAGCGTGAAAGAGTAAGAACATCCATCGTAGTAGTGTCATTGTCGGAGTAGATAGTATCCATCCATCCTCACAAACTTTCACATTTATAATATTACATACCATCACGCCTGTATTCCCCGAAGGGTTAGGCAGAGGTGTACCAATGTACACCCACAGTTCGCCGGTATGTTTAGGTCCCATGAATTAGGGGGGAGTCTATTGCCATTAACCGGACAAAAAACCTAACTCCGAGCTGCCACTGAGAATTTCATAGAAAAACCCAATAGCACTTTTTGCTCGACCTGGGAATCGAACCCAAGACCTCTAGCGTAGCAGTTGCGCTTGGGACCAATAGGCTACCGAGCCAGTTAATATTAGTTATTTTATAACATTTATTTATTAAAACTTTTTGCACATAATGTAAATAATACACTGTACAAAGGCGGACTTAATGCCTTTGGCATTTTCTACCAGTCAACCTTAGGGTGATGCAGAGACAAAACATAGTAGGTGCAGGGAACAGAAAGTTTCCAGGAATGAAATATAATAAATACATATATACATACATACAAACTAAATATACAGAGTAGAGAAAGCCAAAAAAATAATAATACATAGGTGGAGAAATATAAGAAACTAATAATAATATTAATTAATTATAATAATTATACTAATATTAATATTAGTATAGGTACTACTTTTTACGATAGACGGACCAATCGCGTGCAGCGTCAGTGCCCTAAAAAACCCAGAAACGAACCCAGAAATGAACTTGACGTATGTGCTCACGACAAGTGCAAAGTAATATAGGAAGGATTAGTAAGAAGTAGGATTATTATGTAACGTATTACATTCACTACATATACAATGAGTAGTATTATTTTTGTTGCCTGTAACTAACAGCATGAATACTCAACGCGTTCCCGGGAGGTATTACTCATTTGAGCAAAACCGGTAACTTATAGCAACTGTGCAAAGCTTATGGTGTGTGAAACAATGTGAAACGTTATCTGGCTCTATTGTGATAAGTCCTCTCCAAAATGTTATTGTAAGTTAAAGCAATGTTTTGGAAGTGTTATCTAGTGTAGTTTATATCTGGGGGTGGCTGCGGCGTTCTGTTGCGGCTCATGACGTTATTAGGTATGTACTACGAGAATTGTATTTTGGATCTATTTTTAGCCACATCTGAGGCGCAATTCCCATAAGTTTAACAAACATCGCATTCTAATCTCAGTCGTAATCTGTCAAAATATCCCTTATTTTATTTGGTTACGTTTTTAACAAGGTTTTGATTGAACTGCTTCGGTAGCCTAGTGGTTCTATGGGCGACTGCTACGCTAGAGGTCCTGGGTTTAATTCTCAAAATTTAATTTTCAGGTCGAGCAAAGTGTTATTGGGTTTTTCTATGAAATTCTCTGTAGCAGCTCGGAGTTAGGATTTGTGCCCGGTTAGTGGCAATAAGCTCGCCACCTACGGTACACCTCTGCCTAACCCTTCGGGGAATACAGGCGTGATGATGGTATGTTTTGATTGATATCGCTGAAATGAGATTGTGACTTGATTTTGAATGTTTTTAGTTAGGAGAATGGCTTTCTTGACACCGAGACAAGATTACGACTTGAATTTAAATGTCATTTAGTTAATAAAATTAGCTCTCTGGTTTAGGTGCTAACTGTTTCCACTAGCCAGGTATTGCCTCCAAATAACTTCTTGTTGCACGTGATTTCTTCATTAGAATTCTTACCTATATATTTTACATACTACATAGATACTTACCATTACGTCTGTATTACCCGAAGGGTTAGGCAGAGGTGTAATAATGTACACCTATATATAGTTCGCTGGTATGTTCAAGTCCCATGTAATATAGAGGGCGAGTCTATTGCCATCAACCGGGCACAAATCCTAACTCCGAGCTGCCACTGAGAATTTCATAGAAACCCCAATAACACTTTTTGCCCGACTTGGGAATCGAACCCAAGACCTCTAGCGCAGCAGTCGCGCATAGGACCACTAGTCTAACGAGGCAGTACATTAGTATATTTTCTCCTTACGCAAGAGCGTGCGAACACCGATAATGCCAATTTATCGTAGGTACTCGTATATACTTAAGCCTTTTAGTGGGTCTCTGTAATTGCTGCAATCTGCGGCGTCGTAGAATATTAGGTGAATGCATAATTTTTCCGTAAAGACGGGAATGATTCCTTTTATGTTCGTCCTAACAAGTATTAATGGTCTCGGCCGCACTACCTTTGCAGAGATTCTGTCATTTGCGAGCAATTACCGTCGCCCTCGTTTACTAAATTGTGTTAGATATGATTAATAACGTTTTTGTTAAGAATCCACTTAGTACTTTTTCTTGCAAGGGTACTTAAGGTTGCGTTAGTACATCTCGCAACCGTGTACAATTGACTTAGTATCTTGAAGCTAAAAGTTACAAGTTGTCTAGCCATTGTTTTCTAGTGGTCCTAAGCACAACTGCTACGCTAGAGGTCTTGGGTTCGATTCCCAGGTCGAGCAAAAAAGTGTTATTAGGTTTTTCTATGATATTCTTAGTCGTAGCTCTGAATTAGGATGTATGCCCGGTTAATGGCAATACGCTCGCTCCCTATTACATGGGACTTTAAACGTACCGGCGGACTGTGGGTGCACATTGGTACACCTCTGCCTAACCCTTTAGGGAATACAGGCGTGATGGTATGTCTGGTTTGGAAAAAATAAATAAAAATACTTAACTACATGGTTTTGTTAAAACACCGACCACATCCTAAGGTAACTAAAAATAACTGCCATTCTCATTTTCTTCTATAAATACGTACAATCATTTTGAATATGTTGAACAGTTGGTGCGTTATATTATATACTAGCTTATGCTCGCGACTTCGTTCGCCTGAATGGTGGTTATTTCGAATCTTTTTGTTTTGCGGGGGAAACTTATTCTTTATAAGATCAATCATTTGCCAGTGAATGTCTATAAAAAATCGGTCTTGCTGTTTCGGAGATTAGCCGGAACAAACAGACTGACAAACAAATAATAAAGTTTATATTTTTATTTTATTTCCTTCAGAAATGTTGCCCCACTATAAGTTTCTCCTGTATCGTGGGTGCGTCTAAATAAACTCACATACACAAACAGTTACTCCCAGAACAATAATTTGCAGGCCGTACAAATATTTGTTCAGTGCGGGAATCGAACCCACGACACGAAGCGCAGCAGACACTACGCCAATCGTGTTGACAACAATTTATTTTGTAAAAAGCTGTTATTTTGTCATATACATGTACAAACAGATACTTTAATTTTATTTATTTGCATAGCTTAATATTCCGTATTAAATGACCTGAGTTACTTCTTGTAAGTGATTAGCGATAACTTAAGACATTGATATAAGCATGCAATGTAAGCCACATCGTTTGGTTCACCCTTCACTTAGTGATAAATTCCACTAACCCCTTTTAAACACATGTTTTTCAACTAGACAGACACTAAGGAATTCTGTGTCTACTTATATGTCAAGTATTTAGTATTTCTAGGTAAAAAAAAGAAATGTATTGATCATCACAATTGCCCAACAAGTCAAAAGGAAGTCTACGATCAGTACTTTATTTCGAGGAAAACCTATTCGATGTCGGCCATCCAATTAGTGGTGGATTCCTAGTACTCCAGAGATAAAAATAAACAAAATCCTGTCTACAATGTAACCGCACCCAAAATAGCTTGAATACATGTCTACACAGAACGAAATATCTTTTTAGATTCATCGTTTTTTGTTACATTGTATTGAAACGAATCATAAAACTACAATCATCATCAAAGATTTTTCTACATAAAAGAAAAGTCTTTGATGATGATAACAATAATAATACCAGCCTATTATAATGCCTCGTTGTACAGAGAAGACATGAGTATTGATCACAACACTTAGGTAGGACCTCCAACTGCCTCGTTAGCGTAGTAGTCTAAAGCGCGGCTGCTACGCTAGAGGTCTTGGGTTCGATTCCCAGGCCGAACAAAAAGTGTTATTGGGTTTTTCTATGAAATTCTAAGTAGCAGTTCGGAGTTAGGATTTGTTCACGGTTGATGGCCATAGGCTCACCCCCTATTACATGGGACCTAAACATACCGGCGAACTGTGGGTGTGCAGGTACACTTCTGCCTAACCCTTCAGGGAATTCAGACTTTTAATTATTTATTATAAGTACGTAATTACAGGTTTTCTCCCGATGTTTTCTTTTACTGATGTCAGTAACGTCCACCATAAACTTAGAAAGCACATAAGAGTAGGAAATGTCATAGTTGCCCAGGATCAAACCCGTGACGTCATGCATGAGAGTCGGGTGGTTTTACCACTAGGCCATCATGACTAGATTGACGATGATGCGGTGGTAAAATCAACTAAGTACCTTCTTGTCTCCCTATCCTAGTTTGAACTAAAACTAGGATAGGGAAACTCTGCCGGGGTGCGGAAGAATGCTCAGAGCGATACCCGTGCCCGGCCAATGGTAGTTGGAGAAACACCGTGGGGTTTTAGTCGATAGGAGTCCGACGCACCCCTCCGCTTTCCCCGAAACGGAGGTAGTCCATGAGGATTTCCCCAAAGAAAAAAAAAAGGGTAGGGACACTGCTTTAAGATATTTAGTACTCAATTTATTGCAGACTTAGATACCGTTGAGTTCAAGCTTTACGTAACGACGAGTTATTAGGTCGAAAAAGATGGCTCATAATAGTTAGTTATAGTCTTAGCGTAAGTGCCGTAGCTACCTGTCTACATTGTAGATAGACTAGCAACAAGCCAGTCTCTACAACATGCCTCTCTCTTCTTGAATTATTACTTACTTAAAGTAAGACAAGGTAGCCATATCTCTATATGCCATATCTCTATTCCTTATTATATTCAAACTGTAATAAGATAATCTTCATAAAACAATGATCCGAAATTGAAATAACACTCCGATCTATAGAAACACCGTGTGTTGCAATTTGGACTGTTTCTAAATTGAAAATATTTTCAGTGATATTTGCATACTCAACTAGAGGAATCGATTTTCCAGCTCCTATATGCAATACAAGTGTTTTTCGAAATATGATTTTCCTTTGCTTGTAACATTTGCCTTACCGAACCTTGGTACTGTAAGCTTCTTGGAAATGGTAAATGAAACCAGAGCTCCCGCCATCTTCGCGAGCCAGCCGCGGCCGCCGGCGAGTTTCGTCAGAAAGCCGAGCTCACTCTCGACTCCCATCTTATTAACGATAATGTTGACTTGCTCGCTTTGTGCAACTCGGTTTACGCAAACTTGGGCTCATGTTTCAGTGGTTTATCTTCATGATGTGATGTAACGTCGTTCAATTTTCCAACTGATTAATTGTTGTTTAACTTTGCGTTCAACTTGGTTTACTCAATGCGACTTACAACGCATATCTATTAAAAAGTTTTGTGGGGCTTGGTATCGACTTGTGCTAAGAATATCTTTTTTCACAACCTTGTTGTTTTTATAAAGATCCACAAAAGTTGTATTGATGGTATTCAGTAAAGTTATTACATTTTTCCATTCCGTATAGCGTTAAATATAAAAATAAATGTAATGGTATATCCTTATATTTATGTTTGTGTCGTTACAGAAAAGCACAACAGAGAGGAAGTTATTATTTTAATGGTGGACCGGGAAGTTTTTAAAATGTTGTAGTTGCTTTCATCGTTAATGTGATGGGCACAAAAACTATTTTTTGCTGATAGAAGTCGGGGGAAATGTAATGCGTTGCTTCATAAATTATACCAGATAAAAGAAATACATTTTTTCCTTGCATTTTGTAATAAAATTACAAACTTGAGAAGCGTTATTTTATTGGAGAAAAATAAATGACTGACTCGATGCAAACAAGCTTCGTTCATTGCGTAGCTACTAAACTCATAATAGATGTTGTACATATTAGTTCTGTACCTATACATAAGTAGCTCAACGATATAATGAGCAGAACATCCATAACAATATGTGTATTATCCAGACACGTTTACGATTAATTAGACACGTTTCTGTAGGTACACATTAGTGGGATTATAGGGATTAATAATGTTTGATGTTAAAAGTTAATTAATAGTTGATAAATGGCAATACAGTCTAGAGTCAGTCAAATATCATATTAATTTGGCATATTATATACAGCGGCAAATAATTGGATTAATCAAAATGTCAACGCTCATCATCTTGTCATCTGGAACCTTGAGTTGTGAAATGGGAGCTCCAAATTGTGTAATGTTGGTGTGACTTGTTACGCGGGTATTACTTCGGTATAGCATTACAGAGCTTGTTCCAGAAATGAAGGTTCGCTATGAAAGTATTCGCCTGACCCTGATCAGACAAAACAGAACATTGTCGGCCCAGACGGGTCGATCATGTGGCGAAAATTGGCCGAATAGTTGGGAGACGCAGAGAGAAGTAGTAATATAAAACAAGGACCAATTTGCGCTTCCAAGGATTGAATGTAATAAGCTTCTCATTACTAAGGTAACTTTGCGATTAGCGTTGTACGTGAAATTCAATATGTTTGTATTTCATATTAAACTGTACAGTCAAAAAGCACCAATATCCGTTTCCCACAGTTGACTTTTACAATTCGTTCACCGTGATAAGAAACTGTTACACAGTTCGTATTTTTTCCTTCCAAGATCATCACGGGAATAAACATTTTTATTGGCATTACACGGCGTAACAGATATCAGAGCGGCGTCAAATATCGTCGACCGCGATACAATAAACGCACCAATATTGCTCTGCGACAGAGCCGAGCAGATAAATCCTTGTAAACAAAATTGTGACTGTCATCGATATCGTACTTTATGATTGGAAAAGCTGAAAGCAACATGAAATTCAAATCGTACAAAATTGACCGCATACCCTTTTCAATGTCGTATACTTATGTATAATAATCCTAAAACACACCCTAAATCCTTTCAAGCCGTTGGACAATGACTTTGACGTCGCGCTATTATTATATTTTATTTTCCCTCACGACTCCTTATTATTTTTATATTTTTTTTTATACGAGGATATCGGCAATAAAAACGAAATGTTTGTTGCTTGATTGAACCGCCGTGTGACGTGTTTTTTTATTTCGTGTCTACTGGGCTGGAGACAGCGATCGTATCTTGATTGCTAGCGATCAAAAGTGAAATACAAATTGATCGCTCAAAGTAGTACCTATTTATATTATTAAGAACTTATTGGCTTCTTCTTCGTTTGGCTTGTCAATTTTCGTTTACTTTCTCAGTAAACTCCAAGTTTAATGAGTTACCTCACGTATCAACAGTTGACTTCAATTTTAAGTATCGTAAGTATCGTTTCACCCGGCGATCGATTATTGCGATCAAGCATACCTAGTGCATATTATGTATATGTGACCGTTCAGTACCTACTTCACTTCACATCGCTGCGGGCTTGAGTCATCGATCCCGTTTAATGTTGAAACAGAAGTGGCATGTACTGTTATCAAAATCAAATTAAGCGTTAAATAGTAAATATTATTTCGAAATACATACAATATGTTTGTTTTAGGATTAAATAATAGGTACATTTTGGAACATACACGTACATAATATAATATACCAATAATAATATAAATATGACATGATTTATGGTCATGGTATATGTTTTAATAGTCATTCTATTTTTGAAATCGTGGTAGGCGATGTACACACGCCACTACTCGCCGTCTCAGTAGGCGGAGGAAGTAAAGCGGATCTTGTGGCGAAGAGCGCGTGGATGCGTTTCGATAAGGTAGGCTACAGAAGCTGAAGTGAGAGCAGCAATTTGGTTACTATACAGGAAATTAAAAACACTACGGCATATAGGTGACCCGCGTCGTTCTTTAGTACGTTCAGGCAGTATATGTCTATTAGGCATCAATGGATTACAATAATAGCAATGGTAATAGGTTCGTCCCGTATTACATGGGACCTAATCATATCAGCGAACTGTGGGTGTACAATGGTACACCTCCGCCTAACCCTACGGGGAAAACAGGCGTGATGATGGTATGTGGATTACATACAAGTCAATGTGACTTGGAATCCTCTTCACCGCCTGTCGCGTATAGGTGCGCGGTGTTATGTGAGGTTTGCCATATTTATTTATCTTTATTTAATTTATAACATGAATATTAGTGAGATGTTATTGGAAGAACTTTAAACCTTTTTAAAAATAACATTATGTAGATAGGTCTACTTGTATTATCCACTGTTTCCCAACACCAATTTACAACGATGGTCCGATAAGTAGGTACGTTAAATTGATGGCTTATTTTATAATAATAAAGCGTACAGTGTTGGTAAAATAAGCGCGGTTTATGGCTAATATAGCACAGAGTGTTCGTAGCGTGGAACTTTGTTGCATTTTGCATAAAATCGATACACCATCATAGAGCGATCGTAACCGTAAGCCGCTGAATTCATTCATATCATTGAAGGGCTTTTCTTTAATCATGAACGTCTTATTATTTAGATTTTGTTTCTGTATTGTTACAAAAACACTTTTTTTTTACTGTTTTGATAAAAGTACATAATATGTACTTATTCTGGTAGCCTCTAAGCCTTTAAGAATTGGTTCAGTTTCGTGAAAATCTTACATTATTAAAAATACAAACTTACGTTTGCTTTAAAACCAATTTTAAATACGGCTGCTAAAATATATTTTAAACTTTAAAACTCATACACTAGTTTATCCAACATGTGTTAATGACGGTTGACTGACATGGAAGTTCGTCGGCTGCATTTTAACACCAGTAAAAGACGTGCAAAAAGCCGACGTGTGTTCACGCAAACGAGCCGAGTCCATCCGTACGTCTGCCGACCGAGTTTTGAATAGACGATGCTTCCACGAATTTTAAAACCGGTAAAGCTATATTCATGCTCGTCAGTTATTCGTGACTCTTGGCAGTAAGTGCATTAAAGTGTCTGTGCCCAGCCGCGGGGTGCCTAGTTGCCCAGGTACCGCTTCCGCGTCCATTATTTTATGCAAAATAAGCCCGAGTAAGAGAACTGTAATAATTCTGTAAACAATAGAGCTTTGTTGCTCGTCTACGTTAACGTTTCGTAGTGGTGATAACATTGCACCATTTGCGAATGTATTGTTGAGTAGGCATTAATTCCAAAATTCATAACATCAAAAACCGGTGGAAAGTCTTGTATCAAAAATTCAGCTTATCATTCTGCATCCCTCCGAGAAGAAATATATCGTCAGTTATTACAAAACACCTTCACGGTCAAAATTGATGGACGAGCTGATTTATTTTTATCGACCAACAACAACAGCATCAACATTTTTTGAATCATTTACTGAATACATAGTTAAAGTCTTCGTTACGATGTCCTTTCCACAGTAAAATACATGAACCCATTAATTAATTATAGTTTGATGTACGTAAGTATGTACATCTCTATACACTCACGACCGGCGCTGGTTAAAAATATTCACAGTGCATAAAATAAATCTCATTTACAACTTTAACCTAGTTGCGAATAATATTTCATTAAGTACACAGTTCATTTGTTATCTTTCTGTTACATTTCAGAAAGTCCCTCTCAGTCTAGAGTAATTTCAGTGACAAATTATACTCAAAGGATTTAAGAAATTTCATTTATTTTATAACTTTACATAAACAGCTAACTGCAACGGTCACTATACAAAGTTTTCAACGCAGATATAGACCATTTCCAAGATATGTAAATCTTATACTATCACATAGCTATTTATTATAATTTTACCCCAATCTACATGTATAAACAAAATGTTTTCTCATCTATCCTCTTCTATATAAATCCTGGAAATGGCACAACTGATAACCAATGTACTATAGAATTATATATCTAAATATGTATGTAACGCAAGCTTCGAAATACGTTGAAATATTACAAAGCTATTTATTTATATTACAAAGCACGCCATATTGTCTTTATTGCAGAATTGATGAGTTTATTTACAAAACGTATTACGTTGGTAAGGAACAAGTAACATAACTACAATATTTATTTGATGTTGCACAAAACTTATGATATTTACATCACATGTATAAAGCTTTTGTTTAAGGAACAAATTATTTATGTATTTTTACAGAAGTTTCTTGTTTAATCTTATCTTCTTAGAATTGAAAATGCAGTAAATAAAATCTTCAGATTTAAATACAATATAAACTTATTGTTACCAGTAGTATTATCATTTTTTAAAGCTCCCTTCGTGGTGTCGAGGTGTGTGTCCGCGATAATTTTGGAATATAAAAATCCTTTTGGATTACAATGCAGTTAGTTGGACATTCGAAGTGAACTTTACAGAATACGGTTACAAATCGATGAAAACACATTACTAGAACAATTCCTGGAAATACAAGGAAAGGTAGGAAAATCAATAACGTAATAACAAAACATCATTAAAATTTTAACTATAGTACAGTTTTTCTGTCTCCTTTAAAATAATTTTGTTAAAATGTAAATCCAAAAATGAATAAATTGAATAAAAAAATGCTCGTCTGATACTCGAACTTATATCGCTTACAACTTTGTAAGAGAAAAATGAGAAAAGTAGGAACACAAAGCAAAGGATTGATTTTCTTGGTCGTGGCTACATTATGGCAAGACAGTAAGAGAGTACAGAGAAGACCAACCTGAAATAAATTCCTTCATTCTATTTACTTTTTACAACGAGGTAAATGTATGTGGTCATAACTTAATTCCAACTTAACTTGATGGTCTTTTAACTAGCGGGTGAGTAATTGTAACGCGTGTGGTAATGGCACGATAGTATCTTAATATTTTGCCCACAAGTACGTGACATGGCTCGGACGCTGTAGCGTGTAGTATGAGGGTATCATGAATACGTATGTTGTAAGTACTAAATGCTGAACTAAGTTTATAAGGCCATATGGCAAAGCATAGATACTCTGTATTAGGGTAACATTTTGCATATTCTTGCAACTTATGCTTACAAATAAAGGCTATGGATTGATTGGTGATTGATTGAGCCGTATATAAATAACTAGACACTGTGAATTGAATTAGGTTTGAGAAAACTCATTAATTATTATTGATTTTAAAACAAGACACATAAAAATTTGCAGAGATGGACTAATGTTTTATTATTATACTTATTTATTTAAAAAAAAACTCCGCCCACATTACGAATTTCTCCTGTATCGTGGGTGCATTTAAAAATATATAAACTTACATACACAAACAGCCAGACCCGAAACAAGTATCTGTAAGCCAAACAAATATTTGTTCCATGCAGGAATCGAACCCGCGACATGCAGCGCAGAAGCTAATCGTTCAACAACTGCGCTAACCGAGCTGTAAAATCGTCACTGAGAATTTATCGAGGACAGAAGGATGATAGGGATATTAGATTTGAAAGTTTGAATTTACCTTTCATCGCAGGACATAATAGTAACTGTAGGTGAGCGAAATTTTATTTAACAAGATCCTTAAAAGCTAAACACAATATTGTTATGTAATTACTTGATTAGATATGGCACATTGACCGTACAATACTATCAGTCTTTCAATTATATCGAAAAATATTTACAATTCCTATCAGATAGACACTACATCTCCATAAAAATATACTTACAGTGAAAACAAATAATTTTAATGTTAAATTAATTAATATTTTCGATGTGATTGACAGGTTTTAAACAGTATTATTTATGTTGCAATGAAACTATTTGATAAAGTTACGACTGACACAGCATCTATTCTATTATTTATCACTGCTATTTATATCGTATCTCTTTTAGTACAAAACGTCTTAATAATTGGCACTATGATATGACGTGAGCATCTGTGATGGCCGTGTGTCAGCTCGCAATGACTAAACCTCCAATGATGGTGAATAAAACGCCTCGGCTGACGGTAGACCGGGAAGACTGCGTCGATTCGTAATCTAAATGAAGGGGTAAAAAACATACCATTAAATCCAGTTATTTGAAAAAGTGCAGAGGCAAAATAAGTAGGTAGGTAGTAGTTCAAATTAGCATTTTTATGCCGTTAATTGCATGTCGAAGTTTTTTCCAGTCGGCATACTAAACGAGCTCTCAATAGTGAAATATTTTACCAATTTGCATCTTTCTATCGTGCCAATTATCTCTCGTAGGCAACTTTGTCGAGATAGAGCTGTACTGCTGGAACACTAAAAGGCTTTTAAACTACTAAATAATGTAAGTAGATAGGTATTACACTTACCGACATCTTTCCACTCTTCTACCTCGTAGTCTCCTATGACTCTGTTCTCGGCGGAGCTGTCCCGCCAACGGTTTTTATGTTTACCTGACAGAAACAAGGTACATGTGATAGAAATGTCCCATGAGCAAAAACGATGCGGAAAATGATTGCGTCGTAAAATTTTCTTACATGCTGCTAAGGGGCTATGAAAGTAGGCTTTCAAGTGTGAACGAAACATATGACGCCGTAAAGAGTATAAAAGAAAACCCAAATCTATAACAATAAGAAGGTATATTGGAAGTCAAAGCGCAAACAAAATCGCTTTTCCCACAATAATATTACTAACGACCCAATTGTACGGAAGCATTGGGCTGTGGCGCAAAACCGATAAATACAAATTCACCATCGACCTTTCCGGACGGTATTCGTGAGTTTGCGATGAATGTATAACCGTGGCACGCCGTGGCTTGCACTCAACTTTTTACTATTGATGGCTCTTATCGGTTTCCAGGTGCCAAAACTGATAATTCTAACTTTCTTCCAACCAATAGACGTCGTTTAGAAGTCATGAAAATTTTTACACTCACTTTAGTCGATTTGTATTCCTCAATGGTTTTTATTAGAAAAGTTGATTTATCATTACATTATACATAAAAATTACTATAAATAAAGTTTGAAGAAAAAATAATTTCTAAGAAAATACCTTTTTTCCTTTGAGGATATGTGGGGACGTTGTTGTCGGTGGTACTTGTAGTTGAAGGAGCGGGAATTTCTGCGAAATTGTGTTAATTAGTTACTTTAAAGAATATATAAACTGGAAATAATGATTAATTATTTTCGAAGGATATTTTATGTGAATAACATGGTGTTACTAGGAATAATCAGGTGTACCGTCAAGCCGGATAAGCCCATCCGTCTCGCCGAGGGAGTTCTTCGCGACACAGCGGTAAGATGAAAAATCTCTAGACGACACTCTTCTTATAGTCAATTTCATTTTCCGACTGTAACTGTCGTCGCTCAGTGATGTGATATATTTATTTCCTGCAGATAAATGAAGTCATTAGTAATTCGATTAATTCGTTCATTCCGGAAAGCCGTCAGGCTAACTTATCAATTACGCACTGAATCAATTACGTCTTGGTAAATTCATATTTTAATCTTGTTTCGGTGTTAGAATAAATTTATTTTATGTTTGTAAACTGGGCTGTTTTTGCGGGTGCTAACCTTTTTAGGGGTGGAACAACTTTTGTTATTTGAGTTTTGAAACCAGAAAAAACGGTTGTCGTTTTAGTAAGGGACGATGATAAAGAGAATAAAGGGGGACAGGTATTTATTAGCGTTTCAAAGTCTTAGAAACGAGTTGATTTTAATAAGACTTTAAATCTAAGTTTTCCAGCCATTTAATATTAGACGGATCATAATAATTTTAGAAACTTCGTAAAATACAAGGCGCACTTCTTTGTTGCGTAACAGACCGTATTCTTATATCATCGTAACTTAGCTTCTAATTTGGCTACCCTGACAGTGTCTGGTGCTAGGAACCGTATTCAGGTTTCAAGGGCGCCAGGGACTTAATTAACCGGCGCCACGGCTAGTTTGCCGGCATACACGACGGCCATTTTTCAACGCCAGACTACATTGTACTCGTAACCAATAGAATGGAAACATTTTCATTTCATGTTGCGTATAATCTGTCGTATTGTGTCTACTCTGCATTTTGATCAGTCATCAATATAAAACGCGTCGTCTCTCTGTCTGTTAGTTCGTTAGTGCACACGGTAATAACTTAATCCGTGTTTCGTGTTTTTCCGTTAAATCCATAGATTTGTTCTCTGGCTAGGACATTTTGTATATTTTCGCTACGATTTTTTGTATTACTTGGCTACTTATTATGTTACTAGCTATACACTCGCGTTCAGTTAGGTCTTGGGTAACTGCGCATTAAAATCTGTTCTGTAGTTTCTAAGATCTATGCGCACAGTAAGACAGATTAATCTCCACCTGTTTTTGTAGCTACATGTATTTACCTGATATGATCATGTCTCCGCGGTCAGTGGTCCAGTAGTTGATGGAGGAGGGATACGCCTCTGTGTGGCACTCTAGGGTCACGTCCTGTCCAATATATGCAGCTTCCAGTTGGTTGGGAATGGACAGCATTGGCGGAACTGTATCGTGAAATCATAACCATTTATCCGAATTTAATTAAAATATTTATTTAGTTATTGAACTTTACGCAACAAAACGTACGAAACGGTGATAAAGGGATGACATGACGGGTGAATATTATTTATACGAGCGTAAAATAACAAGACTGGAGATTTAAATAAAAAGTCAACAGAATTGCACGAACAAAGTGAAAAGTACAGTATAGTTTTACTAAATAAATAACCATAACATACACCACGTCTTTATTCCCCGAAGGGTTAGGCAAAGGTGTAACAATGTACACCCACAGTTCGCCGGTATGGTTAGCTCCCATGTAATAGGGGGCGAGCCTATTGCCATTAACCGGGCACAAATCCTAACTCCGAGCTGCTACTGAGAATTTCATAGAAAAACCCAATAACACTTTGCTTGACCTCGGAATCGAATCCAAGACCTCTAGCGTAGCAGTCGCGCTTAGGACCACTAGGCTATCGAGGCAGTTAAATAAAATATCATATACGTATAAAATATTTAAACTCTAATCTACCTACTATTAGATATATTACTTATCGGGTTTCATGTTAAAACTTACTTTAAATGTAACACATAAATGCAATAGAGGGCTTGAGTTTTTTTATTGAAGAAGACGGTGAGTAGCTGAACCCGTATTGCAATACCATATAAAATCTATAGGTACATTAAGTAGGTACAGATATAAATCCATAAAGCGCTGGTAAATAAAAGTTCTTAGCAATAGTGTATTACTGAAACATCTTTCGCTTCGGGTTTTTTTTAACACTTCGCATTTATAGGCAGTGGAAACATGAAATTTTCTAATACCGACTCACAAGCAAACTTTTTTATCCAATACCGTTTATGAGAAAACCTACTTAATAATACAAATGCGATTGAAAATGGAGGATCGCAATGGATTTTGAAGCAATTTCTGAATATTACAAGCGTTCCTTAAGAAAGATTTGGTGTATAAATTATTAGTAAATGACAAAAGGGATCGCTGCTGTAAAGGCTAACATGGAGCGCTGTTCCACGGGTCTGCGGTAATATTTAATTTGCATCTTCAAGTTATGTTGAAAATGTTTACGACATTTTTATGACAAAAAATTGTAAGCACACTGGGACTTTATAGCCTTACCTATAAGTATATGATTAAAGTATGAAGAACACATGATTCAACCGTTCAACTAAAATGGTGTAAGTACAGACAGCGTCATCAACTGGTAACCCTTTTTTGAACAAATTTTAATGCAAGAGGCAATTGATGAAGCTGTGTGTACGTATAAAAAACACGTCGAAGAGAGAACCTTCTTTTGTTTTAAAGTCGGTTGTAAAGAAGTGTACCTGCATACGAGTACGACGAGAGGCCGACGTTATTCTATGTTTTTATTTGAGCCTTGGCTTCTAAGTTAAGTGACTACGAGGTCAAGTAATGAACGAACGTGAACAATGTTTTTAAGAAGAAAAAATCTTCCTGTTTATGTCTGCATTTTGCTAGTATAAGTATATATATTATAATCTGCTTTATTATTTTAAAAGCTTCTATATTTAATTAAAGTGGCGATCGTGTGCTCTTTCGTGCTATACCCGTTGCACTGCTAGACTTCGTGGCGCTACGCTCTAAGCGCGCCGTAGTGCTCTACGGCGTAGCGCGTACCGTAGCGTCTCGTAGCAAGAACATTAACAAAAATATGTATGAACTTGTTCAGAGAGCGTAGATAATTACTTTCAATTCCAAATTCAGATAAAATTTACAGTTAGAATTCTTCATTTACTATTATTAAAATATCTGCTTTTCAAGTGTAAATATTTACATTAATTGGCAAAAGTATTGCCTAATTTTCCTACTTTGTTAGTGAATTCAACGACAGTGGAAAACTACGTGCCACGCACGCACAGGTACCTTCGTAGTTAACGCACGCACAGGTAAGAATGAAAAATGGTCCAATTCACAAAAACTTTGTCTTTATACTTGTTACATAAATAACGCGGCATGTACATAATACATATCACATACCTTACCGGGGAAGTGGTGGCCTACACACGTTTCATATATAGTTACGTCCTTGGTGCATGTATTATATTATCTGCGAAGAGTTATGAATGAATAAAGCAAGCAGCGACGAGCGTAAAGAATAACATTGTCATAAAGATTTGTCTCGGGTACTACCTAAATGTAATGAAAACTGACAGTGAATTCATGAGGAAGTCTCTTTGGTTAATCGAGTGAAAGTTACGTGAGCGCCTCACGTCTCTTGTAAGAATTGGAGAGGACTGTGAACGCGCTGAGATACGGAATGTGAATTAGGGGAAAGAAAACCGTTACATTGCGATCGGTGGCGAGGAGCGTCGAGGTGGCGAGGGCAACGCGAGAGAACAGATAGTATCGCCATTATCGCGTCCGTACCGTATTCACGTCAGCATAATGCTCTAATTGGGCGCAATTACGGCCGATCCGGCGGAAGGCGCCGCCGTCAGGTAGAGACGCTCGTGTCCTCGTAAATACTCGTTAACGACACCCACCCCTAGGAAAAATAATATTTCTCGTCGCTGACTCCCTGAGAAAACGAATGCGTCCAAATGCCCACGTACTTACGAACGGAAGAAATTGAGGCTAAGTTAACGGGCCGGGACAAATGTGCGGACATATTCTGCCGTCTAGATGATGACTTTCGAATGTTATAGGTCTGTATAACTCGTGGTTTAGTTTACTCGTACTATATATTTACTAATATATATAAACCACTTGTAATTGACCCTAATGGGAAGTGGACATTCGTTTGCCTACTAATATTATGAATCTAAGCAGTATGTTTGTTTTTATGTTCGATAATATCGGGAACACCTAGACCGGTTTTAGATATTCTAAAATAAATTGATGAGACTCGTCCTATTTCTCGCTACACATTGAGTTTCTATTAAAACTTAATCTTTAATATTGTTATGACACTAACAGATTGCTATTTAATAAGATTTAAAGTTCCAAACCTTTGAAATCTAATTAAGTAATTATAATATTACGAACTTGATCCCAAATCAATAATTTATTAAAATGTGATTCAATTTTAAATAATTGGTGATGAGACAGTTAATTAAACAAGACAACTTTGTAGTTTCTTTATACACCCATAACTCCATACTAATATTATAAATTTGGAAGTAACTCTGTCGATCTGTTTTACAACTAAACCGCTTAACCGTTCTGATGAAATTTGGTACGGGGTAAGTTTGAACCTCAAGAAAAAGGCTACTTTTTATTTCGCGTCTTTGTCTGAGTCCACGATAACCGACATTTATGCGCACGAACTCGCGGGCAACAGCAAGTGGCACCTGTATAATAGGTGAAAATCATAATGGAGTGTGAAAGATACTCTTTTGCAAAAAAAAACTACTGAGAAATTCCTACATCAGAGGGAAAAAACAGGAATATTTTGTGGATACAAAAATGGTTCCAGCCAAAAAAGGCGAGAGCCTATAAAAGGTTGTCAAATAAGAGTATATCAATAACGGAAAAACAACAAAAATGATAAGTGAACACAAATCAAATGTGATGAACCGGCTGCGAATGGATGAGTCAACATACGAGGGCAATGATTTGGCAAAACGATGTGTAGTGGGTACCGTTAATTGTCACGTAGAACTGCAGCTACGGCATATTGTGGTAACATCGATTGCTATAAATACATCCCAAATGACATCCAATAATGTGTCTCTATTGGCGGGTTGCTTCAAAGTAGTTAATATTTTGAAGCAACCTGCCAATATAGGCAACTATTAACTTACTTACTTATTTAGTTATTTAAATGGTTGGTTCACACTTCTCGTGACCCAAAGGCTTGCTTTTACCTAGGCCAGGGGTTAAGTAAGCATTGCCATCCAACGTGGCCATGTCGCCAGTCTTTAGGGAACTTTTCCGGTTGACGGCAATGCGGAGGAATTTTTTGATGTCATTTAGTTTTAGTTTCTTTTTTTTTTTGTTATTATTAAGGTTTTTTTTTCTAATTTTAAGGTTGTTAATATTTATTCTATATATAATTGGTTCATCATTGATTTTTAGAGGTCTTGGGTTCGATTCCCAGGTCAAGCAAAAAGTGTTATTTGTGTTTTTCTATGAAATTCTCAGTAGCAGCTCGGAGTTAGGATATGTGCCCGGTTAATGGCAATAGGCTCGCCCCCTATTACATTGGACCTAAACATACCGGCGATCTGTGGTTGTACTTTGTTACACCTCTGCCTAACCCTTCGGGGAATACAGGCGTGGTGGTATGTTGTTGTTGTATATAATTGATTTAAATAATTTAGCTCATGTTAGAGTTTTTTTATTGCTGATACCTAGATCTTACGTTTGGAATCCTCTTACGATATTTATTTAATGCATCTACTGAAATAAAATTATGCTTCGAACCCTCTCTCTTACTTTACACTTGTACTTAGATGAGGAAATTCGCTGTACAGAGCAATCGTTGAAGAACACAATTATATAACCTTTTCCTTTGTTTACCAGAAACCAGAAAATAGGTCTTTGTATTATGAACAACTTTTACTACGGGACCAGCTCGGAAATTGCCAAAATAAAATTAGTCAATGCATACATTTTGTCGAGTTATGCGAACATAAACAGTTCAGCAGACTTCTTTTTTCTGGTAATAAGAGACAATAGCGTTGTGAAGAGTCTACGTGTTAGGTTGGTAGACATATCTCCCGAGTTGTTGATAAGTTATTTCTGTAAAAGTCTCCAACTCTAAAGCAACAACAATACACCCTTATTTAGATTCATTAATAATCATTATGAAAGAAAAGAAAATATAACCTATTTATTTAATTGATTAATAGAATACATGATACTACCACACATCTGTTTATCTTGATGTTGTCTAAACTAGTTCAGAGTAACTACAGATCCTATAAGCTGCTTATCGTATTCTTAGAAAGTGTTGTTTATAGTACTTCATAGATCGTGAACTGAGGAAAATAAAGTTTGCTAAAGTTGTCTTACAGCACTGAAGACAGCCCCCCATACTGTGCAGTTGTCCGGGCCGACACCAGACTGAATTAATATATTTCTTACTGGACAAATCTCAGTTGGAATTATTTAAATGAAATAAGCAGCTGCTAAGGATATTAATTTTGTTAGTCCAAGTGAATATTTTTCTTAAGCCTTTTTAGTCTTTACATCTCAAAAGTTTAAACGATTTAGTCGCATAATTTATAATTAATTAGCCAGCTAACCAACTAATTGTATAAATTTGGAGACTTTAAGAAGTGACTTTAATTTATTAGTTTTTGGTACCGTATACTTATGTTGAATTTTTGGTAACATTAGCGATATAATGTTGCACACAAACACTGCATAAAAGCTTCGGAAGTCTTTATAGTAGACTTTCTTGTGTATTTTATTGCTGTATTCAAACCTGACATAATAAAAGTTTTGTGTAAAGTGAGGAAACTGCGTGGGAAAGGTAAGTAGAGAAAATTCTCTGTACATAAATTTTAAGTATCTACAGGTTGGTTCTGTATATTTCCATGTTGATGTTTTAATGAAAGCCGCTGTTCGTGTCTAGGGTTTTACAGGAATAACGGGTCTCTACTACCGGGGTCCACCTATTACGATGCAAATCACCGGTGGGTTAGTTAACTATTACTTGTATCGTATTTAGCAGTTTAACGGTATTTCATTAGAATCATCGGCTAACATAAAAATGTTAGAATAACCACAATTTTAGAGGCTTCTTTAACATCAGGATTGTATTAAATTTATTTTAACGTTTTTTTACCTTTTTTCTGACCCTTTGTGCTTTTATTAAAACAACAACGAGCAAATCTCTTTTTCCTTTGTTTATTTTTTTTTAATACTTTGGCCTAAATAAATACAAGTAATTTCACCTGTATCGTGGGGGCGTTTACATAACAAATAAACTCACATACACATACCTGGAACAGCTACCTTAGGCCATACAAATATCAGACCAACACCACCATCTTTTAAAACAGTACCGTTTTAGTATTACTTTGTAATTTCAGTTGTTGGATTTTTAACTCACGGCGCAAAGCCGAGCGTTGATAATGCAACAGTGCGCATGTCAAAGTAACTATAAAGGATACTGTTTTAAGAGATGGGGTAGGCACACACACACACAGTGCAGCAGCTAATCTCACATCCACTGTGCCAATCCGGCCTTCGAAGTAGCTTTGATTACTTGACCTACTCTTAAGTTATAGTAAGTGTTCCTTAGCGCGACTGCTATCCTAGAGGTCTTGGGTTCAATTCCCAGCTCGGAGTTAGGATTTGTGCCCGGTTAATGGCAATAGGCTCGCCCCCTATTACATGGGACCTAAACATACCGGCGAACTGTGGGTGTACATTGTTACACCTCTGCCTAACCCTTCAGGGAATACAGGCGTGATGGTATGTTATGTAGTACTTATAGAAATAACCACTTTCACTATGAAATTAAACCTAAAATTGCGAAAAACAATCAACTGTTCCTTACATGTTGTCGAGCTAAGCGAACGTAAATGTATGGAGCTGTTAACTTTTTTTACGATTTTACGTTTCGTGCTATAGTAAAAGTTGATTATTTTCATGAGCCCCCCCTCCCTCCCAATCCCTTAAAATAAGTCCCTCGTTTACCCTAACACCCGGTATAATGATGTTACAACTTACATTGCACCATGAGCACGACTCGCTTGCTGATCGATGGCGGGACTCCGTTCGACGCGATGCACAAATAAGCGCCCATGTGGAGCCGGGATACTTTGGAGATGGTTAAGTTTTCACCGTCTACCACGTTTACTGCAACCAAACAACACTTAGTTTATAAAAACATAAAAGAATGAAGATACTTAATTTCGGCAGTTTGTTATACAATTTTCCTACGCAGCTTTTGTTATAAGAGTATTGTTAACCTAGAACATAATTATTATCTATTATTAAAATTTAATAAGGTATAGTAGCCGCCACGAGTCGTGAGCGGGCAGCGTCGGCGACCCAAAAACCCCAGAAAGTAACCCAAAAACCCAAAAATGAACTTGACGTTTGTGCTCACGACTCGTGGCGGCAACTTTACGACGCTAATTGCGTCTTTGAAAAATGTAAATGGAATGAAATAAGGGTGTACTCACTGCTACCATGGGAAAGCTGTATTAATAAATTGAAAAGATAAGCTTTTAATTAAATGTCCATGAGCCTATATGATTTAATGATTAAATTTTTTAACAAATTTGCCCTTCTCTAGTCATTTCTCCTGTATCGTGGTTACGTTTACAAACATACATATAAACTTACACACAAACAGCCAAACCAGGAAGAACTATCTGAAGGCCATACAAATATTCGTTCCGTGCGAGAATCGAACCTGCGACACGCAGCGTAGCAGCCAATCGCTCAGCTACTGCGCTAATGTTGCCGTGCGAAGTAATGTACAGCATTGCGTAATCGAACATAATATAAGTAAGTTTAATTTTGGCAAAAATTATGTAAAAACGGAAAGCCATAAAGTATGGTATTGTTGAATATAAGTGAATTATGGCGGGCTTTCGTAATTATTCGCGTTCGATAGTCCATTGTTAATTCAATTGTGTAAAACAATTTAATAGTATTGTGTGGAACAATCCGTGTCATTTTGGACCCTTTCCCAAACCTTTACTGTAAAGTCCGGAGGTTCAGATCGAAAATACTCGTAATGAAAACTTTGAGTCGTCCAATTTTTTAAGTACCTACCGACTTTAAAAATATACCTTGTAAATGTTACCTATGCAAACAAAAGCATTTCTTCATTTGAAATCAAGCAAATTTACAGTAACAATAAAAAAAAATTACGTAGCAGTGTTTCCAAGTACATATGTACAATTTCTAGAATTAGAACCGAATAACGTACATTGTGTACTAGCTTATACCCCCCACTTCGTCCGAATCAATATCGGCTATCGCAAACTCGTCAAACTTATATAACACCCCGTCGTTTCTGCGTCGTGGGTTAAAAAAAGCTTTTATTTTGAAATTACAAACAGATACTTCAATTTCATTTATTTGTATACATGTATGCCTACAGATAATATTTTGTACATAAAATGATTTTCCCACAAAATGTTAATTAATCGAGCTACATTAATAATAAAATACAGTAAAGAACAGCTTTTTGGCTCATATATCGTGTTAAAATGAATTGAAGAGAATTCGTTTTGAACTGAGTACAACGTTTGTTTGGACGATATACGCGAGAGGTATCCCAGTGGGTCCATTCCACTCCATTTCTCGCTTCAGAGATTTCTTTCTTTCATCTGCTTTGTTTCGTCGAGAGAGCGTCAACATAATGAGCGTCCGGAACTAATGTTTTGACCGGATATTTATAAGAGTACCGAAATCTTTTGTTAACCGTGTTGACTGTTCTTTCTGTTTCCATTTAGAAGAACATAATAGACTTTGAAACCTTACAAAAACGAAGTGTTTCGATGTAGAATTTCCATTACTGACACTAATTAGGTTGTAATTTTTAACACCCGACGCAAAAACGACGGGGTGTTAAAAGTTTGACGTGTCTGTGTGTGTGTGTGTTTGTCTGTGGCATCTTAACTCCCGAACGCATGAACCGATTTTGAATTCGGTTTTTTTTTGTTTTAAAAGTGTATTAGTCGGAAATGTTCTTAGCTATGTTTGATGGAAATCGGATCAGCGGTTTCAAAGTTATCAGCTCTTTTGTTAGCTACGGTAGGGATTTTTATTCTTCTGTCGGGCGTTACTCAAAATTTTTATTTTGTGTTTTTGAATTGAACATCCTACTTACAAGACTTATAGGAAAATATCTTAGACGCTCTATTTATATTTAAAAGTGGGATCAATAAAAAAATGTTATTACCTTTTCCGATTTCTTAGTAAATATTATGATTCATCCATGTGTGACTTTTCCTTTTCTTTTGTAATGGATAAGTGTAAATAGGAAATTTTTCACAGGGCGTTCGTGGGAGATTTTTAATGATTCGACGTACGATTTAACATCAAAGTATCTATTCCAACGTTAACACAATAAAGAAGTATAAAATATAATAATAAAACATAAAATTAACTGGCGTACCGCGACAGAGCGTACGAATCCGCCGGCAGCTAGTCTACCGTCGATGGTAGGGAGCGCGGGGTGCGTTCGCCGCGCTTACGGGCACGTTCGAGCACGAGTTGCGCGTTTAATTAATACCGCGTTACCATTCATTTTTACCTATATGTATTACCAAATGGCAATAACCTTGGCTGTCAACTCTGTACCGACAGTCCTCCAAAATGTTGTTCGATTGATAATGGATTTTAGCGTTCGGTTGAACGCTGGCCCCTAAAACACAGGTCCAGGCCTAATTTTGGGGGTTATGTTCAGATTTGTGGCGATACATTCGTGTGCTGTTTTATTATGACTGGCTTGTAACGTGTATTTTTAAGTGTCACATATATATTTTATAATTAAACCACTTACCCGATTCGCCATTACAATTAAACTCCTGCCCGTCTTCTCGCCTCCACATGACATATGGTTCAGGGTAGCCCGTTGCTCGGCAGACCATCGTCACATTGGTACCTTCCCGGACCACCATATCCGTTGATGTCATGTTGTCAATTATAACAGGCGGGACTGGTGACAAAAAAGAAGGTCAACTGCCACCATAATTTATGAAATGGGAAGGAATTTTTTAATAAACCTGAAAGTTTTATTGGGTAATGTTTATTCGCGAGACGCTTTTAAAAATACAAAAAGTTAGTAGCAACATAGTAACAGTAATAAAAGGTGCCCGCGTTTTTTGTTTTAAGGTTCACACTTCTACATAATTTTGTCCCACTTCATATGAGAAATGAAGGTCACAGAAAATGTTTTATAATAATAATTGATTTGGTAACCTGATTTTTTTATTTAAGGGTAAGGTCACAATCCGGCTACCTGCTCTGTGACCGGGTCCGAACCGCAACCACAGCAATGCTATATAAATTTGTTACCTTATTACACCTGAGCTAGGGAAGGTATACGAAGGTATTTAGTTCGGGTATTTTAATGTCAAAATATCAACTTGCTCTTAGCTCAGGTTTGATAATATGTAGAGCTTTTAGGTGAATAAAAATTCCATGGCGGAATGCCACGTTCGCTACGCTGTGTAGTCAATAAAACTGGACAGGGTTACCAGTAAAGTGAATGTGCAATTAGATAAGTGAATCCGTAAAAATTGCAGTACCGCTCTTGATGTGCAAGTCCACGAGTGATGGTTGTTGAATGAGAGATTAATATAGTATTAACCCGCAAGCTATAGGTCGATCTTGACCTAAGGGTAAGCGGTACTGCAATTTTTACGGATTCACTTATCTAATTGCACATTCACTTTGAGTCTATGTCTTAACATAGACTCTACTTGGCAGTCAGGTACAGGGTACTACTAACGATAGTCGTTGTACGACTCACTGATGGAGGTAGTATACTCACCCACAACTTGCAGGTATCCCTTCCTGGACCGCATGGGGTCGGTGTTGACCTGGCACATGTACCAGCCGCGGTCCACCTCCTGCACGTTCTTGATGTGCAGGTACCACGAGCGGTGGTCGTTGTACGATAGACTGATGCGCGCGTTCTGAGTTATTATGTTGTGGTGGATACTCAGGATTGTTTGCGTGTCTACGCGAACCCACGCTACCTGTGGGAACAATGTAAAATATTTATAAAGAAGTAGCTTCCAAAATTGTTTTTTTTTTTCCCCAGAAAGCTTATTACTCATACGTGGTCTATAGCACAATTAAGGACGGGAAGTTGGTTTCCTAAAATGATTAAGAGACAATGTTTTCGGCACTTATTTTTATTAAAATTAAAAAAAAAAAATATATTATAGTGTTAAAATACGACTATTTTATTATAATACCTGCCTGCTAATCTGTGGATGTCGATTATCTGGGGCGTTGTTTTATATATGCGGAACCGGAACCCAAATTGTTTTCTAAAATAAACTAGGCTAAGTTACTTCTTATAACATGAGCTATCTGCCAGCGAACTCCGGTCAAAATGTATCCTGTCATTTCGGAGACTAGACGGAAACAAACAGATAGATAGAATTTTTTTTTCTATGAAATTGGGTTTTTACATTTGGTAAAAAGCTGTTATTTTGACAAACAGACACGTAAATTTTATTGTATTGTATGGATTTTCAAACAGTTGTTCATTGAGTTAATGGACCTAAAGCCAAGACTTTTAGAAATATTGCGCAGTCACGCGCCGTCGACGTGTAAAAATGAATTTCATTGTAGCACAAGCTTGGCATATGGTTGCATTAGAAGGACATACATGGCTGAACGAGCAGCAAATGTAAAAGTACGACAAACCAGAGAAGTAAGTATTTCCTGTGAAGCATTTCAAAGAATTTATGTTTGTGTATAAAGTTTTAAGTATGTACCTATACGCAGAAACTTATATTTTTACGAGGGTGACAAACACATTTACGGTTCCATGAGATAGTGATCTTCTAAACTTACAAGTTTTTTCCAGCTGAGTCACATCCACACGCAAACTAAGTTTTAGTAGAAAAAATCCATTAGATCACTTATCAATCTTATTCTGGCATCGAAAAACGCTAAAGTTATTCTTGTCAAAATTGTTCATGAGCCATTTATTGGAATCAATTTGAAAAACTTATTCGTAGTCTGTTTTTTTTGGCTCATTGAATAAAGAGACTTTATTTTCCCTGAAATCACGTAACATGAATTTTAGCATTGGTATAGCGATGTCCGCAACTCCAAGTCTGAGCGCGTATTTTGCGTACGGGCACGTAACTTGAAATAAAAATAAAAACTAAATTGATGCTGCGGTCATGGAAATATAATGTATAATGCTCGTCTTTTTTCCTTTATACTTCTCGTTCAAGATAATTATAACCAAAATGGAGAATTATTTAATTTTAAATATAGGTATCTGCACTACACAGCACTCCAATTTCGCTAACTAGCCGTCCTGCATGATTAATAACTGGCGAATCGTGCATTCTGAGCAAAGTGATATTAAGTTGGCTTGTTAAAACTTTACCCCGTGCACCGCACGAATGGAGTTGTATGAAGTTCTGGCGCAACGTATTCATAGAATTACACGGCGCTCGTCCATCATGGCTTTTGACGTCATTGGTGATGGCTCTAGGTAACCGTTGTTTGCTGTCTTAATTGATTGCCAATATAAACTTGCGGCAAACTTATAAAAAGTATAAGAAACTATTATACTTTGTGATAAAGCCTCGCGTTTTTTAACCGTAATTAATATGCTTAAATAGAAAATTCCTTCATCTTATAGCCGTTTTATTCATACCTATGTAAAGGGACGGGGCGGGGCATGACGTTGCTTATTGAAGTTCGCTGACGTCACATCGTCTATACGCATACATGAGTGACATCTATCCAAGCTGTATTTACTTTACCGCTGAGGAACTTGTGTGACCTCGATACAGTGTAAATCTTACCAAGAATCTCTATAGCTGAATATGCGAATCATCCCTTGTAAAGGTTGCCGGTAACTGAGGGTTTAGTTTAAACTACCACAACACGGCAGATGGATTAGTGATTGCGGTATGACGTATTGGTTAACAGGTGAGCACATGAATATTGTCCTAACCTTAAGGCCAATCTATACTAATATTGTCAAGAGCTAAAGTTTGTTTATTTTGTTGTCTGTAAGGGGTAATCTATGGAAGTATGGTCCGATTACAAAAAATATTTTACTGATAGGAATCCTACTATCCTTATCATATTCATATTATAAAGGCGTAAGCTTGCGAGGATTAATAGATGTGGATGGATGTTTGTTACTCTTTCACGCTTAAACGGCTTAACGGATCTGGATTAAATTTGGCATGTAGATAGATTGTGGTCTAAAATACTACATAGGCTACTTTTAATTTTGAAAAATTGTACGTATCCCGTAGGATAACATTTTAAATTTGACGCGAAAGAAGTCACTACGCTACACTACTTTCGAGTGCTATAGACCTTGCTTTGTGGTATATTCGACTTTCAAGTACACGAAGTCCCGGGCACAAGCTAGTATTACCTATGTAAAGTTGTTCGACTTCACATGACCAACATTCAACGCTTGAACAACTAAACGTGGGAAAACAAAATTGGACTTCCTTTGTTCTGTCAACTCCTTAATTTAATTTAAGTTCAAGATATCCTGTTTGTCTCAAAGCGAGAACTCATTGACATGTGTATTTGGTCTATTCTAACCGCGGAGTTCAAAGTTGGTTCCTGACCGAGTTTCAGAAGTCCGAACTCAAGAGTCAGCGGGCGATGGAGCGTATTATGCTCAACCGAATAGGTACGAAACATCAGCATATATTGCAGTTAAGCTGAAATGAAATGCTTGACATTTGTAGAATTACCTGCTGGAATACAGTTGTTGTTAGGGATATGCATGACTTGTGACCATATCCGAAAAACAGACTTAATATGTGGAACCTACAGAAACCCTTCGCACGTAGTCTTTGTCTAATCAATTCTTTAAACTTTGAAGAAACATATTATGTTTTAACTAACTGTTGCCCGCGACTTTTTCCGCGTTTCCGTCGTTTTTCGTAAAAAAAGTAGCCTATGTCTTTCCGTATTTCATATATAACTTTGGTGTTACTATACCGATTTCTATAATTCTTTTTTATGGAATAGTTAGCTTTTTTAATCAGAGATGACTGAGAGTGTTATAAACGTAGGAGTAGACAAATATAATCAGAAAGCTTCGAACTGCTAAGCTATCGGGAGTTACACGTGATATTGTGAGTCAACCATAAAAAATAGACATATGCTGTCGTGGGATATTTTTTATATAATTTTAAGGAGAACATTTTCGTCATACATGATTTCTGTGTAGCTTTAACCATTGAGGTTGCACACGCGACGGAAGCTTAAAAAATGGAGTAACTTCTCCCGTTTTCCCAACATTTCCCTTCACTGCTCTGCTCCTATTGATTGTAGCGTGATGAAAAGTATATTATAACCAACTCAGGAGTATAAAAATAATTGTACCAAGTTTCGTTAAAATCCGTCGAGTAGTTTTTGTTTCTATAACGGTTATACAGACAGATAGAC
Source organism: Caradrina kadenii (assembly GCA_947462355.1). NCBI lineage: Eukaryota > Metazoa > Arthropoda > Insecta > Lepidoptera > Noctuidae > Caradrina > Caradrina kadenii. The sequence continues at coordinate 8,933,102 of OX381683.1, read as the reverse complement.
AGACAAAAATTTTACTGATTGCATTGTTGGCATCAGTATCGATCCCTAATCACCCCCTGATAGTTATTTTGGAAATATATTTCATGTACAGAATTGACCTCTCTACAGATTTATTATAAGTATAGATAATATATATATACCATCACGCCTGTATTCCCCGAAGGTTTAGGCAGAGGTGTAACAATGTAATATATTTAAAAAAAAATAATATGTTTCTTCAAAGTTTCTTATTTTTTTGTTCTCGAAATAGCTTATGAATGAATAGCGAAGGATGTTACAAGCGAACATCTAGTTTACCTTGTACCCTCGTAAGTCTTCGACGACGCAAGCGAGGAGCGCGTCTCGGCCCACCGTCACCGTCACGTTCGTGACCGGCTCCACGAAACGAGGAAACAATGATTCTGAAACAAATACAACAGATAAACGTTGCTGTTTGCAATGTTTTGGTTATCTACCTATCTTGTAGTAACGTGTAGTAACGTGTTTTGGTTTAAGATATTTATTTCACAAAAACAGAAAGATTTATTCACTTCTTCTTAGGGTATTGATGGCACAAATATAAATATTAAATAGAAGGTCAGAATTTAGCTACGACAACACCATTTGCTGACGCAGTCGTAAGGTCCTCACGAGAGCAGGTGACAAGGCATGTGAGGACAGATAAAAAGTGAGCTATGGTCTGCGGAGCGACGCCGCTAAGGCACTGAAGGTCGGTGCCATCTGCGAAATCCCATCTTTGGAAATTCTTTTTGCTGCGGCCGAGTTGGGTGCGGACTCTGTTTAAAGTTTTCGAAGTTAGCCAGGGCAACGTGTGCTCAGGTGGAAGTATCTTCGATGGCTCACTTATAATGAGAAATGCTACTTAGCAATGTACTTGGTCGTTCATAAGGAGCGAGCATTAAAATGCAGTGGTGTAAAGCTATAGGTACGCTTTTGTTAATTAGTTTCTTCTTCTTCTTTTCAAGTTGATGACTTTAAATAATCTTTTTTTTTTACTTTTCTGTTACTCTTTTAAAACTATGGTAGTCCATAACACATTGATATTTGTAGTTTGTAACTATCATTATTGATTCTGATTACTTAAGGTTCAAAAAATCCTCCATCGTGTTTGGAAATAAGAGAAAAATCTAAAGTCTGTTAGCCAAATAATTCTAGTGTTGGTATTAAAATCTTCAAAATAGTGAGAGTATTCTGCAAGAATCACCGAGTTATTTGTTTTCGGTGATAATTATTGAATTTCTTTGAAAATTTTAATAATTAAGTTAACAACGAAAGCTGTAAATTCCATCAAACTAAACATGGTATTTTATTTGTTAAAACACGTCTTTAACATAAAAAGAAACCTTTTACGTAAATGTACCTAAATAACATTATTACGTAATTTGACACCAACATGAAATGTAACCACGTAAGCATATACGTACATTGATAAACTACGAACTTGACGGTGCGGTTACCTTCACAGGTAAGCACATTCAAACCTGTAGACTTAAATTAATCAATCACGGCATAGAATAATGTAGGGTCGTTTATGAATACATACAATGGGCTAAGGTACATGTACGTACAAGAGTAATCCATCAAAGTACACACTTTTCCGAACATATAGTTATACCGAGTAATATTTTGAGGGCAGCCCATTGATTCGTCAGTATGTACTAAGGAAGAATATTAGATTGGGTCTGAGCTAAATCTGGTTTCTTTAAAAAACAGTTTACACTAATATAATAAATGCGAAAGTAACTGTTTGTTTTCTCATGACGGCAAAACCATTGAACCAATCGTAGTCAAATGTGACGAGGTAGTATTTTGGGATCTGGATAGGGAGACAAAGGGTACTCTTTTAACCCGCGACTCCGTCCGTGATAACCGATATTCAGGTGGACAACGTCTTCGGCAAAGGCATAGCATTTTATAAGTAAAAATAAATAACCACTTGGCACTTTACGCTTCCACAGGCCACTAACACTTTCAAAGCAAACGTAGCCTTAGAAATACACATCAATTTCATTAATGTATCTAGATAAGCCAACGCGATGTGTGTAGATATTGCAAACTTAACAGGCAATACCAGTTCTTGGAACTTGTACTTTGTAGCCTTATTTACATGAGAGCTATAGCGGACTGGGTGCCGTGTGCGCGGCGGCTTGTAAACCACAAGTAGCCCATTTGGTTATCTGCGAAGTGTGTACCAAATGGCGGTTAGAGCTGGTCGCATTGTGGCCTGTGGCTACACCCTTATTATATGACCAGCCATTGCTTTTGAATTACGCCCTACCGTGATTATATTAGCCTGGATACTAATTTATTGTCAACACAAACTTAAATTTCAAACCTCAAACTTATAATTGGAATGAAGTATTAAAGGAAAGTAAACACTTGCAAATTATTATAACCGTAAAATGGTTTTCAAGATGACTTAGTAACAGTTAAACTAAATCACAGCATCAGGATACTGTATCTATATTTACAAAATCAGCTCCTAAAATATGAATAAAACATGTCGATAAAGTTGAATAATGTCCGCCTCTAAAAGTGAGAAGACTTACGTATGTAGACATCAATACTAACTCGATCGATATGAGCGATGCTTCAGTGCTGCAACAATTTATTTAGGCTAAACAACCTGAGACACGGAAAAATATCCGCAAATGATTGATGAGTGAGAACGCGAATAGAACAAATCCATCTAGCGCCCATCAATCTTAGCGGTACAGCGGTGCGGGCCGCTGTGCAAGCGACGTCGTCGTCTCTAATGAAAGAAGAGCTTACCGAGCACGTATAAACAATCGGAAAATGTTGTTTCTAATATCCCGCAAGATAGATGGCCCGTGAAATGTGCTCTTAGCTGGGATCAAGCCTTTTTTAATAGAAAAATGATTGTGCTACGGCTTTTGTTCAACATAGGGATGGGTACATAATAGTATAACGATAACGTTAGAAGGTCCCATTGCCGAAAACTGTGTTACAAAGAGGGGAAAATGGAAAAGCGTTTGCTGCATCGTTGTGTTCTACGATATGTGACCTCAGAGAATGGTATTGCCGAATCCTTTTTGCACTGGATTTTGAATTGATAATACGAATAAAAAGTACGACATGCGGTGGTTTTAGTTCCTTTTTTCTGAAGTTGGTTTGAACAAACTGCACGATTTGACAAAGTTAACCTTATCCAAACCTTTATCATAATTCTATTTGAAAATTCCCATTGTTATCCTGAGTTTGACTTAATAACTGGTAGGTACAACCATTTCAATATCATTACGCCCACATAGCTTGAAAGAAAAAGAGGCGGACAATAAATTGACCTTTTCATTGAAATAGACTACTTACAACCACAACGTCTCCTGCTTTCATATGACCCTCTATATAATAAAGGTCATTCGTATTACTTGCGTTATATAAACCTGTACTTATTCAATAAAATAATATGTATTAGTTACAGTTACATTCAGCCAACCTGACGATAGTATAGTGGGACACTGCTTCGGTTCTAAGTAGAATCACGTGATTACAAATCGCTCGTAATAGTCAACCTCCATAACTAAAGTGCCCTCAAAGACGGTTAAGTCCTACTGTAAAGGGTTTAATTACTTTAATAAGCGCTAATACAGTGTAACGTGTTAATAATGTAGTCGGTGTTGATGAGACAACGAGATTACCCGGCCACTTGAAATATGATTACGGGCGGGCCGCTCATCAGGCCGTAAGTGTTTACGGATGCACGTGACGGGTCGCGCCTCCCACCCGGCCAGCCGGGCCGCCTCGTCCACTGCTCGCGTATTTACCTAATTGGCACAGTACGTTGTGACAAAAGTCCGTGTTGGGCTCCCGGCAAATTAGATTCCCTGCCCACCCGCCGCCCGCCGATGCCCGGGACGCTCGCCATCGCTGCCGCTCGCTTTACTTACCTCTTTCACCCTAAATTGACTTTCCTCTAATTGAAATACGCGTCAAAGACTCACTCCGCGATTAATCTTTTTTGTTTGTTTTTATTAGTTACTGCACTGTAAGCTATAAAGCTATTAATCCACACCGCTACCTTTAAAAGATTTATGACTTTAGGATGGTGTTATAGATCTACGTTTATTGAATTAGGAAATATGTATTAAAGAAACGTCATTTAGATGACATTATTAGACTTTCAGTTAAGCGAAATAACCGTTTTTAAACTGTTCCAATGTTGAGCTATAAACTTAAAATAAATAGGGATAAACCAGAGTAATTCCAGTATCAGGCTTTATTTAAAATAAAACGTTTCTTTGAAAACACATGGCCCATATACCTATCTACACGTTGGTTTTAAAATATTAAAATCAGATTGGATAAAAATTACCCAATTCGTTGGGATATACGTAGGGGAAAATGTGATGTGATTTAAAAATTGAATTAACCATTTTCAACACGGGAATTGGTGCCCATCTAAAAATAAAACCGATTGTAGCAAATTCGAGTTGCCGAGTCTCACGGCGGCTTCGCTGTGGCTGTGGGTATTCATGAGTATCGATTTTATGCAAAATGCAACAAGATTCACTTGAACATGTCGGCTATACGATACGCATTATGTGAGGAGCCGATCTATTCTACAATTACATTGGCGTAGATACTAGAGCTTGTAAATGGGTGCGTACGTTGTCGGGCTGGTCGAATGAGGCCTGTCGGGGATATTGAGAGCGTCGAAGTCGTGTACGTATAAACATGTAACACAATTAGCGGTCAGGTGTCGAAGCCGACACCAGTCCTTCGCAATAAGAGCTTGATAAAGTCAATTTAACCGGAGATTCGATTTCTCTGCCTGTTTATTATTATCAGTCGCGCCTAATTTCAGTTCCCCGGGTCCTATTGTGTAAACTGAATGAGCAAACAACTAATGCAAATTTCGGTTAGTTAACTAATTTGAAGTTTGCAGATAGATCACGACACTATCTGGAATAAGACTCAAAGGTATTTGAATTCATTGGAAGATCGTAGGAGTGGATCATTTATTGCGTGAGTCCAATTTAATTTTGGTTTCACCATTAATCTTTCTAAGTTATAGTACCTGACAAATAATAAGACGGGTATCGGGTACTAGCGTCTACATTTTTCTTTGTTATCAAAATTGGGTGGTATTTGGTACCATCTTTGTTTGTTATTGCGTCGCGTATGTTGTTACATTAAAGTTTAATTGTTAGCATTAACACGTGTGATGCCAATTAGTACAGATGCTTAAGCGTAATCGCTTCACGGCCTGAGTTTGTAGCACTTGTTGTTAAGTGCACCTAATGCGACTTGTTCGGTACTTGCTCCCGTAGTTATACATATAACAAGCTATAATTTATGTACCTTATATTAATAATAACATTCCCAGGTCGAGCAAAAAGTGTTTTTGGGTTTTTATATGAAATTCTCAGTACCAGCTCGGAGTTAGGATTTGTGCCCGGTTAATGGCAATAGGCTCGCCCCCTATTACATGGGATCTAAAAACACACCGGCGAACTGTGGGTGTACATTGGTACACCTCTGCCTAACCCTCTGGAGAATACAGGCGTGATGGTATGTTATGTTTTGTTATATTAGTCTATTTTTTTTTTGGTCACAAACTACACGTTCAAAGAAGAAGCAAAGAAAAATGTATGCGTGTAGCTTTGCTAACTTTGAAACGGTACTAGCATAAAGATATTCTTTACATTAATATTTTTTCTCAATATAAACCATGGCTATCTATCAAAAAGAAGAACTATGTAAAAAATTTAACCAACAAAATAAAGTGCTACGATGCTACGAAAGTTCGTAGCTTTAATATTTGTATGCTGTTTCTGTTAAGAAAGCCTTGAGTGGCTTCGAGAAAAACATGGTATTGCTGATTTGTTTACCTTGAACACTGTCGTTCCCCTAAGATATTTATTTGTAAATCATTGGTTATGCAATTGTTTACTCAAAATAGTTCAAAGTGATATTGAAAACAGTACTACCTAATAAAATCTACCTAATATGCGAGATTAGCTCGAAGTAAAGACAAATGCGGTCGGGAACTTAGTTCCACGAATTTGTGTAGCGTAGTACTAAAACGTTAAGTGCTATTACAAAATACCTCACGGTATTCGTTCGATGCATGCGCTATGAGCATACGTTAATAGAACTGTTTATAGGATAACTGAACCGGTTTCAAATAAAATAAAATTCGGTTGCTAATGTAGTATTCAAAAGATATAAAATAAGAGATCTAGTACAATTTTGAACACAAAGGTGTTGAAGACATAAAAAATCCATTAGATACGACAAAATTTAAAAAAAATTAAATTATTAATTATTAGCCGACGAAATCAGCGCGCAATCGAAACAAAACAAAAATATAATATCTACCATTGTTTTACATCACTAGACCGAAATCAAAGCGTAAATGTCGCGAAAGAATACGAAGTTAGTATGAAGGTTATAAAAATATCTGGAGGACAGGTTGGCGTTATATTGCCGTTATAAATCAGCGTTTGCGACAGGCGAGCGTGGCGGCGGCGACGCGGCGGCGTGACGACGCGTGGCGTGCACGGCAGTGCCACCTCGTGTCGCCTGCCGACATTCTACATATGCATAAATATTGCGCCTACTCTACCTATACAGTCCTAGTAGGGGTAGGTGTACCTATTTGAGTATTTGTTTTAATGAACTTAGCCAATTATAATCAGCAAGAATACCTTGAATTGGAAGCTACCTTGATTTCTTACAATAATTATAATGTACTTCATTTTATTTACTGTACGTAGGTACATATTATTACGTGTGCCTACGTAATAGTTTTACTGATTCAGTTCTATATTTAAGACAAGCTTATGCCCGTGAGTTCTTCCGAGTGGAATACAAATATCCTATAATATTCGCTAATTTTGTAGCATTCTATCAGTAAAAAAATGTTCAGTACTTACCTCTTACAAACAAAAGACAATTACACTTTACCTTTTTCTAATATGAGAATAGATTTGTTTATGTTTTATTTATACGTAAAATTATAGTTTCTGAGGCTAATAACCCCGGTGACTACACACCTTCCCTCTCTGCATCAGTACTTTGGATGTAGTTTTATAAACCTACATATTTTCTAGCGATGTTATCCTCCGCTGTTGGAAGCCAGCAATAAACTTATATTGAGTTCATATGTTTGAAAAACATGTTGGTCGTTGCGGCACTGCGTACTATACGTTGCACAATGTATATATAAAACTATGTTATAATACAAAATATTGTTTTTTTTTTAATATCATTAGATGGCAAACAAGCCGACGGTCTACCAGATATTAAGTGGTCACGCTGCCTATGGACATCTGCAATACCAGAAGCCATGCAAATTCTTTGCCATCCTAGAGACAAAGTTGAAATATCCCATGTGCATGTAATTATACCGACACCCGTACCCTTCAAACCGGAACATAGGAACGCTGCTTTGCTGCAGAAATAGATATGGTGGTAGTACTTCCCTACTACTTATAACATACTAAATATTTGATAACTTAACTAAACTAAAATATTGACAGTCCCGCCCCTCAGCGACGGATCACCGGACCTGCCCGCTATTGCATATCTCGGTTTTCAGGTCTTAGTGAAGATCGATCGGCAAAGTGTCTAACGATTATCTGTCAAACAGCTAGTTTCATATTAGATGAGGTTGTGGAACTGTAATTATTTAACGGCTTTGATTATCATTATAACTTTTATAACATCTAGGGCTCTATTTTTAACTTAATATAAAGTATATGGCTCTGTTAAAATTCAAATGTGAAATCCTTGCTATTTACAACTTACCGCATAACCTTTGTGGGGATACAAATACACAAGTGAGCGCAGTAAATAGTTACTCGCTGGTATTACATTAAGAGTTATATACTATATTTGTACTCAATTATCATTAATTGAGTGATTGCCAGTAAATAAATGAGATACAAATAAAATTGATAGCGGATACTTCTTCGGTCCATTTCATAACGGGTGCGGAAACACGATGATTTATGCGGTCATCCATAAATGAATCGAATTCTCTGTGACGGCAATTTTTATTTGTGAAACAATTAAAATTAATAGCCTTGTTACGGCTTCCAGATAGTTGAACGTCGCTTGTAACTTACACGGTTATTTTTTGCATAAAATGAAAGGTATAAAAAATAAAAATGAAACATTTTACTTATGTAGTTGTTTTAACGTAAACACATACATTTTAATTGCGTGCTAATAGTTATTTTTAGCTTGGTTCTGTTCACACGGCTGCGGTACGCAGATAAATGTTTGATGATATTTAATTTAGGCAGACAATGCAAACAAGTATTGTACGAAATGTTAGTTAATTCTATTCAGTACTGTGAATGAAAAACAAGAGCAGTCCTTAATTAGTTTAGAGTATTCCCGTACTTAGTTCGTTAAATGAAATCGCTTTAATAAGTCTTCAAAATATTTGAAAAACGAATCCTTTTGTTATGTCCGAACGAATATCCGACAAAAATGGGAAAATATGTCGAATTGGTTTGCAGCAACAACGGCTGGTAACAGCAAGTAAAATTTTAAAGCGTGTGCGCTGCAGATCGAGTTGCCGCCAATGGCTTCCGGCTCATATCGCTAGATTGGAAACGCAAGCGCGCCTGACCAGGGTGAATTACGCGAAACGGCGTGAGCGGTGACGGTGCGAGCACCAGATTCACTTACTTACATCGCTTCGTGACTGAACTCCATAGAGCGGTGCAGTTGAGCCGTAAATAAAATGGTATTGTCGCGCGGAAACCGCACATCGAAAAACCGGGGAACGTCGCGTGAAATGCTACCGGTGCCGGCATCGGCATAGACGTCGAGAAATATGGCCAAACGTACCGCACATACGAAATATGGGACTATAGGCAGCGGTGTCGACTCGTGCCGGGTCGCCGAAACACGATAGACATATGTTGCTCTCATACAATTATAACTACTACTTGCCAACTAACAGGTTATTCATGTACCTTTTAGATCGTTTGTAGCGATGTTAATTGTCGTACTTAACTAGTATAGTTTTATTGAGTAATATACTTTTGGGCTAATAACGTTAAAGCTTAGGAATTGTGTGATTCAGCAGGATAATAAAAACAAGTACATATACCTACTATGGCTAATACAAATGAAACCGATTAAACATGTTAACGACAGTGGATAAATTGGTTCAATTTTTGATCTCACGAGTCACTAAAACTTTTCCGTTTCAGTTAAGAGCCGTTTTGCTGATTTCATTAGATTTTTTCTTGAGAATTTGACATAAAAAATTGTTTCATTATAGGTATAAACGTTTCTATTGCAAAAATAATAGTTGGTGGATTGTTACAGTTACTAATGTTGCCATTTATGTTCATTTTAAATATTTTACGTTAGAAGCGGTGGCACGAATAAACCAGCAGCTGACTAGCACTTCCATCGTTCCCACTGCATTACGCAAGATTATTTATTCATTACGAAACCATTAAAGTCCTTCACATTTTACTTCCCCGTCTGACGATACATTTAAACTTTGTCGATTGAATTGTCTATACACGTTATTTAAGTATTCATACGTACAGCACTTTCTTACAATATTTATTTCTTCTACTCTTCTTAAACAAAATTGTAGTATTCCAGGCTCGGAATTCTAATATTTGTTGTTACAAAGCCATGTTGTGCCATTGCAGTTAGGTGTACGGATGGGTAATTTTCAATGGCCGCTGAATAAGAGCTAGTATTCTGCTTTTCGTTCGTATTCTCGTAATGCTGGTTACGTAGCATCTGACTCGGAGGCAACTAGCATAAACTTGAGAAAATTTGCTTTGAAATATTTCCAGAAACGAGAAGACGGTCTACAGCAACTGGAGCAGCTTTATATACTTCTAAGATTTCTTTTAAAAATAACACATTCGACGAAGTTCGTTCAAAAGTTAATAAAAATTAGTTGAAAACTCGCAGAGGAGCGGCGTCTATCGAGACAGACGTGTTTGCTGCCGCGCCCGCGCCGTCTGAAGACCCCCCCACCTTCCGTCTTATGACTACCTTTATGTTTTTATGTGCTAGTCAGTTGACTTTGCTTACATAGTTTCAGTACAGCGTACCTACTTACTCATGTTTACTCGTTGATACAGCTTTTGTTCAGCTAATATATGAAAATTAATAAATACGCTACAGGGATTTATGTAACACTTGATATGAAATTTTGAACAATACGTATATCAATATTATTGTTGACACCATTACGTAAATTTCAGGATATCCGAATTGTTTCGAGGCGGATATAAATTTTACGTGCGACAGGGCAGGATTTGTAAAATTGTTGAAAAATTTCCTTTCCTTTCGCTATGATTAGATGGACATTTGTTGTTTATTAAGTGAATGGTGTTGGAATTCGAAATCAAAAGTAATCTGCTTGTGCGGAAGCGTGGGAGGAGATGAATGACAGGGAAAATACACGCGAAAATTCAAAGGAAAGTAAGGTGAAGCCCGCGCGGAAAATTGGCTTCATTAGATAGAGGGACCGAAGGCGCGTTATGCAAGACACACGGTCGGGCCGGACGGGGAGCATGATGCAATTTAATGCCCTTTACATCGACGGAACCGCACAGTTTCTTCATGGCGATATTCATTGTTAGGTGCTGGTTTTGTTTTGCGTGACTTTCGGTACTCCTTGTATGACAAACACTGACAAATACTGTTTATTCTGTAAATAGGTTAAAAATAATACATGACAATTATTTTTAAACTAGTTACGGTACGATCGAAGCAAAATTTTTTTTTAATATTTATTTATTTTTTGTATATATATTTTGTAAGACAACTGTAACCCTAACCTATTATCCTCTATTAACGACTAGCTTCTGCTCGCGATTTCGTCTGCGTAATTTTTTCACCTGCATTAGTTTACGTCTTTGGTTACTGCTCCGCACCTTTTGGTAGTAGCGTGATGTTATATAGCCTATAACCCTTCCTCGATAAATTAACTATCCACCACAAACCAGTACTTCCGGAGATTAGTGCGTTCATTTAAACAAACACACTCTTTAGTTTTATAATATTAGTATAGATGAAACATTATCCGTTTTAATTAGATTTAATAAAGTTCCGCCTTTTCTTGTTGATCTCTAAAAAATGTCGTGTTGTATTTGTGACTGCCTCGTTAGCCTAGTGGTGCTAAGCGCGACTGCCACGCTAGAGGTCTTGGGTTCGCTTCCCAGGTCGAGCAAAAAGTGTTGTTGGGTTTTTCTATGAAATTCTCAGTAGCAGCTCGGAGTTTGGATTTGTGCCCGGTTAATGGCAATAGGCTCGCCACCTATTACATGGGACCTAAACATACCGGCGAACTGTGGGTGTACATTGGTACACCTCTGCCTAACCCTTTGTGGAATACAGGAGTGATGGTATGTGTTATGCTCTAAAACATATCATAGATCAGTTTATGAAAACATTATTGTAAGAATAACGAATAAGTAATCAAAATAATTTTAAATGAGTGTTTAATAAAGTCTAACGTTTTCACAAAGACTAACCACCACAGCTATGCAAGTTGGCTAATCTATAATACCGAGAATCCCTCACTCGTTGCACTAGAGCATCCAGCCATTCAAATTTCATATATCAAACACTGATTCACATATTCTCTTGAAATTTTTCATGTTTCAACCTAAAGACAAATTTTCTTGAACATTGTCACGCAACGTGCAATATACGGGACTGGTATGACATGTATTACGGAATTTTATGAAAATGTCCTAAGATTTATGGTTGTTTCATAAAAAAAACGTTTTTTTTTTCCAGGTATACGGCGGAGGCGCTGAACCGGAAAAATCATGAATTACGTTGTTACACATAAACAATGAACTAGCATCTCATCTAATCTTATTTGAGGTTATTATGTTTTGCCGAGTAGAGGTCTCTCGAGGTCTCCCCACGCCTCCCGGTAAAAATATTGGCTTTAACAATTTTATCGTTTTTGTATTACACCACGCCAGTGTTTATCTGTGGGGTTTGCAGAATTGATGAGTACCTAAGCTTGCAGCTACGGTCTCCAGCAACATGGATTATGATATTGCACCTCATACCTCAAATAAAACGTATTTGTAATAATACCTTATTTAAAACGAAAGCCATATTTCACGTTCAGTGGCCTTTTCTAAACACTGTTGCTAGGTAAGTCTGCGCTTGTATTAGATTTGACAAAAAATCTTAAATAAACCATTATACTTTCTTGTTAACAGTCCTGCTTAAATGAGTCCCCTTAGTCTTGGAAGAGGGCTACAGAGGCTCATATTAGGATAATAAAATTACGTAGCGTTATTATGGTAGTGCTACGAGTTTCCGTAGACTTCGTAGCCGTAGGAGATTTACGGTCTACGAGGCTACGAAGAAAAGGGAATGATTAGACGTCTTCGGTTTGCTACATTAAATTCAGGGTTACCATTTCAACAATGAGTATGTATGTAAAATTAAATTGTGTATAATTTAGTTGTGTAACTTAATTAATTAGAACGAAACAGAACACCTACCAGGAAAAGGCTAATCAATGTATTAATTGGCCAACAATAACACTCAAGGGTCCGTTAAATTAATTCCCGTTTTGAATTGCGTGGAAATCATAAACCTCAAGCATTTTATTATTGCGTTGTATTGTATATTCATTTGGAATTGTAATTGTATTTGTGAGGCGTCCGTTTCACATGCAATGAGGTTGCGGCTCGGGTTCGATAACGGGTAAGTATCAATGAGGTTTTTTCATGTCATATCATAGCTTGGTAATCAATGGTCGAGGCATCGCTATATGCAAAGAGGCTTTTGCCTTGCAGTGGCACAATAATAGGCTGGCAGTATTATTATTATTGCTAAAGTATTGAAGCTATTTATTTACATTATTGATTTTTGTTTTCAATAAACAATGCTCATTAACGTAGGCCTATGTATTTGTAACAACGCTATCAAACATTTAAGAACGAGAGAACTTTGTAATGAATCGACATGGCCATATATTTCAATACTTCGGGGAACTCAGCTTTTCCTTATACGTGTGTGAATTTGGGGTTAATAATTATTATTTTATGAACAACAAAGTTTTGTGGAGGTTGTTAACTCGGGAAAGATGAGTGTTTAAGTTTGCGCCGAAATAGATGTTTTATGATATGTAGTGAGAACAGTAAACAACGAAGTTTTGCTATCGCGACCGCATAGCGTTGGGTTGGCGAGGCTTGTTTATGTGGCAATTGGCGTCGCAATGAACCGGCATTCTAGCTGGGAGCAAGTTCCCAGCAAAGGCGTTCCGAGTTGAGTAACAAATTGAAGTATGGCGCTGGCAACTCGCAAATAATCATACACAAGGTGGGTAAGTTTGGTTCCGGCTGAAAGTTCATCCAACTTGAGACTGATAGTAACTCACTGTGAAATTGCGGTCAGCAGAAGGGAAAATAACCTGAATTTCCATTTACCAATACCGAAATGCTCATATTACTACATTTGATTGTGTATTTTCAAAATATACGTAGACAGCGTTCGAGTAAATATATGAAATATGTTTTAAACTCTGAAATAAGTTCAATTTGCATAAAAATTTTGAACGGGCAAGTAAATATAAGGTATGGTTTCAGTGATTTTAACGAAATGCTTCAATTTTCATTTTGCCAACGATTTTATTAAGGCTGCCACATTTGAAGGAAATGAGCTTTGTCCAATTTGCTTGCAAATATTTGGAACACAGGGATTAGTTGTGCATTCAGAGAGCATGGATGACTAAACACTACATAAATCATAGCAGCGTTCAATTGGTTTTTAGGTTTGATGTAAAACAATATTACTTTACATCAAACTGTTAACACTTAAAAGTGTTTTTTATTCTTTGTTATGTATTTCATCTTCTACTCATAATGCATTTTATTGTACAATTCGTGTTTCGTATTATAATACGAATGATTCATTCATTCATTCATTCATAAAAATGACGAAATGATAAGCATTGAAGACTCAAACGATTGTCTAAATAACTAACATTTTGTTGACAACCTTATTCTGTGAGCTTGAGCGTTCTCTCGCTTTATTCCGCCAATGACACAGTATCATACCTAATATTTCAGCCCCGTGAATTCCTTGCTGAGGTAAATGGGTAATTGTGGTGCTCACGCTGGTGATAGATCGGTGGTCTGGCAGTGCCGCAATCATTTGTTTTACCCAATTGACTGCTACAACTTGCCTCCTATACACATTCCCCATTTGTTACTTTAAAGCTAGCACTACCTTACGAGGATATACAATGACAAAACGTGTTATAAGTTAACTGTTTTGTCATTGTATATCCCGTTTATAACTACTGACCACCTGGCAAAAGATTCAGTGAAACGTACTTGATATTCACACACACACTCACGCCTGTATTCCCCGAAGGGTTAGGCAGAGGTGTAACAATGTACACCCACAGTTCGCCGGTATATTTAGGTCCCATGTAATAAGGGGCGAGCCTATTGCCATTAACCGGGCACAAATCCTAACTCCGAGCTGCTACTGAGAATTTCATAGAAAAACCCAATAACACTTTTTGCTCGACCTGGGAATCGAACCCAAGACCTCTAGCGTAGCAGTCGCGCTTAGGACCACTAGGCTACCGAGGCAGTTGTTGTTGTTGTTGTGGCAGTGTTGTTGTTTGTACTTGATATTCATCGTCTTCATTTCAAATGAAATAATGCATTCCTTTTTTTCCCATATTCATTTCATCTCAATTTTTTTCCCTCATTCATAACTCACGTTTTAGATGTAGCCGTTTCGATAAGTAGGTCAGTTTGCAGTTGTCATACTCCACGATAGAACAGATAGGTTATTTCTATATTGATAGGAGTAATCAAACACGCGCTGAGGCTTCATCGATAATTGCAAGCTTGATAACTGTAGAGTGGTCAGTAATTGAAACACCGCTGTTGCCAAGGGCGGACACAGTACACGGCACAATTTACAGATACATAATCTTGTTTGTTTTCCTTTCCCCTCATTGTTTTGATTGAATAAACAATCAGTATTGAATTACTTATTGTGTTATTGCAATTGATTTTGAAATTTGATAGATTAATTCATTTTATACTGAGTGAGGCTTACAAAATATATCGACGGACAAATAACAATGAAAGCTTAGACCGATTTTAGTGAAACGTTCGTATAGATTCAACAAAATCCAATAATTCCCTTTTGAATATTCTACGACTCATCCAGTAAAAAGCTAATCCGCTGAATAATGGGGGTTATAGATATCAACGTGGAGCAGGCATGGCGGAAAAATATGTCAATTGTTTGCCTCAGTGAGTTTATGGTTTTAATAACTTTAAATAATAAATCTCAGCTTTTGTTGATGTTTTAATTGGTTTCAGTAGTGTCGTGCGGCTTTGTAAGTATTTAAGTTAATCCGTTGAGAGATTAACAAGTATATTGTATTAAGGATTTTTATTCAGCTATAGTATTGTTTCCAAGAAAGCTAATTAAACTACCATCAACGACATAAAATTACACACAACACATAACATACCATCACGCCTGTATTCCCCGAAGGGTTAGGCCGAGGTGTACCAATGTACACAGTTCGCCGGTATGTTCAGGTCCCATGTAATAGGGGGCGAGCCTATTGCCAATAACCGAGCACAAATCCTAACTCCGAGCTGTTTATGAGAATTCCACAGAAAAACCCTATAAACACAAAAACACAGAACACACAGAACACAAAAACTTACGACATATACTCGTAGGTAGGAAATTGTTATTTATTCAGTTCCAAGGTGGAAAGTTTCTAAAGCGTCCATTGATGTTATGACGTTGTTTTACCGCAATAGACACTAAACAATGTTGTCTCTTTCACATCAAGGACGCCGACATCGTATACAAGTACTTTACTTTTCTATACAACACAGATGCGTGATTGTGGATTCCTTTTGTGTTTTAGACGACCTTCCATACAGGTTTACAAGATTAGAGACAGGAAAGCAAGGATAGCTTGAGGTGATTCGGCTACAGGAAAATATTTAATGATGCAGGATGTATGTATTGTCATTGCTTTTGATTAATAAAGATTTATAGCAAGACAGATGCATACACTGATGACTTGGACTTTTAATATCCATGCCTTTGTCATGCCAAAGGGAAAGGCAATCTTCGAAAATAATACAGAAGATATTTTGGATTGGCGTCTAAAATATTGATTAAAATCGTATTTTTTCTAGACTTTACTTGTGAAAGATTCAGAGAGATCCGGAGATTTAAAAGTAATGGTATAATTTTCAAAATAACAATATTTTATTTCATTAAACTGGAACTGTTTAGATAGCTATCCTTATTGCTCTGCCTGAAACCTTTCAATAAAGTTCATATTTTGTTTACATGTTACCTATATTGTGTACCTTATGTATTTAATAATAAAAGCGAAATACAATATTATATTATCTTTCTTCAGCCCAAATAAAAAGAAACGAAATTGAAGATTTTATTTGGACGTTAAAGTTTATAGGAAGATTTCATAAAGAAAAACTTCATACAGTAATATGGAAGTTGGTTCTACTAAAAGTATGGTGTCTTAAAATGTATTTATAATATGTTTATTTAACATTACACCTTGTTATAACCTCAATAAGGCTCTAAAAGACATGGCGCCTTATATTAAAAAATCTACCTTCACTTTTCTTCTTTAAAAATTCAGAGAAAAGTTACGACTTGACAAAAAGTAATACATGCTGCATAACCTCTATAATATGTTGATAAATTTAGTCCGTATGTTATTAATATAAGGTCCTCTTTACAAAGCATTGTCCTAATAACTCGATGGCACGATACTAGAGTTACTCAATGGGCTAGGCGATATTAGCTCCTCCTGAAATTGGACACGCATGGAACATCACATTGCGCTTGCTAATGAGAAGACTAGTGCTTTGAAGTTCGTCGGCAAGCAGCCGGGAAAGCGGTACGACGAGGAGGAAGAAAACTGTCCTAATGATGAAACATTCAAAGTTACATGTTGGTTCCTTGAAGCAATTTATGCTCGCAAGTTACTTTCAAATATTATCATACATTTATATACTATTATGAATAAGACAACTAGATACTACCGATACATGTGTGCTAGATACTTTAATATGACTTTTAATATTCTATATTGATGTCTAAAAAACTGAATCTTTTTAATTAGCATTATTGTACTTTAAAAGTTACAGTGCAACTTAAATAAAACTTGAATGTCAAAGAGTAGGTACGTGTGAGTATCAGTAAGATTCACAAACGGCTGAGCCACCTGTTTTTATAGCTGTGTTCAGACTATGAGCCGGTTAAAACTTGAGCCACAGATATTGTTACCTCGAACTTTCTACAAAGAAAATAATAACAAACTTTTTGAGGTTTCACAACAAAAAAATAAAGCAACAATAATATCGGAAACACTTCAAATTATTAAATTACCTAATAGCTACGTAACTTTATATCTCTATATTACAACACAAAGTCTTCAGTCATACAGGCACTCTTATCCCTTATAATTATTTTAACCAAAGCAACCACCAACTAACATTTTGTGAAACTAACTTATTAGTTATTTTGTTAATTACTTAACGAGCAACTTCCTACTCACCGTCTGACGATATAACTGAACCGCTAATTATGAGCTGCAGCAGCACAGCTGTCACTGCTGAACACGAGCCCAATCTGCGTCCGCTCATCATGTTGATTAGTTTACCCCAACGACATGTTTATCGAAACAACTTTTTCAAGAATTACAAATATGTCAACAAAAGTGTTGTGATGAATGTCAGTGGGGTAACGAAGTTTCCTCATTCATTCGCCATCGGAATCGGCTCCATTAAATATTCATCGGCAGGTGAATCGAGTGGGGTTCGTGTGACGGGTGCCGGCGAGCGGTGGCGGCGTGCAACGAGCGGCGACGTCGTCGGCGGCGCGCTACGATCTCGCGGCGCTCTGGCTGCGTACTGGCCGCGCTACGCTACCCGCGCCGCTTTGTCTACGACTGTACTACGCTCCCGGCGCTTGCGTAGCCCCGCCTCGCTCTCGGATGAAAGGACGGAACATTACCAGTATTTGTAACAGTTTGCGTCAAATTGATATAAATGGAGACGGTTTTAATAAAGTGTAATTGACTTTTGCCGACTTTGCGTCGCATTAATTTCGACCACGCTAAGACGCCTCGGGCAGGTGCGGCGTTAAATACCACCACGGCAACTTCGTTTTCTGCCATGAATAATTTCAAATTTAAATGAATGTTAATTATGATGAGTTTTTAAGTTCACTTTGATATTTCAGAGATTGATGTTAAGGCATAAAAATGATTCCTATTTTATTAATTTTAAAAAGTTTCCTCGCAAGGTAACGCGATACTGATTGCACTTTGTAGGAAACCCAGTGGTAAATCCCTTAATTTTATTTATTTATAAATTTTGTGGTTAGTAGGTATTTACTTAAATGAGAATGAAAATTCTTGTAAACATATGCTTAATTTATGCGATTACGTGATAATTTACGTAACGTCAATGATGTTACATGGCGTCTTAATAAATAATGAGTGCGATCTCGCAACAAGGAGTACATACAAGATGCCTCGCTGAAGGGTTGCCAAGAATACCAAGACTCTTAGCGATGACTATTGCTGTCTATAAATAAATAGACTCAAATGAAACATAGACAAACATGGAACATCTTTAATTAACACTCGCAGTTCAGATTAACAGCGTTCACGTTAATATTATCAGAATGTTTCAGGCCGGATGAATCCAATAATCATGAATAATTAATTGTAGTAGGTATGTTAATATGTCAATACGGTGTCGATCTAATGCGATCCATGATACGTACAATTAAATAAGGTTTAGCGTTAGTGTCTATGTACGATTTGTATATATTATTATAATTATATTACTTGAAAGGTAATTAAATTAGTTAGAAGAGCAAGATACTTATTAAAACAACTGTTTTTTGTAATACTTCTATAATTTCATTGTAAATGGTTATTATTGTTTTTAATTAAAAAGGACCAATTATTTATTATCATTTATAAATAAATAATTGGTCCTATTTAATATCAATTAATAATGACTATACTCAAAACGTGTTTTCATGTTAAAATGACTTTACTTGATGACAATTTGTTTGATTGGTCTTACAATTTTATGTCAATAGTTATTATTATTAATAAATAACGATAAAAAAATATTGAAAATTGTAACTGGCATTATTCTGTCAATGACTTTTTAAATGATATCACACTTTATATTCTATTATATTATAATTGAAATTAGTTTGTGCGTCTTTTCTATTATTTTTTAGTAGAAATTAATTATTTATTAAAACTTTATTAAAACACTTAAGAAACTATGTGTGTCTGAACTTATTACTTTGAATATTTGCATGCTTTGTATATCTTCTTTCTAAGCAAATAAACATTTCTATATTATATTCTGTTCCATTTTTTCTATTCTAATAGTTTAGTTTCTCGCACCGAGTGGGCTGGTTAGGGGCACTTGGGGACTTAGGGGAAGCCTTTGCCCAGCAGTGGGTCATTACAGGCTAGGTTAAAATTAAAAAAGAAGTTTAGTTGATTAAAGTAATTTTCAAGGTCATATTTTTAAAATTGTTACATTGTTTTAAACGCATTTAAATAAACAAAAACGTACAACCGAATCAACTAAGTTTTATGGAAACGATTGTAGAAACTGAAAAGTTAAGAATCATTTCAAGGAAATTAAAAAAACATACAAGTTTTTAAAACTGAGAAACATAACTCCCTAAATAAGTGACAGGTTTCTAGTAAAATTATTTACCTAGAACACCAGTTGCAAAGGGGCCCGTCTTCAGCACATTTACTGCCGTACGAGTATATTTTAAAAGGTTTAACTTGTTTAACTTTGTACCTACTTAATTATGATTACAGGGCCAGGCGAGATAAATTAAAACTGTGGGTGTTACCGCAGCGAGCGTGACCGTGGCTACCTATCTTGTAATAAAATAAAATTATTTTACTACTTTCGTGAATGCGAATTCTGTAGGTACAGTTAAAATTTAAAAGATCTACATATTTGTTAATTGTTGTTAAAATTTAAACTTAGACACCGCTAGGATGACGAAGCAAAAGGATTGGTGATCGGTCTAAATTAAATTATGTCCATAACTCATATAGTAATACAATAATACAAAAGTTACACGAAACCTGAAAGTTAAAGTTTGGGTGGTACGTTCCAGCTATCCCTTACTTTTGATCAAAATAAACCAAGACTTGAGGTAGCTCATTTACACTTGGGAACTTGATAATCGTAAAACTTGTGAATTTATTAATCAACTGCCTCGGTGGCCTAGTGGTCCTATGCGCGACTGCTACGCTACAGGTCTTGGGTTCGATTCCCAGGTCAAGTAAAAAATGTTACCGTGTTTTTCTATAAAATTCTCAGTAGCAGCTCGGAGTTAGGATTTGTGCCCGGTTAATGGCAATAGGCTCGCCCCCTATTACATGGGACCTAAACATACCGGCGAACTGTGGGTGTACATTGTTACACCCCTGCCTAACCCTTCGGGGAATACAGGCGTGATGGTATGTTTTTTTTGTTTTTTTGGTGGGTGGGAAGTCATCAAATAACTTCTCCCGCCCTGGGCGGGGCGGGAGGGAGTGTCAGACTTTTACTGACTAAAACCCACCCATGTGCCTTCTTGTGCCCTTTGCGTTCCGTGGGCGCGGTATCTCTTACGAACAACCCGCAGCCCCGGCAGGCATTGGCCCTCAGTGGCCCCTTCCCTTTGCTGACATCTCTTTACGGCGCGCGTGGAACACGAACGCGCCATCGACACGGCCTGTCGTTGTGTTAAACGTAAGGACGGTGAGCTACCCATTGCTCACCGTCCACAGGCCCGTATCTACGGTCGCCGGGAGTCGTCTCGCGGCTCGCGACGACCGGAGCGTCTACCGCGGCGGCTGGGACGGGAGAACCGCTGTCTCAACCGTCTGCTGCCTCCTTCTCTAGCATTACTGCCTCATAGAAGGAGGCGACTGCATCCCATTCCCTCTCGCTCCAGACCATGGCTTGCACTAGGGCCGGACGCGAGAGTTCGCCGCCGCCGATGGCCGCCACGAGGACTCGGCAATGCTCCGCCCAAGTGGGGCATACCGCCGTCCTCGGGGCGATCCACACAATGGTGACACCCGGACGTTTCCTCCCGCCCGATGAGGTGCAGGAACCTCCCGAAACACCCGTGTCCGGTGAAGACCTGCGTCAGGCGGTAGGTGAGGGCGCCGTGGCGCCTCTCCAGCCACTCCTCAAAGAGGGGACTTACCGCCTCTATTAAGGCGTGCCCAGCACGAGGTTGCGACAGTCGCTGTCGCCATGCCATGTCTACATGAATATATGAGTTGTATGTGGTTCTAATCAATCACAGGTTTCAGTAAAAAAATGCGCTATTTTTATTAAAACATATCTTAGTCACCGGTGAGCCGCTACTGACATGTTATGTTAATAACCTGTCGTTATGGATATTTCCAGTATTACTACTTATTCGAGGAAAATAAATAGAGCAAGGGGTGATAAGCGTGGGCAGAAGGCGGGTTGCATGGGGGATCGGCGGCGTCTAAGCTTACAAACCTTTTTTTTCGTCTCTGCAAATCGTCGGGGATTAGCCAGAACAGCTCACACCTTTTCACAAATATTTTTTGTGGTTTAACCGACAGTAAAACGTTGAGATACAAAGTGATTCCCACCGATCAATAACTGTTTTGAAAGATAACGATTCGTCACAACTCTCATCGATACTTTGATGAGGAATGAGCCCAAAGAAAAAGGATTAGGGTGTAAATGAGATTTTCCTGTTCTCTAAAATGTAAGAATTATTAATAGGGCTGTAGCTTTTTTGTATTCGCTTAAGTAAGATGTTTATTTTATATCTCCTTCTATGTTACTTGCGTTATGGAAATATTTAACATACTACCGATAAGTTGGCAGCTGTCTTTCTTCGTTATTTTTCTTGTAGTTTTCTGAGAAATAAACATGTTTAATGTATGCCTGGGTGGTACTATGAATACGTTATCAGCACTTAAGCAATTGTGAGCTCCTACTTTAGCACTCAAAATTATTCTCTGCACAATTATCTGTTGTTTGAGCTATTTTTGACATTAAACGGCGCTGTTCTTTGATGTCGAATAAAAATTATTGCATTGTAAACATTTTGAGAAAATCTTTTTACACGCGGCGGGGTGAACGTAAAAGTTTGTTCGTTTCAAATTCAATATATTATGGCGAGCGTGCTCTCGCTCAGCCGACACCGAAACTCACTCGAGCGTTTCTCACACAAAATTTATTGTTTTTCTAAGAAAATTTTCTTCGCACGACCCTACATCCTTGTTGAGCCCCAGGGGAAGAGTTACAAAAACTTAATGACCTCTTGCCGTGGTTACATTGTTTAACCTATTGTTTTAGTTTAAACTTGTTTGTTAAGTAGATCGAGTTAGAGGTCGTACTTTGTGCGTTGTTTTCAAATGTCAACGAGTTAATTTAATTGTAAGTTAAGATGTTGAATACAGACTAATTATGATTCAGATATTTATAATTATTAGCATACAGCGGACTCACAATCAATTCTTGATACTCTTATATTCGTTTCTATGTTTACACCATATGAGGGCCGAAATTCGCCGCTTGAACCATGAATAAAATTACGTTTAATGGCACAAATATTTGTTATTATTTAATATAAGATAATTTACTTGTAAACACGCTTCGTGTAGGTAACAAATTCGTTGTAAGTGCTTTTATTATCATGATGATCACAGGGCAATATTTGAGCAATATTTACATAAACCCGCCTACGTGAACGGACCAAACAGGTATACACGTAGTGCGTTAAATAAATATGATATGCAAACAAAAAAGGGACTGACGCCAAAGGCAGTTTCTAGATAAAGTCTTTTATCGGACACATAATAACGTTCTGAAAAATCGTTAGCCCGTGCTCACGTCGTGGGGACACGTGCGAGCAGGGCACTCCCGAGACTGATCCCTCCTTCTGCTTAGATTAAATTTGTTCCTATAAAAATGTGTCCTCTAGTCGATAACGTCGAAAATGTGCAGATGTCGCCGGCCAGTATGAAGCCTACGATAGGGTTCAGCGACGTGCCGCGCGTACTGACGGAGCCGGCCCGGCCCGGTCGCTAGCCAGGGCGCTCTACACTCGCTTGGATGGGGAAACAAAACGCTTGATTGCTTTGATTTGCAGTTTCTAATCTCTAGTGTGATGTAACCACTTTCGTTTTATGTAACACATACTTTAAAATAGGTAGCTATTCAACAGAAAACGAATAAGCGCGATGTATCTATTCGAATAGGTACACGAAGTTAAAGTTATCCTTAATAGTATAAAGTATTGATAGCTTGTGCTTTAAATGTACATAATACCGAACCTTCTAGTTAGATGCGAGCATAATGATAAAGTGCAGAATTAATCGTACAAGAATAGAGATTTATCGCTTAAAGAATCAACGAGAGTGGTCTGAAAACTTTTTATTTTGTTATCACGAACTGAAACTTGTACATTTAGGTTTGAAAAAATGTGAATCATTCCAAGTTAGATAATCAATATTTAAAGAAAGGAAAGTTGAAAAGAAACTCAATAATTTTTAACAACAAAGTTTTTGTCTTCTTTTTCTTTAATCGAATTCATTTGTTACAAGTATCCACCATTAAAATTATATTAAAAATAGATACGTATTTTAATGTTGAACGAGATGCTTTCTTTATCCTCTCTGTAACTAAGTCTTATTATACTTTTTAAACAGATACCTACGCAGATCTCGCTTTAAGATATAGTACTTTGTTTTATACATTACTAGCTTCCGCCCGCGACTTCGTCTGCGTGGCGTATTTCACCCGCGTTAAGTTACGTGTTTAGTTACTGCAGTCGATTTTTTGTAAGTAACTAGCCACTAGATGGCGCTAATCACAATATTAGGTTACTATTTCCATTTATTTTTAGTGGCAACTTGCGATGTAAAAGTCAAAAAATTGATTAAGCTACTTGGCACCCGCCAGCGGCGCTAGTCGTTCGAAAAATATGACGATTTTTAAATTACTTTTTTATAACGTACGTCAATGAATTGGTTTATCACTTGTTGTCACTATTAGGGTCTATTGTTACACCAATGTCTTTCAAAGAGTCTTCATAAGTCTAAAACTGATAAATTTATTGGTCAAATGTCACATTTATTGATTATTAAAGGAATTTTGGAAATTGTTCACTTTATCTTTGCAAAGTTTGGTTGTCACTTTTCGAAAACGGGTTTTACGGATCTTCCTCAATTAGTTGGGTTCAGATAACACTATCACATAATTATTGCACTATGTTAAGCACTTTTTTATTGTTCATTGTCCACTAAACTGAATTTTGACTATTTTTTAGCGATTTAAATACGGAGTTGATGTGTTGCGTGGCAGCAGCGCCATCAATACTATCTACTATACTGTTAGGTTCTAGTCTTCCTACACACTTTACTGCTAAATCCTCAGTGGTTAGTGAGCTTTACTGTACAATCCTCTGAGGGCACCGTAGTATGTTTGCTTCTCCTACATTAATATATATATCTGGAATACGTTTTGCATATCCATACTATTACCAAACCGAAAGTAACTTGGTCTGTTTGTAATTTCATCACGGTAAAATCACTCGATTGATAGTAATGAAATTTTGCCAAGAAGTAGCTTAGATCTGGTATCTCATAGGCTACTTTTTCAATCGCTACTCGTTTGCAATAATCGATATTCACGCGAAGTCATTCAGGCGAAGCCGCGAGTGAAGCAAGTAGGTACCTACAAATGAAATAGCTAAAAATTTTGAAAGTTGTGAGTGACGATACAGTAATTTATCATAAAACCGATTTGTAGAAAAACTTCGGATGGAATTTAGGAAAACAACGTCTGTACATAGATCAATAAATAAGCTTTCAATGGTTGGTGTGGCGAGTAAACATAAACGTAATACGTGTGAACCCATTGTGATGTAGGTAGGTAGTCCTTTGGAACTCTTGTGTATAAAATAGATATCAGGTGATATCCAAATTTAGGCTACAAATAATGAGCAGCACGAACAAAACAACGCAGCTACATAATCCCCAGGCTGTATACTTAAACAGATTCAGTAATTAGATTAGTATTGATATGGCGGCCGGCAGAACAGAGGCTATTGTTTGCTTAGGTAAATGGCCGTGCTAGGCGGAGTGAGCGACGGGCACGAGCGGCCAAAGTCGCGGTATAATGCCGCCGCCGATAATGCTTGCAACCCTGAACAATCAATCTTTGGGCTATTACGATGTTTTAGCGCCTTGATGTATTGTTTCAGCCTCAATAAAGTTTTGATGAATTTTCGTGTTCTCTCCCTCGCCCTTTGTTGAAAATGAGGCGTCGGATATTGACGAACAATTTGACGGCTAAGTAACGATGCTGTAATTATTTAAAGGGTAATATCGGATTTTGTTATTGTTGATTAAAACCATTGAGGTGTTATAATACTTTCTAATTGCTACGAACAAATAAACCCTTTCTGTGTTTTATGGTCTTGCTAATCGTTTTTAGGGTTACGTACCCAAACAAGGAACACGGATACCTACATGAATTTGTAATATCGTTCTGTAAAACACGCCTTTTTTCAGAGTACCTACTTCTTTTGTTAGCCTATTTGTTTTGTCCCAATGCTGGGCAAAGGCCTTCCCTTTCTCCTTTTAAAGTTCTCGAGTTTGTGCAGCATCAGGCCATAATTCCCCCTCAAACATGACCGGATCGTCACACCATTATCCCTGCAGTTGACCTTGACGACGATGTTCTCCTTTAGGCGTCAAGTACTTACATGTTCTTCTTTTATTAAATACTAGCTTTTGCAAGTCAGTTATCGCGGACGCAGATGAAGATGCGGAATCGAAAGTAGAAAATTATCTTTCTTGGGGTTGAAAGTTACTTCGTACCAAATTTCATCTAAATCGGTTCAGTGGTTTAGTCATGAAAGCGTCACAAACAGAGTTACTCCCGCATTATAAAATTGGTATGGATAAACATAGCGCATGGTTGACGCGACAAATTGCAAATTAAATATTTAAAATTAATCTCCCTACTTTTCTAAGCAATCGTGTACTACACAAAATAAGAAAAAAAAATTCTAGGACACAATAAGGAAGGTAAACTATATTCTCTAGTACTTACCTGTAAGTATATTCTCTAGTACTTACCTGTAAGTATATTCTGTAGTACTTACCTGTAAGTATTGTATGATGTATTGGTATAAGTTCTTGTCTATCTATATTATCATTTATTAATATATAACGGCCTCGTTGGCCTAGTGGTCCTAAGCGCGACTGCTACGCTAGAGGTCTTGGGTTCGATTCCCAGGTCGAGCAAAAAGTGTTATTGGGTTTTTCTATGAAATTCTCAGTAGCAGCTCGGAGTTAGGATTTGTGCCCGGTTAATGGCAATAGGCTCGCCCCTTATTACATGGGACCTAAACATACCGGCGAACTGTAGGTGTACATTGTTACACCTCTGCCTAACCCTTCGGGGAATACAGGCGTGATGGTATATTTTTTTTTTTTTTATCATTTATCTCTTTTAGATATTATGTTGCAGGAAAAGCTCATCTAGCAGGTCTTAGGATCACCACACAGTGAGCTTTGTGTGTTGTGGCGGGTTTTATTTTGTTTGTTATACTGCGCTTTAAAACATATACAAAATAGAACAACAAATTAAAACAATTGCCTCGTTAGTCTAGTGGTCCTAAGTGCGACTGCTATGCTAGAGGTCTTGGGTTCGATTCCCATGTCGAGCAAAAAGTGTTATTGGGTTTTTCTGTGTAATTCTCAATAGCAGCTCGGAGTTAAGATTTGTGTCCCGTTAATGGCAATAGGCTCGCCCTCTGTTACATGGGACTTAAACATATCGGTGATTTCTTACAAAACACTTGTCAAAAATGTAAGTTTTAAATCATTAACTTCATCAATCCTAAAAATTTGGAAAAAGATAACCAATTCATTTGAAAAAGTGTAAATGTACGTGAAAATCCGGCAACACTTTATACATCAAGCGACAGAGCGGCTGAGTACACGTGCGAGAACCAGCGAGCGATAATATTTCATCCATGCGCCATGATTCGCCGCTTAAGCGCGATAGGGAAATCGTAAATTCAAGGGAAAGAATTTTCTTTATAGTCTCCTAAAAAGTTTCCACACACAAGCACGTATCTGAACACAAGAGGCGACGCGAGAGCAAATGGCACCGAATTGTAATACCATCCGTTTGTGTAGACACCCCTACTTTTCAAATTTTCTTTTACAATGCGACGAGGTAATATGCGTTTTATTGGATCGTTTTTCTTTGTACAAAATGGCTCTTATAGGAAAATGACTTTTTGCTAAAATCATTTGTGTAACGTGTTTGAATATTTTATAAAAACCGACAAAAAACAATGGTTTCCTATCTATTATATTAAATAAAAACACGAATGAACTGGTCCGTCATGTGAGAAGATGTTCGATTTATGCATTCTATTGTTTCGCGTTAAAATACTCGACTCTTTTATTTTTTTGACTGAGGATTGCTGTTGGCCACTCATGGCCTTTACAGCGTTACCGGACTAGAACTTTTATTTATAGTTTTTGTTTGGAAAAATATTTTTGTTTGTTCTTTTAGACAAAAAGTACTGAAAAATGTGTAGCAAAACGATATTTGAATAAAAAGCAACGTGTATGAATTGGAAGCGGCTCGAGCCCGGCCAATCCGTTGTAGTCTGCGGTTAGGCGCCGCTGACAGATCCACGAATCTGTTGTGGGCGAAAACGCGATAGAATTTTGAAAGAGCCTTTTGTTTCCCAACGAAAAATGTTCAGATGAAAGCTTTAAACATAAAAGAAAAAACAATAAACTAATACTGCATACGTTTGAACTATTTTGTAGTAGTATAATTTGCTACACTATTAATAAAAGGTCTGGAGTGGGGTACCTTATAAAAGTAGACTAAAGACCGGAAAAATAAAAAAAAAGTGCAGTTCTCAATTAATTCAAAAGGAATATACTTATTCTTTCAGAATTTCAGAATGTTTCGACACATAATAAATAAATTATTAAAGTTTTACAAGAACTACCGTAGTTAAAGAATTTGACGCGTTGAATCAAAATACTATAAACTGTGACTGATACTATGAATTAATTGTATAACATTAAAGATTGCCAGTGGTGACATGTGATTAATAGTAGGTACTTTATGTTGGTATCATCTGTAATCCTTCAGTTTTACGACCAAACGCCGCGCCTCAAAAATACTTTGGCCATAAAAGAGTAATCCGTGACAAAGTGATGAAGTAATAAAATTCACATACAAGAAATGTGTACAGAAAATATGACATTGGTACGTGATAAAATAATAGGTATCGCGAACACACGCCTTATAACATAGGGCTTGCGAATGCGTTTGACAACTGGCAGTAATTTCGGAGAAGAATGGAGGAGACATGACTCCTGCGCTACTCTATTATACGTCTTTATCAAAAGCAAGATTTTGTTCCAAAATTCTAACTTACGGTAAAGTCAGTTGTCGTTTACGTTTGAAAATTAGATTTTGATTGTTACTGATTTGCTTTTGTACTTAATAACATTTATTATTGACAAGATTCAGATGAAAATGGGAGAAAATTATTATATTAAAAATAAACTTAAATCTTTGTAATGTAAAATAAGTGTTCTACTTTCAAAGGGGCTTCTAAGAAAAGGTGTCTTTGTTTAGTAACCAAAGAAAACAGTGCAGGGTTGTTTATAGAAGGTGCGTGCCGTAAAATGGTCGTGATTTGAAATGTCTCACTCACTTTGCAAATGTCAAGATAAAGACATCAATCACTCTTACCTGAGTACATTCAATTCTCTAGAGAAACAGCCAGCCACAAAAAAAAACGTTTTCTTAGAAAGCATTAACCAATACTTTTCTGATCAGAAAGCTAAAAGATTTTCTCGATAAATTGAAGTAATGTGGACGGGAAAAAATGCGTTTTATTATGTAGAAGAATGGTAAAAGGGGCACTACCTGGTGACAAGTGGTCACATAAATTCATCGGAGGAAAATAGAATGCAGCAAGCGGAGATAAGAAAGGAATAAAAAGTGTTTCACACTATTCTCGTCCAATGTAAAATAGTTATACTAAGAACAAATTAAACTTATACCATTTCTTTAATATTTACAGAGCTTTGATGATAAAATAAATATTTCTGGTTCCTCGAAATGTAGATAGATGCTACGAAATCGACAAATGAAAATGATCAAAAACAGTTGTGATGAGAATGATTCCATGAAACTTGTTTAAGCTACATTATAAATTAAATAAAAATACTAGACAACAGACAGATATTGAAATACCGAATAAAGTTGTTTCTCCAAACATTGAACAATAAAAGTTTTTGAGAAAGAGATTTTATTATTTATTTTATTTTCATTTTGTTTCGTCAATAATATGTGGGCAATAGTCAAATCTGTAATAAAAGTAGTTTCTGCGGTATGTACCCGCCGAGCCATTGATTAAATCAGAAGCGAAAGAAGAATATATTTTGTATGACCATAATGTACGTAGCTGTACCTTTTTGTTTTAGTGGGGCAATCTACTTGTATGCCCTCCGTTTGGGGTAAACGGAGAGATATGTCGGACTTTCACCGACTAAAACCCCACGGTTCCTCTTGTTACCATAAGTCAGGAGCCCGACAACGATGATATGGTTTTCCCTAAACACCCATATCCAGTCAGTACCTTAGTCAGCCGGAAACTGAGGGCGCCATGCTGTTTCTCTCACCACTCGTCCATAACGGGCTTTAAAGCCGCTTTTGTGGCGTGCCGCACCTAGTAGTACCTAAGTATACAGATCAACATTAAAGACTTTCAAAACTCGTCTTGTAAAAGTACTTTTAGGATCAGTTGGTTGTCGATTCATACTGTTCTTGAGTTCTAAGGTTGATCTTTCCTATTTAAGTAATAGAAGATTTTTACACGTGGGCAGTCGCGTACATACAGGCTTTTTTAAAGTTTTGTGATTTTAATCAGAGAAATGAAGGGAAAGCCAAGTTATTTGCTCGTTCAATTTATTTCACACATCGTTAATATCGTGATTGATTTCGACGCCGGCCCTAACGATACATGAAATATTCGCACTCATTAAATCACGTGCCGCGGCAGTGGAGTGCTCGCGAGGGCTCTCATCCAATCACGCCTCGATAAATATATGATGTCGGCCGCACATATTAATACAATGTAAATGTTACAATATTTTGTACAAACACACCTATACAAAGATCATAGTATTAACATACCTACTAATTTATTTGACTAATACAACTAGCTCTAATTAAATTAATCTGCAGAAAAATTACATCACTTATTAATCTCGGAAAAGGCAACATAAGATTGTTTGTATCTATAAAGCCATAAATTGTTCGATATGAATTTTTTTATGTAAAATGCTAATTTATTACGATATCTGCCGTGAGCTCAAGGGCAATATAGCTCCTAAAACGATTTTTTGTAATACCTACTTTTATCGTGAAGCAGTGCTCGAGTCTCAGAACTCAAATTTACAATTCAATAGAAACTGCACAAGGCTTTGCATGCCAATACGTCCATTTGGGGCACATGCGATCGACTTCCCATTTGAAAGATGAATGAAATCATTCAAATGTGAAATTTCGATCATTCAAATACCGCATGTTTATGTTTGTGTTATAACAAAATAGTATTGTACAATTTCAAGAATATATCTTGTTCCAGCTCAAATCTGGGTGAAGTTATGTTGCTTTAACTTGATTTAATAAAAAAGTGAAATCATCAAATTTCTATAATCAATTCGATTGCAGGGACACTGAAAGGCAATTGCTATGAGACCATTATTCAATCGAAACGATATATCTCGTCCGTTTCGAACTGGAGCGTAGCGATAGCTGGCTCCGCAAAAGTTGGCACGGGTGGCAGCCGAGACCACTGCCAATTTCCATTAGCCCATCATCCAAAACGAAAAAATGCATAGACGATCATTTTTTCATTCAATTAAAATTGGCTATCCACCAAAACGGTTAGATTTTTTCAGGGGTGAGGTCACTACGACGACTTAGCTATAAGTTATATACTACAGGTTGCAGCCTTTTCAAAATATTAATCCAATTTTTTTCAGTAGCATATCCTTGATAATTTGATGGATCTTGGGAATTGTACGCATACAATTTATTTTTTAAAATCAATCTTAATATTATCGGCGGCACGTGTATATTTTACCGTTCATTACTGAGTCATATTCACCGACAACATTGAAAATCCATAAGCTTTCAATATCGCGAAGTTAACTCGGGTTTTGTTCCCAGTGGTTGCTCCATCTGAATATCAAAAATGTGAAAGCGGTCGTCAGTAACCGGGACACGTATATCGGGACCCTATCACTTCGCTCTTTACTTACTTGCTGGGCGCCATCTGCACATTCTCCACCTAATCCAGTAACAAATTTGATTATGTAACAATATAGCACACGCAGCTTTTTGTTCTCAGCTTTATATTACACGTTTATTTCAATAACAACAAACGAAAATGTTCCGACTTTGCTCAACAATATCTGCGTGGAGAACCTTACCATCAGTGTTTTATTTAGCAAAGTGCTAAACGTGTAGTCTGTGAAATACTTGTTGACATTCTACCATTTTTATCATACTGAAATATTATTATGTTTATATGTAGACATGTAGAAGAAAGACATAAACAAAAGATAATACATGACTAAACCTAAACAATTATTGACATCCAGTAAAAGCTATCAATATTAAGCAAAGTTGATTTTGGAGCGGCGCGGGCGCGAGGACCACATGGGATTTAACGACTCATAAAAAAATCATATTCATCAATCACGTCTGTTCCAAACAAAGTTTGTTAGGGTATGTGCTGACGTGCCGAGTACCTTCAATTTATCAAATAATTATGAATCGTTTTTATATCTTGTTTTAAATAAAGGCAGATTTTGACAGTGTCTGTAGGAAGAATTGGATGTGATACTCAAGAAGATTGGCGCAGTGGAGGGTGCCTTAATGGCCTCTTGACGGCATCTCACCGGGTACTCCAGGTCACTTCGTTACTTGGATTGTACAGGCCGTTATGTGTACTATGAATAATCTTAAAGGAAACTTCGAGTTTTGAGCAAAGTGCAAACTATAATTGGAATCACGTCTGCTTGAAGCATAGACGGTTTCATCACGTTCGACTGTCTAATAAGGTATGTGAGCATATCGGAGCCACACAGGAGTGTTTATGTGCACCGTTGAATTCTCTATTCCTATATGAATGAGGGCGATAACATTATGTCTATTTGCAGACACTGCTTCATAATCTTCAACATTTTCTATTAATATTTGATAATGTTATCATCTATAACAGCAAATATTTGTAATAAAAGCCAATTTGAATAATATATTATAATTATGAAACTCTCCAAGGATATCAAGACATATAATAATATCAGCCAGACGTCTTTATTTCAGAAGATTTTTCAAAGAAATTGATAAGATTAATCAAACCCTTGTTCGAAGTTTTGGAACTTGTTTGATTAATTTTGTCCGTCAGGCACAATTAAAAATGAAATTCACTTATAATAATATTGGATAATTAACATTTTGGATGAACTCCTCCTTATTATATCTAATTATGAGATCTTTCTTTGTTTATTCGCCATCCAAGAAAGAAGGCGTAGTACGATTAGCTTTTCTTCAACAATAAATAACAAACGAAGACATAACTGAATTATAAAGTTATTTAAACGTGAAAGTTTATTGCCTTCGTTTCTGACTTGATTATTTTTCTTGTTATTATTCACATTAACTGTCTAAGATTACGAACAAATGCTGTATAAACTGTTTGAAAATGTTTGTGAGACACGATTCTGTACGTGACGCAGGCGCCTTTTATGTAGCAATGCGTCTATTGATGCAAATACGTTCTTCGATGCCCCCACTGGGAACACAGTTTGTTCGATACTCCCTTACTCTGATACATTGCATGAACTGTAAAGCTTCCATAAAATGCTTGACATTTTGTTTAGAATTTTTACAACGTTCGTACTGAGCTATTACAAAGATATTCGACGAAATTCAATATACACGGTGGAATGACATTGTAACAAAAACAAATTTTATCATGAATGCAGTTCATGATTCTAGTTCCCCAAGATCATTATTTTTCATGGATAGAAGTTCCATACAGACAGTGTGAAACAACTGTTTTCTTTTTAATAATCGATAAATAAAATTTAATCGCTGTGGGATCTAGAATCATGTTTTAAATCCACTGCTAAAGGTTGTGTCATGCTGTCCCTGCCACCGTGTATTAATAATAATTTAATAAAAAAATTACTTTACTTGTGACAAAATATAAATTTAGATTTACGAAGAAGGTTTCCACAGACGTTTTGTCCTGCCTTTAGTTAATCTCTTTATATTAATGGGCTTGATAATTTGAAATCTGATAAAGACGAGTAAAAGTCAACACAATCAAATATTGATTGCGTACAGAAGCGACCGAAGACAACACTTCGCTCCATACAAATACAATGGAATGTTCCTCAAAGCTGTAGGTAATTTAATCATCGGTTGTATGTAAAGTTTACACATGGATAGTAAACATGAACTTAGGCGACTTGCAACTTGACCCGTGTCCCACGCCCGCGCTTGTACCTACACGCAACAACATCAACCACTCTGTTTTATCGTCCCCATACACTTGTTTGTAGAGTCCATAGAGATTGAATTATGTGTTGAACAACCACTAGGCTCATTTAATTTGGGATATGTGTTATCACTTCTGAAAGTTAAACAGGTTCGTTAGAGGTTTAAGGACGTAATGGTTTTCGAGCGCCATTAAAAAGTTTGAAAAGGTTCACTTAGCTACTTATTTCGTCGTTGTTTTACGGTTCGCGATGAAATGATTTCAACAGGATATTATATCTACAGTCAATGCCGTAAAACCCGTTATTGCACAACCCTAGAATCAACTTAAAAAAATTTGATTAATACCAGTGCATGATATTAATATTCTCAATATTGACTAAGGTTCAATATTGCGTAATTAAAACATTAATATGTTATCGCTAGACAATCATTTCGCATGTAATTTGTCGTTAATAATATCTTTGCGCGCTCAGATACTTAAGCATTAGTTAGTCCGTGAGACTATAACCTTAAAGTTTATTGCCAATTTAGAACCACTATCAGATTATTAATTCCGAATATTATCGAATTTAATACTCGGTTATACGATCTAGATGAAATATAATATAGAGAGTTTGTATAAACCTCTCGTTAATAAACAATATCGAGCCCTATCGACGGTTGTGTCAGAATATTAATTTCATGGGCGTCTATAAAGAAACATATTTAGTTGAACTACTTTCCAAGTTATTGAACTGAAACGATCCTTTATTTTACAAGGTGTGGTTTCTCTTCCGATGTTACAAATTGTTTGATTTTTCGTTTATTAAATATCAATTATCAATTCATTTGTTATATTTTATTATTTATTGTATAATTATATTCTTGAAGGGAATAAGCAAATTATCGGTAAATAGCTTAATAGTATAATATTTCTAGCTTTTGCATTTGTCTTCGTACGCGTAAATGTCGGTTACGGGGTTCAATCTTAGGACGTACCAAATTACGTTCAGTAGTGTAGCGTAACAAACAAACAACTCAACAAAGTCATCTTAGGATTTATAATATTAGTATGAATGACGGTGTATGTATTTACATAAAATGCGAGTACCTCGCGAACTGCCTCGTTAGCCTAGTGGTCCTAAGCGCGACTGCTACGCTAGAGGTCTTGGGTTCGATTCCCAGGTCGAGCAAAAAATGTTATTGAGTTTTTCTATGTAAGTCTCAGTAGCAGCTCGGAGTTAGGATTTGTGCCCGGTTAATGGCAATAGGCTCGCCCCCTATTACATGGGACCTAAACATACCGGCGAACTGTGGGTGTACATTGTTACACCTCTGCCTAACCCTTCGGGGAATACAGGCGTGATGGTATGCGAGTACTGTATTTTTGGCGTGAACGCCAAATTTTTAAAAGTGTATAATTTTTCACGTTAACTGCCAGTTACAATTCTGCAAGTTACTGTTACGTTACCAATACGTAAATATGTTAAAACCATTTTAATGAATATGGACTCTTTAAAAATAGTTGATTTCGCTCTGGATTTCTCATTTAATTTTAGTTTCTGATAATCGAGAACTGAGGAAATATCGAGTAACGATTCACGTGGTTATACTTATTATGTATTAACTAGCTATACACTCCGCAGTGTCACACGCATTTAGGTTACTGCTCCACTCCCGTTGGGCATAGCGTTATGTTCTTTATAAACCCTTCCTTTTCAATCACTCTTTATATTAATGAACCGTATTAAAATCAGTTGCATAGTTTAAAAGATCTAACCGTATAGAGGGACAGACGACGGGAAGGGACTTTGTTTTATACTATATTTTGAGTTTTACTCACTTAGATACTACAAAGGTGTTGGTTTTTAATTGACTAAATAATTGTTACTGTTTCTACACTTTTCATTAAGACTTCAGTGCCTCGTTGGCCTAGTGGTCCTAAGCGCGACTGCTATGCTAGAGGTCTTAGGTTCGATTCCCAGCTCGAGCAAAAAGTGTTATTGGGTTTTTCTATGAAATTTTCAGTAGCAGCTCGGAGTTAGGATTTATGCCCGGTTAATGGCAATAGGCTCGCCCCCTATTACATGGGACCAAAAACATACCGGCTAACTGTGGGTGTACATTGGTACACATGTGCCTAACCCTTTGGGGAATACAGGCGTGATGGTATGTTATGCATTAAAACTTCATTTCCTCGAATCTCTGGTTCTTTATAATTATTTCTCTCCCAAAAAGGTACCCAGTTTGGTGAACAGCTGTATAGCTACACCATTATAAACTACAACTACATCTGTATAATGTATAATCGTTAACAAAGAGGGGCCTGAGCTTCTTACAGAACTCAAATTACTCATTAATGGAGGCGCGGTGAAGAATAGCGAAGGAATGTTTAAATATTCAAGGAATTTAAGTATAGGTACGTGTCACGTTTTACAATAATCCTTATGTAGGACCTACTGTCACAGTGTGTAGTAAACCGCTTTTTCTTTGTTTATTTTGGCAGGTACATACTTATTTTATTTGAAAAATTTACATATATTTTCGGAAACAGGATAAGGTCGATAATCACTTTAATGTCTTCGAAAAAAAAAGAAGGCCAGTGAAATCTATTGTAATGATTACCTACATAATTATAATACATTAATTTGAAAAACCTACAATGAAATGTACTTATTATGCGAAATAATGACGATTGTTAAAATTAATTAAAACAGTATCTACCTTACAACGTGTCCTGTCCTAACTTTGTTTACCTTCTAGCAAAAAACAGCTGGTCTTTTGTTTCACAATAAATACACGAGGTTGGTAAGGTACTTAATAAAATAACAGTAATTACTTGTAAACAAGCTACAAGAGACATTATTTCAGAACCATACGTCAGATAGCGCGACTGAAATCTAAAATACATTTCCCCATTTTGCACTGTCCAAAACTGCAACAACACTCATTTATCAAAGAAGTTTCATAATACGAATGATAATAACTTCAGTCCTTTATAACAGGTGCATGTTGAAACAAAATATGAGTGGTATCTGCTGCATAATGTTCCTGATCAGATGCCTCAAACTTTTAATGAGGCGATTCGCGCTCACGTGGATTGCCCCTACTTACCTACACTTGTGTATGTTATGTTTGGGCGAGAGAAAACTTGTATTAGTAGGTCATAGTAAGACCTATAACCTGCAGTGTATGTACGTATTTCAAAGCCTTACTACATTTAGATCTCGTTTGGTTTGTGTAGCTGTTTTTTCTGCACGAAAACAAACTCTTGTTTGTTTATTTTCCAAAAGATATTATTATGTTGCTATTGATTAGAGAGAATTTTAATTATGCGGATGGTACCGTCTGATTGCTTTCAAGCGGTAGGTATGGAAGGTAATAATGTATCGATAAACTATTAGCAAGTACACTGCTGCACTGTTGATTGCTAGGTATCTACTGTAATCCGGCTTAGCTTTTATAGAAACATAAAAATGTTTTTAACGTGTGAGATTTCAACATTTAAATAAATGAAAACCCGGAATCGTCCACACCGCGGCATCGCAAACCACCCCCAAAATATTTGTCGCGCTAAACATGCACGCAGGTACATAATAATTAGAACATCATCGCGTTCCAGCGTCCCGGTTTCCGTGTACACAAAAGTAGCGATTCAATGTAAATTGCCCAGTCAATGGGCGCCCGCATCTCAATGGCCCATAAACAACGCGACCGTGAATACAAATCGAATATTAGAGCATTGCTTGCACGCATGCCACGCAACATTATCAGTTTGTGGCATACGATATGAGCGATTATTGCGATCACATGTGGCACTGCCTGTGTACCTTGGCACCGGTACACGCCGCGCCTCGTCTGCACCAACACTAACGTTAATTACGTATTTGACACACATGAGATACGTTTAAACGGATTGGTACGTGAATTAACACCTAATTCAGATCTACATACGATTTACTTGATTTTATCGGCAGGTAATGAATGCAGGGAACGCTTTGTGTTAGGTATTTGAGTTTGATCACGCAGTTTTATTGTAGATTAGCCATGTCATGATGATTTTGAATTGAGTGTAGTTGAAAATTGCTCATTCTCTTTTTTTGAATTTTTGATACTTTTACGTAGGTTTAAAATTTATGCAGATTGAACAATTAATCATGAAAAAATAAAAACATTGTAGTTAATTTACATTTTCTATCATATCTACATTATTTATGCTCGAATCTACATTATTCATTTTTGATACAAATCAAACAATGTCTTGTGAAAAATATTTGAGCAGCGAAACAATACGTAACCAAACTCGGCTTAGGTATATTTAAAAATTAATTTGCCTCAAGCGAAACACAATAGAATTTAGTACCTAATTATATTATTTTTCTAAAGAACGAGGTACAAAGCCTTGGCTGCAGTTATTAAATGCCTCGAAGCACATTGCAAAAGCTTAAATCATTTATTTATACTAATATCTTTTCAGGTATTTTATTTTCTTATTTTGTTGAGAATGTATTATTTATTCTTGCGATAAGCAGACATTATTTATAAATGTTTTCTCTTTTTTGGGTTCCGTACCTCAAAAGAGAAAGACGGAATTCTTATAAGATCACTTTGTTCTCCGTCCGTCTGTCTGTTTGTC
Organism: Caradrina kadenii; assembly: GCA_947462355.1. Taxonomy (NCBI): domain Eukaryota; kingdom Metazoa; phylum Arthropoda; class Insecta; order Lepidoptera; family Noctuidae; genus Caradrina; species Caradrina kadenii. Next base: position 8,894,792 of record OX381683.1, on the reverse strand, counting down.
TGTCAAGACCCTTTATTTCGGGAATGCGTGAAGGTTTCAAGTTGAAATTTAAACCGTATACTCAGGTCGACAGTCCCATGGAGTTGCAAAAAAATCAAACTTCTAAGTTTACTTAAAACACAGATACAAGGGAATAAAAACTCATAAGGTAGTTCCCGTTGACCTAAAACTATGAAATTTGGCTAGTAACATTGTTATAGACCATATGTACAAGAAAAAGTCTCAAAACTATACAATTGTAATTCAATCATAAAAAATAAGGGGTCTATATTTTTTATAAGGGTTGATATTTCAAATTAATGCTACCAGTACAGATTAATGGGGTATCATATAAAAGGGCTTGATGTGCACATTTATTTATTTTTTCCGACGCATTATTTCTTATTTGTGTTGAAAAATATAAAAAAAGTCCGTTCCTCTCTTTGTCTCCGAAGTCTGTGAAACGAAAAATTTAAAATTATCATAATTACCCAATACCTAGATATCTAAGTAAAATTTAGAACTATAATTTATTTACTAATAATAGTAGATAAATAAATATTTTTTTAATAAACTCTTTATTTAATTCTGTAATTTATAATGATCCTGCGCACGGAACCCTCGGTGGGCGCGTCCGACTCGCACTTGTCCGGTTTTTGCTTGATTGTACCACTATCATCGATTACGGTTTTCATTTATGTATATTCCAAACTCGAATACGGTTGCTACAATTCCAATATTCACAATACCAGAAATAGTATTGAAATAGTTTGAAATGAGATGAAAGACCTGCTTTACACTACATTATAATTAATAACTGCCTCGGTAGCCTTGTGGTCCTAAGCGCGACTGCCACGCTAGAGGTCTTGGGTTCGATTCCCAGGTCGAGCAAAAAGTGTTATTTTGGTTTTAGTATAGTGTGTGTAAGTGTTATGTTGTTGTATAATTAATAATGGTTTTAATACTTTACCTATAATGTTATGTAAAATATACACACATCATTCAGGTAGAGAACGATAGGTACGTAACTAAGTTGGGGGTTCCAGTGCGAACCATGTTTGTTAAATTAAACTTTATTTAGCCCACCTTATAACACGGTTTTCTACTTTAGTAGGTAGCTATTAAATTGATAAACGTTGCATTACCAGTAGGCAAGTATTATATTGTAAATGGAATGATTCACAAGTTTTAAGCGCTGCGCACACGTATAAACTTTTTGTTACCGACACAGCAGGACAAAATTACCGGTTGCTACTACTACCTACTTTTGGTACTTGCTTTTAGAACATCTCGTCACTGTCCTGTGTGCGAAAATGTAACAGCTTTTTTATTCATACAATTAGTATATACAACCTTCGCATAGAGAAGAATGGGCAAGAAATTCCTTAGTTATACTCTCTTTTAAAAATTATATAATAACATGTGAATACTGCTCTTTATCTGATATACTTACTATTAAGTATATCAGATAAAGAGCAGTATTCTCATGTATTATATTCTATAATAGGTACAAAGTATTAGGAAATGACATTTATATTTATTACAAAGAGTTCACATATTTACAAACACACGAAACATCGAAGGCAATCTTAAAGATTAGTAGCATAACAAGTCTGGCGATGACAAGGAAAATTTACCTGATGCAAACCAACCTCCGTTCAAGACGGCGCCGGCGGGAAGAAGAAAGATCACAATTAAATACAGTTTATATCATAATTACGATTAGAAAAACAACATGTTTCATACAATAAATATTATTTTAATCGAGGTATACGGAAAGCAGGCACAGGTCGCACATCATATTACGTCGGCGAGAGAAAGCAGATGGCGGGATTTCATTACAATATCTCAGCGAGGCGGAAAGGGAATCGCAGCCGGGACTTGTAATGTTCCATAGATTATACAAGGCGTATGGATCTTTGCTCTTTAGATTTGTTAATGTGGACTCCACTGAAGTTTTCATATGATCTCTTTATTCTGATGTATTCGGAACTGTGATTGGACACGGAACGTTTCACACTTTTTGATGTAGATTTTGAGTATCTAGGGACACTTTATAGTCCACAGCTGCTTGTAGTATGTTATGAATGTTGAATTACTCAATTTTAAGTTGGTACCTTTAGTCTGGACTGAATCTAGATTGTAAAAATCTAGCTAAAAGTTGAAGATAGAAAAAAGTGTCAACTACGTCTCAAGAAATTGCAAAAAGTCACCAGGCGCTACGCGGATGTCCTCGATGAAAGAGAGTGGATATGTACCTACACTCTTTTAGCAGAGCGATGTCTATTCATCGGCCGGAAAAATGATGAAAATAATGATGTTATCAAATAATATTATATAATAGAGCAATCCTACACAAGCACGCTTCATATCTTAATGCTCGTTTACTGGCGGCTCTTCAGTTAGGTAAGTTATATTTTTTATCATCGAACTTTATGGCTTCAGGGAAAAGAAGCACTCTTATAATAAAATTAATTTTCGTCAACTTTTTTGTCCAATATATCTAATTAATAAGATTAATATCGCGCTTGTAGTAACTAATAAGCTATAGATAGCATTCACGTGTTTTCAATTGTTTCGTAAATGTTCCTTGAACAGACTTTTGTAATTTTTCGTAATTATTATGTCAGAGCTTTCAGATTGTCACACTTTTCAACTCGCGTTCATTTCTTGAGCTCACATTTCTTAATTAGCATTAATTTAGGTGCACGAAATTTTACCTTTCAAGCACAAACAAAGCCGCTTGTCCGTCTTTATTATTAAGTTTAAATTATAGTCATTAACTAACGAGAAAACAAGCGGAGCCTCTCAATTTGCTTAAGATTTTAAAGATAAGGTTTTCAGTTACCAGAAACTTTTGTTAAAATTTAACTTGAAATAAATTAACTCTGTTTGCTAAATATTATGAGAAATAAAAATAATTTCTGTTTGTTTACTGGGTTGTGTACCTTATTATTTCTTCCTTTTCATCTCGTGCTGTAACAACTTGGTAGATAAATAAACATTCTGTTTCTCGTTAAATAATAAATTACTACGAGGTAAATATTTTAATTTAAAATTAATTCGCTTTACCAAAATTTCATTAAGATTAAAATACATTTAAGTTTCTATGCCAAATACAATATAGTAGCCGACAATGTAATTGTCCGTTCATTGTAGAAAAATACCTAATTGAAACAGTGATACCAACAGAATTGATCCTGCTACCACGAGTGTAACGTGCGAGCCTAACTGCCACAAAATTTGCCTCAGCGAGCTGTTTAAATTGAAATTATTAGCACCTAGACGAAAGTGAACAGGCGAGCAGTTTTTGCCGCTCTCACATTTGCACATTAGCATTCCCAACGACGGGGTATATGAGGGGAGCGATTCCCGCCAAGCCGTCGGCGCCCACAAACGTACGGCAATACTGCCTCTTTTATTTATGTAAACGTGGAAATGTAAATTAATTTCTCCGTTTATGAAATGAGACTTTTTGGCGGCATTTCATACAAATTACTGTGAGATGCAACGTGATGATTTGACAGAAAACGTCCGAGCTTGTGTATAAACTCATGTTTAATTCGCAACACAAATTAAACAGTTTATGAATTGCACGTATTTATTGTGTATGAAGTACGGAGTTGTTGGATCCCTAGCAAACAGAAGAGCTAACATGACGTGTGTGTGTGACGAGGTATGGGCGTATTGCAAAGTTGGTAATGTAAATAAGTAACTGTTAGCAGAAGCGGAAAGATCGTTTACAGGGGAACAAAATGCTTTTAGTTTAAAGGTCAGTAGCCGTGAATAGTGATACCCACATACATCTTAAAATAAGAAGTTATAAAGAAGAAAACATAGATGCATGAATTTTCAATGACTTCATTAAGAGTTTTGAGTTTATGTTGTACGTTTTAAGCAGTTTGCCTACAACCAGTGGCGTGGAGCGGCCTGTATCAAAATTAGTTAGGGGGCCCAAATGAAGGGTAAAAATTTCTCACAAAAGAAACCAAAATGCTTGCATTGAATTAAAATAAATATTTATTGATTATTAGTTACCGCTTCCTCCTAGAAATTGAGCTAGCCAAACAATTGACTAATTAAATATACACTTTTCTTGCGAAATTGATTTATTAAATCGTCTATATTAGCTGACGACGATTTTAGATTTTGTATTTAAGTGACATTGTGGATAACATTATACTAATTTTTGCTTACATACATAAGGGACCCCTGTATCTCGGGGGGCCCGTATTTTGATACGGCTCATACGGCGGTAGCTGCGCCTTCGAGCCCCTGCCTAGAACACCGTACTGCTTCATGACCGTGTTACGAACGCGTCAGGTAAAAATATACCAATACCGTTGCCTGCTATACACGGAGCATTCTAGTGGGCATAATAGTCCGAGTCATGTTTCTCCCAAGCCTGATACGTTCATGGCATTGTCATGGCATGAAACGGTGTAGTAACTAGTGCGCAGACTCCTTTATGCGACAAATATAAACAGAAAGACAGTTTGTCTATTTTAAGCTACACATACCATCACGCTTATATTCCCCGAAGGGTTAGGCAGAGGTGTACCAAAGTACACCCACAGTTCGCCGGTATGTTTTAGGTCCCATGTAACAGGGGGCGAGCTTATTGCCATTAACCGGGCACAAATCCTAACTCTTAGCTGCTACTGAGAAATTCCTAATGGAAAAACCCAATAAAACTTCGCTCGACCTGGGAATCGAACCCAGGACCCCATGCTCATCAGTCGTGCTTGCGACCACGAGACCAACACGGGGCAGTTATTTAAAGCCACTGAAATAGTATGAAGCAACCTAGTCACGTTCCTAATGTCTTTTTTCACATATAAGTTACTTAAAGCTTTTATACTACAGCGTACATATCTGCTCAAAGATCTTTGTGTGCTTTCATTACTTATACAAAGCGTATGGCGGACCGACCGACTACCGCCTACCTAAAAGTTAAATTCAGGAAAACCGGTAAAACGGTTGTTTAAAATATTGTATATCTACCTGTAAATAACATAAAACACACTCACACACACACTGAACTGCCTCGGTAGCCTAGTGGTGCTAAGTGCGACTGCAACGCTAGAGGTCTTGGGTTCGATTCCCAGGTCGAGCAAAAAGTGTTATTGGGTTTTTCTATGAAATTCTCAGTAGCAGCTCGGAGTTAGGATTTGTGCCCGGTTAATGGCAATAGGCTCGCCCCCTATTACATGGGACCTAAAACATACCGGCGAACTGTGGGTATACATTGGTACACCTCTGCCTAACCCTCCGGGGAATACAGGCGTGATAGTATGTAATAACATAAAACCTACTTACATACATATTCGATAATATCTATTATACAGATATTAAGGAAATAATTATTTATTGTATGTTTAAAAAAAAAAATTAAATACCTAAAACCATTGAAACCGATTCGAGTTGGACACTGCATATCATTATCATATTGCTTTCATAAGGAAAATCTGTCTAAAATGTTTTCTATTAAATAAAATTATAATATCCTCAAAAAATGAATCGAGTGACATGAAACGACCGCCCTCGAACTTTGCTAATATGTGCCCAACCTCTGTCATCTGGTGAAATAATGGTGCTAATATTTGAAAACTTTCCCGAGGTAGGCCCATTCTAATACCGTAAAGAATTTTGCTTACAGTAATAACCACAAAGTCTTCTAAGTTCGTATGTCATGATTCCTTTTCGAATACTAAATTAGCGGGCTTTTGTCTTATATTTGACGTTGTTGATGTTTGTATGTACAAAGATGGGAGCCAGATATGTAATTACGTCTACAATAGAGATTTTAATTTCCCCAAGTCTTTGAAGTTCTTTTGAGAATAAATTAGTGTTGTAGGTTCGCGGAAGGCTTTTAATAAAATAATAAAAATTTAATCGTGCCGTATATTGCGTTGAAAATCTTGTTTACATGAATGAAAATAAAACAAGAAGCATTCGAATGTGAGAGTGAACGCTGCGGAAAAGTTGATTGGTTGATTATACGAAAAGTTGAATATAAAATGTTTGGCGTGTCACAGGAATCGGCAAAGGGTAATAAAGTCGGGTTTCGCCAGCGGTGTTAATAAGTGAGATCATTTTTTATCAGGCTTCCGAGTGAGGTTTCGCAAAGCCAAAACAATAAATCACCGGGGCGGCGGCTTGCGGCTTATTATTTCGGGCTATACACCGGTGGTCTTTTCTGCTAACTAACCAGCGCTCAGCGGAATGATATTTTTTCTTCGCCTCCGAGGCACACACGTCGAGACCCACTCGCCAGTTATTAATTAACTCCACCGGATGTGGACCCTCCGTGACATATTATATCAAAAAATAATTACCCACAGGCGCTGTTCGAATCGCTCCATGACTTTCCTAATTAAATCGTCAGAATAATTTGTTGAACTCCATTTACTTGAATTGAAACCATGATATTATAAACTTGTATGGTTATACTTTACTTTCTTAGCTAGTTTATAAATAGTGAAAAGCGTAGTGTATGTTATTTTGTAGACAAAATGCATGTTACCTATAAATATTTTGAAAATTGCTCGTACTTTAATTTTCCATTACTTTTATGTTCGTATGCAAATAAATAAAAATAAAACAAAATGCTATTAAGGTTTAAGACATTAATGGCACTAACACGAAAATTACAATTAAAATGTGCAAATTGTATCATTTATGTGCTTATCTATACAGCTACAGGTTAATAGATTCGTTGAGATCGATTCTCCAGATAGTTGGGACTGAGACGAACAAAACCAATATATTTTCCGACACTTGAGCTCTCAGGTAATTGTGGCGGAAAGTTTTCGAACGTGCGCGCAATATTGATGAGCACCGCCACAGTTCGTGGCTCCAGCTCTGGCTTACAGCGCCTACGAAGCACCCTGTAACTCTTGCTTTTTAAAACATTACTCGCTGAATCCACCACTCAGGCTGCCATAACCCTAAATTAGTTCATATGAGCGAAACGTGTTTTATTAAAATGCCTAGCTAATTAGGAAGCTCATATATTCTAGCGCGAAAAATAGTCAGCTACGTGCGAAAAACGACTTCACGCTACACGTTGCATTTTACGTTCAAATTACGAAAAGTATTAATGACGATTACGTTCGGAAATGTTTTTAAACTTCAAAGCCCTGTTTAATTACGTAAATTGAATTATAAATACACCTGTAACATTTTGTTTAATAAAGCGGTTCTAAGTTACATCAAAAGGTTTGATTGCGTTTAGTAATTTCAAATCAATGTTGCCGTCACTTTTAAATAACAAATTATCTAGGTACATATAAGTACTGTGGACGTAGACTTAATAATATTTATTGGGAAAGTTAAATAGTTTTAAATGCTTATTACTCTGCAAATATAATTATGCCTGACATAGATAAAACAACAGATCAATATTTGAGATTGCCTCAAAATGATCAATTGCTTGTTCAATAAGCTTTGTTCTGCAAAATGAATAAATACTTTCAGATATTTCAAAACTTTGCTTATCTTTTAGTTCAAATTACGGCCACTGAAAAAGTGTTCTTCTGTGATATTTCATGAAAATTGATGATACGTTCGAGTAGAGACACGTCTCCGACGTAAAGAAAAGTAAATGAAGAACGCAACCAACACTGTGAAGCTTCTTTGTTGTGGATACCTAAGAGGTAAAGGATATAACCTATAGATATTAATAATTCGGTCGTGTTACGCCGTGTGTGTAAATCAGTTAGTGATTTACTGCTTTATTTTGGCTTGTTTTAGAAAATGTCTTGAATCCACTCTGGCTACGTCGGTTATTGTATGGCGATATGTATAAGGGTACGCGTAATTTTTTTGGCAGCTGCGATCAAAACAACATGTAGGTAGAAACCACAACGGTAAAATTTATTATGGGCTCGATTCGGAGGGTCGGAGGATTTTATTATTCTGCATACAATTCCATTTTCCTATCACAAATTATTCGAACGGCAACGGTTAAGGTTTTGCATACCGTGCAAAAATTGTTCTCGACGTATTTACGTATGTTTTGCAGTGTATACGAGTAATTCTATCTGAATGTCGGCGTCGGGTGAAAAAATAACAGTTGTAAATAAATACTTCATTTGTGAGAAATGTATTTGGAATGGAAAGTCACGGTTGATATTGTTTTCGCTTTAGCTATCCGGTCGGATTTGCACCTGCGTGCATATACCCTTGTATAAACGGCATTGTTGTACATGAATTCCGTGGTTCAAACCTTTCACTTTACTATAAAAAATACCCCTTCAGATATTGCCTTCAGAAGTGATTGAATACGTGTGTAGACGAATACGTCTATTAAATTCTTCTGGGGCACTATCGCGCGGCGTGCGAGGGTCGGTCTTCCGGCTCAATTTCCTCCACTTTACGCATCCTCTGTAGCGGGTCTGTACGCTCTCATGGTGGGAGCGCAGCAAACCAACGTTCGTGGGTCACCCGAGGGTACTGCTTGCGACAAACTAGGTCAAGGCGTCCATTTCCGATGCTCTAAACGTTTCTACAGATATTACTGATGCGTTATAATCGTTTGAAGGTATGTATAATTTAAAAAGGCAATGGGGTGTGAGGTTTTATGTAAGTAATCGTGTGCAGGAGGCTTTACATTGAAATGATCGTGTTGGGAATGTAAATGACTGTTAAAGAAGTGTGTAAAGTATGCCCACTTTTTGCTAAACAATTCATGCACACGATCGGTTTCCAAAGTAATAAGAAAAGCCTTGTGCTTCTTTAAAAACATTTTGTTGGTCCGGATGTTAAGTTTCGTTGCAGAAAGTTGTGCCAAAAAACGCTAAATTGTGTTACGAGGTGATTTAACCACATCCTCGGAATAAAAATGTGTGTTTCAAGTTTACGACATCCCTTTCTTTATCTTGTTACAATAGGTGTCGATTCAACCGTGGATTAGAAAGGATGGCGGTAACGCGGATAAAATAAAACCTAAGCATAAGAATTACAATGTGTTTGTGTAAATAGAAAACAAGATGATGGGTTTAGAAGATGGGAAGGTAGGACCAATTACGCACATCAAATGTACCGTACGTTAATTTGTATTTCTAATGAAGTTGCAAAGTATTTACATAGGCCTATTTCCTCCGAGGTAAACACCACTTCAGTGAACGAAATTATTTTCTTCAGCCAAACATTACCTGAGCTAAAATTAGGGCATTTACTATTAATTGTTTTAAATAACTGCCTCGTTGGCCTAGTGGTCCTAAGCGCGACTGCTACGCTAGAGGTCCTGGGTTCGATTCCCAGGTCGAGCAAAAAGTGTTATTGGGTTTTTCTATGCAATTCTCAGTAACAGCTCGGAGTTAGGATTTGTGCCCGGCTAATGGCAATAGGCTCGCCCCCTATTACATGGGACCTAAAACATACCGGCGAACTGTGGGTGTACATTGTTACACCTCTGCCTAACCCTTCGGGGAATATAGGCGTGATGGTATGTTGTTGTTGTTTTAAATGTCGGTCGATCTTCGGAATCCTTAGTAATTCAATGTTACTCAGGATGACACGTTTAGTAGAGTTGTTATAAATTCGCTTCTAGGGAAAAGGGTATAGTGTTTGGGAATACATCTATTCTTGTTTATAAATAGAGCGTGTGACGCTTTCAGAAGTTAGCTACAAACTATGTTAATAATTGATGGAAATAGCCAGCAGGTATACATAACATCAAACAATAGCTTGTCAGAATATTTCCAGCCTTTGTAGATAAAGATAGGTTTTTTACTAAATGGAAACCAAATTAATAATAACATCTTTATGGGAGCGTGCGCAGTAGGTATGTATAGGTTTGTACTTTAAGTAATTTGAAACAAAAGTTGTTCGTGTCGACGTCTCCGCACATTACGAATGTCTCGTAATGTTGTTACCTAAATGAAATTAAACATTTATTACAAAAGTTTCTTGAAAACAACTTTATTGCGAAAGCGATAACGTATGCTCGTATTTTTACTTCCTTGTTTCAATGTGATGTAAAGACTTGAGCGTGTGCTATACAACAGACAGACATACAAATCGAATGATTGATTACCAGAAACTGCAGCATTTCAACGATGCTTAAGCTTGATAACTATACTTGGTTTGTATGTTAGATGCTATTATTATCAACTGCTGCCTAACCTCCAAAATTTTTGAAAGCAATCTTGATCTAACAAAAGCAATAGAAAAAAATACAACTCCCTTCCTTATAAACAATAATTTCATTACGTATGACCCCTTTTGTGAGCTTTAATTGAGCAGGAAAAAACAATTAAACATTTCTTAAAGTCTTTTGTTTGCACGAAGAACTGAAGACCGACAAGTTTAGTATTAACACGTGGAAAAAGAAATGTCGAAATGAAACAATAAAAAATATACCGAGTTTTGAGGAAACAATCCTTACGCGCCAAATGTTTTGCGCTCACGTTTCCTTTAGGAATAATTTTGCCTAAATACAAGTTGTTTTCGGCAGACAATGGGGAGCACGTGTTGGATCAAACATCGCCCCGGGGCACCACAAATCATGACGCAAAAACCTGTTGTAGGTAATTCCGACCGATCTTCCCGATACTCAAGATAGGCGAGCTTACAAATTGCTTTCGACCTTAAACGGCCATATTTTATCTGCTTATTTATTGCCAATATCTCTATTGATATGTATTACGGTTCATCAATTTTGTTCCATTACTCTTCCTGTCAGGCGTAGTACATTAGTCGTGATAAGTCGTCACTTCGGGTTAGTGCTGCAGCAAGCCCAAGGCGTGTTAATGTCAGTTGAAGAGATGTATGAAAAGTCGAGCAGGCACGTCGTGAACGAGTTTGTGTTCAGGATATTTTTTTGAATATCTTTTGTAGGTAAATCTTTCTTTTGTTATTCCAGCTTACCTTTTGTAATTCACTGAATTATATAATTCAGAATTGAATGTCGTGATGGCTAAATGGTTAAGGCGCCCGTCTCTCATGTACGAGACTGTGTGGCAAAGTACTAAAATATGACTATTTATAATTCACATGTACTTTTTAAGTTTATTTTGGACAGCGCTGACATTGGTAAAATATCGTGAGGAAACCTAGAATTTATTAAAGCTTTATGTACATATGTAAAAAAATACACTGTACAAAGGCGGGCTTAATGCCTTAGGCATTTTCTACCAGTCTACCTTAGGGTGGTGTTTTATTGTAGTTAATATAAGTCTGAAATCGCTATTTCGCCTTGAGCAAGCGCCGTTATCAATGCTCGTGCCTTCTCTGTATGAGAAGAGCCTTTGCCTTGCAGTGAGACATATTTAAAGCAAACTTAACAAAAAATCTTCCATAAGTTATGGTAGCCAGGATATTTTATTGTTTAAGATAGACTGTTACCACTTTAATTTTTGTTCTAGGCTTTTAGTCGGCATAAATATCTAGGCACAAGAATTCCTTTATTATTTAAAAGCAAACGGGAACGCAAATGTTTACAGCAAATAAAGCTGCTTACACACGAGACGTTATGGCAGAAGCTTAAACGTTTTATCTCGGGATTAGTATACATCCTACCTAATTTACGTGACTTCGTGTTACATGATGAGACCTTGTTTGTAGGATCAGGTGTGAAGAAAATTTAAGCACGCAAAAGAATAATTATTCGTCGTTACAGTCGCCTATGACGAGTCTTATGTAATGTGATATTTTTTATTGTTTTAGTTATGGCACACTCAATTCCGCAGTTCCTAGTAAGATTACAGGTTTTATAACAATGTTTATTCAGTATCTAGTTGTTTTAAAACCTATGAGTCATTATTATTATTTAATTCTATAATTATATTCTTCATATTCTTATGTTATTGTTATTATTATTCTTTAGAAACTTTTATCTCCGAGTTCTAGGAGCTTTCAATTGAAGTACGTTTACTTATGTTATGAAGTGTTTTCGAGTAGGTACTAGTGATAAACTTTTCTCTTTATGATTTTAATTATTATCGATTTCAAGAAGTGCCTACTAAGAAGTGCCACGTCAACTTTTATTGAATAATTTATGAGAAATAGTTTTAATTACCTTGATGGAACTTCGGAAAATTGATTTAAATAATTTATTATAGTTAGAGTCAAAATGAATAAAAATAATTAATTTTTAATTGACTCAGGTTTCTAATTATTAAAAACTTTTGCGTGTAAGTTTTGTAAAATGTAATTTGAAGTTGGAATGTTTTGTTTTAAGTCAAGATTTATATTGCTATGTTAACATTTATGTTCAATTAGCTGCAATTTATTTCTTTATAGGAACATTAAATTGTTAATTATTTTCATTAATGTTTAAAATAGATAACAGAGCGGAATAGATATTAAAATGAAAATTCAGTCAAACAGTGCAAAATTATGAACGGCCATTAAAATACAACTACTTTCTGCTAAAAAAAGAGGAGTGAGAGTATTTGTAAATACGTGTCTATGGTATTGGCGTTTAGGGACATTACACACGTCAGCTGCACGATAATGGTCATGTATGGAGATACACCGTCGAGACCGCCCATCTTTCCTCGCTGTACCTGTTATACCCCCATATTAGTTCTATTTTCACTTCGTGTATAGGTTTGTGTGCGACGACCTTAATGCTAATTAAATATTTTAAAGTTGACCGACGCATACCGGATTGTTTTTTATTAAATTCATAATGGACTTAAGTGTGATTGTTATTTCTCTTTCACAAAAGATCGTAATTACTACCATGAGTCTTTTATGTATTCTCAGAATAATATTATAATAAAAACTGTTCTTTCATTAGTCTAGTACCTATATTATATCTTTTACTCGGTGAAATGTCGTGTCATTATGAGCTGTAAAGAACTTAGTTTGGAGGAAGGAGAGCTTTTAACAGAAGTAAACAACATTTTTTAACTCCGGACTGTTTTACTTTTTTCCGCTGATACCATTATTTTGTGACTTTTGAATTTACAACTGGTAGAAAACGTAGCGTTAAAAATTGCAGCTCGCGATGACTTCGCTTTTTAGTTTTTGTTCAAATTGCAATTAGTGAAGAGTTTGCGAATCCTCAGCGTTGTGTCAGAGATTGATGACAATGGAAATTTTATACATCGTTAGTCAGGAGGGCGTTAGGTGAGCACGCTGTTTTTTCAGTAATCCTATCCGTGTAGGCACCTACAATTATTTGTCAGGTTGGCAAGGTTAATGCTGGGTAACCACCCTCGTTTACGTCGATATTTATAATGGCACACCTCCCGTTTTTCGTGACTTTGTTACCGCCCGATCACTTGCAGGCATTACCGATCGTTCCGTGTCATATTGATCCATTGTTAATCGACAACTATTAACCCCATGAAGTCTGTTACCGCAGCGATAAATAGTGATAGCATAATGTTAGCCAAAAATATTTATTTATTTACGCAATGGGCTGTTACAATCAATTTTTATACGGAGGATGGGTATTATTGAGCTGGATTGCGGACCCGGGCTCATTCGTTTGTGTTTATCAGTAGGGAAACCGATAACTCTCATTCCGCTCGGTGTGACGCAATGCAGAGATTAAAGGCTTACACTCGTAGTGCCGTGGCTGTGGATATGGAACCGGCTAGATCCAATATGAGCCCACTCTGACGTGCATCCGACGTCCGCGTCAATATCGAAGGGGTTTTCTGACGTTAGAATACGAATGTAGTTTTCGTTTCGATTTTGTAACAAACGTACTGAAACACTAAGTTTTGGCAACAGATAAATCCTTTACTAAATTGGTTTTGTTTTGTGGAGTGAAGCAACAAATCTTTTCAATGTAGAATGAAAACAGATGCGTAAATCTTGGCCGGTTGACCGGCTGACATGCTGTTACAGGCAGTTAATCCGCTGATGGGGGTCGCAGGCTGGCTCAGCCGATGTACGGCACCGTCTACTTTGCGAGGATCTGCGTTAAATCGTCGCGTCATGCCGCGCTCAGCTTTACACGTTTTTGTTCGCCGAACATCGTATGGAAATCTTTTAAATTCCCTGCATTCACATGTTAACGAGGATTTTCTTGTCCAGCCAGATTTATCTGTATTATGAAAGAAATACATTGATAGGTTTGTTTAAAAAAAAAAAATTTGTTTTTGCATAGCTTATAATGTTGTAGATACGTTCTAATTATAATTTGGAACCCAAATTAATAAATATGCTCTAGTTTGCCAGTGTGTCAAGCGTACGTAAAAGGTTAAGGAAGGCACTATTAAATAAAATTAAATCACCTAATGATCCTACGAGCTGTTTTCTGTATAAGGTACTCGTTATTTTGTTCGAAACAAAGGGAATAAGAGATTTGTTGGGCATTAGACGATAATAATGAGAACAATTTATCGTTCGACGGTCAGTGGGCGAGTCCGACACCTACCTGTTTATTTTATCAGTACAAACACCCGTAAATTTATTGGCCCTGATATTGTCACAGTTCACAAATCCGCATAATGAGTTCAATCTGCCATCGGCTGATACTCAGATTAAATGCAATGTCACAAAGAAGCACAAACAGTTAAATTGTTCATTATTTTATAGATTTTTTTTTTTATTTATTTTAAGGTTGTAAATATTTAATAATAAATTTCGTTTCGATTTAATTTCAAAATGGTAGAAATCATAAATGTCGTACAATTTGCTGAGTGAACAATAAATTATAAGTATCCTTAATCTGTCAAGTTTATAATTTTTTACAAGAATTCTCCATCCTATTATTTTCTGAGCATAATTTGTGCTCCCTATTTACGTGAAAAGCAAATTTAATTTGGTTTTCTTACTACGTTTCAACTTACCAAAAAATAAATGGGAAATCCAACACTTCAAGTAAATTAATGGTGAAAAGCACATAGAGAATGAACTGAAGCGTTTCAAACGTTTCGGTAAGTGCACGAACAATCTTTTAATTTAGTTAATTGCTAGTCACTGTGAAGTGGTTCAAGTTGTTCTTGAGAGATCACGAACGTCTTTATCCAATTTATTTAACGATGGAGTCGCTCTCATTAGAGTCGTAGTGGACGCTCGGGGTCCACCGTCTGGGACGCTTGTTGGCTACCTTTACTGCCCTAGCTGTTCGTTAGTATTCGATAAGTACATCCTGACATATACATGGTGTATAAAAACCCATCTTCAAGCCGTAACCTTAATAATATTGAGGAAAAATGGGGAAAAAATTGGAACGTCTTTTAACAACAAAAAAAAGACATATCTGTGCGTATGTGTGTACATAAAACACAAAGGGAGACGTCTTATTGAATTATTTAAACAATTTTTCGTAAAATAAAGTTCAAAAAGTCTCATTAGTGTCCAAGCATGGTGCAGAAAAAATAAATGCAATAAAAAAAAGGCTTGATGTGTTTGGATCTTTTTACACCCGTTATATTGAAGACATTCGAGGAATTCAGCCACACAGCCTTAGTGCAATGTCTACTAGCTGTAAACATCTACTTACGCTTAACGGTGGTTGTAAACTTGTCGGCAGATTGTCGACGTCTTAGCGAGGTTGAGGGCGAGATTTAGAGAGTATGTGTGGTTTGGCTGGAGTTGCTTAAGATTAGATCATAATTCTATAGATGCCACTTAGGATATTGGCACAGTTGAGGTTACAGGTGCTTCAAATTGAATCAAAGTTCCTAAATGTTTTCATCTAAATATACTTAATAACTGATTTTACAGAGTTTTTTGATTTAAAGATTTGCAAGTCATCAAATGACTTCTTAAGCCCTGAGCGGAGCAGAAGGGAGTGTCAGACGCTTACTGACTAAAACCCATCCGTGTTCTTCCTAATGCCATTTGCGTTCCAGTGCCGCGGCGACTCTTTCAAACAAATTCCGCAACCCTGGCAGATAGTACAGAGAATAGGAAAGATTTTAGAATATCTATTTTATTTGGAACCACGGGTGTCTTTGTCATTTATTTTTCCTTTTATATTTAACCCAAGGCAGGGCACGGTCTGTTACTTATCATGACATAATTCAAGCAGTAGAAAAATCTCGCTCCACTTAAAGCCTGCCTCAACTTTTCCCTCCATCGAGCGGTGTTATGATGAGCTAGGAAGCATAAAATTGAGTTGCGCTATATATTTCTTAGAAAATAAAAGGTTGACATAGGTAGGTAGTTCGATGTCAACCTTTATAAGCGATCCTTGCCTTTTATTGTTTTTTTTCTAGCTGTTTAGGGCGTGGGCAAAAATTAGACAGAAAAAATACAATTAGTTACTACATTTTTAAGTCATAGAAATATTTATGAGGAAACCAGTACTTAAATAGTCTAATTGTCCACCCGCGTAAGCATACGTAGTGATTTATTATTATATTGTTATGTGTTCAGGATTTTGCCATGCCGTGGTAATAATAGTTACTTACATACTCTTGTTAACATAAAATAATGGTTAAAAAATCATAATTATTAAACACAAAATAAAATAAATCATATATATATAATACCATCACACCTGTATTCTCCGAAGGGTTAGGCAGAGGTGTAACAATGTACACCCACAGTTCGCCGGTATATTTAGGTCCCATGTAATAGGGGGCGAGCCTATTGCCATTAACCGGGCACAAATCCTAACTCCGAGCTGCTACTGAGAATTTCATAGAAAAACCCAATAACACTTTTTGCTCGACCTGGGAATCGAACCCAAGACCTCTAGCGTAGCAGTCGCGCTTAGGACCACTAGGCTACCGAGGCAGTTGAGTAAAATAAATCATGCACATAATAACACTTTCATAATACTAACAGATACAATAAATCACATATAGAATCGTTCTTGGTTTTTGTTGCGTGTTTTAAAACAACAAGAGTCAAGGAGAAATAGTACAAGAATAAAGTTATATCTCAACGAATATCTCGTGTCGCCGCGTGTTCGTGACAATGTGATATAGACAATACTTTAGAAAAGGGTGATGCCTCGTTCGAACCAACCGAGTGTCGAACGGGGCGAGTACTGGTTCCCATTTGTTACTGTTTTTTGGGTTTTCCCTGATTTTCTCTTCTAAGTGTTACTGGAATATGATGTCCGTTACAATGTAAACGAGCCTCAATAGACAATGCGTTGGAAAAGGGTAAAGCTACATCGTCCTCCTCACGTCCCTGAAATATGATTTCGATAAGTCGGGCGCTATTGGACAGGGTTCCTCTTTTTATAAAATAGTTTATTTTACACGTGCTTTAGTCGCATTATTTATGTCGGCCACTCTGACTTTGTACTCGGGAGCACGATACGGCGATTTATTTAAACGATTTTAAAAGTACGTCGTATATTTGGGTTTTTCAAAGTTTATGCTTATTGAAACGTTTTCTAATAGAGTACCTAACTATAATAACTGTATATATATTTAAATACGTATATGGTGTCACAGATTGAACGATAAGTTAGTACCTCTTGAGTATACAGTACGTAGCTTAAATTGTTGCCCTTTTCAAAACAGCGTCACATTTATCTCTGGCCAAGGTAATACTAAGTCAACTTACGGAATATAATGTATAAGTATCACAAGTATTAGATAGTTTCTTCTCTTCACATTGCCAAAAATATATCGCTAAACAATAAACACGTGATTAATATCGGACCCAACAATAATAAACGACTGCTAACGATTAACCCATTAAGGAAGGCCCGAATACTTCACTACGAGAGAGAAAAGAATGATATCGAGAGAACGTCATTACAGCAGAAGGAATAACGTTATTAATCACTCGATATGATGCCGGGAAAAATAATATCGTCACATGCTCTCGACACCGTCAGATTAACACGTCTATCCGTGGTGTTTCCGATCTTGTGCGCTAGCAAAAACAAGGTTGCGTAACGTTAGAAACGGCTATCAGGAAATACAGGACAAATAAATGGCCGCTAAATTTGTGGCTATCTTGTTTTGTTGGAAGATCTTTAGTCTATTGACACCGTAGTTTCTTTTGTTTTCCGCAAATTTTTGGTGGTGTTTGGTACATAAAATGCCAAGAAACAAACTGCAGACCACCCAAATTCTAAGGGCCTGTTTCATCTTCCAATAAATTCCGATTAAATAACTTAATCGATAATTTTATACGAATTTTGTTCCATTATTGGATATGTCTAAAGTGAAGTGGTGGAACAGACTCTCAATATGCCTAATAAGTTACGTGGGAAATCAAACTTGTGGGCGTCATAGCTCAAGAGTCAATAGTTCAGCAAACCAACCAAGTTGACCATATGTTTAAACTACGATAACAAGAAAACACTCTTCTGTGGATGAAGGTATGACATACTATTTTAATAATATAAATATATTTATTTTTGAATGTCGTGTCTACTTTAAAACCATTAAGACCTGTCTTATATTTTAAAGAGTACCTTATTCATCATCATCTGCTTAGCCTTTTCGCAACTATGTTGGGGTCGGCTTCCAGTCTAACCGAATGAAGCTGAGTACCAGTGTTTTACATGGAGCGACTGCCTATCTGACCTCCACAACCCAGTTACTGGGCAACACGGTACCTCCTGGTTAGACTGGTTGTCAGACTTCCTGGCTTCTGACTATCCATAACGACGGTGAAAGATCTACGAATGACAGCCGGGACCAACGGTTTTACGTGCTTTCCGAGGCACGGGGGTGTCACACCACCCTACAAAGTAAAGAGTACCTAATTAATAAGTAATAAATAATCGAAGGATTGCTGTTAATTTACAACTAAGTTTTAAATAAAACCTATTAAAAAAAATCATCGAAACGATAATAATCCCGATCATAACATCTTCACAGAAGGCATAAAATATGACGTCTAAATTCTCATACAATAGAACGTGAAAGTCGAAACTGTAACATTGCAAGACGATGTTAATTAAACACACAATTAGTAAAGACTCAAAGATTAAGAAAACAATCGAGCAGTCGAGTTCCGGCGTAGTTATTGAAAACTTTCCAGATAAGGTTACCAATTAACTGTGGTGCTGTCTTGTCAAAGAACACATTTAAATGGAAACAATGTAATGGAAGCCGCTCTAATGCCCTCGGGACTTGATAAAAGTAGTTGTAGTAGACTTCATACTGCTGTGAATATTTATGAAGGTTCGGATATTGTAACTGAGTAGAAGTTCGCCGCAGACTTCCTATGCAGCGGGTCGCGTTCCCCTATTGTATAGGTATTCCAGCTAAAAGTGGTAAAATACGACGAGTTGCCTCAACAACTTTGGGCTTGCATATTTATGAGTGTACTTTCAAAGACTTGAGTGATGAGGAAATAAAAGTAAATAGCCGGTGCAGCGTTGTTTGTAACTTGAAGAGAAAGAAACAAGATGAAACGAACGTTGGTTTTGTTTGAATCAAAAAATATTCAATCGTTGAATGGGTTTGCCTGCAGAAACATATAACTTTTATAAAGAAATATATTTTGAAATTCGATAGATTCCGACGGCGCACAGAAATCCGAGATTTAGTTTCCGAAATCGGCTTCGTATATTTTAAAGCTCTAGTTACGGGATTGGGCGGTTACATGATTCTCATCCAGCCATCAATGCTGGATGGAATACAATTTAGAGTAGGCACGGAAGCATAAAGCTTTGCGTAAATAGCTGACAGCTGTTTTTGAGGTCTACCATGATCAAATATCCCGCTTTGTATTTCTATAAAATGTTTTGTTAAGTCTTCTAGCTGGCCTGTGGACGGTGAGCAATGGGTAGCTCACCGTCCTTACGTTGCATAACGACAGGCCGTGTCGACGGCGCGTTCGTGTTCCACGCGCGCCTCAAAGAGATGTCAGCAAAAGGAAGGGGCCACTGAGGGCCGATGCCTGCCGGGGCTGCGGGTTGTTCGCAAGAGATACCGCGCCCCCGGAACGCAAAGAGCACAAGAAGGAACATGGGTGGGTTTTAGTCAGTAAAAGTCTGACACTCCCTCCCGCCCCGCCCAGGGCGGGAGAAGTTATTTAATGATTTCCCATCCACCAAAAAAAAAAAAAAGTCTTCTAGCTATTCAATATGCTGACAACACCATAAATGATTATGTGTTACCGAATAAAATATGTGCAAATCATAAACGAAAGCGATTACTTATTGGAAAAATTCATCAGATTAGGGTTTATTTGACCATGATAGATAGTTGTAATCCTAACTAATATTACAAATAAGAATTGTTTGTTTGTTTGATACATTTTCACACGTAAACCACTGAACCGATCATCCTGAATGCACTATTAGCATATGCGTTGTCAGGTGTACAGAAACGGACATAGGTACCTTTCATTCCGAAAAATAGTAATGCTCCCGACGAAAACAATGTTAACGTTCTTATGATTATAGATGGCGCCACGTGTCATTCGAATCATGATTGAATTTTAAATATAATCAACATTTACACGAACGAAGTCACGGGGAAAAGCTAGTTCTGTTATAAAATCATGTATAGTGAAGAACGCAAATTACACTAGCATCACCAATAAAAAAATCATATTACCAACTACACGATAAAAATAAATATACCTAGGTAGAACTTACCTAATTCTAATATAACTTCTCTAGTTTTAAACAAATATAACTTATGGACTTGTTTAAATTCAGACAATATTTTAAAACATAATTGTGATGAGAATTCAAATTAATTTATCAATCACAAAGGAAAGTCCGTTACAAAAAGCTTGACACACTTCGTTTAGATTCGGCACAGGGATAGATCCTTCGCAATAATTAGGAGGCACGAGTCGGCAAATGTAATAAGTCTTCGTATATCATTGTATGTGTCACTTATACCTTTATACATGAGGCTAATAAGGTCAACTTTAACGATGCCTGAAATATGTGGGTGGAATAGAGAATATAATTCCGATCATTACTTGAAATCCCGAGGCGACGATTTTTTGGGCAATACCCGGAGCTAGATTTCTTATTCGAACTCACTTAGATAGATTACTAATCGGTCAAGCTCAGAAGTGGGTCAACATTCGGTTGGAAAAAAGGTGAGACATTTAACACATTCCAAAATGATTCTTTTGTTTTTTTGGGACTGTTTTTTTTTTGTGAACGTGTCTATGTATTTTTCGTTTGAGTTCGCATTGTAGCTAGAATTTTAAGTATTTAAATCATAATTCGTAATATTCAAAGCTAACATTAAATTAAATTAAAACCATTTAATTTGTATTTTATTTTTGTAAGACCCAAAAATATTACAAATGGTACAAATCCTAACATACAAACCTTGTTTGGGAAATTACGAATAAAAAAAAAAGAAACAGCCAAATCGATCACGCTGTTCTCAAAGTTTGCGCTTAGCAACACGTTAAGCCATATATGATGATACGAGTAGATGTACAGGTAAGACATGCTTAAAATTAAATAAAAAAAATACATAACACTAGCTTCTGCTAGCGACATCGTCCGCGTCGTTTATTTTACCTGCGTTAAGTTACGTCTTACGTTACTGCTTCGCTCCCGTATGTCGTAGCGTGATGTTATATAGCCTATATTATTAAAGAATAATGTAGCTATCTAATGGTTCAAATCGGTCTTGTAGTTTTGGAGCCTATTAGTTACAAACAAACAAAAAAATCTTTCCACTTTATAATCTATACTATTATTATAAAGCCGAAGAGTTTGTTTGTTTGTTTGGTTGAACGCGCTAATCTCAGGAACTGCTGGTTCGAATTAAAAAAATATTTTTGTGTTGGTTAGTCCATTTATTGAAGGAGGGTATAGGCTATCAACGCTAACATCACGCTACGACTCACGGGAGAGGAGCAGTAACCAAAGATGTAATTTAAAGCGGGTGAAAAAAAACACGCGAATGAAGTCGCTGGCAGATGCTAGTATTTATATATAACATACCATTACGCCTATATTTCCCGAAGGGTTAGGCAGAGGTGTACCAATGTACACCCACAGTTCGCCGGTATGTTTTAGGTCCCATGTAATAGGGGGCGAGCCTATTGCCATTAACCGGGCACAAATCCTAACTCCGAGCTGCTACTGAGAAATTCCTAATGGAAAAACCCAATAACACTTTGCTCGACCTGGGAATCGAACCCAGGACCCCATGCTCATCAGTCGCGCTTGCGACCACGAGACCAACGGGGCAGTTCGGGGTACGGGGTAGTATTTATATATACATAACATTATTACTGCAACACCTACAAACTTCCACTAACCACATTTTTTTTGTAAGTCGAGATCTATTAACGGATCAGCCACGTCCCACGATGTTTACTAACTGACTCAGCCACTGCCTCAATGGCCTATTGATCGGTGTCTAAACCGGACTATCTTGACGCCATCGTTTAACGGCATAACGTTTCGAAACCCGCCAGCTATCGCAGATTATAAATACGATACTGTTGGATGTGCAGTAGACAAATTTATTAATATGAGTTGTCATTGTATTACGATATTAGTCGTCGATCACAGAAATTAGCTTAGTTAGGAAGCAGCATCGATTTTTCCTCAGATTGTATTTTGTTTTTAGATTTTCACTTGTTATGTTATGATTAAGTTCAGGTTTCCTTACGATGTTTTTATAGGAACACATTGTGAGGTATTTATTATTAGTATAAGTTTTAAATTGAAAATCCGCCTTGACCAAACGTGTTGTTGTTGTTGAGCAATGCTCGGGGCTTCTCCGTTTGAGAAGTGGCCTATGCCATGTAGTGAGACAATAATATACTGGTATTAGCATTTCTGAAACTTTAAAAATCTACGTAGTTATATGTACTTGTAATTATATTTTTCACAAAAAAAAAATACAAGATGAGTCTAGACTCGTAGTAGTACTCACGTACATTTATTGTTAAGTTTAATTCTATCGTATTTATTATTACTAATATGTTTCAACCATTAAGAATATTTGAAATAATCTTTAGAATATTATCGGTACTTCAGTTCTGTAAGAATCTATCATTATTGTTTACAATACAACTTCAGTATTTGGATCTAAGTAATTACTTAAGTGTAAAAAAAATATGACGGAGGTGAGAAATACGGAGACTATTTTAGAAATGAACGCTTTTTTCAAACATTTTTATTTTACAATAACGGTCTGGTCCATTCATTGTGTATTTTATCAGTATCTAGGTACAATATTATTTATTTTTACGAATATATTTTATCTTCAGTCGGAGATGAGACGGGTGTTTTTTTTTTCTTACATTAATATAATTCGGCAAAATATAATCATCTAAATTTTCAAAATAAATATAATTAATTATTGACCATCTTATAACGTCGCATTTTGCTTATAAAGACTTCAAAGCAATGAATAAAAAGATGAAGTCTTCAAAGATAAGGTTAATGAATATTACTTAAATACAAAAGTTATTCAACCAATAAAATTAAATTGGTATCAATATTTGTTCAGAGACATTTAAAGAAATCTTAAACTTACTTTTAAAATTATTGACTTAATTAGAATTGAAGAGTGTTGCTTGAATATTAAAACTTAACGTTGGTTTGTATAACGAGCAGACTTAATAGTTATTATAATTACCACAAAATGCTGCCTAAAATGTTTTAGTTTGACCACATCATCTGATACTAGCCTGGGGTTGTGTCATAAATTTGCTGTCTTGGAGAGGTCTAGTTTGTAGAACAGGCTAAATTTAAGTACACTATATTGCTTAAGTACACTTTACAAAGAAATTAGGTGAGGAGTATAAGGCGCAACGCAAACGTAGACACTTTAGTGTCTTAAATCTGACACAAGCTACCGGCAACCAGTAGTAAATATTTTATTTTAAATAATTTAAAAAATCGTCCCCTGTTACATTGAGTCTAAACATAGTGGCGGACTTTGGGTGTACATTGGTACATTTGTGCCTAACCAGTCGGGGAAAACAGGCGTGATGGTATGTTTAAAATAACTGGTATACAATCAAACACAACCACTGTGGTTACCTGTTGCTTCCATCTGACACACCCTGATCGCCGATCGCAAAAGTGATTGGTGTTAGCAATTAGACAGTAGAAAGTTTCCAGTGGAATACACAAGCAGCAATAATAAATCTGCATAAAAATTGCATGAATACAAAACTCGTTGATGGAATGTTTTGTAATACAATCATCGAAAGTAGAAGCAACCGGCAACTGTGTCCTGTAGACGTCAGAGGACGTCGTGACAGTGTTGTAACATTATGTATTGTGCGATAATAAGGTCGCGTGTTGTGCGTTGTTATGATGGAAATCAAAATAAGGTTATCACGTTACCTTAATGCCATTTTGTGATATGTCCAAAAAATTATATTTTTAATCATAATTTAATTGATGTACTCAACGGCTCCACACCTCAGAGGGGCCTAGTAATAAGCGGATTGGCATTTTCAATACAAGATTAAATATCGTTGTATTGAAAATGCCGAACCAAATATATATGTATCGGTCCTAAACGAATTTTTAACCTGAATATACCCGTTCCGCATGTAATATTTATTAAGTATGAAAGTTTTCATTTATATCAATGGGTACTAATTGTGTTTGTCGAATATAATTAAACTCAAATGCTTGGGATGGTCGTCATTCCAATTCGAAAATTGACTTGAACCGAATACGTGTGGAACGTAGTGGTAGGCCCTCAGAAAACAGCCTACCTTCGAGACGCGTTGTAAATAATCACAATCCTCACAACGAAGCAATATGCAGGAACGACGAAGAAGGTCGATTGGTAATGACGATAATTACATTATCTACTTGTAAGATCTGATTTAAAAATACCGTTACACTGCCATAAATCTTTTCTACAAAGTTAATAAAAAAAAAAATGAACATCTTCTAATAAACTTTCTACTCAATTCAGATAAAAAGTACCTAGTTTAAATTTTCTCCTGTAAGATTTCTAAGCGAAGTTACGCTGCCGTCCTGCGTAGCTCCATTAAGACGTGATTGAATAACAGATTGCTACTTTCTGCTCTGTACACCTTACTTTGAATTCTTTTCATCACATACGGGATGGGCAGTAAAGGCGTATAATCACACACTGCACACAGATTCTGAAGATAGCACGTACACTATCTGAGGGCATCGACCTCGTTCCAGTAATGACAAGATCGTTTGACTACCTTCCAAATTCACGACGCGTGCGTTACTCTGAAACTTTTTACGATTATTACTACGATTTTTGATCCCCTCTTGTCGGCGGGGCCACCTTAGACTTTCGACCCTCTAACATTTATTAACCGCTAAATGATAATGGTTGCTCGTGATCAAGAATTTATTCAGTGACTGCTCTTATTAGGCGAACCTCGAGTATAATGCACGCAGCGTTTAGAACAGAGAGTTGATGGCAGAATAACCCCATTGTTTGAATAGCATAGATTGTGCTTCGCCTCTGTATGTAAATATTATACATATAGATAGAATGATGTTTCTGCAATACCAATTGAACGTAAGGTCATTTATCTTTGTAAAAATGTAGGTACTGGCGAATAAAAACTTACCTAACCTAACCTACATTTTTACAAATTTATCATGTAAGGAATTTACTATTAAATACAACCATTTACCTCTTTTATAAATCAACATGAGGCTACCTCTCAGCTTAAAGCAGTGAAAACCAGACCATCAGGGCGTGAAAGCGGACCAGTGATTTGCTACGACCGCGTAGCTGATGTAGCAGTGACTGCTACGTCGTAGCTCTCACGTAGAACATTATTTTCTGGGAGTGTTTCCATTGCGCCGTAGAAACTAAATCATGTTAAGTAATAGCAGTAAAGTTAAATAAAATGCAAATAAACTTCCGAAATAAAGGCGTCAAGAAAAATCTCTCACAAGACACTTCTCCACAATTTTGGTAATATAAGAAAGCATATCACTTGATCTAGTTTCCCTCCTCACAATATAAAAAGTTAACTCGAGAGTTTCTCCGGGAAGTTATCTGCACTACATTCGATATAATACGAAATCGAGAGAATAGTGAAGAGTAAAGTTTGTCGTGGAAAGTTAAACAGTGGTACTTTGTCGCTAGTTCGCGCCGCGACGAGGACCGCAACACCACAATCATTCGCCAACTTCAATATAATGACGTCACTGATATATTTTTATTATCTTATACAATTTGTTTATCGAGCTGCAGATATTTTTTACAATACAAGGATCTTTCGATATTTATATAGTATATATATATATACCACCACGCCTGTATTCCCCGAAGGGTTAGGCAGAGGTGTAACATTGTACACCCACAGTCCGCCGGTATATTGAGGTCCCATGTAATAAGGGGCGAGCCTATTGCCATTAACCGGGCACAAATCCTAACTCCGAGCTGCTACTGAGAATTTCATAGAAAAACCCAATAACACTTTTTGCTCGACCTGGGAATCGAACCCAAGACCTCTAGCGTAGCAGTCGCGCTTAGGACCACTAGGCTACCGAGGCAGTTATTATTTATATAGATATACAATAAAGAGGGAAAGTTTGTTTCTAAAAGGCGGGATGGGCTGGTGACACACACATACTAACACGCCTGTATTCCCTGAAGGGTTAGGCAGAGGTGTAACCAATACACACCCACAGTTCGTCGGTATGTTTTGGTCCCACGTAATAGCCCGCGACCCTATTGCCATTAACCGGGCACAAATCCTAACTAAAACCCAATAATACTTTTTGCACGACCTGGAAATTGAACCCAAGACCTATAGCGTAGCAGCCGCACTTAGAACCACTAGGCTAACGAAGTTTAAGCTGGATGAATTCCGCAAGAACTGGAAAGATGAAACACGGAATCGTGAAAATGGAACGAGTTGAAGGATGCCTTTACTCAGAAGTGGGACAGAACAGGCTAATAAAAAAGTGTTAATTTGGTATAAGTGGTTATCTCTAGACGTACTGGTCAGATGGCAAAAAATCCTTCACTGATAGTAAGCTACACCATTGCCGAGTGAGACAGGATACCTGTTAGATAGCTTAAACATATATTCTAAGAATAATTTGCCAAAAACAAACTTTATCATATGGATTTTCAGTAATCGAGTTTGATCGCTTGTGACCGATCGTCACCACGATCACTATTGTGTCTATTCAACTCGTCGGAGAGTTGTCCAAAAGGCCGCTTGGTAAAGTGTAATCGAGTAAAATGAAAAAAGAACACAAACTTTCCCAGTACTTAAAAATTCCTATATTTAATAACAATTTTTAACATAATTATACAACCCTGCGCTCGTTTCTTTTAAGTAAGTGTCTGCTCAAGCTTTTTATTACAAATAAAATTATTTTATAATATTTTTTAAAGTAAAATATCTGCTTTCTTTCTAGGTAAAAACAAAGCAGATATGTATGAAATTATGTCTATAAACTGCGTGGGTACGCAGCTCATATAAAAACATCAGAAGGAGACCATACTAAAAATAAAACGTTTAACTTGAATATGAAGCGTTTAATTCTGACACATTGTCAAGAGAAAACACAATCCATACAATAGCTTTATAAAAATGTGCGTGTATAAACTAATTTGACAGAATTTGTAATAAAATTTACATAATGCGAGAAAAGACCACCCCACAAGAAAACACAACCGACGAGAATTTTATTTTCATGCTCACATTTGCGCAATTTGTATACAGAATGTAAATTAGAAAGCGCCTTATTTCAGCCAACGGCGTCAGGTTATTTGGCTCAGTGTCGCGCTACCGCTTGACGAATAAAAAATATAGATACATACAATGAACACAACTCTTTAGTCACATTCTTCACCTTTCAAATTGCGCTCCTTTACTGAAATGTTATGATGAGTTTTAACAAAAAAAAAATACTTTTCTCGTTAGCCTAAAATGGTTATTTCTTCAACAACCTTCATTTTTAGGCATTGCATTGCGTTGATGGCAGCTTTTATTAAATTTTTCGTCTGCAAATGAGCAAAAATACCATTTTAGAGGTCTCCGTTTTATAAGACACAGTGCTGTAGAATTCAAACTGCCAGTTTTACAAAAATGAACATACACACATATTGTTTCATTTAACGAAAACAGCGCATCGTGATTTGTGTGGCTTCGTGATCACAACATTTGCTCTGGTCATTGCATACATTTTAAACATTTTATTCCGATTAACGATGTGCAATCAACGAATGATACGTTCAATAATATTGTTACAGCGGCCACACAAATAACTATGATTGTTTCGATATTTGGTCAGGGAGTATACAATTTACTGAAAATGTGAGGCACGCGCAACATTTTTTGCCGTAGGTGGATTCACAGCTAGGCGGTATCAGTCGTTAGGTACAGTTAAAATGGGATACAGTCAGCGACATTGTATTGAATGTACAAAATCGAATCCGTGTTCCCAGTGGGGTGAATGGAAAAAAATGTTTTGTTGCTAACGCCGCGCCGCGTCGCGCTGTCCACTGAAAGATTTACAACCCTCCATTACTGGTTCATGTAGCCGCTCCGCCCTGGCCGGGAACACTTGCAATTTAGATTAAATTGTCTGTCGGATATTGTTAAACTAAATGTTTTGAGCGGTTAGTTCCGCGCCTCTACGCAGATGTCCCCGCACTAGTTAATCATTAACTGGCGCTAGAGGACATCTGGGAGCTAAGTTGGAGCGTATGTTGAGGTTCTTCTATATACATACTATGTGATAATATGGTCTGCGTAAGTTAGTTTGTAGATGAAAGAGTAGATTATAAAGTGAGGACTATTAATAAATGCATGTAAAAGAACTGTTATACACAATATAATCGATTATCCTAAAGTATTTTGTAGATACATATCTTTAGTATTGATCAATTTATTTTGACAACGTAATGATAAAGATCAGATTTATTGAAAAAAAAAAAACTTTATATAATTACATTCCTTTGTTATGGAACAAATTTGTATTAATTTTCATAATTACGTTTATTTGGAACAAGTCTTTTAATCGAAAATTTCCAGCATAATTACGGAAATAAACTATGTTACAAGTAATTAAACACGCACGCTAATTAAATTGAGATTTAACACAAATAATTTGCGGTAGCTCGAACGAAATGAATGCGTACCTACCTCGCGGCGCTGAAGCAATAATGTGACCGATGAAAAACAATTTCATTTTATTATCATTCAACATAACAATACTTACAAATAATAATTATAGTATATTTAATTTTCATAAAATGTAACACATACCATTACGCCTGTATTCCCCTGTTTTTAAGTCCCATGACATGTAAAAGGGGGCGAGCCTACTGGCACTAACCAAGCACAGATTCTAACCGGACGCAAATTCTAACTCCAAGAAGCGCATGTATGGAGAGGGGTCAGTTCCCACTTCGTTGGAAGACGGGGAAGCTGGTTCTCATACAGGCGCCTTGCTTACTCGCCGTTCGCATACCGGCCCATCGTGCTGCTCGACAAGGTGGGCAAGCTCTTTGAAATAGACTTTGCAGGCCGCCTCGTCGGGCACCAGGTGGGGATGGGGCCGGACCTTGCCGACAATCGTTCGTCGGCCATCATGCACGTGAGAGCCTTCATGACGGGGGATGCTGTGCCCGGGGACTTGACGGTGTCTCTTGACATCGCCAATATTTTTAATATCCTACCCTTGAGTTGCATTAGGAAGGCACTCCGGTATCACCGGATCCCGACCTACTTCCGTCAAGTGGTCGGGGCCTATCTGACGGATAAGGCTTTGATCTGCCTTGGCAGTGGTTGAGGCAGAGAGCTTACTGTCCCAGCCGCCGCGGACTCCCGGCCATCGTAGATGCGAGCTCGTGGATGGTGTGCAATGCGTAGCGCACCGTTTGTACGTTGCATAACGACAGGCCGTATCGAAGGCGCGGTTGTGTTCGACGCGCGCCTTAAACAGATGTCAGCAACTGGACCACACGGGACAGGACCACACAGAGCAGATGCCTGCCGGGGCTGCGGATTGTTCGAAAGAGATACAACCCCCCCGGAACGCAAAGGGCACAAGAAGGAACAGGGGTGAGTTTTTGTCAGTAAAAGTCTGACTCACACTCCCGCCCCGCCCGCGGCGGGGGAAGTCATTTTATGATTTCCCATCCGGAAAAAAAACGATGCTACTAAGAATTTCATAGAGAATCTCAATAACAATTGACTGGACCTGGGAATCGAACCCAGGACCTCTAGCGTAACAGTCACGCTTAGGACCACCAAGCTAACGAGGCAGATCAAAATGTAAAAAAAAATAACTATTTTTTATGTAAACCTGCAAAACAACATCAAAATGAAATAAAAAAAACATTTATTCAGTTTTTTGTACCCTAGCTAAATTGATTCGATAAAAGTATAAATACCACCTGTGTCCTAACACATACAATCGGAGCTTGCAGCGGTGCAAGGTGACAGATTGCAAGTTTCTCGCTTACGATCGCCTAAGGACCGATTGCCGTCAGTAAACTCTTATGTTACAATTTTCGGGGTGGACAACCAGATGCTACATTTTATATGAACGATTTATTCCCAGTTGACTTACAAACCTTTCTTATTTTTTATTTAAAAAACCTTTTGAATCCTAAAAATACATAAAGTGTAAACAAATTGCTCAAGCCACGATGTGGAATGTTTGGTCCAATCTCATAAAAATAAACGTTCAATATATGTAGTCCTATTGCGATTGTTCAAGAAGAATATAATATTTAGATCGTTTTATAACGAACGGGCGAACTAAAATTGAACGGGACAAATAAGACGCCAACATCTCAACAATATGATGGATAGTAAACAAGAAATGCACTGAACAAAAATAAACTTGGCCAACTTCGTTTTATACGAGGAACGTTGAGAAATATAACCTAAAATATGAAAGCTGGCGCCACTTGAACGTTGGTTAAAAATAACTCAAACGTGAAGGTGTCCAGTACTTTTATATTTTTTTCCGGGTCTGATATGAAGAGAATGAATAAAGAATTGTACCAAGGGACCACTTAAACCGAGTATGACGCCATAAAGATGTAAGAATATTTCCGCAACCTTTATAGAGATTTGTTTTTATTTACAAGTTGGTGATTGGTCTTATAGATTGTCATTTGATCTGAAGTTGTTTATGTAAAAGTAACGAAATGTTCATTATTTATCTGTTTTGGAGCCAAATAATTATGCTTTAATATCAGGTAACCTGTTATTAACGGACCGTTGTTTACAATATCGTGTTCATATAAGTATGTAAGCCACGTATCTAAATACATAATACGTTTACGTAGATACCATTACCAAAAACATTACATTGAATCCCGAATGTCTTAAATGTTACAAAGCGTGTACTCTATTTCATTATGAAAAGGAGTTCGGATTGTGTAGGCCACTCACGCGGCCGGCTCGTTTGTGAAGGTAACAATGTTGAATGGGAAAAGAGTTAAAAGGCTGGCGGGCCTCGCTGCCGACACTACAGTCGCAAGTGGCCGGTGGTCGCTAGCGTTTACTGCCACTTGTGACCGCCGAGCTGCCATGTACCGCACCTTCGAAGACTGTTATAGCTTTTGTTTTTAATACTTGATGCGGGACTGTTTTGTTGAGATTGTGTCGAACATCTTGTAAGATGTTGTTTGGAGCTTG
The DNA here is from genome assembly GCA_947462355.1 of Caradrina kadenii. Taxonomy (NCBI): domain Eukaryota; kingdom Metazoa; phylum Arthropoda; class Insecta; order Lepidoptera; family Noctuidae; genus Caradrina; species Caradrina kadenii. The sequence goes on along the minus strand of OX381683.1, from coordinate 8,863,400 downwards.
GGATTAATCTTCAGATGCTATTTTTCCGAGCGGTCATTGACACGATAGTAGTATACAATTTGTATTGTATTTTGGGCACTTTCCCGGTTGATGGCGATGCGGAAGAATTTTTTGATGCCATTTAGATTTAGTATTTTATTTTGTTATTGTCAAGGTTTTTATTTTATCAAATTTTAAGATTGTAAATATTTCTAGGGAATTAAATTATCTTCTTGGATTTGTATTATTGTTTCGACATAACATAACTATTATTGTTATCTCTTCTACTTCTATACCCGATACATTAAAACTTATGATGCTTGTTTACAATAAGATTGGAACGCAATAATATTATCAGTGTTTTGTCTTGGGCTTTAATTAGTACCTACTTACCTACTACAAACGTCTACACCTACAAATTACATTTTTAATAAACGTCGTAATTGCTGGAATGTATTTTACTATTTTTAGTTTTAACAATTTAATTAAAAACCGCTTTTTAGTCCATCTTGTTTTTATTTTCAGAAATATTTAAAAACTCTATTCTCCTCACTGTTAACAATAGTTTTGTTCAATTGTTAAATTATTCGTCCAAGAAATACCTTTTGATAGTAAATAATGAAATATAGGCCAAATGTCAATTTATTCATTCAGCGTCCGTTGACGGAAGATAAACACAAATGGAAATGGTCGCAACTAAATCGGACCAAGGTATACACGGGCACAAACAATTGGAGCTTATGGAAATCAGGGTCCGTAGTATTTTACCGGATTAAATATACTAGCAATTAGTGCCGTCCCGGCAACCTCTAGCAGGCCAGTTATTTATCGCGAGGTCTAAGACTTAATTAAAATATATTACTTTGAGCTACTCGGAACTATACGTATCCCTTTGATAGCGAATTAAATTAGGTCAAACTTGCATCACGGCGCGTTGTGTCTGTAATTATTAAGTACATCGCGTTCTTAGTAATTATTACTGGAACTACGACTTATATTTATAATATAACTGCTCCGTTAGGCTAGTGGTCTTAAGCACGACTACTACGCTAGAGGTCTTGGGTTGATTCCCAGGCCGAGCAAAATTAAATGTTATTGGGTTTTTCTATGAAATTCTCAGTAGTAGCTCCAAGTCAGGATTTGTGCCCGGTTAATGGCTGTAGGCTTGCCCCCTGTTACATGTAACCTAAAACATACCAGGGGACTGTGGATGTTCATTGGTACACCTGTCCCTAAACCTTCGGGGAATACAGACGTGATGGTATCATATACAGGTATCATCATCATCTTCCTGCCCTCATCCCATGTTACTTGGGGTCGGTGCAACACGTTTTCTTTCTCCATGCCATTCTGTCAACTGTCATGATATCACTGACATGCACTGACTGATCACATACGTATATACAGGTGTACAATGAAATCCATAGAAGAAATAACTGAACCAGTCACCCAGAGGAAAAAAAACCAGTACAAATTAAAGGAATAATTGTAAACCTATTCAATCTTAAAAAATAAGAGAAGAAAACTTTAAACGGGCTGAACCAAAATTAAAAGTCAAGAGCAACAGACATTAGCATTACTTTAATCACTATCGGGGGACGTCAGATCTTCGCGGCGTCTGAATGTGCAGTGAAAGTCTACGTGGGTCCGCTTCGAATGGAGATTGGAATTAAAACTCGGCTTATTAAGACTACCCTCCGGATTAGAGCAAGTTTTCATTGAACCACGCGCCATTCAGCTTGTGTTAAACGAATTTTACGTTTCATGGTACGGTTATTGTTCGTGCTTTTGTTTGGATAAAGAATTTTCTTCGGATTTTTATTTTATGATTTATAGTGATTGGTTGAGCTATTTATTTGATTCGATTATTTTTGAAAGTCTTGTTATATATCTCCTTTTATGTAAAGACTAGCTTATGCCTGCGACTTGTCAGGTCCGTTGAGACAAAGAGCCTCCCATCCCAGTCGCCGCGGGAGACGCTCCGGGCGCCCGGAGCCGCGAGACGACTACCGGCCACCATAGACGCGGTCCTGCGGTCGGTAAGCTATGGGTAGCTCACCGTTCGTACGTTGTATAGGGCGTGTCGACGGCGCGTTCGTGTTCCACGTTCGCCTCAAAGAGATGTCAGCAATTGGAGGGGCAGTCAAGGCCGATGCCTGCCGGGGCTGTTGGTTGTTCGAAAGAGATACTGCGCCCCCGAAACGCAAAGGGCATAAGAAGGAACATGGGTGGGTTTTAGTCTGTAAAGTCTGACAGAAGTCATTTTTTAAATTACTTCTTATAACATTAGCTATCTGCCAATGAAATTTGAGAAAAAGAGATTAGCCGGGACAAACAGACAGACATACAGACATTTTTTTTTGTACCGTACAGATATTCGTATACATTTAGTAAAAAGGGGTAATTTAGAAATTACAAACAGACATTTCTTACTTATTTGCATGGACTGTCCAATTAGTTTCATACGACATAAATTTTATTTATTTGTGTAGATTGTCGCATAAGACATTAGTTAAATTGTGTTACAATACAATGTCACTAATTGTAAGCGTTAATTAAAAACATCAAAGCGACTTGAACACGAACTGAACCGCAAGTCACGGCAGTCTCACCCTATTGAATAAATATAAAGGTTTAAGCTCTTAAATTATTACTTTTGAAGTAAACTTTATCAGCGGTTTATTATCATAATTGGTCCTCCTTTGCGCATTCCTTTGAATTATAATCGTTTTATAATAATAATAACGTTTTTAGATCATTATGTAGCTATATTTTTGCGCTGAAAACATAAATTGTAAAGCCTTTAGTCTTATGATGCTATTAGCTTTTGCTTTAGCTTCTTTTTTTTCCACCGCCTCGTTATCATAGCTGTCCTATGCGCGACCGCTACGCTAGAGGTCTGGGTTTGTTCCCAGAGCAAAGTGTTTTTGGGTTTTTCTATGAAATTCTGAGTAGAAGTTTGGAGTTAGGATTTGTGCCTGGATAATGGCAATAGCCTTGCCCCCTATTGCATAGGACTTAAACGTACCGGCAAAATGTGGCTGTACATTGGTACACCTCTGCCTAACCTTTTGGGGAATACAGGCGCGATGTTATGTACGTACCTCCTACAATTTGTCAAAAACGTAAAAGTATTAGTACTAACTTCCATTAGTGCAGCGCACACGACCAACTTTAATAAACCACCGACTTTGCCTTCTAATAAATTATAGTTCGGTAATTATCGCACCACACAATTCGGTCGATCGTCAGCTCGGGCCTTAACACCTACATAGGTATATATATCCAGTCGGTAACATATAAGACACATGTTTGCGACATGTCACTTTACAGTCGGCCAATTTCATATTGGTAATGGATACTAATGGATGAGAATGTCGGTTACGTAAGAAAGAAGGAACTTACTTAGTATTTAGAATTTTTCAATTTTATTTTACGTAAAAAACCTGACCCATTTCTAGTAATGGCATAGGTATGACTGTTTACATATTCATTAGAGTTTAAATTCATAATTTTGTATCTTATAATAAATAAATATATACCATCACGCCTGTATTCCCCGAAGAGGGCGAGCCTGTTGCCATTAACCGGGCACAAATCCTAACTCCGAGCTGCTACCGAGAATTTCATAGAAAAACCCAATAACACTTTTTGCTCGACCTGGGAGTCGAACCCAAGACCTCTAGCGTAGCAGTCGCGCTTAGGACCACTAGGCTACCGAGGCAGTTATCATAATTTTAATGACAAATAACTTGTTAACCTCCGACGCAAAAACGAAGGGGTGTTATAAGTTTGACGTGTCTGTGTATGTGTGTGTGTCTGTGGCATCCCGAATTTGATTTTGTTTTTTTTTTGTTTGAAGGGTGAATTAGTCGTGGTTGTTCTTAGCTATCTTTAATGAAAATCGGTTCAGCGGGTAACAAAGTTACCAGCTCTTTTGTTAGCTGTGGTAGGGATTTTTATTCTTTTGTCGGGGGTTAAGTAAAATTTTTAATTTTGTTGGTTTTTAGCTAAACCTTTTTAGAACATACTTATTAACACATACCATCAGGCCTGCATTTCCCGAAGAGTTAGGCAGAGGTGTAACAATGTACACCAACAGTTCGCCGGTATGTTTAGGTCCCATGAAATAGGGGGCGAACCTATTGCTATTAACCGGGCACAGATCCTAACTCCTAGCTGCTACTGAGAATTTCATAGAAAAACCCAATAACAATTTTTGCTCGACCTGGGAATCGAACCCAAGACCTCTAGCGTAGTAGTCGCGCTTAGGATCACTAGGCTACCGAGGCATACTTATTAAAAAATCTTGTAATCGCGTTTAATAACGTTTTTACCTACCTACATATAACCTACAAAATTATAAATAAACAGTGACGCCATTAAACCAATACCTAAGTTCAAAATGTATTCAAAAAGTTCGAAGGCAATATGAATTTATTGCTTACGACTTTTAAGCGGCGTCAACATCGGCACAAGTCAATTCGCTACAAACTTCATAAAGACAGAATAAACAAACAAACATTCATAAACCTGTAAAAGCTATGGTTAATGATGATGAGAGTTAATGAAGCTTGTCAAGTAGACAAATTAAGGCAATTCGTAGCCAGCAAATCCCGACCCCTTATTAAAAAAAAAAAACAAAGCATAAAAGCGCATAGCGGTCAGGCAACCCTTAAGTCGTATTAAGCACGATAACATAATTGTAGTGTGCAGGCGCAAATTTGTTAATTGTGGCAGTAACACAACGTTACCGGCACGTGACTGTAACACGTTGAAAACAAAAGTGGCTACTTTGTACCATTATAATTTACGACGAATCCCGGTGTTGTTCGCAGCAGCTGATATCGGCTAATTGTTGTAAGAGCTTGTTGCGAATGAAATATTAATTATCCTAAGTATTGTTGAGTGCGAATAGAAAGATGTAAACCAGATACAGTTTAGTCTTTTATGTATCGTTTTTAACTCCCGACGCAAAAACGACGGGGTGTTATAAGTTTCACTTGTCCGTGTGGTGTGTGTATGTGTGTATCTGTGTATGTGTGTGTGTGTGTGTGTCTGTGGCATCGTAGCTCCCGAACGTTTGAACCGATTTTGATTTTGTTTAGTGTTTGAAAGGTTAATTAGTCTGGAGTGTTCTTAGCTTTGTTCGATGGAAATCGGTTCCGCAGTTTCAAAGTTATCAGCTCTTTTGTTAGCTACGGTAGAGATTTTTTTCTTCCGTCGGGATTACTTAAAATTTTTAATTTTGTGTTTTGTGTAGTCTTCTTGAGAGGATGTTTACCTTATTAGGAAGTTAATGTAACGTGGGCTTTGGAATCTCGTAGCGTTCAAAACCATAACACCTACGTAACAATTTTGAACCCACAGAAGTTCGTGTTAACTATGATTTATTAATTCCCGTGGGTAGAACAAACAACATACCTATTAGCTACCGAAAAGAAACCCCGCCAAAAGAAAACAGTGTAAATTCACAACAATTGTGTTGCTCCCGACCCTCATCATCCTGCAGAAACTAAAAATATTACTCTTTATAAGATCACTTTTTCTTATTCGAAACAGTAATTGAAATAAATGTGCTTAGGTGTTTAATGTAAAAGAATAAAAACTGTTTTTCTGGGAAGAAAGTAACAATGTCGACCTGGCATTCAGCCAAAGCTAAATTAGATAATGGAGTTTGCGTGCAAAAATATAGGAAACCGAGAACAAAGACAAATGGGGCCGACTCTGACTCTGAAATGGTGAAATAAAATAACACGGGGAAGATTGAGGTTGGCCTCCGAACGGCGAGACTCATGTCGTCACGTGCTTCAAACGTGGTTACACCCAGCGAAACCGATATTACACCTAAATGGAATAAGTTCCTTTTTAACAAGCTTTTGTGCTTCCGCGGAACTTGTGAAAAAATGCACCAACTTGTGGGAGTTAGGAAACTTCGTAGAGTTTATTTTGAAGACTCCCCCGTGCCGCACTTGAGAGTAATGTGGAAGTGTTGCATTTTATAAAATATAGTGCCGTGATGCAACCTTAGAATAAATTTCAAATTCGTAACTCAAAATCTAAGATGACGTACAAAGTGTTAGAACAGAAACTACTCTAAATAATCAGGCTTTTATTATTTCTTGCTCAATAATAGAAGTTCTAAAAAACTTCTCGTTAGTGGGCCGACAAACTTCGTTACGAAACGCGAAATTCATAAGTATAAAACTACGCAACAATTTCTAAGGTTTCATGAAGAAACTTGTTTTGCAATAATTTATTCGTTTCAATCTCGGTACGGTATTGTTACAATTCGCGAGTTTCATTCCGACTGGGTTATAAGATTTTATACATGCACGGGATAAAACCGACCGGACTAAATAATAACGTCGTGATGCTGGCAACGATGATTTATTATATCGCTTTCCTCGACCGCCCGAATGAACCACATGAAAAATGATCTCGGTTATTGCTAGCAGCAACTCTGCAGTTGACGCTTTGTTTAAGCACAAATGACTCCCACTATGAAGTTGTTATTTCGTCCGACTTGTGTTTTTACCAGATTGTGAACGAACCGGGCCTGCCTGTCGTGTCGTCGCCCTCAAGCTTTCGCCACACTATGATAAATTGTCTCGCGCAAAGTCTCGTTGCTTTAGGTTCATTGTTGTCTTCTAAGCGTACATGATTGCAATACACTAAATAAATATTGGGTTTTCTTTGGGTACGAATTGACTTCTAATTTCAAAGAAAATTTCAATGAAAAGTTTTGAAGTAAAGAAATCACAGTACAAGCTCTATTTATAGTTGTAAGTGTAAAGTAGAATGCAGTTGCAGTTTTAAAAGCTTTCCAGCTAGTTATAAAATCTCCGCACGATTTTTTTACGCCTATTTGGTAGGCATTTTGTCCAACTAACAAACAAAGTAGGTATCAATGCGGCAGGCCACATAAAGCATTAGTACAGCAAAGAAATAACTAGGCAGGACATAAATCAACTTTTTGCACTCTACTTAACACTGCCATTTACATAAAACTTTCAACAATGGGCCATAGGCCCATAGTACATGCAGTATTTATTTAAAGTTAATCAGCGTTGGAGTCGAAAACTCTGCTTTTTTGCGGCGAGACCTTTTAATTGTCAGTTCGCTTTAAACGGGGAGTGCGAAACGGTTGTGATAAGGGTTTCTTTTCTCGTCGGTGCCGGAAATTAATTGTCACCGAACGGAAAATAGGGCGAAAGTCCAATTAATTATTAGTCACTTCATTTATTTAACCCGCCTGCGCGGAGCTTCTTTCTGATATTAATGTCTAAGTGCCAGAGTAATCTTAAGTCGCCTTTTAAAATAAGGGTCTCGATTTTTTTTTCTTTTTAAATTTTGCAATGAATATTCCCGGTTAGGCCACTTTCCGTAAAAGCTTTTGAAGAAATACATACCTTCATATATTATTAGTTGCTTTTTATCAATTGGACAAGTATAAAACTAACCCCTTTGCTAATTAAGTTTTGTAATGCATCATTGCAATGATGCGTGGAAATTCGAGAAAATGACCCTGTTTTTTTCATGTTACTTATTTTTTACTAGTACATATAACTAATAAGAGTATTTAGAGTAAATAGGTCCGAGCTCAATTTACAATATCCATAAAACCACTACTCCCAATTACATGAAATCTTTACAAACAAAAAGGTCCTAATGCCAACTTTTGTGTCTAAACAAAAGTTTCGTCTAAAATTGGCAAAAGTTTGAATGAAGTGACTTAGGTAACTCGCGGGGCGTATCGCGCCGTCAGCTGCGGTGATCCCACCGTCTCCCTAATGTTACGAAATAAAAAATAATATTTATTTATACGTAGATACCTAAAGAACAACGTGACATGAAAAAAGTTCGTTTAAAATCAATGTTGCAGGAGTTTCCAATGACTTTTGTTAAAGTTAATACCGACTTTGTGACGGCTGCTTTTACTCTTCTGAACAATCACAGTGACCATGCATAAATTGTGTGTGAGCTACTCAGCGTTTCTCTTGAGAATAATATAAGGTTTATATATAGTATTGGACAAGATCATGACTGTGTATAGTAGAGTTGGTACCTACTTGATTCAATGTTCCAATAATAAAACCATCCATGATAAATTACTTAGTTACAAATATAGAATTAGACTCAAGTCCAGAAGGTGCCTACTTAAGCCTAAACTATCGATAAGGTCAAGGTTAAACGGCGATAATAACGTTAGTCATTATAAAAGGGTCAAGGGCAGTTGTGGCCATGTGTCTTTATGACGGTGATCACTAATCCTCCCGCAAGGTGCTAATTGTGACAATTTCTCCCCTGGACCTTATTAACGTCCACAATTTTGACCTTTTTGTCCTCAACAGAGATAAGGTTCCTTGAGGTCAAGACAGGCTATGAAAAGATGGTGCCGTGTGTGGAACTTGAGAATTTTATTATTTTAGAAAAGACGTAGAATGCCCTAAGCTTGGTTTTCGAGCTTGGATGAAGGAGTAGTCGTTTGTTATTAGGCACGGTCTATGGGGAACCCTGTATGTATTGTTGGACGTTTTCCAACAGATATGGATGCTTCAAGTTTGTATCTATCTCACACTGTAATGCCTGTATGATCGTAGACTAAAATCAATTCATTTCGAAATTATTTAGCAAACAATTTAGCCCATTATTTTGATTATTCGCAAAAATCACAGCGTTTAAATTTTCACGAGCTGGTATTAAAAGCAAAATGACAATTGCAATGTGAATGTAAGTCGACAGATAAGACGGTTTATTTGTTTCCATTTGGTTTCTAATATTTACACGAATGCACGTACTCGACCGCGACGTCGAGTCTGCGAAGTTAGCAAACAAATGACATTAGCATTGCCTTAATCGACACCGCGGGAGCTATACGGACGGGCTATACCCAGTGTGTCGGGCTCACTCCACGAGCAATTTTCTTGTTTTGACAATTCCACACAATTTGAATACTGCCATCAGTATTCAGTACCAGAGCCAGTGATTATTTAAATTTTGTACCTCAACGCAAACAGAAACCTAATCTCTTTTGTTTGACAATTAATTTGCCAACTCGTTTTGTTACGTAATACGGAATCTTATTATAATCCTGAAATGACAAGCACCTCCTTGATTGTTGAAGAAAGAAAGGCAAACAATTTCATAAAACAGCCACAATTTGAATGAATGGGATCCGTTTTGACTGAAAGAAAACATTGTTAAAAAATAAACATTTATTTTCTGAGGCTGCTTTGACTTTTTGGTTTTACTGTTCAGGAATGAACGTGTAATCGTATATGTAACAATTTATTTCAACTAACGAGAGATACAATTCTTGATAACGCGTTATATTACAATTTCGCATTGGAGATTGTTTTAAATGAAGGCAATGAGACCACCGGCACTGCGGCGCACGCTGCATGCGCGCCCCACTTTATTGGAGTAAAGGAAACATTTATTACATGTTAAGAGCCCCTTTATGTCTATACCGTTGCCAAGGACCTAATAGAGTATAAATGTACGCGAAATGGGAGTACCGACCGAACTCGCGTAACTCTGGTAACGGACCTTTTAAACTGGTGCATATAGGCCTTTCGAGCTACATTAAAATGAATAAAAAATGTTTATGCATGGGAGAATAAACCCTCAGTCGCAATGTTCAGAAAGAGCAATATCGATGAATTTTATATTTCGTGACTTTAGTGTCTTCATCCAATACTTTGGGGAAATTCGTCCCCTTCGGATGTACTCCTCGTAGGGTACCATTATTGGATTCTGGCATCTGTGCATATAAACTTTGTTTACGAATGAAAAGTTAGAACTGATTTAAATCCTCCCCTGTTCCATTGTTTTTTTCTGGGTCTAAAAGCCTTTCGTGTTCTTCTTTTTTGTATCTTTTTTTCTCTGCTTATCACAATCAATTTAAGTAGATGCACTTGTGCGGTTGGCAAATAAAGTTGTTCAAAACTTTGGACTTTTAATTGTTACTAACTGTTGAGCTTTGTCTTCGCCAGCGTTTCCTAGACCTCATACGGCTATGAAGGCCGAAAAACATGGGAAGAGTTGAAGGCTATCCGAGATACTTTTGTCCAGTAGCGAGACATTAGGTAAATAAAAAAAATTGAGCGCAACATTTTGAGAAATCAGAATAGAATCAAAATAAAATAAAATATTACCATTGCAATACGTAATGTAGTTTTCACAACTTTGGCTATCACTAGTAGTACTAGAGTAACTAAATTAATATGTAAAAACCAATAACAATAATCTTTAAAGTTAACAAAATTAATAATACAAAGAACAAAGAGTCAACAAACCCACCAAGTGTTAAGACCATCAGCAATCAAACTTTAAGGGTTGACGAAATAATGTTTATGTAAATGAAAACACAAATTATTATGTATTGGCTAGTGCCTTAGTAAGGAGCTTAGTGATGGCCGTCTGGGCTTTAGCGCGGACTATAAATAAGGCTCCACCGTCCAAATATCCACCCACCAACTAATTGCCACAACTTAATCCACTAAAATAAAATAGGGTAGGAATTAAGCAACTCACGTTGCTAGTACCTGCTGGTGATTTAAATGTACGACTTCCTCGGTATTTAGTTCATTGAAATCTCAGTGGTGAGCCGCGATTTATTAGTCCTAGTTAATGAAAACCAATGTTACAATTTAGAAATTGTTATATTAATCTAGAAATGTATCTTTTCGTCTGCTTCGAACTGCCTCGGTAGCCTAGTGGTCTTAAGCGCGACTGCTACGCTAGAGGTCTTGGGTTCGATTCCCAGGTCGAGCAAAAAGTGTTATTGGGTTTTTCTATGAAATCCTATCAATAGGCCCGCCCCCTATTACATGGGACCTAAATATACCGGCGAACTGTGGGTGTACATTATTACACCTCTGCCTAACCCTTCGGGGAATACAGGCGTGATGATGGTATGGTATCTTTTCGTCATATATAATGTAACATATTTTGATTAGATTAGAAAATCAAAAGCACAACGTACCTTTAACCTTTAGCTGTTTTCAGAGATCTTCATCAAATCCGCTTGGGGTCGCTATACACTTAAGCAGTTCGGCTTAGTCGGTTCGGTATTTTCAATACAACCTTTGATAACATTGTATTAAAATGCCGTACCGAATGCGCCGTCCCGTTTATGTGTATATTTGAAATACGTGGCCGATTTTCTAAGGGTCAACCTGTGATATCACTTTCGAACTCATTCAGAATAACCATACCTCACTTACAGAAACAAATAAACCATTACATTACAATGGACATCTGTATTCGTACTAAGTCGCCGGATATTTTAGATTCGCAGCAGGAAAATCGGGGCCCCCTGTGGTTCGGTAGACGCGCCCGGGGCCCCAGGCAGTGGCCGCTTCCGCCAGCCACCGCGCTATAAATACGAGGCGTGGGGCCTGCTCAGATTAATCATGGATACCACCTGCGTCTGCCCGCTACACCTGAGAAAGCAAAAACATTATGCTAGATTAGTGACGTCACTATACTACTATCTTTGAGTTTCTGGCTTCGTGATGAAATGTTATGTCAATGAGAGGTGATTTTTTTAGTCTTTTGTTACATTTGAGCTGATGGTGACCTCTTTATTGCCATTATTATTGGTGCAGTATCCTATATCAAGGGAACAAGTCTACTGAATTTTACGAACGTTCGCAATCTAATCTAAGTCTTAATCTGTTAAAAATGGCTTTAATTTACTATTTTTTTTTGCATTGTTTGTCGCTGATATGAGACTGGAACTGGAATTTGAATGTTTTTAATTAATGGAATTTCTTCCGTGCGGGAATCGAACCCGCGACACGCAGCGCAGCAGCCAATCGTTCAGCCACTGCGCCAACCGTGCCGTCCAATGTTATGTTATGTTTATTGCAAACCGCGGTTTACAATGAAGTCCGTTAAAAACAGCGCAATAGGCAGGGTTCGAAACCACGATCCCTTAATGCTTGTTACAAAACCTTGGAAAAAACAAGCTTGAAAGAATTAAACAGACCTTTATTATCGTAAAATACTATAATTAACTTGTCAATGAGTTTCATAAGCTACTATCAACTTCGGCCCATAATTTCTAACCTGATTCACACGCTTGGAACTCCCCACCCTTAGAAGTATTTATAACTAATAATGTGGAATAAATAAATATCAGTCTAATTATAGACTTGATATTTTTATTTCGGACTCCGGTGTAAATTTCTCCTCTCACAAGTTTCTTTTCCAACAAACGTAAAAACCAATTTTATTCTTTTGGAAACTCGGGTATAACTTAAGTATATTCTTCAAATTATGTGATCGTTAATACCTTTCATTAGACACCAAACATGATATAATTACTCTAATTATATTTTTTGATTTCGTGTTTTATATCTGCTTGAAAGCCGCCATTTTTTATTATCAGTGACGTCATATACTCTATAACCAGCAAAACATTATGACGCTTGCAACGATACTCCTTGCATGAATATACCAAGAATAGTAAAGGAGATATGGGGACACAGATGAGCATACATGGATTGCTATAATAACAATAACCCTCAGTGGTCAGGTAATAAAAACTAACAGAAGTACTTATATTTAAAATTAAATTAAATTATAAATAGCTAAGTAGATTAATTAAAGTTGTAGTGTAACAACAAAACAAGCTGTTAGTTAACCTCCAGGGCACTGTAATGAAAACCCTCATCTTTATCGTCCCAGGAGGCTGATCGCTTTGTGGTATGTTTACGAATCATATTGAAATAACAGGGGAAAGTTTCCGTGTATTTTCTTTTTGTTTACTTAACAATTAACCCTTTTAGAGAAATGTACGTAATTATTGCTTTTGTTCGAGGGAGTTAGGTGTAATTACAGTTATGCTTGAGACATTTTACCTTTGTCTAAGTCATGTCTTTGGTATTACAGATGTATTTAGGCGGTGGAAATCACATACGTGCTATCAAATCAATGCTCTCCCAACCCCCTGTAAGTACATGACGTAAGTGTTCTAAAAAATAACTGATTTTGATATTTATTGGAGGTGGTGAAGGTACTGTTGCGTATAACTTTATAAGCAACATTTTGATAAGAAACCGCAAAAATAACTTTGTCCCATGTTTTTATTTAGGACCTACTAATTAAAAACATAATTCTTTGCTTTGTTGCCTTTTCTTTTATGTATGAGAGGTTTCTTTGCTTATAAAATAAGAGGCTGTTGCCCTGCAGTGCTGCAATATTACAGGTTCATATTTTATTACGAAGCATTGTACTTAAGTGCATTCAAATAAATTGTTTGAAAGTCTGAAACAACAATGTTTTCTACGGATCCTTACTTTATAGGTCAACGAACTAAGGTTTTTTATGTTTTGTTTTTATTAATGGCGTTGGTATAATTTAGTGTTTATTAAGTGCCTGCTAATGACAGTTTGACATTATTAATGGTGATTTAAGTAGTGTAACTAGGAACCAAATTATCGTGAATCGCGTGTTAGAATGTTTTGTGAACATGATTTGTGTATGTAGTGACATCTATAATGGCAGGGGAACTTTACTGATGGGGGTCAGGTGATGTTTATTTACATACATTTATTTTAATTTGATCCTTAAATACTCCTTTCGTCGGTTTTATTTAGATAGGCCATTGTACTAACCATTATACACCTACATAATTGGAAATAGAAGACACTCGAAAATAGGTTTGAACCAATTTTTCTATTTCCAGGAAAATGGTTCTTACTAAAGACTTTCCTACAAGGAATGTATCTATGTCCCTATCTCATATTATAGCATAGGTGGTCTTCTAGAAAGAACATACAATTGTACAGCGGTCGATTTAGCAGCCGGAAACTTTGCGGAGTCACGCTCACAGACCGCAAAAGAATTGAAAAGCTATGAGAACGGAACGGAAGAGCAATATGGAACGAAGAAGCAGAACAGACACGTAACAGGTAGGTATTGGTAAAGAATAATACGAATGAAAATATTGTCAGAAATGAAAATGGGGGACATCGTGATTCTACCTACACCGTAAGCTTTGAAAATACAATAGGTATATTACATTTGTCTGCCAGTGGCAAAGTGTCTTTATGTACACGAATTCTATATAGAAGTATCTACTTATGATTTCTTACAAACATTTTTGAGCTATCGATTTATTTTAAAACAAATGCTGTCGAATATTTATCTTTCCTATATGAAAGACTAGCTGTTACCAGCGACTTCGTTCGCGTGGTTTTGTTCACTCGCATAAAGTTAGGTCTTACTGATCCTCTGCCGTGTGTCGTAGCGTAATGTTATATAGCCTATAGCCTTCCTCGATAAATGAACTATCCAACACAATAAGAATTTTTCAATTCCAACCAGAGTTCCTGAGATTAGCGCGTTCAACCAAACAAACAAAATCTTCAGTTTTATAATATTAGTATAGATAACAAATCTGTTTTTCTCATACCTCAATTAATTTTATCTGATTCCAACTACTTTTATCCGACTATACAGAAATAAACTACAAGATAAGATAACATCCCAAAATTAGGAAAAGCTAAACACAAAAACCAAGTAGGAACCTATAAAGAAACCACAGGAAAACCTCATTACCTTCGGCGTAGTTACGCAGATTGAATCACGTTAGCAAATAAGTTTACAAGAAAAACATAGGGATGCAAAAAGAAAAATCTCATAGCGCGGATCCGGGTATCCCCTACAGATTCGTCGCTGGCAAGTTTCCGATCGAGGTGCACTTACGTTCGTATAAATAAATAGGTTGGGGCAACCCTAGCTCCTCAGTGGGGCAATTAATCACGTTGACCACCTGCTCCTGTACTCTTATATCACGGGACAATACTGTGGCACTGTGCGCTTCCAATTAGAGCAGTATAGTGTGCTTTAGTTAGTAGCGAGTTTGATAAATTATAATATTATTACATTTTAATATTTATACTTGTGTTATTATATTTACAAATAAACCCATGTGAAAAGTGATAGTGTGAAAACTATTCACGACTATTTGCCTTATTAAAGTCAATTCTCAGTAACAAGCTCCACCGTTTTAACATTGTCCCGAAGCGCTCCTCTTGCATGCAGTATTTTCTGTCATATTTTCGTTGCTGCACGTATTTACGCTGGTTGTTGTACTTAATTAGTAGGCACTACCACCTTGTCAAGTATTATTAAAACTTTTTATATTTTACTTCCCATAGAGGTAATGTTTGCGATATGACATTGAAAATATAAGAATTTAATACTAACATTTTATAGTCTTAGTATAAAATATTTATGATTGAAACTTTTAGAATACCTGTAGAATAATATTACGATATAGAAATATCTAAAGTGCACCAACATTATGAGCCCCAGCTTCCCTGAACATTTCACAAGAAACAACAGGAACATAGTACTGCCTGTAGATACAAATATCAAGATTTACATTTGCTTAGAGAATAAGAAGCAGAGTTCGTACATACATAAGTTATACACGCTTTGTGTCCATCTGCATTTCTGCAGCGGCAGCGCAGACGCTCGTAAATAATCCTTTGGACCTGAAAAACGTTTCAGTGAATCCAATAAAATACGTATCCGCAGAGACTACGCCGCAGCGAGCTCGTTACCACGCCTAGACGATTTATTGAGATTTGAAGGCTGAAATATTGTAGGTGTTCCATTTTAAACTCTTTTATGAAATACAACTATTCAATCCGGCTTACATTTCTATTTCACGATGTACTCCTATGGAAACAATACGATTTTGACTACCTGTTATTCTTAATAATACACAATTCATTTACTTACAAAAATATCAACCGATATTTCTACTGAACAGTTCTGTTATCAGAAACGGTATTGAACATTTATTTGGCAGTATTTATAACTGTGTATTTTCTTTCCTAAAAGTGTTTCCTTTGAACGAGAAAATTCAATTATTATCAGTGCTGTCCAATTAATTTCCGGCGGCGCCGGAGCTGATAGTGTCGAGTAAATTATAAATTATCGAAGCAATAATTTTATACTGTACCCATTTAATTCTAATTATGGAATAAGCCATCACCAAAAGCTCCATTAAAATATAGTTACGTAATATACAAAACGTTAAAGACATCATTATAGGAACCTGCCTAACCCCGCCAACGTCACCAATAATATCAAAACTTTTAGGTCACGCGATAAAAGAAAATTGCACTTTTTCTTTTCCGAATGACAGTGAGGACGAGTTGGTCTAATTTGACAGCTTAACGACCACCGAACCACGGTTAGCTCGAAAATGGAGCGAAACCTTCACGTAAATGTGTTTCCATCGGGCTCTTTGAACAAATGTTATTTTAGAGCTTATTTACATTTAGTATCGAAGCGCCAGTTAGCTGCCATATAATTGCACACGGCGCCGTACAAAGCGAGTGGAGCTAAAATATATTCTGCTTAATCTTCATTATGAATGTGAAATCCGTTCATGGCCTGAGGCCGCCACTCGCGTTTCATGTGACATGGGACACAATGTAGTAAAGATAAGGTGTCCCCTTCCAAGCCACTGAGTCTATTGTCGATCTCTTACGCAGCTCGGCATGTTAAAAGGAGCGCCCCGATAGCTCGACCGTTACAAACCACCCATTTTTATATGAAGATATAAATTATAACGTAACTAGCAGATAATTACTTTTCCCGTTGTACTCAAAGCCACAAAGATATGTCATATCGCGCCTATCTGTACAAGGTTATGTTACGAGTAATACGAGGGTTGAAAATGAAAATTTCAAAGCAATAAAAATGATAAGTGAAATAAAAATTAGACGGCATAGTTCTTCTTTAGTGAAAATGGCTTCCTTTAGATAGAGAAAACGTATAATGGAATGCAATAACTCTTGACCGGGTGTGCGAAGAAATAACACTGTGTCATATTTCACAACCCTCCAACATTTTTATAAAAGCGGACCATCTGCTTTTGACCCCTCATTCTTTTTGTTTCTCGAATTATTTCTGTATAAGTAAAATATTAGATATCAGCGGATATAAGTTTTCCGGTGCACGTTCCAAGCCAATTTGTATTGCCACTGCTTTTTGTTTATTATTTGTGTTCTAAACATCAAGGCTATGTACTGGTTCTGTACGTTTATCCGAAAATTATCATTATTAAATATTAAAGAGGAAGAAATGAATCATTTCTTCGTTTAACATTTGCAATAGTGATACGTAAAGCGGAATTTCTTCTTTTTTCGTCTAAAGAAAACTTTGTTCCTACATGTTTTCTCGCTTCAAAAAAGACTTTTTTTTAAAGCGAGGTACACGTAGCGTTTCCACAAACCTGTTTTGACTAAAAGATTTACTGGAATCTTGTACGTTAGCCAACCTCCATCGCACGAGCATCCGCCACAATATGCATAGGTAGGTACACTTGTGTTCCGTCCGGCGCTCGCTTTGTCACTGCAATTGAGTTAGCGAGGCACCTGTTTAACCGTCATTGGAGTCATTTTCATTTCCAATGTCTGAATGGAATGGTCACTATCGTACAATTTACAGCATCAAATAAACGTCCTGATTATTCTCATTTTCAGCAATCTCCGATTTATTTATATTACAACTATATATTTTTCCAATGTCCCCATATCAAAAGAAATTGAACGATAACTTTTTTATACTATTTAACGAAACCACGAATGTTAAGTTTTATATATTTTCAACCCTGAATAGTTTTATGTCATTCAGAAAAGAAAGTCTAAGAGGCGAGCGTTCCTCGTGTCCATAAAAAACTTCTGTGGAGTGAACGTGTAAGGAATACTCGTAAGCGTCACAGGAACCGGGGTGACTGCGGTCATTCCGCTAAACGAAGATCAGAATCGCAAGCTGTTAGCATAGAGATTGCGATCGAATGAATGCCGCCCCAAGTATTCCATCCCGAAATCGAGGGGTTCCGAATATTGCGGCCGCCCGATACAGCCCTTTTTGACTCTACTAACATTCCGCCGCGGTACTAAGCCGCCCTTTGATTTTCTTTATATCTTAAAATACTTTCAAATTTTACGAATTTACATACGCATTTCCCTTGACGGCAATTTATAGCCACTAAAATGTCTACATATTAGCATTTTGCGATGATAAAGTGGCCGGGCATCAATCCATTGAGGCTCCACAAAAGAAATGACACAATTTTACTGGAAAAAATATGACCAGTGAAATATTTGAAGCCATCGATTGTTTTGTGTACAGAGAGAAACTTTCTTTGTAATTTGATCGATAGTCTTTTGTCCATTAGGGACCTTTTAAAAGTTGTCGTTTGATTTCATTGTGTACTTCAACAATAATCACGGAGTTCTTTGTTCGAGAACTTTCGGTTTTGAAGAAAAAATAAATAGCCATTAATCATGCAAAAATGTTTTGTTTCCAGATTTATTTTATTTATCAAACGAAGGGTGAAACTGAAAGACGCGAAGTTTCTTGAATGTCGTAGCTTATGTATCGTGACTTGAAATTTGACTATTAATAAATTGGCTTCGGCAGAGGGTGCTCGTGTTATTCTTGAGTATTTTTTGTGGCGATCGAAATCAGATCGTAGATATTGGTGAGGGGCGGCGCAGCGCGGTGCGATCGCGAGGCGAGCTTGCAGAAGGTGCCAATATATTTCCTGACGCTTGAACGGTCAGGTAATTGTGGCTGAAACTTATCTCAAGGGGCGGACGTGAGCGGAATACCAAATGGTTTTCAGGTCTTGCAAATTATAAATGCTGTCCTCAATGTTTAGCTCCTTCGGTATCTACATACACCAAAAGAGCGTCGACTAAATGAATCCCGCATAATTTATCTGAGAGTCGCAAAAGGCCTATCTGATTCGTTTTTGTTATTTTATTTAGCTTGTGTAATTTCGTTTCGGTGTTTATGCTTATGAGCTTATCACATTAAAAAGAATTAAACTGAGCAAAATGGTAAACCAAAAGAAGCTTCTTTTCTGTTCTGTTGTGTTTTCTGTATTTAAAATAATAATTGGTATTCCCTGAAAAGCTTTTCCACATTTTATGTTTCCTTTAAAAGTAGGAAACATTTCAACTTAAAATACTGGACAACGTCCGCCACAACAATCAGTCTCAGAGTACAAATTGACAAGGAATATTGAAATACATTTTTTACTTCAGTTTTTGGGAAAAATAATAAAGAATACCATCAGTTCAAGTCTCATTATTCAACGACGCCACTGCTCAGAGCGGTTAAATTCATACTGTAATGTAATAAAGAAAGTATACCTACCCAAATGAAATAAACTCGTGAGTCGGTATCTAAATAATAAAAATAACTTTAATAAAAGGAAAACTAAATTATGCCCTCCTACATTCACCCAAAAAATCTTTTACAGTAAGCTTGGCAGGTGATATTTTTATTTTCTTAACAAATTGCGACTGCCAGTCGAGTATCAAAGGTTGAAACTGTTGCCTGAATCTCACTGACGTAGACTTTGTTGAAGTTATTTACTTTAGAGCGCGCTCATTAGCTAAATGACCGTGCCTTATTGAAAGAGTAATCAAAAGTGGAATGGAACTACGGAACGTTGCATCTCTTGATTTGGAAGCGACTTGTATTCGAAAATGTGTTTCTGCCCTAAAACGGGATATTTTATTTACATATGTCTAGCAGTAGATATCGTTCGGCTGTTATGATAATGATAAGGGGGTACATCATACACGCGCCACTTCCAAAATCGAAACTTTTTAAAAGCTTAATTTATAGCCGCAGGCTACAATTGGCTGATCACTTAGGTAAGTGGGAGAGCCGGTGCATTTCGTTGAGATGGCAGCGATGTTGTTTTTTCCAAGTTGCAGATAATCTGTCAACAGGATTTTTTGGGAAAGAAGTTGAGGACTGTTGTAGGTGTCCAGATTTTGGGCAGCCCTCAGCCGTTTATCGCCTTTGGGTGTCGGCTACTTTACTGTCATAGGTAAATAGTTTTTGGGCGAAGAAAAAGAGAAGTGAGTTTTATGTCAACGGGCGTTCAACAAATCGGATACTCTATACTTCACTTGCATTTTAGTTGCAAAATTCACCGCGATAAATGTTATTATCTAAGTTCATTAATGAACTGACCGCGGCGCCAGCGCATGTAGGTATAACCAAACCATAGTATAACAGTTGGAAAGCACTGCTTTATTGCTTATATAATGTCTTTTGATATAAAGTACTTTAAAGCTTCCCAAAGCGCCATTCAAAAGTTTTTACGATTTGTAAACTAAACTACGACCATATTCGGGAAACGGTACATAAAATATTAATTAAACTTTTAATGCGTGAAAATGTGTTCCACATAATTTTTATTATAGGTAACTATGATTAAATCGTAATATTAATGATAAATCAATTATTTATTCTTTTCTGCGGGGTTTCTTCTAGTCCTAATTCCTTTCGTAGTAAAAGTAGCGTTAGTTACTCTCTGTATAACATCAGCTATCTGTCAGCAAGTGGAAGTGCCGACAAAATCGGTCCAGCCGATTTGGAGATCAGCCGGAAAAAATAGACAGACATGCGGAAAATTAACAAAATATATAGTGTGTTTGATATAGGTAGTTAAAAGCAATTTTTTGACGTTACAGACAGACACAACAATTTTATTTTTATAGATATTGATAAATAAATCGTGTATCCTTCTCAGTTATAAAACTTATGCTTACTTACAGCTACATGTACCTTCAAATCATCTTCGAATTAGGTTAAATACCTAATTTAAATGTAATATGATTCAGGAACAATTTGGTTGTAATGCAGGGAGGGGGCGGTGGGACCCAGTGGAAACAAAACCGATATACGGTTATTCCCTGACAGCTGAGCTCTTAGGTGATTGTGGCGGAAACTTTTATCGGATGTCGAACGTGAGCGAAATAGCGATTCCCGCGAGTTCACCTGTTTACACCGACAACATGTGCCCTCTAGAAGAGATAAGACGATGCTACACAGGTACCTACAAGAAAATGTTAGTACACTTATTTGTTAGACATTGGAACAATAGGAGAGTTTTTTTACTGAGATTCTGTTATTTAGTCTAAAATAATAATTTGAATAATGACTTTTTAAAAAAGATTTATCGTTAAAATGAATTGCTGTATTATATTGTGTTTCAATGTTTATTGATTACGAATTGTGTATTGGTTTTTTATGTTATAATACTGCTGACCGAATTTCGGTCACTGTGGCCAATCTCGACTAGCTTAGTGCACAGTGCACAAACAGCGCGCGTAAACACAGGTGCACTCCTTCTCTTAGTCTTATACTCTATTGGGATGATGGCGATGATGATCAGGCGCTGAATCAACGGCTTTAGATGCTTTCCGAAGGACAGAGGTGTCACACCATCAACTTTTAACCTTAGAACATTGGAAAAATCTAATATTACTTTGCCCGACATGGGAATCGCACCCAGGACTTCACGCTCAGCAGTCATGCGTACAACCATAAGACCAACGGAACTGTCAACGGGAGGCAGAATTGGTTATATAAAATCAGCAGGAATATGTAAATGTAATTACAATTATTGGCACCAATATTATTTTGGGCTTCATAATATTTTTCCTTCCAGTATCTCTGTCTCCGCTGGA
Organism: Caradrina kadenii; assembly: GCA_947462355.1. Lineage (NCBI taxonomy): Eukaryota > Metazoa > Arthropoda > Insecta > Lepidoptera > Noctuidae > Caradrina > Caradrina kadenii. The sequence continues at coordinate 8,841,885 of OX381683.1, read as the reverse complement.
GCTTTTAGCTTCCCACACCCAAACATGCCAGTTTACTATCAATAACGCGTCATTTTACCCCATAAACTGTATAAGCCTTATGAACTATAAAGCTGAACAATAGAATTATTATTTCACCATCAAGTGCTACAGAGATAGCGCGGAATATAATAAACAATTGTGTTATAACAGTTGCGTAATATTTGCATAATCCATTTTATTCTGGGAGTTTTGCCAACTCACAAACATTAACTTCAAGTAACTCAATGCATAAAGCGAATAAATTAACGATTTTGCATTCATAACAAATTAAGTCCTTACGCCTATTAACAATGCTTCAAATAATGCAATATGATTTCTCTACTTTTACGGTCCCTTTTGCAGGATATCTAAAGCACGTATGAGACGTGGTGGCGTGTTAAAGGCAGATCCAATAAAATATCGATATCATTTTTCGCAGCGCACATCATGTTACATTCGTGCTTGTTATACGCTTGCAGTAAGTACCTTTGTAGGCCTTCTATTACACGGTGAAGTATTTTAGAGTAATCATTTTTAATTTACCTTTACATATAAATACAGATTTTGATGGACTCTCAAAAGGCGATGTAACGTAGCGTAGCTCAATGACCGAATACTCAATACTACGGTACGCTCTAAAACAGGACTCGCCGATGTGGCCCGTAAGTCTGTAGGGCTGAAATGGGATTGGGCGAGCCATGTATGCAGAATGCATAATGACAGATGGGCCAGTGTCATCACGCAGTGGGTGCCGGAAGACGGACTTCGTCGCTGAGTGAGGCCTGGGAAACGCTGGCGTGGTGACTTTGAGACGTTTATGGGAGATTTGGCCTGAGATGGCAACATATAGGGAAAAGTAGAAGGCTATGTGGAAGATCTGTGATCATCAGTGGAACAATACGGGTTGAATTAAAAAACTTAAGTAAACAAACGTTTATTTTTTTGTGTGTGATGACACTATGGTGAATCAATCTGCATAGGCCACATAGTAACACATATCGGGCATAGTTGCTACGTACATTACAAATGTGTATTTAATACATAATCGACGATTATCTACCAAAACGAATAAGTAGAATAATATTGTCGTCTATTATTTTCCAAAATAGCGTAATATCCGAGAACTGAAGCTATTAAAATTGATTTCTTTTTCAGCGATAGTTAGCCTAACACATTTGTGGCTGTACTGAAAAATCAAAAAGTCATTCAAAGTAACTTTCTTGTGAATTCTTGTGACAAGATCATGAGGTAAGTAGTTATACCTAAAAAAGGAGAACATTTTTTGAAACATTTAAATGCAGCGGAAATGTGAATTTTTCAAATATAAAGTCACTTTTGCCCCTTGACAAGTAGTGCTCGGAGGTATAAATATTTCAGCAGGTAAAATAATTGCAGATTGCGTTTAAAATAAGCTGACCGTTTTAGATACTGTCAACAGCTTAAAATACTCTTAAGTAACCTTTGTAGGCACCTACTGTATCTATTTCTGTAACTAGTAGGTACTATTATCACGTACCTATAGACTAATATATAGCATTATCTATCATAAGGACAAATACTCTATAAAATCCACCATTACAATTTATTTGAGTGCTTCAATCACTTTTTTTACGATCAAAACTTTTGTATCGTAATAGGTACCCACATAAATCGAAAACAAAATGCATTTGTCTACTTTGTCAAAAATCTTTCTACGAAAATATAACTTATCCACATTTTCGTATTTTATACTTATAGCTTGAAGCTAGCAAAAGAGAATAGTATTTCCCGAGATCCCAAGTATTACGGCTCGGTAAAATGTACGGCCCATGCACAGTGCAGCTCCTCGGAGCAACTCGAGTGAGACGTAGGTGAGGGCGGGTGTTCTCTTTCGATCGCGGGAGCTCAAGATATCTGTAATGGCCACTCGAGCTATCTGCTCAACCGTTATTCTCAACAAATCTTCCATATTGCGGCCAACCGGAGCTCAATCAATACTGTGCAACGCGCGTATAGTTTGTTTTCTATTTTGAATTTGTTTACCTCTCGGCTTCAGTCACGACGTGTTTTGCTGTGTTGCAGTTTTGAACTGAATACCAATATTTTCGTACTTAAAGTCTTTCGTTGTTTATGAAGTTTATTGCTAGTTTCGTGCAGATATTTTTATTTTCAGCTCACGTTGCGATAGGATTATGAAATTTTATTTTATACATTGTTACTATAAAACCTATCTTTATTTGATGCAATTATATTAAACGTCTGATAAGTTAAATCTGGAAACTGGCTAGACGTTCGTAGAGCGAGACTTTACCCAGCGTCCATAAGTTTTTGTACTTTCTCATTGGAGCACTGAACAAGTGAAATTAAGATAATGTTCTAATGGGTCGCATAAAGGAAAGTTATAATATCCAGAAGCACATTCGTTGCTTTGGAGGTGGCCTGCTTTGTTTCCGACTTCACAAACTTTTCCTTGTTACATTGTTCACTTTGTCGAGAATCGCTACTACACTTTATGGATTTGTACCTACCTATTTATTTTCTGTTTGTTGATGAGGTAAAAATATTTCGTAAGTGGAATTGTTTAAAATTGTACTGTTTTTTTATAAGTTTGTTATTGGGTAGAAGGTGTTGTTTACGACGGTACCTGGATTAAGTGAAGCCGTTAGAGGAGTGACGGAAGGGGCTCCGGCGGCGAAGGGGAGGCGGCGAGGTGAATAATTGCTGCAATCAGTGCCAAGCCAACTAAGCGATGATCGAGACCGAGATGGAGCAAACTTGCCGATTACTTGGTCTCATATCATTTTTCGTTGCATTAAGTTTATTATTTTAAGATTTTTAAATGACAACTAATATAAGTAAAATTTTACTATAGCTTGATTTTTATTCTAACGTCTATGCATTTATTTGAATATTGTGTTGTTTATTAAAACAACGATTACATTAATTAATATTTTGTACTGTTCCCGGGATAAAACAATAAACACAAATTGCTGGCATCATAATGTTAATAGGAAGTAACTCTCGCTCGTGTCGTGTTTATTTAGTGGATCAGAATGCCGTGAATTGTGTTTTCAAAGCGACTAAAACGACTAATTAACCGATTATGCACACATTACTCGAGTAAACACGTTCTATAATATTATTCAAAGGCAAATAAATAGCATTAACCGAGTCAAAAAGTTTTGAAACTCGATTAAGTAAATTAATTAATATCGATGAACAAAATGATCGATGAGGTAGGTACACATGAGTATCAAAGCGGAGTTCGATTCTGTTTACCAGTAAAGGACTATGTGTACAAAATAAATTAGTTACGGTAAAGTAAACGTAGAAAATTAGTTAAACGTTCGCGTTGGTCGTTTAATTTATTACTATGTGACGTTTTAAATTCTGAAGTAGGTACCTGTATACTCAAGTTAGGTGTTGAACAAAGCTAATCAAAAGATAAGGCACATACATCATGCTGTGAACTTAGAAGCGGGTGCAGGAGTCAGGCCGTTTTTATGGTCTAAGTTGGCAGCACAATGCCTTGGAATGTGCGAAGTAAACACTTAACTGCAGGTTTACTTGTCGTAATGCAGTGCAAGTTTCGCCGCGCGCTCGACCACGGGACCACGGCACAACTACGCCGTGCAAAGTTTTATGGTTGCAGTTTTAATGTGGACTAAGCTCCGGTGACTCCACCGAGGGCCCGCTCTTCTCGCTACGTTTCGGACATCAAATTTCAACTTAATTTTTTTCCCTCCAACTTTGTGGAATAACAGTTTCCAGAGGAAATTGTGCTATATACGCTAATGAGAAGACCGCTACGCTCAGTTTTGCTTTGGCAAGTCTACAATTTGGAATAACGACTTTGACTTCTATTTAATAAAATTCATTTGACAAATAGTGATGCCAGAAGTTCACTTGTTAGTGCGGAGATAAATCTGTCCAACAAGTCATAATGTAGTCATTAATAACTAACTTCGGGTATAATGTTAGTTGGCGTATTTCAGCCACATAGTTCTGCGTTTGTTTTTGTAACGTAAATGAGAGTAAATTCTCTTTTTATTTTTCAGAAACTCGCTTAAATAAGAATAATATTACGATTACCGGTATTTAATAGCGCAGAAAAGAATTAAAGCGGCTCTTTAAGATGATTTTAAAGTAGCCTAAAATAAATAGCGAATGTTCACGTAACGGTCGGTGAGTCAGGAAAGTTGGAAAGTAAATGGTATTAGCATCGTCTAATCACTACCTGGGGAGCTCTCCGTCTAGCGCTCTGAACCGAGTACCGACGTTTCAGAGCCGTTCCCGTACACTTGCTTGCCCGTTCTGGGAGCCTTCTTGAATGCAAATAAGCATTAGGAACGCCTTTACAACATTGAGACGCTCTTTATTGGGCCTGTTCGAGCATATAAACCGGCGGTTCCGCAAACATTCCGTTCCACGCACCCACCTTTTAAACACGCCCGCGACACTCACGAACTCCAGGTAAGAAACTCCAATGGTCCTAATTAAAAACTTAACTTAAAAAAGAGTAATGAAGATGAACTCCACCGAAACAAAATCTTATCAGAGCTCGAGGACAAAAATCAAGAAATGCAAATTCAACGGGAAAGGCGAACTTAAGTGGAGCTGTAAATGTAATTAGATTTTCAAGTTTACAAAGACAAGAGCGCTCAGGTTGGTAGATTTACTGCTGGCTGACCCACCTCCCCGTGGAGAACGATAAATGAGACGCCGCGAGGTAGCGATACTAATTATCCTATAGGTAGACGTGTTACACCGTCCACGTTCCCTCTAAATCTTGTTAGCGGTCGGAGGTGCAATTCTGATAAATGCAATTGCTGCGATAATTTACAACGAGTCCCACAACGCCCAACTTAATTATACCTAACGCATCATTTCTTGTATTTTAATGTTTTTGTTAGTTAAATCATAGTTTTTATTACTATACAGCAAGTGCTTTCTTTGCAGATGTAAAAAAGTGTAGTGTTCATGAATTTTACGATAGAGGTAGATAGCATAAAATATATTAAGTAAAGTTAGTACTTTTTTATATGTTTTGGCACTTGGGTGGTCTTGTTTGGTTTTCTTTCATGTTTAGTTATTGACACTAATATAGTCTAGTTTTTATGTGCCCATTTCTGACGGTTCTTATACTTAAATTAACATAAAACTTTTTGCTCACCGTTTTAATTTTAGAACTTCAGAGTAAATCATAAATACCTATAATCTTGTTGGGTCACCCATTTTGTAAAAGTATTTTTTTTTTATGTGACATGAACAAGATCACATGTAGTTTATTGAGGGGTTTAGTAAAATCTTTTAGCTTACATTTATTGGTGTATAAATACCTAATACTTAATCAAATCAATAAGTGCTAAGTTAAGCGACGCTAGTTTCTCACCCAGAGTGTACGTATAATAATATAATTAAGTTAGAAACTTAATTATATTATTATACGTTCACTCTTACATGACTTGGTACTTGCGAAACAATAATAAGAACTTTTCAATTTAATTTCATTTCTTTGTCCTACCGTTTCTAGTCACGATTTACTGTATTACCTACCTCATGCATCATGGAAATACTTTAAAAAGGTTTCGAAATATGAAGCCAAAATGCGAGAATAATAGAACAGCTTTTAAAGGGGTAGATACTAGATAGCCCACTACAAAAAAAAAGTGGAACGTAAATAAATGAACAAAAGCGCATCGAATAGAGAGCTACTTCTATTTTCGAAGTGATATTGAAATAAAATATTATCCCTATGATAGTTGATGCAAACATCCAACAAAAATCGATAGCCCGTAGCCATTTAACGTAACGCCACGAATATAATGGACACTAACTGACAGATACAAACCAATGAACGATTTAAAACGGTCTTTTGCATAAGGCCTAAAGGATCCGGTAAATGTTAAATGTGAACCTGTACCGAGTCAGGCTTGCGGGGTGGAAGGAATTAGACTTGAATAATAGCCGCAATCACTCGATGGTGACTGATAAACGTACGGCCTTAAACTTGGAGGGAAGTCTTTGGTTTAAACCAAAATGTTGGCGAACAAAGCTTGACTTTTTTATTTATTTACAAGTTTGGTCCGCGATTTCCTTTGCGTGGATTTAAGATATTTTTTTTAATAAAAAAAAAATATTCTCTTAGCTAAAGAATTTTCAGAATCACAGGACAGAGAGTGACATAAAAATCTATACTAATATTATAAAGTTGAGGAGTTTGTACGTTTGTTTTCTTTTTCTCTAAACGCACTAGCTTCCGGTACTGCTGATTCGATTCTGAAAAAGATTATATTTATAGCTATAGATTAGCCTTACATTATTTATTGGAAAAATCTAAATATTTTAATTGATTTTATTTGTATAGTTAATGTGTTTTGCTCAAAAGCAGCAAGGCTGTATACCTACCTATACGGCCTATTTGGCCTTTTGCTGTCTCAATATATTAAAGGCGGGTAGGTATACCTTACCTACCTGTCTTTAATATATTTGACAACAAGCTACTTAAGTTTTCTTGCCCTAAAAAGTGAAATAGATAATAACGTCAATTTTGCAAAACTGTTCCGTTATAGGCAGTGGTAGCGTGCCATAATGTGTGGACCGTATTGATTGCGATTGATAGGTTACTAGTTCAACGCGTTCGAGTACCACAATAACCTCATTCATAGAGTTGACTGCATACCTAACTGGCGCACAACGAACTAACTTAACATTTCTATTCTCAATGTTTTTCAATTTACACCCAATAAACTAAAATTGAATAAACATATTGTTAGCTTAAGCGTAGGCAGATAGTTAATTTATATTTCACTTGTGTGATAAATTTGTTGTTTATTTGTAGTTAACTGTTAAATTGCTGTTTACAATTATTATTTGCCCATTAAAATAACAAATAATTATTAATAATAACGCCTGTTATGCGTGGGCTGTTTGACGATTTTATTTGCTATGTCCCTGTGTTTTGATTGGATGTTGAAAAAAAGATAAAATATTTTTATTTAGGTAATATTTACATCTATTTAATTGGATACAAGTTTGCGGAAAAATCTTCATGCAAATTGTAAAATAAAACGTTAGACATCTTACACGAGTTGCTCGTGTTTATAAAATGGACCATGACGCCGAGTCCGGGCGACGCCAGCTCAGACTGGATGAGGGTAATCTATATTTTTTAGTGCATACTATATAGCGAGACGTACTAAACGGTAATAAATAATGATTTGGTGCAAAGGAACGTTTCAGTAAATCTAATAAAATACGTATCCGCAGAGACTGCACCGCACTGAACTCGTTACCACATCTAGACAATTTATTAGGATTTACGAGGTACCTACGAGTTTGGATGATCGTTCTAAAAGTTTTATAAACGGACAAAACGGTCTGGCACTTTTCATTCTCGTCGAATATGAAATAGGAAATCAATTCCAGAAATGAGCAACGGAATACATTCAATAAATGTCGTAAACGCTCACATCCTCCCTCGCTTTTAAACGTTTTCTGCTAGTTGTTCGACTTCGTGATTTAAAGTTTCTCAAGCCACAAACTTCGACCCAAAACGTGATCTTTAATATCCAGCTTCTATTTTCCTTTATATGAAATTAGTTTCTTTTTGTGGTTATAATAAATCGTAGAAATATTGCGGTCAGATTTCCGCAATATTATAGTAAAACATTCTTCAAAACAATTTGGAGTTGAAATTGAAATAATACCGGAGACGAACACGGCGTATGCGATTTCCAATTATCGATGTGCGCTGACTGTTCGTACGGTATTGCAACTCCGTATGACGAGAAATATTTCGCTCAGGTTTCATACGAGTACACCTACCGAGGAAACGTACGTCCGTGTACTGCACGTGTCGGGCTCTAATCTTACGTTATTTGAAACTCGAGGAATTTCACTAAAGGAACGAGAAAAGCTTCTCCGTCCATTATTTATGATACAAAATAGCAATTACCTAGATTGAAATAAAAGAAATATAACTTTTGAAGTTGGCAAAACTTGACGCTGTACAAAGAGCAGCTATTTAAGTCGCCCATGAGTGATATAACAGAACAAGTGCCTAGCTTACCCATATAGGTACCTAAAAGTTTAGTGTGCAAGTTTTGCCAAGTTTGCAGAACAGAATTATGAATATTCACAAACGCCCCGGGATTCCTCACGTGCGGAAACTCTTTTAATAGCGCATTAAGTGTTGGTGAGTGAGTTAATATGTAGTTGCTTTTGGATAGTAAAGAATCTTAATATAACGTCTCTAATTTTTCTTATAAGAAAGAGCATCTTATGATAAGTTTTGCTAAGTTTATATTTCGTGTGCGAAGAAATTTTCTTCGTACGAGATATTCAATAAATATCCGGATTATTTTTAGGGTTCTGTAACCGAGGAGGCCAATGCCAACAGAACTCTATTAGGACTAAGCTGACGCTATTTGTCCGTTTGTCTTTTAGCGGGCTGTAACTCATGAACCGTAATAGGTAGAGAGTTGATTTTTTTACATTGTGTATGTTTCTACTGCCGCTACAATAACAAATAATAAAATAGAAAGAGACGGGGAAAAAGAGGGAAGGTGGCTTGGAGGGGGCATAACGCTTTTTTCTTATGTGACGAGTTCCACTAGTTAACTTCTACTGTAACAGAGGACTTAAGAAGCTTAGTTCTAAAAATTAAACAAAGCTAAAAATTTTAAAACATAACATACAAGAAACTTGTTTTTTATGGAGTGTTAAATATTATATATTGTGGCACGGAACCCACCGTATGCTAGTTTGACTCACACTGGGCCGGTTTTATTTTTAGACATGCAAGCATGAGTTTTTTCAACAGGCGTCAAGGAATATCAATCGATACCATGTTATTATCGTTAAATGGATCAGTAACAACTGTAAGTTATTTTTAACAATTTTGACAACAACGCGCGTCGCCGTGAATGTGGCGAAGTTTAAGACCAATACTGTCGTGCCATCGAAGATGAAGGTCACATAAGGAAAATATTGCTACGCCATCACCTTGACAACAAGAGGGGCTAGAATTTTCTTTACCAATATAAGGAAAACATCGTGAGGAAACTTGGATTTTATAATTAAGTAATCCATACTTAATGCTATAACTACGAAAGTGAGTTTGTTTATTAGTTCGTTACGCTCTTACGGCAAAGTGATTGATTTTAAGGATTTTTTTTACAGACGAAACTTAAACCCCAAGAAAGGATATCAGGTACTTTTTAATTTGTGACTTTGTTTGCATTTGTAATAATTATCACACAGACGAAAAGAAAACAAAATGGGCAAAAGCTAGTATATCTAAACTTTTACCATAAATTCAGAACATGGTACCAGAATCGGTTATTTAAAAATAAACAGCTGTTCCCTCCTAAAATCCTATATCCTTCCTATAATCCAATGTAATCCTACTAATTGTTATTCCTACTAATATTATAAATGCGAAAGTGTGTGAGGATGGATGAAAAGATGGTTGGATGTTTGTAACTCTTTCACGCTTAAACGGCTGAACGGATATGGATTAAATTTGGCACTGAGATAGATTGTAGTGTGGAATAATACATAGGATACTTTTTATCCCGGAAAAATGTACGGTTCCCGTGGGATAATAGGTTTTTCAAATTTGACGCGGACGAAGTCGTGTATATGAGCTATTAATATATATTTTTGACCGTGTAGGTGTTGCATTTTTGTATAGAACAGATTTTTTTTTAATAACCATTTAAACATTTTATCTTTCCAGTATTATGTACTGAATCTGTGGTAAAAGTTCTCGTTACAATGCCCATTTCACCCGTTATAAGTTCTACGAAGCTATAAGTATTGAAAGGGTTGGAACTACGGTAGTAAGTTGAACGTCCATCGCCTGAAGAGCATCGGTTACGTTAAGTAATTCACTTGGCTCAGTTGATAGTGTAAGTTATACCAGTAAGTTACTTGGACTGACTTACCGCACTATTTGCGTCTCCTGATTTCCATAGACTTATAAATTCTGAAGATTTTGGTCTCAAAGACGTTATAAATACCTTCTCGAGATCTTACAAATTATATCAAAGACGTTTTCTTGTATTGTAACTCACGTAATGTATGGATTGCTAGCTTCTGCCCTCGACTTAGTCTGTTTAGACTTCAGAACTAAGCGATAGTCCTAAATTATCTCACGGAAACACAATAAAGGGATGAAAAATATCTTATCTGTTAAGCTAATTAAATACCTACCTATTGTATGTTTGCCGTTAGGTTGGCTGTTAAGCGTGAACGAGTAACAAACGTCCAACCGTTCCACTATCCTCACAAACTTTCGCGTTTATAAAACTAATCTATACAAATAAATATAATTGAAGGGTCTGTTTGTAATTTCAAATTACAAGCTTTTCACTAAATGCATATGAAAGTATATACGGTACTAACATAAAAAAAAAAACAAATTTTTGTCAGTCTGTCTGTCTGTTCCGGCTTATCTCCGAAACGGCTGGACCGATTTTGACGGGACTTTCACTCGCAGATAGCTGATGTTATAAGAAGTAACTTAGGCTTATTATTTTAAATTTTTAATGTACTTAAATAAAAAAAGAGGTTTATATGCAACAACAAAATTGAAACCAATAAAATAGTGAACAAGAACGAAGTCGCGGGCAATAGCTAGTATAAAATATATTATGAAATATGTGATGACTGCCTATTTCACTATAAGATCACTTCAACTAAATATACCCAGGGTGATTTTTCCAGAATATACCACCTGCGGACTTCATACTCTTTTACTACCTACAACACAAATAACCAAAAACCGCGTTGATTAACACAAAACACCACTACAAAGTTGAGACACAATAACACACAATTACGAACATTTCAAATTCGTTGTTTGATCACAAAACGTGTACCTAATGAGTTGTAAAATTGCAACAGTGTGCCCAACACCAAACACTGGAATCGCGATGAAAATCATAGGTATAATATTTACAATCACGTTGTGCCCTGCAAACAGATAAATTGAGTACAAAATAGTCCACAGCAAAGCGGATACAGTCCTCGCATGAAACAAACAGTCGAGGTTTATGCAAATTGGGCTCCTTTGTATTTTGCTGGATTAAAATATAGTGGGAATTAGTTCCGTGTCAGATATCCGACCAGCGGCCCACTCGGCCCACTTGATTTTATTGCGAGCTACTTTATTTGAAGCGTTTCCACCATTACTTTAAATGAAGAAGGTGCAATTAAACTATATGGTGATGAACATTCGATGATGCCGGGCGCTTCATTGGCTCCAGCTATTAATGGTATTTCATCGCTGACGTCCGTATTGTATTTGCGTTCGAGAAAAATCTTTATCGATTTTATTATATAATTTAAGTACCTACTTAGTGGTTCCTGGAAATGCAGTTTCTCCGAGTCAATGTATACATACCTTACCTACCTACTTTTGCTGCCGAGAGCATTACTGTGATCTGGTTTGTGGAATATAGACGCCAGTGAAAATACATACAAGCATGGGAAATTTTTAACTTTGTCTTATAGAAGTGAACGATACAAAAACCTGTCTTAGAAATATGTTGGGTACTGACTAGAGAGCTCATTACATCTGCGATATACTGAACCAAGAATACATGAGCTCGTGTTTATAAAGACTGACATTATGAGTCTAATGTTTCAGTGTATAATAACTAAACCTTACGATAACACGCTTTGTCTACCGCTTAGGATTTACAGCGCCGAAGGTAACAGGTTCAGAATAATTTTCGATCCGGGCGCCTACATCGTAAACATGAAACTCATATTCAACCCCGCTCTTATTTCTCAGTCTAATGATGTTGAATGATGCGACAAACCCTGCATATTCAAGATAGACCAGCCCATCATTTAAAAAAATGGTTTTCCTTTCATACCCCCTTCGCATAAAGGTTCCCCTTTATTCAAAGAGACTTTTAGTGTTGGTCGGCGGCGACTCAACGTTATTGAAACGGTGGCAGTCTAGCTGAATTATCTCCCTTCTTCAGTCACTTTCTATACTGTATTCTATGGTTCCGGCATCAAATGGAAACGAACGTTTTTGGAAATCTATATATTTTTTACCTATTAAAATCTACCGCAATTTGTGTAACGTGATATCTATAAGATATGGAAGATTTAAAAATAGATGTTTATTATTCTCGTTAACTTCCAAAGGTCAAAAGACTTGTTAAGTAGTTCGTTTAAAAGACTATCTATGGAGAATGAAAATTATAAACTTTTGTTTGTTTTTCGGTGGCTATAACGGTAATAAGAAGTTGTTAAAGCAAACTGTAAAAAAATCCATTGCAAGGTTTAGGTATACATGACTTCAAGAATTTTCATAGGAAACGTATGCATAAGTGCTAATCTCATGTGAATTAATTTTCGTCTCAACCCGTTATCTCCGATCGTCACAAAGCGAGAGCTTGAACATAATTATTTACAGAGTTCAGTGGTGGATAATTATACTATGCAGCTATCGGGACCGTCGGTGACGGCTTATAGCTTTGTTCGTTGCATTAATAAAAGCGATTGCAGCTCGAAATCCGATTAACCACGTTGGTGCAACTGACTATTTTGTGCGAATCCCATCAATTGGTACTTGATGTCAAGTTGAATTTAAAAAATAAACAAATATTCTCCGTTTTGGATCATCGTTCTGTTTATATTTTGTATCATATCAATTAAGTTAAGCTGTACAGGTATTTGCGTTCTGCTTCTGACTATTATCTATCTATTTACAGATATTAAATATGTTGCTAAGTGCTAAACTCGAGAACAGCTCGGCCGATATGGTTGATTCTATTTTTGTTGCGTGTGTAATTTCCCGGACAAGGTTTATTTGATAGATAAAAATTGAAAAATCCACAGAGAAAGTCGTAAATTTGCACCCGTGCTAAGTCACGGCGGTTTGCTTGTCATTTATAAAACCATAGTTCTAATTTGCACGAACACCAGTCAGATTTTTTCACAAAAACTTTTCAACTATCCGATTTTATTTCACATACATCTTTATCTATTTATTTAACACGCTATAATTCTATTTTCGTACATACAAATGTGAGCAAAGTTCACGAGAAGAGCTATTTACGAAGTTGTAAACGTCAACAAAAGAAAACTTAACGTAACGTCGAATAACATTTTGCTATCCTTGTACTTACTTACTATTGAAATCTTCCAACCAAATGCGATTACTGTGCCTTTTAGCTTGGAACGTTTTCCAAGTAAACATTAGTCCCATCATATAAATATAAGTACGTGTTAGGAACAAAAATCCCGTAAGCTATAATAACGGATCACTCTATCATATTCAAAGACTGGATAAAGACTGACCCAGACTGAACTCATCAATTTACGTTTTTTCTTATGCGCATTGGCTATCGAGTGCCTTGTCTTTATGATTGATACTAGTTGTATACTTATAAATTATGGTATTAACCTCAATAGTACTTAAGGCGTGTAGTGTTTAAATTAATTACTGTACATAGCCTTATAGAATTTTATAATGCTATGAAGCAACCGGGAAAGTTCTAATGTAACATTTTCAATTCATATCTACTTTCTAAGTTTATCTTAGACAACACTTACATCAATAAGGGAAAACATCGTGAGGAAACCTGGACTTATAATTAATATAACCCTGAAATTGCTAATCCGTCTTGAGCAAGCCTGGTGATCAATGTTTGTGTCTTCTGTGAATGAGAAGACGCCTTTGCCTAGTAAAGGGCAATAACAGACTACTTACTTATGAAGCAGCGTAGCAGGTCTACGGCGTAGCTACTGTAGGCCCGCTATGCTACGCGCTCCAGCTACGTGTTTTATATTGACTTCTTTTAGGTATAAAACTATGTCTAAATATATTTGTAAGAAAATGAGAGATAAACGTGAGTCCTACACAAAGTTCACAAAGAACAAAGAACAACAAAAGTTCCTAATCTAAGGAAACACTGACTTAGTTATATAATAATATCATGAGTGCAATCATACGATGTATACCATGCTTATGAATGAACAATCCATTAGTTTCCGTCTGCTGCCAAGCGACAATGTCGGGCTTTTTTCGAAATATATTTTCTCAATACGAGTGTTCTCTTTACAGATACTTTTTTGTGTTGTCATGATGGTTTATTATTTCATTAATTGAAGTGGTGGCGGTCGCAACCGCTGCCGGTTTGGCTTTTGTTCTCGTAAAAATATAAGACAAAACTTGAAAACCGATTGGATTAATTCTGCGAGCGACTCCAATGTGAATTTCCATTTCATTGGATTTATAAGCTTGTAACGACTGAAGTATTATAGTGGGATTTCTATAATAGAGCTTCGTGATGTCACCGAATGTTTTCATTTAGCAAAAATTGGTCAGTAAAGCTTTTGTGAATGTCTAGATCAATGTGGTTCCAATACTTTATAAGCCCTATCAAAATTGATTTAAGGTCTGAAAGATAAAACTTTAAAGATTTTTCTTAAAGAAAAAACGTTTAGGCGTGTAAAATATTGGAGCATTTGATGTTATGAGCGAAGTTCGCGGACGGAGCGAGTATCCCGCAAACGATTTTCCTTATAAAGAAATTTGTTAGTGTTGTTAACATAACGGTGTTAAAATAATTTAAGGAGTCCATAAAGTTTAACAGCCGACGTTATTGACTCTTTTCGAAGTTAATGCGATCCCGGGGCGCCGATCGCTACTCGCCTCGTAATAATCTCATCGACATTGTCTACGGGTATGGCTATTCTTAATAGCTTTCGCTAAATAACCACCCACCGAATTATAAAGCGATTTATTTAAATACTTTGACATTGTTTTACCAAAGTGGTACTAAATTATATTCATTATATATTAAGTTGGAACCCACCTGCAGTCATGAAACGGTTGAAGATAGCAGATATGAATGTTATGGAAGTGAATATCTGGCGTTAAACCAATTGCTTTAAGGAGCCAAGGTCTGGCAAGAAATGATTTAAGATTAATAAAATGTTCTGAAAGACTTGCCTTCAAACAGGCTTAAGATAATCAAAAACAAGTTCATATTAATCATCGGCCTACAACAGTCCAATGCTGGACATAGGCCTCCCCACTTGCACGCCACTTAGCTCGATTCCATTAAATTCATATTGCTAGGATCTAATTTAATATATTTTTTCGAAAAATCTCATTACGTAGTCAAGTCTCCACAGAATACATCGTCTCAATGAAGCGGCAGTAATTTTAGTAATGAGGTCAAATAAATAGTATCTTCGTAGTCTCAATAAATAGCGCATTTAAATCAAGGCACTGGAGACCAGCCAAGTGAGCGAGCGGACCGACGCGAACCTCCTTCGTTATGTTTTCTGCATTTGTCCACTTTACTCGCTTTCACGAACAAACAAGCTCACTTTGTGATCGGAATGCTAACGTTTTAAATTCAATCAATTTTGGAATTCGTATCACTTCTAAGGTTTATTGGAAAATCACTAAATTGAGTTTTTTAGCAGTGTTCCCCTGAAAAGGAGATAGAAAATTCGTATTATATATTTGACTCTGATTGTTGTATAATTTTGAGTACCTAACAAGTTAATGTGCCGTTCAATTATAATGTAAGACAAAAGTGAAGATAACTTCGTTACCTTACCTGACATTTATTTCGCATTGTTTTATTTAAACTTAGTCTTAAATAAGTACAAGGCCAAGTCGGAATTGTAATTAAAGTGAGAGACTAATAGTTCACCTTTGGCAACTTAAATTAATTTATTCTTGTACCTGCGTTTTTTACATTTACTTTGTACTAAAACACACTAATTTGAAAATGTAGGAAAAGAAAGTAAGTAATTAGTTCAGCTATCAAGTACTCGATTCATTTCATTTTCAACCAAAAACACTGGGGAATAGAGTTCACAAATAAAATAAGAATTTAGTATTTCAGTAAAATATCTTTTGGATGGAAATGTATTGATATGTGCGGTATGCCAAAGTTGAACTTACAGCGTCGATACTTTTACAAGAATCTTTTTCGACAACTCAATAACAAGCAATACATTCATCTTTACATTGAAGGTTTAGAATATTTTGTAAAGGTACTTAATTACATGCTTCCCACAGAACGTCTTATTTGGTAAAAGTGTTTTCGCGTATTTTTTAAATGGAGAGAGTTGGCAGACATATTGCCAATGAGTACAGAAATGACTGTTTGTTATGGGGCTGTTGTCCTACATGCCAGGATCGCTGTTTGGATTCTGAGCTGTGACGCAATCGAATGGTGCCTCCCCGTCTGGCTTCGTTTTATGAAGGCCTAAGACCCGTATCTATAAGTAGAAACAAAATTAGTGTTAGTACGATGACTATAATAAAACTGTGGATGGAAAAAATATTTTATAGCTCTTGTTTAGTCTCGATCTTAGTTCGGGCCTTATTGTAGTTATTTTCGTTGAATTATCAACTTTATCCTTTTATTTTATCTGGAGCCTCTATTATTTGTTCATCTAGAAAAACCTATTACTTATACCTACCAAGAAAAAAGTTGTAAAACGATAATTTAATTAATGATTTTCTTAACATAATTCACCTAAGCCTCGATAAAATAGTAAGAAAACAAAATAATCATACCAACCCTTTAAATTTTTTTAGCCCTTTATCTATGACACATTCAAAACTCTACCCATACATCTTGAACCGCTTCGAAGCCCCTCTTCCAAACTGTCATATATCAATGACTGAAAAGATTGCATTACACGTCATTGTGGGGAAGCTCGCATTTTTTCGCACTAAATCCAAACAACACAGAACACGCAGTTAGTGTCCGTGACGAGCGTGAATGAATGGCGTCGCATTTTTCTCGCTAACTCCGCGTCGCCTCTGCAATAAAACATTCATGAATTCAGAATGTTACTACTCAGTACCCATTGCGTGGATGGGGCGTTGATTCTTCCCAAATTTGCAAAGGAACAGTATCGTAGAGCGCCGATTTGTATCCAAACGCTTATTGCCATCCCTTTGTATCAACATAAGTTTCTTCTCCGTCGTATTATCTCCTCAAGATTGTATGACTCCATTATGATAATTCTATTACAGATACAGTAAAGTAATCCTAAATTAAATATCTGCTCTAGAAAAACAAAAATAGTGCGGTCATGGCGCTCCATAAAGATAATGAACATGAATTATTGATAACGCGAGCGCTATGTCGTGCGTATCCAAACAATTTATGAATCCAAATTGCTCACAATAAGACGAGTAAAGAATGAAGCCAATTGTAGAGAGAGCCAATAAAAGAAATAAGTTTAAAAATGGATGCATAGCTGTGTGTTTCCAACATCTATGGCAGGATTGCTCCGCCGCCGGCGGAAGTGCGGCGAACTATGCGCGGCGCGGGGACGGAATGCGGACAATTTCACAAAAGCCCACCGAGTGAGAGGTCCGCCGTGATAACCGTGAAAGCTAATAAATTTGTATGCGAGGGAGGTGACGAAACAAAAACGCTTATTATATTTATAGCGCTGTGTATTTTACAGACATTATTTTACGTTTTATTTTTGGAAATTGGCGTCTTTTAGGTACCTATGGGCTGACTATTCTGATAATGGAAGAATGAATCTAAGCATCTTAAAGCCAACTACACAATCTATTGGACTAACTTAGAAATACCTAACGTAAAAAAGGTTTAGGAGCGTCTTACGATTTCAGAGAAGATTAGTGATCTGAAACAATCGGATAGAAATATATCTTGTTTATCGCGACACAAGTTCGAGAGCCAAAAAAAATCCGCTTCAAGTTGTTATCTAAGCGTTTTCAGCGCAAACATGTTTAGACGTCAGATTTATGTTTTCTGATCCATCTGCCGTGCCGTCTCGCATAATATTGCGGACGGACTTGGAAAATAATAAAGGCGGGAGATAAGGTTTTCGTCTGTTCCAAGGGAAACGGTGGAATTGAGTTGGGACAATTTTATTTTTCATTTTCCTTAAGCCAAATATGAATGAATTACTTGTGCTTGACTGATGTTAAGTTCATGCAGTGCCATTTATTTTAAATTCAATATTCTATCTTAAGGGATAAACTTACAAAGCCATTACGCTACCTTGCGAACCATTTTAACAATCGTTTGGTACTACCATACTACGTCAATTATGATGTCACTCTTTATTTGAGTAAAGAAAAAAAAATTGTACCTACTTACCTACTTAGGTAGTTACTTTTATTTCTCTTAGCTAACTCAGCTAAATTAAGTTACCTTAATTATTTATTGAAATAAAATTAGATTAAATATTTACAGCCTTAATATTAGATAAAAAGAAATCCTTAATAATAACAAAAAATAATAACCTTTAACTTAATGATATATTGTAGACGAGTTAACTTCTTATATAATTTACAAGCAAGTATTATAACATAGGTAAAGGGTACGGTTAATATGGCGAAGAGGCAGATTGGAAACCAAAACTCTTGGTTTAATCTACAAGAGTTTGTGATTTATTAAGTACAGTACCTTGCACCGGTAAAAAATATTCTAGTTATATAGTTTACAAAAAATAATCAATTAGTTCAACGAACTTAATAAGCGAATGTTTAAACATTGAAGAAAGCCGGTCGATGGTCGTACTATGAATTTAAAAATAATCAAAAATAAACAATTACGTATAATTAGAGCTGTTCGATTTAAGATTTCTAGAAAGATCTCTAACGGCATTTCCTTTTACTCACAAACATGGTTTCCTTATTTGATTTTATAATGTTCCTAAATGGAGATTGGCTGTGACTTTTATGTATTTTAAGTCGTGTGGCAGGTTAGTCTTCCTCGCTTTATGCTTGTTTCCGATTTGCACGTTCATTTTAAATCCGTTTCACATTTCCAAATTCCAAAATGATAAAAATAATAACTCATACAGTGACTCGGTTACGGCTTACTCGAGCGTTAGATTCGTTTTAACACATCAATACTGAGTTAACATTAAAACACAAAAAGCCATTTATTTCAACTACAATACAACGTATAAAATATTGTTCACATTTCAACAAAATTGCGATGGAGATTAAAAACCAAACATCGATAATAAAACAAAATGTAGGCAGAGCGAAATAATAAAAATAGGGTTTTAGCGTAGCAAGTTTCTTCGGGCAGCGAAGCGGCAAGAGGAACCAATTTCTGAGCCGATGCGGAGCGTTTTGTTGGAAATAGCTTTCCTTCAATCTGCATTTTCTTGCTGATTTACCAACTTTCATACAGAACGGAACTTTCCGCGAGATACCTAGGAGAAAGTTCGGCGCAGTCGACACATTAAATTATTATGAAACTCGTCCGCCTACATCAAAACATGTCCAACTATGTATGGGTTGAACAAGAGACTGCAATTTTAGTTTCGTGTTTGAAATATTTAAATATACCTAAAGATTGCTTCTTCAAAAATAAACTTCTACGATGTTATTTGTATAGTGTTCTCCAACTTGTATAAGTATATGCAATATTACCAGCCTATTACTGTCCCACAGCAAGGCAAAGGCCTCTTCTCAACAGCGACGGCACGAGCATTGATCATCAGGCGGATTGGCAATTTAATTATAAGTCCAGGTTACCTCACAATGTGTTCCTTCATAGACGTCAGTGATATCCAACATTAATATAGAAAGTATATATTAATTGAAAAAGCCATAATTGTACTTGTCCATGTAACTTGTATTTTTTATATCTGACGTAAAAATTATCAATAAAATAGTAATAGTTAGTATTTAACTGTTAGATTACAAATAAGGAAATAAGTTTTCCTGCACTAAAACAACAATTATTGATGGCTTTCCACTTATTACACTCGGAACTGATACCGTCATTAGGGTCATGGGGTGCTGGGGTCTTAGGGCGCACTGCCTGTCCATAACTTACAGTAGTAAACCTCAGCCTTCCCCTACTGAAGCTAATAGTCTATTAATAATCTATTATTAAAATTGTCTTCATATACTGCGTGAGATTTATTATATTATGCAACATGTATGTTCAAGTGTGAATTTAATTTTTAGTCACTATTTTATTGCTTTTTTTTTCTGAACCGCGGGTCTTTTTACAAACATAATACTCACTTACACAAACAGCCAGATCCCGAACAACTATCTGTAGGCCGTACAAACATTTATCCCGTGCGGGAATCGAACCCGCGACACGCAGCGCAACGCAATCGTTCAGCCAAGATGTTGTTGATCTTTAGAAGAAAACGTGACAAATAATAAGCTTCTATTCATTTATTTTATGAGTGCGGACAATATCATCGACCATTAACAGAAATTGGTGAGCCCACCAAAACAAATAACCAATAAGCTATACATGGGGAAGAATAATAAAGAAAAGGAGAAAATATAGGACGTGAAGATTAGCAAAGTTCTAAATAACTAAGTTTGCTTATGGGACGTCATAATAAATGGGTACGGACACGTCCAAGCCGCGCCGTACACTCGTAAAGTCCCCAGTTCGATTACATACACGAGCGGGTCGCAGTGAATTAACTACAAACGGACCCAGAATCACGTGACCAGAATATTTTCAAAAAACCTTTGCCCGCTCTCCTCTGTCAGTAGGAAAAGCTTGATGAATAAATATTTATACACGTAGGTGTCTACATCTAAAAATACTCAGCAAATTGTATCTGTATATACTGGAAAATATAAATTGGAAATTGGTTCATTCGTTTGATGTGCGGTGTTAATGATAGCCGCATAATTATTTAAACTATCAAACAATTAAAAGCTTAATTGCTAAGTGGCGTAAAATAAATATTAGTTGTTGCAATATTTCATTGACGGCAATTTTGTGGTTCAACTTTAATTTGACCTTAATATTAGTTAATGAGAGTTCTGAAGTAACACGTACTTAATTGGACCGTCTCAGTATATGGTTGGAAGTGCATGAAATATCATAATTTCTGTCGTACATTTCCAAGATATAATTATAACCGTGCGAACTAACGTAAGTTATTCAATCTAATTATTACTTAGATAGTTTTCAAGTCACCTTAATTCAAGAACGCCTGAAAGTTCTTAGTATAATTTAAACTAGCTGTAAAATTACATCTAGGTAATGAAACCACTACGGCGTGGTCACGGTACCTGGTGTGTGTGGGGGACTCCGAACTACACTTGATTGAAACCAGCTTTACTGACTTCTTGATTATATCTATACTAATATTAAATTGGATAGTTCATTTATCAAGGAAGCTTAAGGCTTTATAACATCACGCTGCGACAGAGTGGAGCAGTAACCAAAGACATACCCTAATGCGGCTGAAAAAATTACGCGGACGGAGTCGCGAGCAGAAGCTAGTTTTAAATAATGTGGTTACTATAGGAACGCGAGCAGGCAATTTCTCCGATAAAAAAAAAACCAATCGCCTATTCTATTAATTTGAATTCTTTCTAAAATTCAAAAACTAAAACAACAACTGAAAGAACTGCCTCTTTAGCCTAGTGGTCCTATGCATAACTGCTACGCTAGAAGTCTTGGGTTCGATTCTCATGTCGAGCAAAAATTGTTATTGGGTTTTTCTATGTAATTCTCAGTAGCAGCTCGGAGTTAGGATTTGTGCCCGGTTAATAGCAATAGGCTCGCCCCCTATTACATTGGACCTAAACATACTGGCGAACTGTGGGCGTATATTGGTTCACCTCTGCCTAGCCCTTATATGAATACCGGCGTGATGGTATGTAAAAAAAAACAATCGCCTATTCTATTAATTTGAATTCTGTCTAGAATTCACCTGAGTGTTTAAATTAAACTTATAAAACTTTTCGGTCAGAGTGCATTGGCATACAATAACAGTACGTAGGTATGATCTATATCTGCATTAAAAGTATCAATTTTAATATGGAACTAATTTTATAACCACTTCCCATGGTAAATCAACTAATGGAGTGGACGTGTCACGAATCCGTCGCGAGCCCACAGAAAAACCTGATAAGTATGAAAATTAAGTTTTGCGGAAGAAATTATTTTTAGCTCAAGTTCAACAGGTTAACTTAACTTCTCTTTTATCGAGAATTTTTCTAAATAGTCGTGCCTAATGAGAATAAGCACAATTTCTGAATTTTTACATCCATATTTTTTCTTTCGTTAACAGTCCTATTGCGTTTTGGAACTGCACAGACATGAATAAGTATTTTTTTTTTGTAGCAGATAAACAAATGATTCCGTTCTTTAAGGGTCTAATTTTCGTCCACTCGTAATTTGGAACTGTATTTCGATACTCTGTAATGACTAATGGCACAAAGACTTTGTGATGTGAATAGCAAATTATGTTGTTATTTTTTCTTATCACTTTAATCAGGTGTGATTTGGTAGAAACACAAATTCATGTTTATCTCACGATATAAAGTGCATTTTATTCCTTGTGGAAGTGGGTTTGAACTGCTATGATTTGGTTATACTTTGCGCCGCATCGCAAATCCCTTGACAATGAATCGTGTTTTCCCTTGAAGCTGGCTTGATCGTGTGATCAAAGGGTGAACCTGTAAAAATACAGTTCTTTTCACTGGAAGTACAGTCTTTTTATTGGTCGTTTATTTTACAATAAGTTTCTAGTACTTAGTATATGATTTTTTTTGTGATGGGAAATCATCAAATGACTTCCCTCGCCCTGTGCGGGGCGGAAGGGAGTGTTAGACTTTTAATGACTCAAACCCATCCATGTTCCTTCTTGTGCCCTTTGCGTTCCGGGGGCGCGGTATTTCTTTCGAACGACCCGCAGCCCCGGTCTTAGTATATGGTAAGTTGTATTAAGTGTAATTCCTGGCATAGAATACAAAATACAAAAGTGTCAATTATTTTCAGAATACAAAACAGAAATATTTAAATTTTTTACTTCCCTACCGTAGTTTATATTTGGAAGGCAACTAATGCCTTTGTCATTGATTGGGGCAATATTCGGTTTTGAAACGTGACTGGAATTATGAATAATTACGATGAAACTAGATTTTGCAATATTAGTTTAACCAAGTTATATAAATAGCACTTAGGCAATTACAATCTACATCCTGTAAATATGTAAGTCCCGACACAATTATGTTAGAATTGTTGTATTGTGAGAAAAATCTTTAGAAAAATACCTAGTATAATTCATTGAAACAGCTTCATAAGCAAGGCTATTACGCTGCTACAATGTCGCAGCCTGATAGACGTAATAAAGCTAGGACGCAATTGCCCTCGGATTAAGTGTTATATTCATGGTACAGCTTAGTGCAGTCACATGTTATGAAATGCATAAATGCAGTTCTGCCAACACATAAGTGCATGTAAGTGGTGGAGAGAACTGGCGCAGTGTGCAGTAACGATCAAGTAACAATGTTAAGTAACAAACGAACGAGCAATTATTTTAAACGCATCCATTGCAGTACAAAACAACGTAGAGCTGACGCGGAGTGGTCGTAACAAACGTCGTTATTCTACATTTTGGGGTCGATAAACTGCGGGCAGGCGACGCGACGGCGACGCGCTGGCTAACCTCCGCACATTACTTGATCAAAGCAGAGTCTAAAAAGAATCACTAGTCTCACTCATAAATTCTCCTCTTTCAGCCTATATAAAGAAAATCGAACCACCGAGGTCATCCTACGGCGCCATTACGAAGACAATCCGTCATTCCTTTCCGTGCGGCTAAAGATAGTCACACTTACAAAGTTTCATAGGCAATTGCTGAAAATATAAACGTAAGGAAGTTTTGAATTAATGATGACAAATTAATGCAATAAACTTTGGACGTTAAAGTTGTTAAGACACTAATTAATGTGGATGTTCACCGATACCTTAAGGACGTACGCTAGTACTATGTTTCCGAGAAACTACTGTTTTGTTAACGTACCTTTTTTTTACCAGTTATTCTTTCTTTGGGATTCAAAAGGGTTTATTTTTCTTGTCGATAAGCATACCTAAATTACCTACTCTTGTAAATGCACGTCTGTACCAATGTTTGACGACAGTTTTTGTCGCTGTTGACCTTTTACCCTAGGCCTCCAGCGACAGCGATGCATCATAAGATATGAAAGAGAATCCCATACATTTTTCCTGAAATTTTCACCCCTTTGTTCAGTGTAGCTGCATAATAATACGGACGTATCCCACACACTATAAGTTTTACGAGGTAAGCATAGCCCGGGGCGGTCACGTACCCACCAAACCATGAAGAGATTGAAGTTTGAAAAAATCTACTGAGAAAGTACGGGTTTGTTTACATATCTACCAGCAAAAATCTTTTTCAGCGCCAGTGTTCTATTAGAAAATTTATTTCATTTTTCATCGTCGACGTAGACCGCTAGAAAATAACTTGGATAATAATTATCAGCACAATAAATCCATGCCTCGTTCAGACAGGGCGCTTATTGTTCTTTTTTCGTAAAAATGTCACTGACAGCCGTGATGGTAAAATGCCGTCTTATGAATATATTATAGAAGCGGGCACTTTCCTCCGGCCTCCCAACGCTAGTTTATTATAGATCTATCCATTCAACGTTCAATTTATCTGTTCAATGCCTGTGTAAGTTGGCAAAAACGTAAACAGGATGAGTGTATAAAGCAAACAACAAAAGCTTCTGATAGGGCTAATTGCGTTACGAACTGAAAGTATGTTGTGTGTTGTGGTCGAGCGAAATTGAAGTGAAGGTTTTAATATAATTAAACTTTCAGAGTATTAGACAGTTTTGTAATTAAATAATTGGATGAGGAGAGCAAAATAGTGATAGATAGACAAAACTGGATTATATGGGCAATATTGTATTTTTATTTTGTTGTTTTAAAAAAACGTTGCCCCACACTAGGAATTTCTCCTGTACCGTGGGTGCGTTAACAAACATATAAACACACATACACAAACATCCAGACCCGGAACAACTATCTCTAGGTCATACAAATATTTGTTCCGTGCGGAAATCGAACCCGCGACACGCAGCGCAGCAGTCGATCGCTCGACCACTGCGCCAACCATGTCGTCAAAAATATTAGGTAAGTCTTAACGGAAGCCTTCTCCCAGCTGTGAGACAGCGTATACTTATAGGTATGAAAGAATCTAAAAACCTGTATTTTATATTTATTTAGTGGCCTACCAACAACTGTTTACACTTTAAAAAGTTAAAGTGCCATCTATTAATAATCTTACGTTACTGTAACAATTTCTTACGGGTCAGCACCGCATGCATTGTAGCTGTGTATAAAATGCTACTGATTAGAAAATATATCCATATTATCTCCAAAAACGACAACTACTAAACACGATCCTTCAAATAAATATTTTATAGAACAATCTAAACCGAAACTTCAATATTCACAATGTTTGACAGACGAAGAGGTATTGCAGTTTTTGTACGCAATCTGCATACGTTATTCGTGTGTCTCTTTTCGCATCACGAGTAAACTATAAATCAAATCAAATTATTTATTGTATGTATTCTAATTATTCTTAATTTAATGTAACGCTAATTAAGCACTTTCTATCCTGAAACTCAGGTTCAACTAAGTTCAGGCAAATATGCAACAGTGTTCTATTTTAGATGGTAAGATATTTATTGTAAATGTGACTTTTTACTAAATAAACAATTATTATATTATATTTATAGGCACTTTTGAATTTTCAAGGAACCTATTTAATCAGTTACGCCTTTTTCCCATGGGGGTAGGCAGAAACCCCAGAACGCCACCTGCTACGATCCTCACATAAGTACTTCTTTCGCTTCGTCCACGTTCATACAAGCACGCCGGTAACGAGTACTGCGCACGCGACCTTTCTGAAGATGTCAAGCAGTTAGTCGAAGCTAATGTCTCGATCCAAACAGTTAGTTCTAATGGAGAAGAACAAGCAAGAAACTCCATAAATACTCCTTTAAAATCAATATAAACAATTATGTTACATACGTAAATAAATGGTATAGTACACTGAACGCTAATTTCCTAATAATACGGTCGACAACCGACTACTAAAGCATTATTATATGCACTGACATAGCATTAAAGGTTTTGCGAGCGATCCAACATAGTCCCTTAGTCATCTCCTAAGACTATTGTTGCAGCGACCACTTAAATACATAAACCTATACCTAAGTGGTCATAGCTTGGTGATTCAATGTCAGTACAATGAATATCGGTTTCCTGACTAACCTACTTCCAGCTATTAAGCATCGTTCCAATCTGTTACTAGTCCCCTATATAATGTTGGATCGGAAATGTCGACACCAGCTTGCAAAAAAAACTTCGTTGAAACCTTGATTAAAATATCCATTTTGTTTTTATTTTGTTTGGTTCTTATAAAATGCTAAAGAAGTCTGTTCTATTATATTGTTGTGTAGTTTATTTTTTAGGGTTCCATGTGTTTCAAAACTGTAAAAACGAGGGCTTGTTACTAAGACTACATCGTCTGTCTGTTCGTCACTCCGTCTATGGCTGTTTTTATTTAACTGACAGGTACTGTTACTACGATATCTGTCGTAGCATTTAAAATAACATACCATCACGCCTGTAATCCTCGTAGGATTAGGCAGGTGTACCAATCTACACCCACAGTTTGCCGGTATGTTTAGGTCCCATGTAATAGGGGGCGAGCCTATTGCCTTTTGCGTAGCAAATAGTGAAAAAAATTCATTATGTTATTGTTTTGACAGTACGCAACTAGTCCAACAGGCACTCGGTCGATTTTTAACTAACAATATTATTTAAAACATACCATTATTTTTTATTCCTACAAAACATCCTTTCTAATATTGCCAAGCGTATCCACTTTTTCATATCGTGGCATTATAAGGAGGGTAATATTTTCTTATCCATGTAATATCATGCTACCTCTAAGGTAGAGTGAGGTGGAGTTTGTTAAACAATAATTTTAGTCTGTCAAGACCTATCAACTTATTTTTTATTATTATTTAACTTGTTTTATTTCATACTAGCTACAGCCCGCGACTTCATCTGCGTGGTTTTTTACACCCACGTTAAGTTACATTTTTGGTTACTGCTCTGCTCCTATGGGTTGGAGCGTGTTATATAGCTAATACTATTCGTCATGACATAGCCATTCTATATATACATTAAAAAATTAAAAAAACTTAAACAAAAAAATATCCGTCCGATCAATAATTCGAGATTAGCGTGTTTAAATAAATAAGAAAACGTAAGTATAAATAAAAAAGAATCTTTATTTATACTAGAAATAAAACTGAAGGTTTATTAAATGAGTATCAATTAGGATTCACCAAGTTTTCTCTTTTAAAATGAAATTTATTTTACAAATATATTCTCTATAGGTAAGTATGTCACATACCCACAGTTGTTAATTAACTCTTTGACGTGTGTTATTAGAAATTATTAATAATAAGCAACCACGTTCAATATGTTGATAGATATATTTTCTGATTTCTGAGAGATATCTTATTAATTAATAACTAAAAGTGATCAAATGTACTCGTCATATGAAAGTTTCTGAAGTGACTGAACTTTATCAAGAACGTTCAGTTCTAGACAGTTTAGTGACTCATTGTCTTACGCCGAAGATTGTTAAGTCGATACACATCTACTTATTTTGTTGGTTTGTCTATGTCGGTCAACATAGCAAGGTATGTAATAATTCACATACTTCACCCTGGTGGACTGCCTGGTTAGCCTAGTGGCCCTAAGCGCGAGTGCTACGTTAAAGGTCTTGAAATCGATTCCCAGGTTGAGCAAGGTATTACTGGGTTTTTTATGAAATTCACAGTGTCAGCTCAGAGTTAGGATTTGTGCCCGGTTAATGGCAATAAGCTCGCACCCCATTACAAGAGTCCTAAACATACCAGCGAACTGTGGGTGTACACTGGTACACCTATGCCTAAATCTTTAAGGAATACAGGCGTGATGGTATGCATGTATGTCCACCATGATCATCGACCAAAACCTAATAGTATTTAGGTTTACAAACTTGACGATCATCTGCCAGTCGCGCGTTAGTAGTCACCGGCCGGACTCGGAACGAGTGATGTATGACTGACGTTTGTTGGACAGGCTACGCAGTGGCCACGCACCGACTAGCTACAGTTATATTCCTTTTACACAATGCACGAAACCTTCTGTATTCAAAAAGTGCAATAATACAACTTTTATCTGACTACAGCAGTTTTATTTTTGTAGTCAATTTTAAAGTAGCCGCTATTCACCTCTACGAGGGCAGCGCAGAATAGCCCACTAGAGTTTTTATTCTACCATCCAACTTCTACGTCAAAGCGCGTCAATATAGGGTGTGCTCTTTTTGGGTGGTATTTTGCGACCGAAACCAACAGTCAACTTGCGGCTTCTCTATTTGGGCTTATATGAGCGTAGTACAAAGTTTAGAGTATCTGCATTGCCCGGCCAATATGCGAGGTTAATTTTCTGAAAGTAGAGTAATTAGACACATACTAATTAAGCAATTAGCCCATTTTTAGTTTTCTCACAACATTTGGCTCACGTTCCACTTTTGGTAAGAAACATGCTTGAATTTACGTAACAATTTCGCCCAACACTCTTTCAAGTGACAAAACGGCTCCATATTTTATTTAGTTTCGGAATTACGAAATTCTACATTTGGTATCGTTTGTTTTAGGATTTTAAATTTGTAAAGTTTTAATCTTTTGCTTTTAATCTACTATACTTTTTGTTAAAAAGGAGGCTAAAATGCCCGAAAAAAATGTTCCATTACCGATCGATTATTTGATTTTGTTCTATTAAGTATTCATTCAAAAATCATATAAACACCATAGAATTGTATTATTTAAGCTATCAAATGCATATAAATATAAATAATATAAATAATATATTATATATATTATTTAATATTTTAGCCTAGTGTTACCAATTAAAATGTGACAAGTGCATTAATAAGTGATGAGCCTGCCTACGAAATGTGTGTAATTCTATTCCTATTATAAACTGCAAATGTTTGAAATATGTTATTATTTCATTTATTAGGTAAATTTAAAGACATAGCTACAGATTTTATTTTTAAACGAATGCCATTACAAATATAAAAAGATTTGAATGTATATAAATTTATTTTAATAAACATACAAACCATCACGCCTGTATTCCCCAGAGGGTTAGGCAGAGGTGTACCAATGTACACCCACAGTTCGCTGGTGTGTTTTTGGTCCCATGTTATTACATGAGCCTATTGCCATTAACCGGGCACAAATCCTAACTCCGAGCTCTACTGAGAATTCCATAGAAAAACCCAATAACACTTTTTGCTCGACCTGGGAATCGAACCCAAGACCGCTAGCGTAGCAGTCGCGCTTAGGACCACCAGGCTACCGAGGCAGTTTAAATAAAGTATATTAATTATTAACTTGCTCAATCTAAAATATACTTTGGAAACTTCTCCTGTTGGTAGGTACCAGAGTACCTACGTATTTAAATGCTGCGTCACATAAAATATATACAACTGATTAATTTGTAAAAGCAGAGATAGCAACATAAAAACATTGCAGAATAATTTTATCTTCCATAGCAGAATATTGTAAGAGCTCTGTCGGGCTTGATAACCTCGATATTTTCGTAGACAGTGATAAGCTCGGGGCACAGAACAAGGGGCCCAGTTACACTTAAGAACAACATTATTGCGATGCAGTGGCCTCGTGTCTGAAGTGTCTGGGATGTCGGGACACTCCTCTAGAGCACGATACCGCAATAACACTGCACATTCTGCCCTCAGACACCCGTTATTGTCATATTATACGGAATGTTTGCTGATTCAGATGTTTAGTAATGCGTGATTATGACTTGAGCGTTTTTATTGTATGTCTGGCGGTGAATAGGATCTGTTCTGGTATGAGCTCAACTTATTGCTTAGAGTGGAATATAGAAAATACTGCACTCAATAGAGAGTGCCTATTTATTTTTAATAACCGAGCGGTTATTAAAAAGAGAAATGTAACTAAAATAAAAAGGTCTCTTTATTATAATTCGATGTAAACAACAACAGCTGTTAATATGAATAAAGTCATAACCTTAGATTAATAAATAATTGGACTTCGCGCGCTCCGTCGCCGCTAACAACAATTAACAACGTATGTATACAAACTTACTTTAATAAAATTACTTTCAAGTATCGTAACGACTACAGTTCAGTGTTGGACAGCGGACATTGTTTTCTTAAAACAAAATCGTTTCCGCAGATAGAACTCCAAGTTTATCTGTTACCGATTTAATTTGATAATTCACATCGGATTGAAATCCGCGCTCGGCTTGTTCTTTGGTGATTCGTCTTTTGTCTTATTTTATTATGCTGTTACTCAGTCGCGACGATAAAGGCTAGCGAGACGGCTTGTCTGCCTGT
This sequence comes from Caradrina kadenii, assembly GCA_947462355.1. NCBI lineage: Eukaryota > Metazoa > Arthropoda > Insecta > Lepidoptera > Noctuidae > Caradrina > Caradrina kadenii. Next base: position 8,811,645 of record OX381683.1, on the reverse strand, counting down.
TCCCGGTTTTCTCGCCCTTGTTTATCCGGCTGGGGGTAGTTAGCGCGGCGGAGTGGCGCCCCGCGGCAGTGCCTCCGTAGCCCGCCCAGCGATGGGACGCTCCACGGCCGCCCCACTGGTCCCTACCGCACGCGTACGATCCCAACGACACAGGTGAACCACGCGAATATAAAAAAAGGACAATCATCTAATGTGACATGGACAAAATGACTCCTTTTATACATTTATATTGTGTTATATGGATAGAGTTATTGACTGGCTGCTGCACCACCACAGGTGAGTTGATAGTGCAATTAGCATTTTTATTGAGTTCGCCGGCAACTTGTCAAAAGTTTTGTGTAAAATAGGATTTATGTTTTACTGTTGCGGAAACAATGAATTTACGGTTTTACTGAAGTGTCTCCACTAAACTTTTCTAAAGTTTGTAGTGCTTAAAAGTAAGGTTAGGCTTTTAAAATATGAATAAATTGAAATACTTGATAATATTCCCGTCTCAAAAAGTCTAGTTCGAATTTTTTGAGTGATAATTTTTTTTCTCTCGCTTCCGATTTCTGTTGTTTTTTCAAACAAACAAATTATTCTGTGTTTACGTTCTTATAAAAAATACAAGACGTGGTTGTTAATAGCTTAAAATATTTTCTTCTTCACCGAGAAACATAAAGAATCTGAATAATATCATAAGTATTTTCCTGATTGTGTTTCTTGCCAATCTGACGTTGTAATGCAATGTTATTTTCCTTATAAACATTAAGTGCATGGAATTTCAATAAATTATAATGTTTTTATTTTATTATATTATTATCTTATTCTCATATGTCATGTCCAACATAGGTAGAATTTAAAATCTCAAACCTCCCTAAACGAACTAGATATTAATTTTAATAAAACTGTTTCTTTTTACTTCTAAATACTGTGATAATTATACGTACCTACTACGTAATTATTAGGTAAATTACATTTAATTAAAACTCATATATTCAAAATAGACCATGCGTATGTTAATACTTAGTTTGTACTATTATCATTAACGCCTTGAAACGAGGCGATTAATTAAATAGTCATTGTTTCCGTAAAAGTGTTTATTATTTATGAATTTAGGCCGTTCAGAGCATTTATTACTGATCGACGTCTGTTATTAGCCTTGTTACGTAATTAAAACCATTTATTATTCATTGTAACCTATATTAGGCTTCAGTACAATAGGTAAACAAGCAACATAAATTGTTCCGCGAAAAACCAACTACTCCACAAAATTGGTTATTGAAAAGGTTTTATAGTGCAACTATTAGTTGTAAAATATGTATTTTATATCGTAAATTTTATATGAAAAAATGAAAATATATCCTAATAAATAACACACAAGTTATCATCAATAATTTATAAAGTGGAAACGTAACATAGAAATAGAGTAATAGGGTCAAAAAATTACATGTTTGAATGACCCTTATCTGAAACACTTACAAGGGACCCTGACTATCGATTTCTAAGCAATCATAAAAATACAACTAAATCGTCCCTTTTCGAGTACTCGCGATTGCTAAGCTCCTTCAAGTAGATCTGTTCGGAGGGTCGCAAGACGTTGTTGCCATAACATACGAGTAATTCGGCTAACAAGGGGGAAAGATCACGAATAAAATGTACCCGGAGCAGTGACGGTGACGCATCGCCGGATATCCGTGGCCATCTTCCAAAGAAAGTGACTATATCGATGTTTTTTATCGATGTTAATACGTCGACTAACGTCTGACGTCAGTAGTTATCGTAAATCGCGCGAAGCTTGTTTTTTCGCTTCCCTAATAGGAGCATTAACTCACCAACGATGTTGACTAAACACACATAGGCACATGTGTGCACTCTCAAATAGAATTATTTGAGAGTGCACACATGTGCCTATGCACCGTATAAGCCCTAAAAGCTTTTTAAACAAATAAGCAGTCGGTAGTTTTTCACTTGCGATAACGTGGAATGGAATTTTCACTAAAAGTGGAGCAATTGCGAGTAGCAGTATGTAGCAGTATCAGTTAAATTCTTTGTTTTCTGTTGAATTGCATTTAAAGAAACCTAGAATAGCGTTTATCGTTAGGTGTACCCACAGGAATTATTGACACATTGTAAAGTGAATTGACATCATAAAAAAATATAGTTATTTAAGTCAAGAAGCGTTAAAAAATATTTTTATATTGTAAAAACTCTTTGGAATAAAAATTTATTTACAAATGTCATAATAATTTTTATCACGCTCAGTAACTTGAAAATCTATTATTTTGTGACATTATAACTTTAATAACATAGACCTCGAAAGCGTTGATCCTCTTCTGTTTGACGTTTTTTTGCGAAAGCAAATTACAAAACATAGATTGAAAACGAAATGAATACAACTCCGTAACGTAATAATAATTGTTATTCCGTAGAACATTCCTGTTATTCAATTGACGCGATTCAAAGTGACGACTGCGAAGGCTGGAAATTTTAAGCATAAAAAAGGCGGTCAAACGCGAAAGGTCTACACAAAATTACGTGCAAGAAATACGTAAAAACAACCCTTAAAAAACAAGTATAAAAGTTTTTCAAAACAGGACGAACGTAAAACAAACAATTGAATTCGTATCTACTTGTGTAAACTTGGCTTAAGAAAAAAACTACAGCGTAATATAACTTTTGACTTAAAATAGCTTTCGAATTTCGAGCCATGTTTAAAAAAAATGGGTCATCTGACTTCTCATTATTTTTATTAAATAAAATTACAGAAACTCAAATTGCTCGTTTTCTAGCGTAACGTAATACAAAAAACTTTTTCTAAATTGGTTTTAAGGTTGTGAAACTTTTTTCATAAATCAGTTCTTTGTAATAGCCCAGCGTATCTTTAAATTATCTTCGTTTTCTTTACTTTTAGTGCTTTCTTCTTAAGCATTTTTTATTAGATTTATTGTAATTAATCAATGCATTGTAGGTTTACCCTTAGCATAATTTATAGCTGACGAATTATTTATAGAAGAAAACGTAATTTATGGAAGATTACTTATAATACGTACCTGTAGACTAGACTCTTCATAATCATCATCAATTTGTCTTCGATATTAATTTCACAGAATAGTGAGCATTTGAAAACGATTGACACTGTTTGTATAAATACGAATCATACATTCTGAGCCAACAAACAGAAAAGCCAATATTTAGGCGCGACGCATCTAATTTAAAAAAAAGGGGGAAAGAGTGTGATACTTCATTATCTATCCCTATCATCTACAGTTAGTAAACTGTTTGCCAGCAAATAAGATATTAGAGTTTTTGGTTGATCTTCGGAATCAAGATTTGGCAAAGTGTAATTAGGAATTTTCGATTATTAAAATGTAAGACGCACCAAGAGGTATCGTGTTGCCCAGTAACTGGGTTGTGGAGGTCAGATAGGCAGTCGCTCCATGTAAAACTACTGGTATTCAGCTGCATCCGGTTAGACTGGAAGCCGACCCCAACATAGTTGGGAAAAGGTTAAGTAGATGATGATGAAATTATAAGACGCAATCCACAGTTAAAAATCCTCGATTAGTATCTTATCGGAATATAAAATATATACCCGGCACAAATAATCCTAACATATATCACCAACGGAATCGATTTACATTTTACAATACAATTATCAAGAAGAAAAATAAAGAAAATAAAGGAAGCATATCATAAAATGCTTTCGTAATAAGTACTAAACGTTATTCCTAATGAACGCGAACTACAACCTGCTACACGGTGAGTATCTATTTATTAGCGCTGCGAACACGGATTTATTTAACAAAAACCATTTAAGTAGGATTCCTAAGAGCGCTTCAATAGGTATTATACTCTCTTCCTACGTTCAAAGAAGCTGGCATGCAGCTAATGATGGAGTCATACTGTTAGTTTCACTTTATAGAGGAGAAGTAAGCGGCACGCCTACGAAAAATTTAAAATCTCTCGAATCCCAGGTCGAGTAAAGAGTGTTATTGGGTTTTCCTATAAAATTCTCAGTAGCAGCTCGGAGTTGGGATTTGTGCCCGGTTAACGGCAATAGGCTCGCCCCTATTACATGGGACCAAAATATATTGGCGAATTGTGGGAATGAGAGTGTACATTGGTACACCACTGCCTTACCGTTCGGAGATTACAAACGTGATGGTGTGTTATGTTTATTAATACGCTGATAAAAAACTTTGTACCCCTTTTAGAATATTAGGCGAACCGAGACGTCTGAAATTTGACATAGTTAAAGTTTGTATGACGGCAGAAATGCAGAGAGCTAAAATTAATTAAAATAAAAATAGGGTCAAGTTTTTACCATATGCAATAACTCGTAATGTTTACTATATTTATCGTTTCCCTAAATCTTAACTTAAGAATGAAGACAACATTTATGGCATTATAACAATCGTATATAATATTTTAGTGTTATTGGGTTTTTCTATGAAATTCTCAGTAGCAGCTCGGTGTTAGGATTTGTGCCCGGTTAATAACATCAGAATTGTATATATGAAAAAAAATATAGCGAGGTTTCAGTAGTATCCTTATTGAACTAAATAGGTACATAGGTACGAGTAGCTACTGCAGCAATCGCTGAAAAGGGAGACCAGTAGTAATAGTATATGTATAAGTTTAAGAAAAGGAATATACTTACCTACTTACCCTTAGCAACAACATTCCATACCCAAAATCAGGGATCAGACTCTCAAATAAATTAGTCTTAATGTACATGTGCTGTTAGTTCAAATATGAAAGGGGCGACTTCTGAATTCAATCCACTTATGGGTAAGTTGGCAATTGGGCTGGAAGCGGCGTGTTTACCCTCCGAATGACCCCGTGTCAACGAGGCTCGAGAAGTTGCGACCATCCCCACACTTGGATCTACGAAACTATATTAGTACATTGGCCGTGTTTAATTTATATTAAAGCCGGATTGTTACGATGAAGTTAGCCACAGTTTTGGCACGAATTATTTGGTAAAATTAAACTGTGCGGTTGTAACGTTGTATTTAGTTTACAGTATAGCAACTATCTAATAAATTATAAGTACCTACTCATAAGTCGTTAAACTATAAAATAAAAAATACTCATCAACACATCAATCATTTAATCATCAATCAGTCTCAGCGATCTAAATATACATATCTCAGCCGGAGCTCGGCCTGCACTTACCAAAAAAGTATTAACACTTCATAAAACATAAAACAAAATCAAGGCATAAAAATGATGTGTAACGTGTCGCACACGCACTATAACTTTATCGATAGCGCCGCATCCACTGAGCTCACTCGACAGTCTCAATTATTCATCTCCCGTCGATAATGGAACAATCCTGTCGACGCTACGAAGTGGGCCTGTCAACGCTAGGCGTAATGCCATATATAATACTATTCACAAAAATCTATCTCGATTAAAAATAGACTATGACATTTCAATGTTATAATAAAAAAAACAAAATAATTATTTTCGATGGTTTACTGATCTTTAAAAACATTTAACCTTTGTGAAATACCTGTCATATGGATATGGATGTTGTGAGTAAAATTTAAATCTGCAACTGAAAACGAACCATAACAGATAATAAAAAAAGTTTAAAACTATGCACTGTGGACACGCTTCGTTTATGTTTTAAAGATAAATGCCATTCTGTACAATTTAATTGACACTCAACCCAAACAGAGAGTTAATAAAAAATACACAAATCTATTTATAAATAATCCCTTTAAGCTCTCTATTGTAATGAGACAAAGTTTTGGCACAGAAACGGAACAAAGTAAGTGATTATTATTAGTGAGGGGAAGCAGAGTGCTCTATTTATCATCGTGCCACAATTAGAGCTTTATAACTAATGATGGTACTAACCATTAGTTAGTCAGCTTATTTCTTTAAGCTATTTAATTTACACGTACAAATTTCGTGTTTTTGCTATAGGTAATACCAATTTCAAGTAATCACTACTATACTATGAAAAGCCCAATAACATTTTGCTCGACCTGGAAATCGAACCCAGGACCCCATGCTCCTCAGTCGCGCCTGCGACCACGAGACCAACGGGGCAATTCAAGTAATCACCTGTTAGGTATTATGGAGGATTCATGCCTGGGATATACAATAAACACCACACTACACACACGTACACACACTACCCTCACTACACTACTACTTACTATACTAGTCAATTCTTAACAATATTTTTTCCTTTCCTATATGATTTTTCTTCGAAATATTGGATCCACATATTATTACAAACAAACCTAAAATGAGGTCCCTCACATTTACTGGCTAAATGTCACTAAATCATATCTTAGGTTAAACGTATCTCTAAAGGTCGATAATGGGCGTACATATTTTAAAAGAACCCACAATTTTGACTACCTAGACTCTAAAATGTAGGTAAAATCTACTGTTTCAATGTCAAAAGTAATAAACGATTGAATATCAAATCGTTCGGATTCTAGTATTGACATTGATATAATACCATACCATCACGCCTGTATTTCCTGAAGTGTTAGGCAGAAGTGTACCAATGTACACCCACAGTTCACCAGTATGCTTAGGTCCCATGTAATAGGGGGCGAGCCTATTGCCATTACCCGGGCACAGATTCTAACTCCGACCTGCTACTGAGAATTTCATAGATAAACCCAGTAACACTTTTTGCTCGAGCTGGGAATCGAACCCAAGACCTCTAACGTAGCAGTAGCACTTAGGACTACTAGGCTAACGAGACGGTTCATCAGTTCATATCAGAGTAACATAAGTTATTTAAACTGAAAATGTCGAATAATGTATTTAGGAACACATCATCATTCAACAGTAATTGAGGTCTTATTAATGAGTACTAGAGCTCTAATTAATAATTATAATTAATAAGGTTACAGTGTTTAGTAGCTTGGGTGACTACAGATTATTATTAGGGCTTTAAATACATATGAAGCCATGTATGTAGGATGTATGATGTAGATATCATTGTTCTTTGCAGACTGCTGAAAAAAATTCAATAGTGGCAAACAGGTGAAAGCTGACCACAATGTGGGGAATTTTACTATGCATTATCTGTAGTGAACTTTTACGGCACCTAAAGTATCAAAAGAACCCTGTCATATTACATACCCAAAATAATATAATTTATTCAAGCTTTTCTCATCAGAATTTCTGTTCAATATAAACTGGTTTCTATTTTTCGCTCAACTGTTGTTTAAATTTACTCGTAGGACACAATTTTGCCTAGTAACTGATTTAACTGACATGCTTGTAACAAAATTATAAGCTACGTATGCACAATTAAAAACTTTAATCGAACGCGCTTCTCTAGTTTTCATATAATTACACCACAAAATTACTACAATATAATAACAATAAATGATCTAATATACTTAGACCAGAATCGGCCAGTAATTTGTTAAAGTTCTTGTGTCGGTACAAAAATGGGGTCGCAACTTCGAAGGATAAATGTTAGAACCTTTTTATATAATTTACGACTTGTCTAGAAGTTTTATCAAAGTCTTTTTGGTCTAGTCTAGTAAGTTGAATACATGGTTCGTGAGTGAAGCCCCGGGTTAATGTACCGTGTCGACTGGAACATTTTATTTCTTTAAACTGTAAGATCTTAAAATCCTAGAACGAAGTTTATAAAGCTTGACGATAGCGTACCTACTTCAAGGTTTATTTTTAGTCTAATGGCAGTAATAAGTCACCGGTTTGACAAAATAACATAAAATTACACCTGTGTCAACGGTACACAGAATTAATGTAAAAGTAATTCCTTTAATAAACAAAAGCCCGTTTGTCCAAACAACCCGGTCGAGTATTATTTATGAAATGTGTGGCATACATTGATTTTGTACATATCGAATGAAAATTCGTATGAATACAAACATTACGTAATTTATACAAACCTGTTAACTAAAACCATTTGTTTTTGCTAACCATGTCTGTTGCCCTTGAGATTAAAGTTAAACAGAATATTACAACAATGTTCTAATTACAGGTCGGGAATTACCCACCGGGCAAAATGTAGTGTCTGTAGCACCTATAGAAGTTCCCGATGGTAAGTGTTTTATTTGTAAATAAGAGTTAATGTATATTCCCGAGGAAAACGTACTTAATTTAATTGGAAAACTTTTCAAAGAAAGGGTACATGAACATTTTTTCAGGAAATGAATGGTAGATTACTATTTCAAAAGTTATTGATACGCTAAACGCTTGACTATTATTTTGCCTAAACAGAAATTAATAAGCTGATATTAAAATCAGCGATTGGTGCATTGACGTAAAACAATTTTTACTTTCAAATGATTTTTTTTTTTTACTACATGAAAATATTCTGCAACTTAAAATAATAAAAATGTAGACCGTTCCTACTTTCTAGATAATGACAGCATCAAGCCATTATTTATGATCGCTTTAAAGTGCACTAACTACTTTACTCCTTCTTTTTACTTTCTTGAAGACTGAAGTAGCTCATAATATTCTATACATCAGTATCGCTCAACGCTAAGGCTGTGGGCTCACCAGTCGTGCAATGGCGATGCCAACTCTATGACGCACAGTGTGACTAAACAAACCCCTTTTAACAATATAATTATTTATTCGGAGTAAAAAAAACTATTATGACTGTAGCTCTGTAGCTGGATTGCGACAACAAATTGTTTTCTTCTACTCAGGCTCAGTTGTTTTTTGATGAGTCAAACGGCATTATTAAGTTTCTTCGTCGCAAATAGATTTACAATTTAAATGTCTGAGGAATTCTTACAACAAGCGTGGTTAAATCGCTTAAGTACACCAGTGTAGCTTGAGCTTAATACCGTGTTTTCACCATCACGACCTTACTAAATTAATGCTCGTTATCTTAATCCATTTGCGGAGAAAATTAAAGGAAAGAAAATTTTATATATTTTTCATTCATTTTTATCTTGTGTACTTAGGTGAGTAATATGAGAACCATTAAGTAGGTACTCGTTTTTATCTCGAGGCTAGTTTGTTGATAGGGATGAGCGGTATGCCAAGCTACTAAAATGCGGCAATAAAATCTATCTGTTTGTTCAGTGGGTTGGAAACCCCTGACCTCAGACTGCAACTTGCGCGATAACTTTTCACCTTTACAATACACTCCAAGATCGATAAACTCAAGAATTTTCCTTAAGCACTATATAAATAAATGTAGATATGTAAGCAACCTAATTGTTAGAGACTTCTACTACTATATGCTTAATTAATTAATAATAAAAAACAAAAAAGAAACCTGATAGAGCATCAAAAAACTCATCCGCATCTCTGTCAATGAGACAAGTGCCCCAAAAGGCTGGCAGCATTGCCACGTTGTATGGCAACGCTGATTCTTTGGCCCAAGAAAAGGCCAGCCCTTCGTAACCCTTTTGTACCTACATCGTAATAATAATTAAAAACGATCGTTATGCCACGCGTTAATATTAATGTGGTTCACAAAAATATTTAAGAACTTTCCATTCATTCACATTTGGGTTAGTTAATTGCTCTGTAGACTGATATATATATATCCACTTCGCACTATACACACGATTTATAACGTAAACTTTTTTTAATTGCCTCGTTAGCCTAGTGGTCCTAAGCGCGACTGCTACGCTAGAAGTCTTGGCTTCCATTCCAAAGTCGAGCGAAGTGTTATTGGTTTTTGCTATAAAATTCTCAGTAGCAACTCGGAATTAGGATTTGTGCCCGGTTAATGGCAAGAGGCTCGCCCCTTATGGGACCGACAAACATACCTTCGAACTGTGGGTGTATATTGATTACACCTCTGCCTAACCCTTCGGGGAATAAAGGCGTGATGGTATGTATGTTATAACATAAAGTTTATAAATGTGAGCGATAATACCGTGAGCTGGTCTCCAGTGAACAACATTGGGGATTAGGAATGTAAGCCTGTTTGCTCATGTTCGAGTGATCGATGCCTAACGTGCCATGAGGAAACCTATATCGTAAAGCTAAGTTTATATATCTAGGTTTGACGTTTGACGCTACGCTTCATATTACGGTTAACATCGTACCACTAGATATGGAATGTGATCTATTATTAATAGATACTTTGAAACGATATCCATCTATCTGTCTTCTGTACACACTTCCTTGACTGATTGATTGACTGACGGACTGTGTACCCTTTTTTTTTTTTTTGTTTTTTTTTTGGGGGTGGGAAATCATCATATAACTTCTCCCGCCCTGGGCGGAGCGGGAGGGAGTGTCAGACTTTTACTGACTAAAACCCACCCATGTTCCTTCTTGTGCCCTTTGCGTTCCGGGGCCGGGCCTAAACCTCTGAGGATATAAACATGTTAAGGGAAAAGCGTTAAGATAGTTCGCGATATTATTTTTTTTTTCGTGTTTGGAGTTTGAAGCGTCACATCAGGTTGTAAAATAATACCAGCCTAGTAATGTCTCATTTTAGGGCAAATGCCTCTTCTCGTATAGATAAGGCACGAACATTGATCACCACGCTTGCTCAAGGCAGATTGACGATTTAAGACTTAAATTGATTGTCAGTCCAGGTTTTCTCACAATGTTTTCCTTTACCGTCATGTTGTATATTGATCAAAATATGATTTTCGACAGTAACGGGAGAATGTTTTACAGAATCATTACAATCATCGAAACGACTTTGCTATCGAAGTTGAAATAAGACAGACATACATTATATGTCAATTTCATAAAAATGTGACCTTTCCGTCCAATTCTACTGAGCTGCAAATTGCAGAAAACGTAAGGAAAATTGAATTTCACGGGCTACCTTAGCGACGTTCCTTAGAACCTCTACATATGCCCGAATGTAGAGGTTCACGAAGAAAGAATTTTCAAAATGTAATATGGGGTTTGATGTTTACATGCTGTCGAGTTGGGGGCGTATGCCAGTGTTCATATTTGCGCAGCCTCTTAAATCATTTATAAAATAAAATCAATATGAGATCAGAAATTTATTATTGCACTACTACTCATAAAGGTCTCTTCTTACGAAGAGAAGAAAAAAGCATTAATCTCCGTCCTTCCTCGAGGCGAATTGGCGATTTCAGACTAATATCTATACACATAATGTTTATAGATATAAAATAAGTCCAGGTCTAAGCCAAAGTGTACTTTCATTTGAAAAGTTAATGTTATTATTTTTTTAATTTTGATTTAATATAATTTACAAACAAACTGTGTAACATCTGATGACATCCAATAATCTTTTAAATAAAGTTATCATTCATTCAAAAATATAATAAAATCGTAACAAAGTAATGTATGTTGAAGCATCACGCAATTACTATCGGACAGATTTAGTTCAAATTTTGTATGAATTTTCATTTTATGAGTATGAATATTCCCTACTGGTCTGGTCAGTCTAGAGGCATTGTCATGTTCTTGCTATGGGGAATATTACGGGATCTCTCTAATACGTAGACCAACTAGGTTCACTTGGAGGACAGTAATGATATAGTATTCAATACATTATGTCCGTTACAAATAAGTCGCAAGCAAAAAAAAAAACAAAAATATCTTTCCTCTTTAGATAAAAATTATTATTTAAATATTGTTATTATCATAATCATAGAAGTATAAAAACAAATACTTCCATTTAAGCATGATTATACGTACAAACTAAATTAAAGTAGTTCACTATTCGCCTTAGGGATAACTGATTTCAAACAATCAATACAATTGGAACAACTCGTGTTAAAAGTAAAATCTATACTAATATTATAGAAGTAAAGTTTGTGAGGTTGTAGGGGGTAATCTACGAGACCGATTTTGGAAATTCTTTTACCCATAGAAAGCCACGTTATTTGTGAGTGTCAAAGGCTACGCGGGCAACAACTAGTATTTAAAAAATAAATAATAGCATTAACTTGAGAGCCAGTGAGCTAGTGAACTAAACCCGTGTTAAAAATAAAAATGAAGCCGCTTTCTTTGCTTAGAAAGACTTGAACTTATGTAAATACGTGTCATGTATCCTAGCAAATAACATACTTTATCTGAATCTCACACCCTTCTGCAACCGCTAACTTTTTAAAGGTCGCTGTTTCAGATTGATGTTTTTTTAGCATTGTGCTTCTTATACATTATTTTGTCGGTGAAAGAGCGATACAGCGACAAACCGCTATTTGTCGTTGGTGGCCCGGGTATAAATCACGCAACCCTACAGCTAGGGTCGCCATGTATTCGACCTATGTATATGTAGTCCGGTATTTATGCTACTTATCTTGGCAAGCGAAGGAAGACAATGATATACGCTGTTGTTGAAACCGGTTGCGACAAATGAGCTTAATTACTCATTCAACGCTTTTTTTCTTGACCGAATAGGTATAATGAAAGCTGGTTGGCTTCTCCAACTCTCCACAAATTAATAATGTGAGAAATGATGTGCCAATAGACAGTCTATGTCGGTTTAGAGCTTAAGTTTTTTAAAAATTGCAGCAGCCATAAATGAAATATTTTACTAGCTTATTTTTTACCACCATTTATTTATTATAAAAGATTTACTAAATAAATTCTCTTTATCTAAACGAAGTCATATATTTACACATGAAAGTGGTATTAGGCCTATCTTTTTGTAAATAAATCATACAGATAAACTCGTAGAGATTCAGAGCGTATAATTCCGATGACAAAATATCATAAAACTGTCCTATAATTTCATCAATGTGAGTTGGCCACAGGCCGGCGGCGCCGCGACGCGTTGAAACGGCGGCAGACGCGCCGGCACCGCTCGTCATATTTGTGACTCTTTTTACTTCTTCTAAAACTTTTATAACAAGTAAACATGTTTACAAGAGTCATTACCACACTATTTATTGAACCATTCTTTTCAGAATCGATGTATCCGAGATTCGCCGAACCCATACCGAATGTTACGGTTACAGTTGGCCGGGACGCCCTGCTTGCGTGCGTTGTGGATAATCTAAGAGGATTCAAGGTAAATAAATTATAGCACTTGATTCAGTACGGGCATAAGATGATAACAGTCTAAAATATTTCCTTGAAATATCAAGGGATCGATAGCCAAAAGTGACCTAGATTATTGATGTTTTCAAAGTCGATATTTAAAGAAAATTTATAAAGACCAGTGACAATAATTACAATTCGAACTCATAGAAACACAAATCTATATTTCCTAAAGCATATCAGACTCAATAACCTTTTGTGTTTGTAGGTAGCATGGGTCCGTATGGATACACAGACAATCCTGAGTATCCACCACAATATAATAACTCAGAACGCGCGCATCAGTCTGTCGTACAACGACCACCGCTCGTGGTACCTGCACATCAAGAACGTGCAGGAGGTGGACCGCGGCTGGTACATGTGCCAGGTCAACACCGACCCCATGCGCTCCAGGAAGGGATACCTGCAGGTTGTGGGTGAGTATACTACCTCCGTCGGTCTGTCGTACAACGACTATCGTTAGTAGTACCCCAAACCTGAACATTAAGTAAGACCTATTTGTTAGGTTGACACCAACCCCATGCGCTCCAGAATGAAAGAGAGTCCAACGTCGGTACAATAACCTCAGCTTTAGTTTCATTGCAATAAAGATTTAACTATGTGAGGTAATTAAGGATTTCTAATTTGAAGGTTTTTTTTTTTTTTTTTTTGTTTTTTTTTTTTGGTGGGTGGGAAATCATCAAATAACTTCTCCCGCCCTGGGCGGGACGGGAGGGAGTGTCAGACTTTTACTGACTAAAACCCACCCATGTTCCTTCTTGTGCCCTTTGCGTTCCGGGGGCGCGGTATCTCTTGCGAACAACCCGCAGCCCCGGCAGGCATCGGCCCTCAGTGGCCCCTTCCTTTTGCTGACATCTCTTTGAGGCGCGCGTGGAACACGAACGCGCCGTCGACACGGCCTGTCGTTATGCAACGTAAGGACGGTGAGCTACCCATTGCTCACCGTCCACAGGCCCGAATTTGAAGGTTGCAAATATTACGAATATCTATTGTGAGGTAACTTAATGTTGAATTTACTAATAACGTGATACCTAATACCACTGCTCCAACATTTACAGATTGACGTCAGATTATTAGATGTACGAAAATGTTAGACATCGACTCTGTTCACTAATTGACATATTGACAAGAGCGCAGAATAAATCTGAGATGTATCAATGTCAGCTTCTGTTTATTCAATGTTAATTAACGGGAAAAGTTTAATTCCTTATATCCAATGTTTATGACTGTTACCTAAACAACTTTACCATGGTCCTATAATTAACATAATTCAAGATTTATTTTCGTAAACAGACATGCCTTAATATGGAGCCAATGCTGAATTCGCAAAAAAAATCTCTTACATTTGGCACTCAAAGTATTAACATTTGAACTGAATTATCGAAGAATAATTACCTATAATATACTGTCGCCAAAAGTTTATTCATTAATGTGCTTTCATCCCTTCATTACAATTTTACGTACTTCACTAAGTACGTAAAATCTTGTGGGTACACAATTAATTTGTTTACACAGTGCCACCATCAATCATCGATAACATGACATCAACGGATATGGTAGTTCGGGAAGGTTCTGACGTAACCTTGGTGTGTCGAGCGTCTGGGTACCCTGAACCTTACGTCATGTGGAGACGAGAGGATGGACAAGACTTTAATTATAATGGAGAATCAGGTAAGCAAGCTCAGATGGATGTTTAAGAAAATAAGTAAGAAAAAAATAAGATAAGTGAAAGTCGAAATACATCTTTTTTTTGTTAAATAAAAAAAAGGCTAAATGCCCATTGCAAACGATAGCTGACCGATTTTTTTGTCGGAGACAATGTATCGAACGAATTCCGATATACCAACGCGGATGTCCCATAAAATCAGTTCTACGAAACTACCGAAACGGACCGATAATCGGTCCTACAAATAGCCTGACGTGGGCGGATGCCCTAAAGGTGATCCGCGTCAGCAACTTACTGATTATTAACCGATATATTTTCTCCAAGTTATATGTTTGCTGAAATTTCCGAATATTTAATGAAAACAATTACCAAAAATGTAAGAAAAATAGATTTACCAGATTTCCTTGGCGCATCCCCCTTTAACATTAACTCACAAATTTATTAATTATAAACCGATGGTGTTTGTATGAATAAAGTTACAAGTATTGTTGCCTTTCTCGAACATTGTAATTACAAGGTAACAAAGAGATTTTTTTTATGAAAATTCTTATATTAATAGCTACCATGAATCGACTTTGTAGTTTTTCTTTGTTACCTTATTTCTGCCTTTGTAGTTATGTTTGAAATTAAATTCTTACAAAAAGTAATTCGTGTTACGGTTACTTTGTAAAATGATGTAGATTTTTGTCTGTCTAGAATTTGTTCTTAAAGAGACATGCTAATGTTCTTACAAAATGTAAGTAGGTACGTTGTATAGCTCCAATTCCCAGATCTTAAATGAACCCTTTTCATAACTTAAGGGTTCATTTAAAAGTTCTAATTCGATATTCTTGTACAGCTAGGTTAGCCTTTCAGCTTTGTGGGATCGTCTCCGTTGCCCAACGCTACACACGGAATTTCACTTTAACTTGAATTGAATTAAATGTACGTACGTACTAGGCAATAGTGGTGGAATACTTGAGGTTTTGTGTTTTCAACAGGAATGGTAATCACAATGCTATAAGAAAATATATCGAAACCTCAAATTAAGACTAAATTACCTTCAATTACACCTTAACTTCCACAACATATGGAACGAAACTTTTCAAACTGTCATTTGGAACACATTAAAACGGTGAACATTTTAATTGTGGGTAGAATCCATCGTTAATTTCCCTGTAGGCTGTTGTTAAATAAAAATCATTTTCTGTCTTAATTAAAATGTTTGTCATAGAAAACAATCACGCGTTTCTAACAATCAGAAAAACGCACAGCTGTGGTAAAAAGTACTTGGCGTCAAGTTGACAGTCCTTTTTGGAAAGAAAATTGGAAATGAATTTTAAACTGATAGCTCTCTACCTGGAAATAATAGTCTCATTACATATTAATATCACGAATACGACATAAATTTCAGCTAGTAGTCTTAGCGTTTAAGAACATTGAATCGTACCACATTTATTTCGTTAAATGTTCATTTTTGTCGGCAGTTAGCGTTGTGGATGGAGAAACGTTGACAATAACAAAGGTGTCGCGGCTACACATGGGTGCTTACCTGTGTATAGCATCTAATGGAGTGCCGCCTTCGATTAGTAAACGGATCATGCTCATGGTTCAATGTGAGTATTATCTACTTGCTCCCGATATGTGGAACTGACATCACTTGTAATTATAACTGACATGGCGTGTATGAAGAGCAGGTACGATTGAGAATATTGTGAAGTGAATTGGTAAGTTTATAGGTACTATTAATTATGATGATGTAAGTGAGTGATAGATAATATTAATTAGTTTAAAATAAAATAGCTTTAAGCATAACCTTAACATAACTTTGAAAATTTCCATACACCGACTGAAGAAAAATGAACAGAACAGAATTCGAGTGATTGGCTCAAATTGTAGCCTCAAACTTTCAGGATGCATCAATCCTGAATTACGCATCGCATTCAGAATTTCTCCTAATAGGTAGGCACTGTAAACAGAAGATATTTCACATGCTTCAAAATCAACTTCGGAATGGAAATATATTGTGTAGTTTACGGTTCCAAAGATAAGGGGTAATTTGAGAGGTAAAACTTTGCTTAGCCTTTTAATAAGTTTAATCTTATGCTGACTGTTTTTTGCCCATACTTTTTCCCTAGAACATTACATTATACTGGTTTTAACACGAAGCTTAAATTCTGTTGGCAGTTGCTCTGATTACAAGATTCATTTCAACGGTCTTGAAATAGATGGATCGATGCTACAATGTGAGGTATAATGTTAAAGCAGTACCTATTAAACATCTTTAAAGGCATAGTAAAGCCATATATACCCTCCTTACGCTAAATATGTTTGAGCCCCAGGTATGGCGTAAGCCCATTACCAACCGTGCACAAATCCAAACTCCGGGCGTCTACAGACAAATTTCTAAAACCCATAGTCGTAACTATTAGCAGTCACCTTAGCAATCATTTGACCTGCTTAGAAGAAGATGATGACATAGTATTCAATACTTAATTAGGTCGACGTAATACTCAGGTCGAAGGGAGCGAAGTCGCGGTCAACAGCTAGCAGAATATAAATACATACTACAAACATGTATAGAATAGTTTCAGAAAATTTCAGTTGTAATTAACAACATTGTTTGACCTACTTTTGAAATAGTTTTTGTAAAAATTACACAAGTCAATATAACCCAGACCGATAATTTATTTTTTATTGGTGCTTATTATAAATTAGTGCATAATATAGAAGTCATATTGGCGGATCTAGTGCTAGTTTCCGCCTGCAGATTCACTAACAATACAAATTGACAAGTGAACGAGTCGAGCCAGCGACTGAACGGTCATCCGTGTTTTATTAGTGCTGTAATAGCTTGGGTGTCCGTACTAGTGTTTATCGATTGCCTACCTACCAGTTTGAATCGCTCTGCTTGTTTGACACGCTATGATTAGAGGCTCAGAATAGATTGGGTTTACACATGTTTAGTACACACCGATTAAGTAGTTAAATATGTTTGTTTATTAAAACGGTCACTGTTATTTTTTTGATTGGTAAATTATATGTAATAGTCTTAGAAAGAAAATTATTTGGATCTGAAAATTATTGATCGATGTTTAGAGCCGATATTATATAATATACTATATGTAATATATGTTTTGAAAAAAGGTTTCTTGGTTTCTTTCGCTCTCAAATCCTGCCAATACAAAGGACGACAGACACAAAAATCGGAAAATGTCACTTGTCAATATTCATAACTTCACCAGACGTCAATGTCATCGCAACGTAATTTGTTTCTAATTCAAGTCCACAAAGTCGTAGATTTACTTGAATATAAATACTCTAAATGTTATTGTCTAATATACTATATATATATATATATATATATGGAGTTGGCATAACCTTAGTTTTGGTTTACCATAAACATTGAAAAAGAGTAGTACCTAAAGAAATAAATCTGATATCGCGAAAAAAAACAGCCTATCTATATGTTTGCTAACTTGACAAAATTTACAGATCAGCTGATATTTTTTTTACGCGATTTCATGTTTGGTCCTATAGTAAAAGCTGTTAATAATGAAAAATTCAATGACCCCATTTCAGGAAAACAAGAGCTTCCATAAAGTTCAGTGATAAGTGAAGGTACAATAAAACTTGTAAGGGGTGAATCTGAGGGCAGCAACATTGACGACAACTATTGACTCGTGGCCGACCCATTATTTACAAACAAGTTTTCCCACTTTCCGGATTTTCCGGATTGGTAGTTAAATCTGTTCTAACTTTTATTCCCTATACCGACATGTTTGTGTAATTAGGAGGGAGTTTGTGTTGCAAATTAAATGTACAAAATTATGCACATATCTTTTCTAGAATAAGCTTTGTAATACAAAACACCAAAAAAAAACACAATAATACGTTCGTGAAGGCGTCTTGAACGCAATCGAAGTTGAGGATTGGGTGTATCTTTGCTCTACTATAATTAAAAACTTAATAATTTCAACAGTTCCTCCGATGCTGTCTATCCCCAATCAGCTGGAAGGCGCATACATCGGGCAGGACGTGACCCTGGAGTGCCACACAGAGGCGTACCCCTCCTCCATCAACTACTGGACCACTGACCGCGGAGACATGATTATTTCCGGTGAGGCTTGTTTAATATGCGCGCTCACATAAATAATGTAGGTTCTCTGCTCAGGGAACAAAGCATATACGTGTGCTACATGCTACGATATGTACATAGCTATACAGACACTTTTTATTTGCTTGACCTTATGAAATCACTAGCTTATGCCCGGACTTCATATTCCAGGAGAACCGTAGATTTGTCCAAGATAAAAAGTATCGTATGTGTTATGCCACACTACAATCCATCTCAGTGTCATATTTCAGCCCGATCTGATTAACCGTTTAAGCGTCAAAGAGTAACAAACATCCATCCATCGTCACAAACTTTCGCATTTATAGTATTACTAGGATTTAAAAAAGACGGTACCCTACACTAGGAATATTTCCTGTACCGTAGGTGTGTTTACGAACATATAAACTCACATATACAAACGACTAGACCAACAACAACGTGTAGGCTATACAAATATTTGTTCCATTGTTCCGAGCGGGCATCGAACCCACGACACGCAGCGCAGCAGTCAATTGCTTGAAAGGGGCCACTGAGGGCCGATGCCTGCCGGGGCTGCGGGTTGTTCGTAAGAGATACCGCGCCCCCGGAACGCAAAGAGCACAAGAAGGAACATGGGTGGGTTTTAGTCAGTAAAAGTCTGACACTCCCTCCCGCCCCGCCCAGGGCGGGAGAAGTTATTTGATGATTTCCCAACCCCCAAAAAAAAAAAAAAAAAGCAGTCAATTGCTAAGACATTGCGCCAACCGTGCTGTCAAATAAATAAATAATGTTGCTTCCATTGAGATATACCCAAATCCCACTCTAAATCAATTTGTTTTATTGATCTGATAGATTGTAAAGCGTAATTAATAAATGACACGCAATGTATTTGATGGTTTGATTTGGTAATAGGTTGAATATTTAAAGCAAGGAAGGAAAACTTTATTTGAAGGATGTCCTCCATTTTCCACTAGTAAGTACCTACGGTTCTAAAGTATGGTAGGTTTATTATCCAAAGGCTGTAATACTATGAGGCGTCGTTATTTAAATCATGCAGGATTTAAATTACGAAAAGTGGTTCAAAACCTAATAAAGCTTCATACATTATAAACGAGTTCTCCGTAAAGCTGTAGTTTCAATGAACTTTCAATAGCCTTATTTGAGCTCCACCGATGAACCACAGCCGCTAACTAACAAGCCATAAACGCCATATTATCGAACTATGAACACAACACAAATACGTACATTTATCATATTGGCATAAATAACATGCGTTCCTGTCAAGTAAGCCATCGTTCGATTGTATCATTGATTTATGACTTCATAATGAAAATAGTTTCCCTTGTATCGGAACAAGCGAACGAGGTGTAGTCGAATACGTTTCAAATGTACTCGTTCATGCGCGGGTAGAGCATAGTTGGATAATGAAATATTTTACAATTCTATTTCCACTTCGATTCAACTGAAATGAATAAGACAATAACAACTTTGCATCAAAACTAATTTGCATTTTTTTGGTTGCCACTGTTATGTCATACCAAGATAATTCCTTATCAAGCTACCGGTATTTTAACGTGCAACTAAACATTTGTATTGTCTCTGCAGTACTTATTCGTCGAACATCAACTTTCTAGCATTTTTTTTTTTTTTTTTTTTGGTGGATGGGAAATCATCAAATAACTTCTCCCGCCCTGGGCGGGACGGGAGGGAGTGTCAGACTTTTACTGACTAAAACCCACCCATGTTCCTTCTTGTGCCCTTTGCGTTCCGGGGGCACGGTATCTCTTGCGAACAACCCGCAGCCCCGGCAGGCATCGGCCCTCAGTGGCCCCTTCCTTTTGCTGACATCTCTTTGAGGCGCGCGTGAAACACGAACGCGCCGTCGACACGGCCTGTCGTTATGCAACGTAAGGACGGTGAGCTACCCATTGCTCACCGTCCACAGGCCCGTAACCAACTTTCTAGCATGACGATCGGTTTTTTAATAAATATGTACTTTCTTAGTTTATATTGGACATTGACATCGATGAAAGAAAACATTGTGGGGAAAACCAGGGGACTTTGTAATTTCAGTAGTTGGATTTTCAACTCTCGGCGCCGAGACGAGCGTTGATAATCCAACAGTGAGCAAGGCAAAGTAATATTAAAAGTATACTGTTTAAAGAGATGGCGGTAGGCCTCTTGGATTTATAATTATCATAAGTCTGATATCGCCTTGATCAAGAGTAGTGGTCAATGCTCGCGACTTCTCTGTATAAGAATAGATCTGTGCCTTGCAGTGGGACAATAATAATAATATTTTTTCTTTAGCATGGGCGTCCCAGTTCAGAACTAGAGCATAGAGTTGATATCTTTTAAACTATTTTATGGATAGGTTTTGCTTGCAAGAGTTCCACGAAAATACTGATAATTGTCTTTAATATTCAAAGGAAAAACCCTTTTGGTAACTTTCCATTGCTAGTTACGTAATACCAAATACAGGTTTTATATTTAAGTAGAAATGGAAATTATAGGAGGCAAGTACGAAGCATTCCCGATGGACAGCGGTTACAACAAGTTTATGATGCTGAAAATAAAGAACATCACCAAAGAGGACTTCGGCTTCTACAAATGCATCGCGAAGAACTCTCTGGGAGAAACGGACGGAATCATCAAACTTGATGGTAATTTTTTAACATTAGTAGATTGATTTAAAACGGCCCTCGTCGGAGGGAGCGATTGAAAGCGCTGAAAGACTCATAAAAACAAACAGCCTTTTTTACGATCTTTGGGAATTTGGAAGTGTGGGAAAATCACACAAAACTGCCTGTCAATTATCTGTAAAGCTTTTTCTGGATGAAAAGCCTACATAGTACATTGTTATATTTTTTTTGAAAACAATAAAATGGATTATGTTAATTGATTGCTGAAAACTTATATATTTCATGTTTTTTATAATATTAAATGTAGGGAATACATCAAAGAAATAACATTAATACATTACTGAAACATAGATAGAGACATTTCTATTCTTTAGCATTAGATATTTGTTGCTCTAAATAAATATTTTCTTACAGAAATTCCCGCACCACCGTCCGCCTTTACGACGACACAAAAAACAGTGTTAGACAATCAAACTATTAGAAAGAAAGGTAACTAATCATCGCTAGTATTTCACAGGTCAAAATTGAATAGTTTTCTAATATAAATATCCCAACAGGTTTGCCGCAAATCATCCAAAGTAGTGACGCAATCAGTTCCAACTTCCAAGGTGAAATGTACGGCGAACAGCTAAGTGATTTTGGTAAATATTTCAACAATATTAATGATACTTGAATAGATTTGTCACTGAAATATAATTCTGGAAAGTTGATTGAGATATCGACGTAGAATCTAATTTAGAATTTGATTTAGGAAAGGAGTACTTAAATCAGGTCAAACAATTAGGTACTAACTGAATCGTGGTACACAGTTTAGTACTTTAATAAAGGCCTAGTTCGACTTGAAACCAATAATTTGAAACAGACGTTATCCTTACAGTTTGAATCTAATATGAAACAATATATTGGTATCACAGTCGTTAATGGAAATCGGAATTGTTTTTTTTTTTCCAGTAATTAAATATTTGATGTTTTACACAACCACTAATAAGCAAGCAGGCTTTCTACTATTACATACCTTAAAAGAAATTCGGAATAAATAAAAATTTGCTTAATAAGCGTGTTCGTTTATTTATGAAAATTTTCATTTCCTCCAATAAAAACAACTTGAAGAAAAATGAAAGCAATTGCTATGGAAAAACTAATTTCGTGTCAGATAACAAAATAACAAATCCTATTCGGTTAGCCATTGCTTCGAAATGAACAAATGTTCTGATATTTGTGTTTCCCATTTTCAGATGACGACATAGACAATTCAGCAAGTTTCAACAGAGTAAATTCTATGTTAGGTATTCCGTTAATTTTTCAAGTGATAAACATAGCGAGATATATTTTACACTCTTGATATTTGTAATATTGTGATGAATTTTAATTTATTTGTTGCTAATTTTAATTTTGGTTAATAATTTCTTAAGCTGACCAGACAATAAATAATTCGCATTGTTAATTATGTTAAGTTTATTGTCATCCAGGTGTAAGTTATTGAAGACTATGAAGTGTTGAGTGTATTAGCACTGGGGCGCTTCGTTTTTTAAACTTTGTATATTAATTATTACGTTTTGTATCAATAATTATTTAGTATCTATACGACACGTCTGTCAGTTAAATGTAAAAAACGATGTCAATTTTGTAAAGCGCCTACTGAATTTAAATACAAAATACTGAATACAATTTAAAAAAAGTACTACATATAAAATGCGACGGCAAAATATTGAACTGTCGGAATTATAATTAACTAAATTGACAGTCGTTTCCTACTTTTTCAATTATATTTCTATCATAATTTAGTCGGTACTTTAATAAATTGACTCGTTCACCGTTTTACAAACCTCGATCTCTTAATGTTAGGTCTAATAAATGTCCTAGGTTCGCTTAGTTCTTACGAGATATTTGTACACAAATTTTCTACTACATCGATTTTATAAAAAGGCGTCTAGAACTAGACTTTTTAGAGGTAAAACTATAACTGTCCAATGAAATGAAAACTTGTAGTAGGTGGTATGCTGTTTCTGGTAAGCAATTTAGTCGACGTATACACTAACGAATTATTAATACGTAAACCGTGCTTTGGTAGATAATAACTGGTCGATTTAATTTACCTTTGATACTTATTATAAGGCTTATTTTCACATTGTTTCTACTGTAAAACTTGTATAAATTTATTTGCCGTAATGTAAAATACAAATAGAGACTATAGGGAAATAGGAAGTTTTTGTGATGATTTACATAATGCTACAAAATGAAAACTGCCAAATAAATGTGTAAAAATTAAATATGAAAATAAAACGAAGCTTGAAATGTTGTTTTTCATTACCTACATTTCCCATACACAGCGTGTATTCTCCAAACCGATTCCAGTCACGGCGGCTAATCTTAATGCAGACTAGCCAAATACGCAGGAGATATTATAGTGCACAAGTGTGTGCGCAAACACAGGTGCATTACCTCTTCCCTAACTCTCATAGTCCGATGGGACGGCAATCCGACACAACTAGGGAGAGATCAGGTGCAGGACCAACGGCTTTACGTTCTTTTCGAGGCACGGGGGTTTCACACCACTAACTTCCGAACTCTCCTGAGAAATTCCTAATGGAAAACCCCAATAACATTTTGCCCGACCTGGGAATCGGCCCAAGGACATGCTCAACAGTCGTGATTGCCACCACGAGACCAATGGGGCAGTCATACATATGCAAGTAAGTTAAGAGTATCTAAACACGTAACATAACAAACTGATGCTAAATATTATAAAACAAAGTTCTGAACATCTGCACCTGCCTGTCTGTACGATCGAGCTAGGGAAACTATGAAAATTTGAGGAAGCCTTCTAGTGTAATAATTCACCGCTTCCAAACCCACTGAATGGCGTGGCAGGCCGCTGTTCCCATAACGAGGAACTTTTGTTTGTTTGTCAGACTCGTATTACAGAGCTTATACGATCAATGCGCATGGTTTGCCAATACGTAGTGTATCAGAGTAGGTAATAACATTGACGTGGAACGAGTCACTGAAATCTAAAACTAATACATACATTATCGTGATGACGTAAGTATTTTAATTATAAACTACATTAGTTTATACCCACGACTACGTCCACGTAAATGTTGGTTATCGCGAATTCCGACAAAGTTGTGTGTCCTTTCTTGGGGTCCAAACATACCACGTACTTGTCAACATCGATTCAGTGATTTAGCCGTAAAAACGTAACAGACAGATAGACAAGGTTACTTTCGCTTTTGTAATACTAGTATGGAAGTATGAATTACTCAAGATTATGTAGGTAGTTCCTACAAAATGAGGTTTCCTCCGGCTTAGACGGAAAACATTTTAGGGATCTCAACCGTGACAAGTAGTTCATGGTTCATGAGTGCCATGGTAACCCGCCACGGCCCCTACAGTGAAATTATAATAAAGGCATGCTATGTACTTGGAATACATACATTCTGTGTTTCCTGCCTACCTCCATGGAAAAAAAGCGTGAGTTTATGTATGTATGTCAATGTACATACAGAAGCATCTTTGACAGATTGATTGGCTGAATATTAATTACATAAAGAATCTTAAACTCATGAAAAGTTACCCGATTTTCCTAAAGGGATTCATGCCAATGCGTTATTAACTTAAACGTGTATTTACTTTTCCTGGAAAAATTTACAAATTAGTGTAGGTATCTGTTGCCAAGATCAATAAAGCTGTCATAAAGAAAAAGTTGAACGACGTAAATAAATGTTAGCTGTAAACTTAATACGCGGAAGGAACATTATAACAAAAACTTTTAATGTGGATTTAGTATATACTAACTAACATAACAGCCTCGTTAGCCTAGTGGTCCTAAGCACGACTGCTATGCTAGAGGTCGTGGTTCGATTCCTAGGTCGAGCAAAAAGTGTTATTGGGTTTTTCTATAAAATTCTCAGTAGCAGCTCGGAGTAAGGATTTGTGCCCGGTTAATGGCAATAGGCTCGCCCCAACATGTTACATGGAACCTTAACATACTGGCGAGCTGTGGGTGTACACTGGTACACCTCTGCCTAATCTGTCGGGAAATACAGGCGTGATGGTATGTAATGTTATTTAGTATATAATTCTAAACTCTCTTTATTATTCGAGATGGGTAAGCTCTTAACTCTAGTCAAGTCAGTGGTGACACAGACAAAGTCCACGGTGGAGTGAGCTTACCCAGAAGAAGCCGATTCACTCTAACATTGAAGAGATTAGGGACAGGTTATTAAACATTCTTTCCTATTTAAAAAAAATGTAACACAGGTACAGCTGGTGCACTTTTATAAGCAACAGTTGTTTTTTTTTTTAATAACCTACAAAAAATGTTTGTTACTAGAGCATCTATAATTATATATTGAATGATAAAATGTGTTCTTACGATTTCCCTTCCGCCTGTTACAGAAACTAAGTGATATATTTTAAAAAGGAACGACACAAAAAATACTAAAACCGAGGGCCTAGCACGAGTGCGCGGAGTAAACATAACGCATATTGAAAATTCCCATTTTTTTTTGTATTGTTCCATTTTACTATTGTATAGTGACATTGACATTTTACTATTGTATAGTAAAATGGAACTGCCCCGTTGGTCTGGTGGTCGCAAGCGCGACTGATGAGCGTGGGGTCCCGGGATCGATTCCCAGATCGGGCAAAATATGTTATTATTGGGTTTATCCATTAGGATATGCTCAGTAGCAGCCCGAGAGTTTGGAAGTTGATGGTGTGACACCCCCGTGCCTTGGAAAGCACGTGAAGCCGCTGGTCCCGGCTGTCATTCGTTGATCTTCGATAGTGGTCATGGATAGCCAGATACCAGGAAGTCTGACAACCACTCTAACCAAGAGGTATCGTGTTTGCTTAGTAACTGGGTTGTGGAGGACAGATAGGCAGTCGCCTATGCCATGTAAAAAACTGGTATTAAACTACATCCGGTTAGACTGGAAGCCGAGCCCAACATAGTTGGGAAAAGGCTAAGTAGATGATGATGACCATTTCACTATTATTTTATTTTTTGTTTTTGTATTCAAATCAATGGGTTTAATTAAAATGCTATATGACAGATTGTTCCCAATTCCAAAATCGACTCGCATCCAATCCTTCTACGTCGGCGTCGGCACGCTCGTGCTAAAATTTCAATAGAATTTTATTGTCTGTACTCCCTACCACCTATCGTATCTTTTACAGCAAATGTCTGGAATGATTCACACGTTTATTTTCTACTTTACTTTTAAACAACTATTTGCTACGACAAGTATACACGTAACACGAAGAGGCGCCGTGTACGAAGTCATCAGTATTAATATGTAACGTGAAACAATCTGGTACACTGCCCTTTACAGTCCAGAACAATCGATACCTTACTTAGTAATTTACTGCATTCGAGTTTCCACTCGTGAATTTCCGATCGAATTGGACAATAACCTGCATCTCCAAAGTGTTGCTCGATTGTTGGCGAATTTCTATAGTTCCTTTGAATCGGCACAAAGAATAGTTTCGGTTCTTGCGAAGCTAAGGATTATTTTGATAGAAAGGAAAATCTTGCCCGTTTGCTGTCTATACTATTTAATATCTATTTGACAAAGAGAAGTATACAAGCAAGATGTTTTTATGAATTTTCGTCTGTTACGCTTTCATGATTTAACCGCTGAACTGATTTTGGTAAAAGGTGCTGGGTACGTTTGAAAGGACATAGGCTACTTTTAATTCTATGATTCGCCAGCGTCCTCCATAACCGACATTTACGTGGACGAAGCCACGGGCAAAAGCTAGTTAGATATAAATATACTAACTTTAGTATGAATTAATTTGCATGAAGTGCATGGTTTACCTTCACAAGCGGCCGATACGTCCTTCTTGACAGATTAATATTTTCACCTAGGCAAGGGCTATTCTCATTATTTCTCATATACTGCAACGAGAAAAGACAAAAAGGCAGACCATGATAAGTCATGGTCTTTCTTTTTTTTCTCTTTTCTTCAACTTATTCATTTTTCTTCAATTAACTGCCTCGTTAGCCTAGTGGTCCTGAGCGCGATTGCTACGCTACAGGTCTTGGGTTCGATTCCCAGGTCGAGCAAAAGTGTTATTGGGTTTTTCTATGACATTCTCAGTAGCAGCTCGGAGTTTGAATTTGTGCCCGGTTACTGGCAATAGGCTCGCCCCCTTTTACATGGGACCTAAACATACCGGCGAACTGTGGGTGTACATTGGTACACCTCTGCCTAAATCTTCGGGGAATACGGGCGTGATGGTATGTTATGTTCTTCAATTTATAGATTTAAATCAATAAATTAATATTATAAACTGCGCAGCGGATTTTGATGCAGTTTTCAGCAAAAGTTAGAGTGATGCAAGAGGCAAGTTTAAACGTATAGCACATCACGCTACGACCTATGAGAGCGGAGCAGAAATCAAAGACGTAACTGAATGTGGGTGACACCGCGGGGTTTATAAGGTAGTATCTTATAAAATAACCTGTTAATTTGTCCTTGGAACTGAAGCTCATTTGGATTATGATACAAAGCTTTCAGATCAGGGATTAGGATTAGAGCGTGGTTACTTGTTTTCAAATTGTTTATGGTGCTTCTTTTTGTTTACCTACTGTGCAAATATTTCGACACAAATGTATTTTTGTTTTGAACTTGTTGTTCGAAGATTCCATCTAACCTCTTCGGTAATATGGTGAATTTGCTTATATACAGAAATAAACTTTTATCATTTGGTAGAAAGAAAGGAATGTATGAAAGATTAAAAAAAATACGTAACCCCCGACAGAAGAATAGAAGATCCTACCGCAACTAACAAAAGAGCTGATAACTTTGAGACCGCTGAGCTGATTTCCATCAAACATAGCTAAGAACACTTACGGACTAATTCACCTTTCAAACAAAAAAAAATCAAAATCGGTTCATGCGTTCGGGAGCTACGATGCCACAGACAGACTCACAGACACGTCAAATTTATAACCTCCCGTCGTTTTTGCGTCGGGGGTTAAAAATTAACCTAAACACAAAACTTATACATATTAATTGAATTTAAAAGTATGTACAATTTAAATAAAAAAATAAAATTAGATAATTACACACATACCATCACGCCTGTATTCCCCGAAGGGTTAGGCAAAGGTGTACCAATGTAAACCCACTTTTCGCAGATATGCTTATGTCCCATGTCAAAGGGGGCGAGCCTATTGCCATTAACCGGGCACAAATCCTAACTCCGAGCTGCTACTGAAAATTTCATAAAAAAAACACAATAACACTTTTTGCTCGACCTGAGAATCGAACCCAATTGGTAAAAGCTTACGTCGGCGACTTTTGAAATTGCCCTCAACACGAATCTGTTAAAATAACCGCAGCCGCCGTGACACAGACAGGGAGCATCGCGGCAGACAATGTAGAAAATGAAGATGGCCGAACAAATTGGTCAGAAGTAGTAATAGCTTTAAAAAAATACAAATACTATTTAAATACAATAAATATAAGTTAGTAGCGCCAACTACCAACCTATAACTTTTCACATCAGTCATTCTTACCAAACGCTTGCAAAAGTAACATATAAATTTTACTAACTTATATGAATGTATAACAATATTTATTCCTCACTAGTGTGTTGAAAAAACATATTTTATATTTCGTGTTAACACGTGTGGCACCGAACACCATTTAGAAAGTTTTACGTCACGCTGTGCAAAACACCACTGTTGATTTTGATATATCCGTAGAACAAACCAGATGGATATACTTTTCGTTTTTAGTAATTTTGTTAACGTTATACAGTTGTTCTAAGTCATATCTTGAAATAGAAATATGATTCACCATGGATTCAGGATTTCTATACTATGTTTTTCAACACACATTTTAATTTACTCATCTAGATTCTAGCATTCTGCAAGTATTTAAAGTAATTTAAAATTAGACGTCAAAATAGCTGTTATACTTACTATATACGGTAAACATTATCTACTAATAGAATAAATTAAAATAAAAGGAGTATTTAATAGTTCATTTAAAAGTGCTTCAACATTATAATCTCAAGTAAACATCATAACGACTACCATTTGTAAATAACCAGTTCTCGGAAATGATAAGCTCTAACTATATAAACATTATGTTCTATTGTTTAGTCATCAGGTTAAAGGAGCTAGGCTTCTAGGACAGTAAGTAATATAATTTATTTCGGCAGTCTTTGTGAATATTTGTTACCAAAGTGAGTTAATAAAATGAGGCAGTGGGCATAAAAATCAATTTAAATCAAATATTTTAAAGACAGTTAGTCATATCTAAGTGATTTATTGTCGACGTTAATTAAAAATAATTACTGTGTTATTGTTTAAATATCGGACACTGTTCATTCTTTTTTCAATTAACAATTGATATTCGTGATTTCAGTATAAAAGAGACTAAACATTTTTTTCTTTAATAAAAATGTTCAACGACGACAAGTATGTGTTTGGTGATCAAAATGTGCAAGTACCTGCACATTTGAACTTCGGAAAGTACATGTTGGATCGTCTTCGCCTTAAAAAAGATGAAATTGCGTTGGTAAGTTACAACTCCTTCATATTGTTCATAAAATTTTTGGCTTTAGGGAAATTTAAAAATCGAATTGTATTTCGTCACCTTAACGGTCTAGAGAATAGCGGCGATACTCTTACCATACTGTCAAATTATAACCGTGTGAAGTTTGATTCATAGAGTTACTCTTGAATTTGATGACAAAGCGACTAACAAGGTGATTCTTTTGCTCGTAGAGATGGCGACTAAAACTATACATTTTTACCAAAAAAAAAAAAATAATTAAAAAGCACACAATATCTATTACAAATTCTTACAAACCACATAAAACTGTAACTATAAACACCAACAACTATTTTTAAAACCTCCAGGAGCTAGCAAATACACGTGAAAAACTAACATACAAGGAATTCACACAATATGCCGTCAATATGTCCGTGGCTTTGACAAAGTTGGGGGTGAGGCGAGGCGACATTGTTGCAGTGGGATCCGAAAAACGCAATGAATTCGTCCCGACAATTCTTGCAGTCGTGTTCACCGGAGCGACATACACCCCCTATGATTTAAAGAGCGGGAGAGGTGAGATAAAATATATTATTCCTTCCACATTCTTTTAACGCTTCATTAATTTTGTTATATTATATATGGAACTAAACATACCATCACGCCTGTATTCCCCGAAGGGTTAGGCAGAGGTGTACCTATGTACACCCACAGTTCGCCGGTATGTTTAAGTCCCATGTAATAGGGGGCGAGTCTATTGCCATTAACCGGGCACAAATCCTAACTCCGAGCTGCTACTGAGAATTTCATAGAAAGACCCAATAACACTTTTTGCTCGACCTGGGAATCGAACTCAAGACCTCTAGCGTTACTGGCCTGTGGACGGTGAGCAATGGGTAGCTCACCGTCCTTACGTTGCATAACGACAGGCCGTGTCGACGGCGCGTTCGTGTTCCACGCGCGCCTCAAAGAGATGTCAGCAAAAGGAAGGGGCCACTGAGGGCCGACGCCTGCCGGGGCTACGGGTTGTTCGCAAGAGATACCGCGCCCCCGGAACGCAAAGGGCACAAGAAGGAACATGGGTGGGTTTTAGTCAGTAAAAGTCTGACACTCCCTCCCGCCCCGCCCAGGGCGGGAGAAGTTATTTGATGATTTCCCACCCACCAAAAAAAAAAAAAAAAAAAAAAAGACCTCTAGCGTAGCAGTCGCACTTAGGACCACTAGGCTACCGAGGCAGTTAAACATTCGAAAAAAGGAACCATAAAAATAAAGAGGGGTTACCTGCACATGTTATCGCAGAAGGTTTATAGAATCCTAGATTATCATGACATTATTATTCGATGAATACTTTATTTTTATAAATAATTCATAAACATTCGAATGATTAACGTAAACATTTAAATGTTTTGTTTTCAGCGGCATTAAAACACAAGATTAATTTAACTAGACCAAAATACTTTGTTTGCTCAAAACTTTTTTGGAACACCTTCAGCGACATTCTAAAGGGTTTTGATTGCATAGAGAAGTTTGTGACACTGGACGACGGCATGGAATCAGTAATTTCCTTTAGAACTTTGGTCACGGATGATGCTGACGTTAATAAGTTTGAGCCAGTGCAAGTTCAGGGACAAAGTGACGTTGCTTTAATTTTGTATTCCTCCGGCACTACGGGCATGCCAAAGGGCGTACAACTGACACATTTAAATTGCATTCTCAATAGTCTACCTCATGAGTAAGTATCTATGGTAATTGACTTTTCTTGCCCAAGGGTTTTCTGTTTTCCACTACAGTGTTTTTATTTTCGTCATATATTATGGATTAATATTCCTTTATGTAAGTACTACTAAAATATTGTAAATGAACATCAAATTATGTGTAAATAAAAAATAAAGGATCGGGATACCCTATCCTGATCCTTTATTTTTTATTTTCTACCCTTGATATAAAAATATTTTACGTTTATTCGCTGTAGAGAGAGCGTATCAATTTCAAAAATAATGCTAAAACATAGTTACGTACAAGTTCAGTATTTTGGTATGGGTTCGGCATGTTTTCAGAGTCATATTAAAAATATCTAAAAGCCGAAATCTTAAAAAAAATTGGTCACCGAGTAGTATTGGACACCGAGTGTATTAAATCTAAAGAATTTCAAGAGGTCTGACTCAACAACTTATTTCATGTTCATAATGTCTATTTACAATAATTATGTAAACTACATAATTCGGTTCCATATTAATCTAACAAGTTAACATTACAGCTTCAGCGACGAGTCTCTGAAAACAGCGTTTCTTTTCGGAGAATGGTATCATAATTACGACACGTTTATTACGTACAAATTTCTGTCTCTTGGAAGAAAAATTGTGTATGACAACGAAGTTCAACCTAACACGTTCCTGAAAACTGTTCAAGATTTTAATGTAAGTAAAATAATAATAAAAACATAATACCCGCCTATTTTTGTACCACTGCATGGCAAAGGCATACAGAGAAAGCGCCAACATTTATCACCACTCTTGCTCGAGGCAAAAAGTCAAATGTCTAAATTCCCTTACGGTACTTTCAGAACGTGTGTTAGTTCGTTTTCACAGAACTAAACGTACGTACTAGTCTGAAATCGGCAATACACAGTAAACAAACGTGGCGATGTTTGTTACGTCACTAATCTTATTAAAATGGGGTTAAAAAGACACTTAACAAAACCGAAACTTATATGTTTTTTCAGCATTTTGATAATTTTGTGTTCTGGTACCTTCCGGTTACGAAGAACTTCCAGTTTTATTACATGTATATTCTTTGAAGGGCAGTATGTGTAGTTAACGGCTTTGAGATGTGTCTTTTTACACTGCGTAAACTGAACTAATAATAACAACATACCATCGCGCTTGTATTCCTCGAAAGGTTTGGCAGACGTGTACCAATATACCACCCACAGTTCGCCAACACTTTTTGCTCGACCCAGGAATCGAACCCAAGACATTCAGCGTAGCAGTCGCGATAAGACCAACGACGCTAACAAGACAATTTATACCCACTCATAATCACTACGCGTAATCGTTGTAACACGTTCCTACATATGAACTTGCCAATCATTAGTTTCCAATATTTCCCACACTATTTTGTATCACAACATCCCAGATTACTCCCACACACACAAATGCACCCTTCATACCGTCCTCCCAAGGGAGTGAACAGGAACTACGAAGCTGTATGCGGTACATTATTTACAAACTCGTTCGCTTCTTCCACATTCATGAATCTTTTCATAAATGCGCGCCGGCACTGAATGCTACGCACCTGACCTTTAGAAGGCCGGCGTTATAAATGACCTGAAATGACAAACCGCTCTCAAAACAAGAACAAAGTTTTTCATAAAACGTTTTGATTGTGTGTGGGTTTTATTTATGTTTTATTTACAGGGAACACAACACCTAATGTTATAATTGTTACACTAAATTGTAAAATCTTTGTGTAATCGAATCTGTTCACACATTGAGAGAGGATTTGTGTCAGTTTTGTTGGACGAGGAACACTGTCCATTTGGGATACAGTTTTTTTAACTAGCGCGATGGATAAGGCGAATTTATCTAATACCGGCTAATGAATCCTCTAAATCTTCTACTTACATTTTGACTTAACGGCAATATATTTGTAACTATTACGATCTATATAATTTAACAGCTGTGAAAGATTATAAATCTGATATTTAAGAAACTGTTGTGTGGTAGTCTGTTGAATTAGTATTACAGATTATTATTATTTATTTAAGCGTTTAACGTGACAGCGAAATATTTTTTTTTTTAATTCATTCGATATATTGTTTCGATACGTTTTATATTTATTTTAAAATATATAGGACAATATATAATTGACATAATTCTATCATGATGTGATAGAATTATGTCAATTA
This sequence comes from Caradrina kadenii, assembly GCA_947462355.1. Taxonomy (NCBI): domain Eukaryota; kingdom Metazoa; phylum Arthropoda; class Insecta; order Lepidoptera; family Noctuidae; genus Caradrina; species Caradrina kadenii. Next base: position 8,777,891 of record OX381683.1, on the reverse strand, counting down.
TATATTGTCCTATCTAATGCCAATTCAAAGGTACCGTACTGCTACATGTACGCTGCTTTCTAATACCTACATCTTTTACGCGGGATCGATTCATGGCTTCTTAGATTGGGCTTATGCGGCATAACGTAGGTACAGATTAACCAAATTATACATAAACTATAACACATATAGATCTTTATGTACGTAATACATATACAAAAAGGCATGAGTTTTTGTATCTTTAAATGTCTGTTTGTACAAATGATTTCCCTGTAAGCAAAAAATATCAAAACCTATTAATTATTATTATTATTTTTTTATTGTTTTATATTCAACTTCATTGTTTTCACATGTAGAAGCAACAAAAATATTGTAACCAAGATTTTGTAAAAACCAATTTGAAAAGAGTGTCCATGGAGTTTCTTGCTCGTTCTTCTCCATAGAGACCTATGTTTTGGAACGAGCAACTAGCTTCAACTTTTTGTATGAGTAACTTCTTGACAATTCAAAAGTGCCTGTAAATGGTCTAATTGAAATAATAAATGTTTTGACTTTGACTTCGATTTAGTTTGGTGTCCAACGGAAGTAGGTACAATTTTGCTCGTCCATTAGATTATCCTATTTATGCGAACATCCGAGATTTAAGCATTGTTCTCTTTGTTTAATTTTGCAGGTTAACATCGTCTTTGTGGTGCCGTCTCTTGTTTTCTTCTTATCAAAAGCGAAGGATGTAGAAAAAATGAATCTTGATTCACTCAAAATTATATATTGTCGATCATCGCCTCTTCATATCAAGACGATACAAGAGGTCAAGAGTAGGCGAGTATCGATTCATTTTATCGATTTTCTATTGCGGTTTTCTGGCATACCTACCATACGTGGAAATGTGGACTTTCAAATTTATTTGACTTTCGTTTGATTATTAGCAATTTGCACCTGACACGCTAACTTTTCACCACTTTTGGTTGGAATGGTAGAAAATGCCTAAGGCATGAAGTCCCTCTTTGTGCCTTTTGTTGAATAAAGTATTAATAAATGTTTAAAAATACTCTTTAAAGTCTACAAATAACATGTTTATAGCTTAATTACAGTTTATTACTTTTGTAGATAACTCATTATCTATTTTAATTACAAGGTACAAGGTCCATATTGTAATAACATGTTTTTGTTTTACTCGTAGGTTTCCTAAACTTAAAAATATCTTACAAGGCTACGGAATGACTGAAGCTGGTGAGTTGACGTCTGAGAGCTGGGGTACAAAAGGCCCTAAGACTGGCAGCGTGGGTATGGCTTCCCCTGGAATTACTCTAAAGGTCAGTTATAAAACCACAAAATTGATAATTATTGTTGATAATTATTTTTCACCAATTTATTGTTAACAACCACAAGATGTTTACGTCATCATAACCAACGTACTTACCTATGTATGTAGTGATGGCCCAGTGGTTAAGGCGTCCATCTTTCATGCATCAGGTTGCAGGTTCGTAACCGAGCCAGTACATATGTGACTTTTTCAAATAATATGTACTTTTTAATTTTATCCTGGACATCGATGAAAGAAAATTTTGTGAACAAATCTGGACTTGTAATCGATATCAGTCCGAAATCGACAATCCACCTTCTCTGAATGAGAGTATTTTTATTAAGTACCTTTAGGTCTCCACAGGATCTATCTACTTTTAATATTAAGTAAGATATAAAATTCCTCACAGGTCGTTGACCCAGACACCCGTAAAACTGTGGGTCCGAACGAACGCGGCGAAATATGTTTGAGAGGACCAGTCTACATGAAAGGTTACATAGGCTTGCCGCTTTACTTAGACCAAGACGAATTTTACAAAACCGGAGACTTGGGTTATTACGATGAAGACAAGTACTTTTATATTGTCGAAAGACTTACGGAGATCATCGTGTATGATGGTTGCAAGGTAAGTCGTAATAAGATTATCTTTATTTATCACTAGCGAACCGCCCCGGCTTCATATGGGTGCAAATTCCCGAAATTTCATCTGGATTTTCCAAAAACAAGAAAAACAAATGAACCTTGTTCGGGATGTTACGAACAAAGCAAAAGAAAGAACAAGCCGAATTGGTACAAAATCTCTCGAGTTTTGCGCTTAGCAACACATTTAATCATTATTATTTTTTATAGGTAAAAGAGAAATACTTAGAAAAAGTAGATTATTATATTCCTAAAAATGTTTTAATAGGTTTTGATAGCGTTCAGAGTAAATGTTTTGATTCCAAGAACTATGAACTATTATGTTTAATTTTCAGACGTAAGAAATATAATATATGTAAAAGCTCTTCAAGTTAGTATGAGTACATTCTATATCTTCTGAATGCAAAAATTAACAGAATTAGATATATACTTTCAGACGTCTTGCTTATCTTTCAAAATGTTCCTACTCCTAGTAAACAAAAAGGGAAGCGTAACTGAGTCATAACGAGAAAAAGTAGACATCACAAACCGGACTCTGCAAAAAGTATATATGTATAACGTATCTTATTTCTAGACGAGGTTTTTGTAGAAAATATTATCTGGAACTAACACTGTCCAAGAAATACGATCCACACCTTTTCATCTTCAGAAATCCTTTCTTCGTGGACTTACGTATTATGAATAAGCCTCGTATTATCTACGCATTTCTAGATCCGCAGCTTATACGAATATATGAATTGCTATAGTCTTAATGTTTGTACCTTTTATTGTACCTATTTCTTTTTTTGTTCGGCACCTAATAGCTTTAAAAAGTACCTACCTAATGGAATACTTTATAATTACGTACATAACATAACATGACATACCATCACACCTGTTTTCCCCAAAGGATTAGGCAGAGGTGTAACAATGTACACCCACAGTTCGCCGGTATGTATAGGTCCCATGTAAGAAGGGGCGAGCCTATTGCCATTAACCAGGCACAAATCCTAACTCCGAGTTGCTACTGAGAATTTCATAGAAAAACCCAATAACACTTTTTAATTACGGTGTTTTTAAAATTCCGTTCCTATTGCTCTCGTTCATCCGTCCGTCCATCTATTTGCCCCTCTGTCACAAAGTTTGAATTGTGGTAGGTAGACACATAAGAGTTTGACAGAGTGTATAATACTAGATGCTATATTAACAAATAATAAAATAGGAAAAAAACATACACATACGTAACGTACTAAAACATAAAATTAAAATTTTTAAGTAACCCACGACAGAAGAAAAAAAATCACTACCGTAGCTAACAAAAGAGCTGATAACTTTGAAACCGGTGAACCGATTTCTATCAAACAAAGCTAAGAACACTACCGACTAATTAAACTTTCAAACACAAATAAACGAAATCAAAATCGGTTTATGCGTTCGGGAGCTTCGATGCCACAGACAGACACACACACATACACACAGACACGTCAAACTTATAACTCCGTCGTTTTTGCGTCGGGGGTAAAGAAACGTTTATTTTTCGGCGATTTCACTCGATAGAACTCGCAGTTGGCCAGTTTTTGAACAGCGCTAACATGTTCTTTTACACCTCACAATATTTGTTTTCTCTTTGTTTTTGGCAAGATCCAAAACGAGGCGTTGATTTATTGACACACTATATCCCGCGGTGTCACATACGTTCTGTTACGTTTTTTCTCTGCCCTCATTAGTCGTAGTGTGACGTTCTATACATACAAACCTTCATCTTGAATATCTCTAATTATTATTGAATTCCGCTTTAAAATCCAATGCGTAGTCAAAAGATCTAGAAATACAGACGGCGAGAATCCTCTATTAAATAGAATGTAGAGATATTGATTAAGGTGTCCGAGATTAGAGAACCAATAACTGAAGAGTTGCATAAAAAGTTGGCAGACTCGTCCCACAATTAATTTGTTATATTTCTCCACCTATGTATTTTGATCTCTCTCTACTTTGTATATTTTGTTTGTATGTATGTATATATGTATTTATATTATATTTTTTATTCTTGGAAATTTTCAGTTCCTCTTCCTTGCACCTGCTATGTTTTTGTTTTTGCATCACCCTAAGGTAGACTGGTAGAAAATGCCTAAGGCATTAAGTCCACCTTTGTACGGTGTATTTTATTTTACATTTGAGATGATGATTAATAAATAAATAAGAGTACCAATGACTTCTACCTCTTACCCACCTAGACATCCTTTCAGGTAGCACCATTAGAACTGGAGACCATTCTCCAATTTCACCCAGGAGTACGAGAAGCCGGCGTGGTGGGTAAACCAGTGAGTGTTTACGGAGAGGAGCCCATTGCCTTCATCGTCAAACAACCGGGTGTCGATGTCACTGAAAAGGAACTAGTCGATTATGTTGCTGCTGAGGTATGGCTTTGATATACCTAAATTTTGACTTTGGGATATTTGGTACATAAACTTGTTGATTTTAAAAGGAAATCTGAACTGATATTACACAGGCAAAAGATTTGTATTTTTGTTTGTGTATACTATAATATTATAAAGAGGAAAGATTTTTTGTTTTATTGTTTGTAACGAATAGGCTCCGAAGCTACTGGACCGATTTTAACAATTTTTCACCAATAGATAGCTACATTATTCTTGAGTAACATAAGCTATATACTATCACGCTACGGCCCACGGGAGCACAGCAGTATCGAAAAATGTAACTTAACGAAGGTGAAATAAGCAACGCGGACGAAGTCGCGGGCAGATCGCTAGTAATAGATAAACTTAAAAACTTCCTAACAGGTTTTAAAAATTCTTATAACTAAAAAATATAGCCTACATTACGCGCTGGTAATGTAGCTTCACATTACCAGCGAGTAATGTAGGCTTTTTTTTTTAAAGTTAGGGTTTTGTAAGCAAATTTGTTGATTCATTTATTTTAATATTACTTCTCTACCTACGATAGACTTATTTTCCTTAATAATATGCTTTTTGTACCACAATCTCGAATCGGACCCAACTTCCATAGCCTAAGATAAGGTTATGAGATAGTAATATTATCAACTGCTTTGAAAACGAAAGTCTTTGTTAACAATAATTAGAAAATGTAAAATAGAATTCCGTCTAAGATCTGATAATCTGGCAATCCATTCAATGGAAACAAGAGCGAGTATTTGTAAACTAACTACATAGAACCTTCTTGATGCAAATTGTTGTCTAAACTTCTACTGTTTTGCAAAATTAAGCTGATTGTAGGTGTCCGGAACAGTAGGACACTCGGCTCTTTTAATACGTAAAAAACCGTTTACGTAAATGACTTTATCAGTAGAACCTAACTAATATCATCATCATCATCTACTTAGCCTTTTCCCAACTATGTTGGGGTCGGCTTCCAGTTTAATCAGATGCAGCTGAATATCAGTGTTTTACACGGAGCGACTGCCTATCTGAACTCCACAACCCAGTTACTGGGCAACACGATACCTCTTGGTAAGACTGGTTCTCAGACTTTCTGGCTTCTGACTATTCGTAACGACTGTCAAAGATCTACGAATGACAACCGGGACCAACGGCTTTACGTGCTTTCCGAGGCACGGGGGTGTCACGCCACCAACTTCCAAACTCCGGGCTGACTGATATATTATTAAAAATTCACAGACATGTAGAGTCACAAGTAGTACTTGCCACTTAGCAAAATACTAACGTAATTTTCTAGTAATTTATTTTACATACTTACCATCACGCCTGTATTCCCCGAAGGGTTTGGCTGAGATGTACCAATATATACCCGCAGTTCGCCGGTATGTTTTAGGTCCCATGTAATAGGGGGCGAGCCTATTGCCATTAACCGGGCACAAAATTCCGAGCTGCTACTGAGGAATTCTTAATGGAAAAAACCAATAACACTTTGCTCGACCTAGGAATCGAAGCCAGGACCCCATGCTCATCAGACGAGCTTGTGACCACGAGACCAATTTTACTTTAACATAAAACCAGCCATAGGCCAATAATTTGAAAATCATTGCAACAGTGAGATAAGACATATAAATATTATGTTCCACACCATAATTAACTTTAGCAGAAAATCGCTTTCTTTTGTACATTACTTGGATATACTTATATACTACTGTAGATACAAATTTTTCGCCTGACTGTATTTAATAATATAAAAGTTACAAAAGCAAGCTCATTAACCCCTGTAACCAAAAGTACTACCCTCTCAAATAACTAGTATAACAAAGTAGAATCAACATTAGTACAAATGAACCAAATGAAAATTAATGCTCATTGACTCAATAAAGTTGTTTAATTTTTCAGGTACCACCGTTTATGCAATTAAGAGGAGGTGTAAGGTTTATTGAAGAAATGCCGAGGAATCCCAAGGGTCCCAGGGGCAAGATTGTACGACGCAAGTTGAGGGAAATGCTGAAATAAATATAAACCTAATAACACACATGTAGCGAACTAAATAAAGTCAATTAACCAAAGTGCTCGTTTGAATATCTACAGTAAAGCTATTCCAAGTTAATATCAAGCAACTTTTATCGTAAATAAATATTGTGTACGTCGACCTATTTGCATTCCAAGATCTCATACAATTCTGATTCTAGTCAAATATTACGTAGAGTATGTAAAAGCAAAGACTATTTGCTAAACTAAACATGAGAACCAAGATTTGCCTTACGTATGTGTTTTCATGTTTAGAAAGGATTGTTCGGGAGACAAAAGTTCTAGTAACATCTCCATCTACCATCGTTGAAAACTTATCAACTGTGTTGGATCATTAATTAAGTGTAACTACCTCGAGTGCTGACAAAGCGCAGGCAAGCGGCGCTACTAAAGGAACTAAGGAAGTACTCTAGTATTGTTTTTGACCTTTTTCTTTTATTCCAAGAGATGTTTGTGTCGGCCTCGTGAGTCATTATTATATCATCAAGCCACTATTGAGAGTGGAAACAAAAAAACATCGTGCAAACTGAGCTCGCCTGAAAGCTTTGTACCTACTTCGCAATATAATTCTACTTCGTATTCCTGTCTTATCTTCAGAGACGTCTTTATTAATTCAGTATGATTTGAATTATCATAATTCCTTACCTTTTGCCTAAAATTACTTTGTAATAGGACAAACACTTCGCATAAACAGCTTTTGTTAATTTGAATTTCTAAATTAAACTTTACATTTATTGGGTGATATTGAGAACAGCTAATAGAGCCATTACCTTCTTCACATCTATGAAATTGTTTTACGTAACCTAAAATTGCTTTAAAAATGTACCTTTATTATTTCGACCTGCAAAATATATCTAGATTTAAGTCAGTATGCTAATAAAGAACTTTCCTGCGGCGTCATTTGCATTGACATTTTTTTAAATGAAACTCTTTTAACATTTAAATTGACTGGTTTTACCTCGGAGCAATTTAGTCCGCCCTAGCCTCTTCCCGGGAATGGTCCCTGCGGCCTGTAATAGGTTTCTTAAAAGAAAATCGAGTTAAACAGGCGTGATTGACTTAATTATGGAAAACCTTTATTTCCCGAGATTAAAGAATTATTTAAGAGGGGGAAACTAACTAGATTACATACATTTGAAAAATCCCCGGCCACAGATTAGGTCCACGCGTTAAATTAATTTTATATGTCTCCACTTTTATAGCCCCTCTGAAAAGAAATCATAAGATTAATCCCTAAATGGCTTCATAAAAGTTTCACACCGTGGAGAACAGAGTACCCAAGTTAAGTTACGAAAACAGAGCAATGAATGAATCTACGAAATCAATCTTGCTGTTGGCCTTAAAGGCCAATATATTCCACAAATTCAGTGATATTTTTCCGCACCGCCAAATTTATGCTTGCTGAGCGTAAAATAGACGAGGAACTCTTCATTAATGTTTGCCACTTCGAAAATTGAATCGTTTAATCGCAGCGGGGCGGAGTGAGAGAGAACGCATTGGCTGGGTGAGCGTAATTGCGTCGGAGTACCTTTGATACTGAGTGGAAATAGAGCAATTAAGTCCCTCGAGGTGGAGAGTTTACCTTGATTTTTTATTACTCGCCCTTTTGTTTACACGTGGTTTAGGAGTTAGTAAACATGAGGGTGAACGAACCTAACAAGCGTAACATACCGAAACAATAATATAACGTGCTTTTATTAAAGACTAGATTCTGCCCGCAACTTTGTCTGCGTTAAATTTGGTATATAATCCCACAGGAATTGAACTTTTCTCCGGGATAAAAAGTATCCTATTTCAGTTTACAATCTGGACTCAACAACGGATCTGGATGAAATCTGGCACCGATACAGTCAGTGCCAAATTTCATCCAGATTCGTTCAGCCGTTTAAGGGTGAATGAGTATCAAACATCCATCCATCCAGCCATCCTCACAAATTTTACCATTTATAATGGATAACGATACAAAAGAAAATTCTTTCATGAATGACATTAAAATTATAATTTTACGTAACAAAATATGTTTTATTAAACGCTCTTTATACATAGCGAAGTTGAACGATAAACAAGACAAAGCCGAGCATGATAATGCAGCCTCCAGGGTACGCAATTTATTGAAAAGAGCCGTACAAGTATACAAAGCGTTTGCTCACTACCAGCTGATACAATAATGTGTGTATAATGCACTACGTTACAATAGAATTACTTTAAAGTCATATTGAAGACTAGAAGATGGAGCACACTTTATCGACGAAGTTAGAGTAAAGTTGTTGTAGGAAACTGAAAAATGTATGAAACATTCATGTAGGTACAGAACTAGGGAGTTGCGGAATTTGCTCGAAAGAGTGCTGCGGCCCAGGAACGAAGGGTATTAGGAAAAACACAGATATGTTTTAGTCAGTAAGAGTGTCCCACTCCCTTCCGCTCCACCCAGAACGGAAGAAGCCATTTAATGATTTCCTAACCTTAAAATAAAATAGGTACATAACTGGAAACTAAATAAAAACACGCTAGTTTCTAACTCCATTCCCAAAACAAATTGCATGTTTATCCTTTTATTAGAATAGATGAAAAAAAAAAGATTGAAATTCCATCGAAATAGCCCTAAATATTATTTGTAAAACTGACCATACGTAGCATGTATTTGTCAATTTTCAAATTGTCTCGTTTGTATGCGATTTCTAGGCACTATCAAACACTTCTCAGTAAAGCAGTTTTGTACCTAGATATTGAAAATCGTATTTGTTTAGGTTTTCGGGATTTTTCATCATATCTATGTGCATAGTATACAAGCCTATATTTACCTTCATCATTTTGACCGGATTGTGGGATGAATCCCTTGTGCATCCGTTTCACATTTTAATTTTATTTGTATACCTGCCGTATATACAAGAACTTAAATATTTCATTAGATTCAAAATACCATGTTTCAATTACAGTAATTGAATCCATAGAACAAGCACAACTTCACACTAATAGCTCTCTAAACCAGCCAGTTTAGTGAAGTCATTAGAAATAAACATTACATAGTACACAGAGCCAACCATTCGTGTAACATTTAATTAACTAAGTAGCCTCTAAACGCGGCCGGACGGTCATCATAGCCCGATCTAGCCGTTGAATAAGTAAACGTAATAAAATAAATCCACTAAGCCGGCATAACGCCCAGGATTTAACATAGCTTACTAACGCTTTCAAAGCTGTGAAAGACCCACCCCATATGCTTACGATCACCCTCGGCAAAGTAAAACGTCACAACTTCTGACATCGCCCTCCTTGTAAAATACTAATTCATTTCTTTTGTTTTTCTTTTCAACAGTTACAATTTGGAACGGTTTTCCTTTGTTTTCTAAGTTATTCGATATTTTTTCGTAGATTTTATTATGGAATTTTTTACATAATAATACGTACTTTATTTCGATTTATTATTTAATGTAATTTAAACAAAATATAGCGCAATTAACTTATACATGCGGTGATAAAGCGGTAATGAACTATGATAATATTGTAAATTATACAATGTTAAATTAGTTAGTCACATAAGTAAGGATAGTAATACGTTTCCATTAAGTGTTTACTCGATAGAAGATACACAGTGTATTAATTATAACACTTTATTTAGATAATGATGGTAATGAGCCTTGTTTTTATTTTCTTATCACTGAGTTGAGTTGGTTGACTTAATAATGAGTATGACTAGTTATTGGTTAAGTACTAAAAATAAATCTTGTTATTGTTTGCTCGATATTAATCGTATCTTACGTAGAAAAGAATTAATTTATTTTCTTATCACAAACTATAGAAGATTGGTTAGTGTACAGATATAATTATAATTGATTTCGTAGAAGAATCGTGGCTAACCATGACCCAACGAACCACATTTATTAAGTTTAGTAATATATTGTATTTATTCTATGTATGGCTGTTTCAATTTATAGACTGAGATCCTAAAGTCACTAGGTCTGCATCATTTTGGCATGGCTATAATTGTGAGCATAGATAGAGGAATCTGTCGTCAAGGAAGTAGGTACTTGCTAGCTTCAATG